>JAAIXI010000252.1:854178-1533367 GCA_013403645.1 Heliconius nattereri | reverse complement strand
TTTTTAAGATGATTTAAATTCGTTTACAACCATAGGTGGAAATTAAATAAGGGTTAATAAAGTTTTTTGTTATTATTTAAAATAAATCATTCATTTTAATATTTTCGTGTATAAAAATATAAATAAGTTACAGCCAATTTATTTGAAGTTTACTATCCGTCAAATTCATTTCGTCAAATTCATCCGTCAAATGATAAAAATTGGTTATGTTTACTTTATTATAACCGGTGTCCTAATCAAAGTTTTCCTATACAATATATATTTAAAGCATTTTATTAATCCACAAAGCTTAATTAAATACAAGGGAATATAAAACCATTTCAATGAGTCAGCCATCTCACGACCCTGGCCCGGAGCAATTTCAACAGTTCCCTTCAAATAGAATAATTGTGATACATCCTGGATCTCTTTACGTGAGGATAGGAAGAGCATCAGACTTGCTACCAGTGAAACAGCTTCACTGTATAGCACGAAAACGACGACCGGGCGGCAAAATATATCGAGACCCTTTCATACCGCCTAGCGTACCTAAAACGAAAGAACTAATAGAGGAGCTTGAAGAATGTAGGTTACAAATATCACATACGTTGCAATCTTGCATGCAATCTAATGGAGCTCGACGTTATGCTACACCTCCACAGCAAATAGCTGCTTTCAATAGAAGATCTTTACCAGAAACTGTAAATGATGGAGAACCCTGGCCTCAAGTTCAATGTGAAATAGTCGTTGGTGATCTAGTACTTGATATTGATCCAGAACTACCTTATAATATACATTTTCCATTTAGAAGAGGAGATTTTAACTTACACTGTGAAGTAGGTGGATCTATTTCATCAGTTTTAAATGATTTATACACTATTTGGAGTTCTGTTATAGAATATAAGCTGGGTATCCCTCTTATAGAATTAGTTAAATATCGTTGTGTATTACTCATACCTGATATTTATACTAGAAGTCATTTGAAATATCTTACTTCATTATTATTGAAGGACTTAGGATTTGGTCATTGTTTTTTAGTACAGGAGAGTGTGGGAGCTACTTTTGGTGCAGGCATAGGCTCTGCTTGTGTTGTAGATATTGGAGACCAAAAAACGGCCATTTCATGTGTAGAAGATGGAATTTCACATAAAACAACTAGATTAAGAATGGACTATGGTGCAGGAGATGTATGTCAGACATTATCTTGGATGTTCCACAAAAGTGCTTTTCCTTATAAGAACTGGACAGAAAATGTTCCTCGAGATGTTATACTCATGAGAAATCTATATCAAGATTTCTGTCATGTAAACTTAGATGTATGTGGTCCACAAGAAAAATCCTTTCTAGTCGACCACCCAGGCGACGTAGTTAATAAATACACACTACAGGTAGGAGATGAATGCATTATATCACCTCTCTCCCTTTTTTACACTGATTTACTCAAAATAACTGGACCGAAATCAACAAAAATCCAAAATAGACAACCAAGTGATGCAGAAGATCCATTTGATGCCGAATTCCTAAGAGAAACGGGAAGAAAACGCGAAACTGCTGATCCCACAACTAACGAAAGTCAACAATTTGAAGGTGGTAATGAAAATCAACCCTCCACAAATCCAGACGAAGATATAGTAGTAGATACATTAGAAAGTGGCCCTGGAGAGGTATCATTAGGTCCTGGCCAAGTTTTAAGCTTAGATGCGGCTATTTTACAAAGTATAGATAGATGTTCAAATGAGGAATTAAAACGAAAAATGTACAGTAGTATTTTGATAATTGGTGGAGGTGTTAAAGTCCATGGTCTAAACTTATGGCTACAAAATAGGCTTGCTTTGCAAATTCCCTATTCATATAAGACCGAACAGTTAGAAATAGTGACATCACCTAAGGACATTGACCCCGCTAGTACTGTTTGGAAAGGCGCTGCTGTCATGTCTTGCTTAGAGTCTGCCGTTGAATTGTGGATCAATCAAAGGGAATGGAATAGATACGGTTTGAAAGTTTTAAGGGAGAGAGCACCTTTTATTTGGTGATGTGTATATTTTATAATGTTAAGTTAGCTTATTAAAAATAATTTATAATCATCTTTTTCTGTTTTTTTGAGATAACTGCTGAATGTTATAAAGATACACTACTACAGAATTCAATTTTAAAATTATTTAAATAGTGGTATTTAAAAATAATTATATTTCTATATATTTTTTTAAATTATAAATGTAATATAAAAAATCTAAACACAGGCAATGTTGGGACAAAATAAACCAAAACTAATATAAAATATATTTATTTACAAAACTCTTAGATGTTAGACTAAGTTTGGCAGATTCTCTTGAGATTTAATGTAAAAGTAAAAATAAAAGTTCTATCAAAATATACAATATTACATACAGAGGTATAAAATTTACAATATTTAAATTAAATCAGTCTTGTTTGCTAAGTTATGTTATAAAAATGAAGACTATTGTGGTTCACTGATAACATTAAAAAAAATTAACTTGAGAGATATAATTGTTGAATATTTTTTGTCTATTCATAAGCAACACTATTTATGAATATAACTACTACTACTACTACTTACAAATTATAAGTAGGACTGGAATGATGTTTTTAAGTAACTAGATTCAAATGTGCTTGTATAAGTAATTGAATAAACAAAATTTTACTCTTAAGTCCAAAATGTTAAAAATGCATATTCTTATTTAATTTAAGTACAGAATGTGTAACAAAATTGTTGCAAAAACAGCCTCATATAGTGTTTGACTTAATTAACATAATAGTAAATTATCTATAAAATATACAAAAAAAATCATCTAAAAGTATCATAAAAGCAAATATTTGAGTTGAAAATGTCATTACATTATTATAAATGTAACATTACTGGTAAAGAAAATTAAGAGTATTTTAACAATTTTACGTTACGTATATATAAATTATAAAGATATTGAATCTTATATATAAATAAAATAATACAGGATTTGAATGTGCACCTCTTTGATAACATCCAAGCTCTTTAATTCAGACATTAGAATTTTTTTTATGTATGCTTATATTAAAGAAAAGTTATTATTGTCAAAATATTTCTAAAATATTATCACACATTTATTTTTGAAAACGTAAGAAAAAATCGAACTAAAATAAAAAATACTCTATTCAAAATCCCAAAAATATTAAAATACAATTTCTAATTAAGATGGCTCGGTTCTTGCAACTTCTTCAATCAAGGCTCAACATAGCAACTTTAAATCCTGTTCACATTATATTAAATCCTAATAGTGTTATAATTATAATATATAGTGTTGTAATTTTTTAAGTGTTATTCCACACTTAAGAAAGAAAAAATAATTAGTTGGACTTGGACGGTTTCGTGGAAGCGCGGGTTCAAATCCCGTTACGTTCAAATTTTTATACGTTTTCTAGTAAAGTATTGTCCTAAATAGTTTTCTGTAAAAATATCACCTAATTTCAACTTCACCATGTTTAAACTCGGCCATAACATCACTTACACTGCAAGTCCTCGGATGAAAGCAACTATAATAAATAACCATAAAAATTAACCCTAAAACGAACGGCACAAAACTAAAAACTAAAATCGGATAAAAATAAATGGACATTCTAATATCTTTATTCGTATAAAGATACCAAATTAAGGCACAAGTTAAGTTTTGTATAAAACAAATTGTATAATATATTGAATATCTATATCTCGTTTTTCCTTCCACTGGTAGTATATAAGTAAAAAGATAAACAGATCCAAGGGTCATAGAGAAGGCAAGTTCACATATTTTATTATGCGAACAGAATAGTGGCTTTTCGAGGAGCTGGAGCCAGCAGGTCATTATGATGATGTGAAGGAAACAGGCCAGGATCGCCCAGTGGGGAGATATGTAGGCGATAATTGAGATTGATGTTATACGGCTTACTGGAAAGAATTAAAATTAAAACACTTTATTGTAAAAATAAAAAAAATGGTAAAAGGAAATTAATTTAAATCATGCTCACAAGTATTTTCTATGAATATATGCTGTATTTATTTTGCTAATAAGCTATTTTTTCTTGGTAAATTTATATATTTATAAAGAACATTTAGAATAATAACAGAAATATTTAATATCAAAAATAAAAAAAAACACACAAAGTTGGCCTGTAAGCCAGGCCGGCTTGGGGTTGTCGTGGTACAGTGATGTTTCACATTGTCTAACCGTAAACGCGACAGTCGTCGATTCTATTCTCTTGGAAATCCAGTGCAAAGTTCAGTGTCAAGTTCAACCACTCAACACGCAATGTCTCGAAGACAAAAAAAGGGAAAAGCGAAGACTAGAAAAAGAACCTGATGAATATAAAAAAAGAAGAAAACTTACGTGTAACAAGAAAATGCCAAGCCACCTGCAGCATAGTGCCAGTCCATGTCATATTGCCTTTATCCTGGGCAAAGCGCACCGCGCGCTGGTACGCCGCCAGACACCACCCCATGCCCACTATGGAGGAGCTGATTGAGAGTATCTGATGAACTGAAAGAAGAAAGTGGACTTTTAAAACGGCTACGTTTAGATGAGGGTATCTAATAACTTGATTAACTAAGTTATGTTTTCAGTTAGAGTCTAATGATAGGTATGCTTGCAACTCACAATGTCTCAAAATTGAAAAACTAAGTTTCTGGACACTAGGATCTCCATCTCCATTTTTCGCCCACTCGAAAAATTACTCAATTTTAACTTAAAAAATCACATAAACACACAATCACATTAAAACATTAATTTGGTCTCCAGGTGACCAGGTCCTTACCTGCAAGATGATCATATTGTCTCAACAAGAGGCTGGTCTGCAGGACCTGCTGAGGGGCAGCCTCCAGGAAGCATTCAAAGATCCTGAGGAGTGCCGCGTCTGAGTCCTCCTTCAGCATCAGACCGTAGTACTTACGTTGGGATGCTGGATCGTTTTGACGTTGCGCTTGCCGAGATTTTATTGCATATCTGTTGACATAAAATCAGATTTGCTTTTTTATATGACCCGTCTCGCATATAACAGGGGATAACAGGAAACCAAATTTGTATTCAGATCATGTTTTGCAGTCTATACTAGATGGCTGTGTGATGGAACCCAGTATCCTGAAACTTTGTTTCTTAATTTTGAGATGTTTTGAATTGAGTGGTATGCTTTGTCTTGTCAGATTGGGGAAGTCAACTTCAGTCAGTCAGTCCCCTCAACTTTAACACACAACAAAGTATTTTGTTTTACTAGAGCAGGGAAGTGTAAAATATTTTAAGCTTCACACTCCACCACATGGCTGGTGTATAGAATGTGAACCTGGTGGGCTGAGACCACCTTGTGTCCAGAAACATTGTTCTGCTCTGTCTGTAATTTTTAAGACATTGTGTATTGTGTGATAGAATTCCACACTGTTGTTTGTTTCACCAGAATGGAAATACTTCCCCGAGAGGGGATTGGAATCACAATCACCGTTTTTACAGGGAATAGATGTCCATAAATAATTTATTGTATTTGTTTATTAACAATTGAGTAAATTATTACTGCAATAACATAATTGTGGCGACCACAAGTGTGTAATAGATAACATACAAATACTCCTTATTTTAAAAATTGATAACATTCAACAATGTACATAATTACAAAAACATTATAACACTTCCTTTGTTTTGTATTTTGCAATTGATAATTTTGTCCATCCGTTAGTGTTAATTCTTACTTACTGGAAAATGTAAGATATAAGCAGGCAAATATATACTTATTTGGAGAATTTAGAAACCTTTGGAGAATGAAGAGAAAATATTTAAAAATATATATTATTTCATTCTTTCGAGTAGAAATTCAACTTAAGTTATATTCGGGATACAACTAAGAAAACTTATAATAACATTTATGCTTTTAAGAATAAACATACAACACTTACATTAGAGCATCTGTAAAACGTAAAATAGGTGCCATTTGTAGAACCAATATAAATATTCTTAACCACTTTCGTTTTGTGAATTCATTTGATATTGAATCTTGCTCCTTGTCTTGAGAGTACCTGACAAGAAAATATAAAAAAATAAGAACAAAGTGTTTTTTTTTAATTATTTGTGCCATAATTAAAGTATGAAACTGAATTGCATTATTATTTTATTTTTTATAAGTACTAATGGTAGAGTAAAATATTAAAGACCATATTATTTTACCAGAAACCTTAATACTAGTAGCACTGGAAGGGGACAAGTGTGCAACTACAAATAAAAGTTGCAGTTTCAGTTCTGTGAAATATTTAATATTTTAAAATTTTATAAAATTTAAAATTTTATAAAAAAAAAAAAATTTTGCCACTCATAAAACATATCAATTTTAGCATAAAGAAGATAATGTATGTTAATAATAAATTAATATTAGGTTTCTTCTAACCTCCTAGTTATTTGTAGTATAGTGTGAAGTTGAGAAAAAAAATAGTTTTATCCTTTTTCCATATAAAATATTTTTAAAAAATCATATAAAAATATAAAACCATATTATAAAGTTTTACATTGTGTGCTGATGAGCCACGATAATCTTATAATAATTATCCTACAATTCAAGACCGTGTTTATGTCACAACTTTAACTTAATCTAGTTTTAAATAACTTAATTTTATGAGCTATATGAAAATTACTTGTGAACTAAATGAAATATAATTCAAAGATATAGCTTATATATTTGGCACTTAGATTTCTCCTCTGTGTATATTTATAGGTGATTTTGACCAGTTAAAAATAGAGTTTTCCGATTCACACGTTATAAAAACTGATGTCATTGCTCAAACAACTAAAAATACTTACATTCGTATTGAAACTGCTGTATTTATGAAGGCTGGTAACAAGATGAAGACCAAAGTCCATCCAAACTCCATCATATTCTTTGATAGAAAGTATCTAACAGCTATATTTATATCCAATCCTAAGTCAACGAAGTGACCAACAATAGCAACAACATACATTATTAAATCTAAGTTCTTAATTTTTATATTGTCTGGCATTCGATCGGTTTCGTCGTAAGAATATCTACTGTGAAGCATGTTTCTTACAGATTTCGGCATTTTTTGTTTTAAATAACAAAATTTGTCGTCACAATATACACAACATTTCGATTCGCGATCGCGCGTTTTTGTTGATGCTTGCTGTTGGAGAATGACAAATGACAAACGTCCAAAATATTTGACAATCAAAAATAGTTGCTTTAGATGTAAACTGTTTTGCTCTTGACAACATTAAAAGGTATTGTAATGAACAGATAGGCTTTTAATTTATTAATTATGTATGTATGTACATGTATGTCTATACTTATGTATTTGTAAAACATATTTAATTAAATGTTTATTTAATAGAAGACTGATCTTGCTTTACTTTAAATATATTTTCAAAAATCAATAAAAAATACAAATATGCATTTTCAAATTTTTTATACCGATTGTTTAACATTAACAATGTATAGTACTAAGGTTATTAAAACAACAGTTGGTAAGAAAAGCTTCATATATTTATATTTGATAGAACTAATAATGCATAAAAATTAACGATATTTATCCTTAAGAAACTCGACCAGTAAACTCCATTTTTTGGGAAACAATAATTCTCGGCTGCTCTGCCACTCATCAGTTATTAGATCGTGTATAGATGCATTTACTACTTTTAAATATCCACATTTCCCTGAAAGAATAAAGAAAGTACACAAAAAATTAAAGATCGTGGTGCTCTGAATGTTTGACTGGAAAAGCAATGGTTATAGGCTCCTCACTGGCGAAATATTTCAAGCTATTTCTTATTTGATATATTCTTTGATATATAAAATCAAAAGCTGTATATAATGCTTCATTTACCCGTATAAGGATCCACTAACAGCTGCTCGTAGAAATGTGGCACGAAGTCGTTTAGGCACGCTTGTACGTCGTACAGCGATGTATTCATCGCATACGCGTGCTGCCTCGTCTTTATCTCAACCACTGACACTAGACTATCTTGCATTGTTTCGTTAAAACTGAAAGGGTTTCAGAATTTTTTATTGATATTTTTAAAATTCAATGTCACCCTTAATATATGAATATTTCTTTTAATAATCAGGTACATTGTAATACATTGTAAATATATCTATCGTATTACACAAAAGCCACGTGAATTTAAATTATAATTACTCAAAGAATGTTTATATAAAAACTGACATGTCTGAATGATTTAAAAAGCTAAAACTTGCTATATAATATCTTCCTTTACAAATTACAGGAAATACGTATAAATAATATTAAAAATAAAATTATTATAATACTAACAGAACAGCTTGATGTAAAATGCAATGCGCAACCGCAACTTCGTCGGGAAGCTCATTAATACATTTATTGACTGTATCAAAGTATCTTAAGTCTTGAAAGTTCTTTATAACTCCATGGAACTGGTGACGTACGTCAGCTATTTTTTCTACAGGGTCTAGAAGACAGTGCTCAATTATTTCTGTTATCTGAAATTATTTATTTAAGATAATAATGAGAAAGAAATAACATTAAAGATGAGCAACCTCGGATGGCAAATCTAATCACCATAGGCAAATGTCTAAGCCACATTTCATCACCGCAAAACATTATCTTATTAATATAAATAATAATTAACGAACCTCATCCAAACTAATAATGTAGTTGGTGAAATCATGAAAATATTTGATTTTATAGAACTTTATGACCGCACTTCTTAACTCTCTGGCCATTTGATTATTCATGATGTGAGCAAGATCTAGAAAAGTGTCCATCACATGTAGAGAGATGTTCCTGAGACTGTCGTAGTTCGAACGACTTTTAATGAAGAAAGCTCGGGCTTCGTTGTATGCTTCGGTAACTAAATGATACTTTGCATCTATGTTTGGTGTGTTAATGGACTGAAAGGAAATATTAATTTTATGGAAATATTTTTTTGAATAATTATTTATTGGACAAGCGTGCCGCGTAAACGCGACACCTTGTAGGTTCAATTCCCACTCGAGAAAATGAAATATTTAATATTTTTCTCCAGAATACGGTGGAAAGTGGAGAACGGAACTTTTTTTTTAATTTGCAATAAATACCAGAAATACCACAAATCAGTTAGTTCACTAATCAATTCCTGGTTGAATACGGAAATATGTCTTACCTCTTGTAAATGTAATAGGAATACTACAATTATCACTATATATCTGGGTGCTATTGGCAAAACCATCACAAAACACAAATGATTATGTTTTTACGAAAAAAAGTTTTTTTACTAAAGTTGCCCTGTCTCATTACAGTTATTTTGTAGTAAGTACTATACATATAATATGATGTAATGTTTTTAAACATTACAACGTGAGTATTTTATGGGTTTATAAAACCATAGTTTTTGTGGTAAAAATATAATGTGTAGAAATTTAACACAAGAAAAAAAATAAAACAGTCATAATGAAATCTTACGTTGTATCCGTAATCGGTCATATGAAAAAATTAATATATTTTAAATATTTCAATAATCAAACTTGTGTTAAAGACCTTCGTGTTGTCGCCATCATAGCAACGAGTAGTATAGTATTCGACAGTGGTAAATTTAATATCATTTCGAGGAAACAATTATGTTTACATTTTCATAAATTTAATAACGTTACCTTCATATATATCATAGAACTATTATTTAAGTTTAGTTCAGTTCTTAATTAATGGCGTTTCGATTATTATTTAAAAACATAAAAAAAATACTGTGTCTAAAATAATGGTCACCCCAAAATTTTTGATGAATGTGCAACTTAACTGCTTTTTTATTGTTGACTTTAATTCATTTGCGTGGAACTATGACGTATATAAGTACAAATATTTTCAACGCACGTGATTTTTTTTACCTTATTAAAACATTAATAATTAGGTCTTAAAATATTTTGTACAATCTAAGAGGTAAAAAAAATAAATTATATACAAAATAACTATGAAAATTATCATTCACATTCATTTTCGCTTTTTAGGAGTTTTCACTTTATATAAATTAAAAAGCCACACATACATTATACATTTACATCACAATTAAAAAGAAAAAATATTACTAACACATTATTGAATTTCACAGTTAAAAATATCCCCCTTTTTGCAAAATATTACAAACAAAATAGAGTTAAAGTTGTCGTTGCCCAGCAGCACAACGCCAGACTGTAAACGCAACGCTTGTGGGTTCGATTTCCACCCGGGGAATAATTATATATACATTTCCCTTACGCACTTTCCGCCAAAATCTGGAGGCATTGAGTGTGGAGTGGCGGATCTCTACGCCGCGCTTTACCTCGTTACCAGAGCGAAGAAATTAAAATGTTAAATATTTTGTTAGTTTAGTTAGTTAGTTTGCAGTTGTATCATTGCATCTCGGAATCGTTTAGAAAATTAGAAAAAGGTAGTAAAAGGCTGAAATAAAACGACAACAATCAAATAGTAAAATATTTATTATAACATAAATTATATAATAATAATTACATTACATACAAAACGCATAACTTCCAACAAACAGTCCATATTACATGCGACGACAAAACTATTCTTAGTTATAATATAGAAATATAAATGATTAATATTTTAGAGTTACATTATCTGAAACAAAAAATATAGCAAACATTTAAATTCTAGAATTTTTTACAAATATAAATAAAATATATATTATATATTCAAATGATAGAAAAATGTTTTTTGTTACAAAAATGTTAGTAGTAGTTAATAATAAAATATTTACGTTTCCTAAAAACATTTTTTTATCATTAGTTAAAAGTTTTAAAAATAATATTTTTTTTTCTTATTATTATTATTATTATTATTATTTCTATCTTTAAAATTTTATTATCTAGCTACATCAAATTTTTTATGTGCATGCTTATTGGTTATTTAGTTTAGTTACTTATTTAGTTTGAATGCCAGAGAAATATAGAAAAATACACTTCACTTCTCATTCAGAAAAAAAATATACAAAAAGGTTTTCAGTTGCTTTAAAACACAAGAAAATAACTAAAAGAAAATAGGGAATTCCTGTTTTTACTATGTAAATAAGTAAGGAAAATTAAATAGAAAAAGTATGACAGATATGACATCATAATTTGTCCCAAAACAGCATGCACTCAAAAAATTTAAAAACCTAAATAAGAATTCAAATGCTACCCTTAACCTTACCTCAGTCCTTATGTAAGAATTTATTGAATGCTCCATATGAAGTCTCCAAGTCAAAGACCAGTTGTCTCACTTGGCTCTCTGATAGCTCATCTGATGCTGACATCTCTGATAACTTGTCTAACCACTCTTGTACCTGATGGAAATAAAAACCTTTATCACACTTCCTTCCATTCACCACTTAATAAGGATATATACTGGTTTCTTAATATACTGGAGACCCACTTAAAGCTTTGCTGGCTTGTACTTCATAATTATTGATTTTCTCATCTGAACTATTTTCGTGTTCTAATAACATTATCATTTTAAAGACAATATCTGTATGTTGATAGCAAAATTTTCTGCTAATTAAATAAACCACTTATTTTAAAACCATTTAATTCTTTATATTGATGTAAGTTTTTTATTTATGAACCAATTGAAATAGCATATAGGTACATTGAATGTTAAGGGAAGTTTGCCAAAATACAACAGTGAAAACTGAATTTAAATTGGCTAAGCTGTTTCTAAGATTAGCATGAACAAACGCACAGAGTTCTATTACATTGATAAATTCCCCAAGTAATAGTTTTTTTGATGTACCACCCATGTGCAGACCACCAATCAGTTAAGACTTTCTTATAGGTATTGAAGAAATAAAAAAAATAAAAAGAACATAAAATAACTAGTTAAAACCTTTAGTTTCCCCTCAAAGTCCTCAGGCAGCATTTCAAGGCGGTCCATTGTATCCTTCAGGTCTCTGAGCTCCGGCTGTATCATGTCCATCGCACGGAGATCAAGACGGAGCTTGTCCATTAAGGTTATGAATAACTGAAAAAAAAAAGAAGATTTTGATGTTATGAATGAATAACTGCAAGGCAAATTATTGACTATTGTTAGAAAAGTATTATGAAACAAGGTGTAATTGTGTTCTGCCATTCAATTCAAATGGGCAGTGCATAGGGAATATTGTCTTAAGCCTAGATTGCTTCTACTTTTCCTACTATGCAGAAAAAAGGGTGAAGCTACTTAAATAGAAACTTATCTACTAGAAAATTTCTACTGTCATTGAAATTTAAAAAAATTAACTAACTTAATTTAAAAAATACTCTTTAAAACAAACTTTAAAGTCATTTTATAAACTATGGCAAAGGTTCCAAGCATACAATTTAAGCACAAATTAATGAATTTGAAATTAATGAATTTGCCATTTGAACTAACAACCATTATGTCTACTGTTAGAGGACACTCCTGTTCCACTGATATGCAACAGCTTATGCTTTAGCATTTATCCCACTCTTAATATTTTTATATTTTTTTAAGATACATTCTTGTTATTAAAATATTTCATTCCCAACTGAGAATCCAATTTACAACCGTTGCATTTACAGTCAGACACTGCTCCATTGTCCAATAAATAAAATTGTAATAAAACTAAATCCATACCTATATTATAAATTCGAAAGTAACTCTGTCTGTCTGTCTGTCTGTCTTTTACGCAATCAGGCCCAAACCGCTAATTTAATTGTGTTAAATACTCATATAGAGATACTTAAGGGTCTCGGGATGAACATAGGATACTTATAGGAACATAGGAAACCAATATATTAAAATACTTATTAATTTGACATGCAATGTATTCCGCCATGTTTATAGCAACCGCCGTTGCTAAGCAACGATTTGCAAAGTTTGTTGTTAGAAAACGTCACCCAAAATAAGTTTGCTTAAAGCAACATGGCGCGCGCCGACTCAACCTTATGACACAAAAACAATATTCTCCAAAAATATTGTCCCTTAAATATTGTTTAAAAAAGTCCGCGTTGATATATACTATACATATAGATTTATATACACTAACAAAAAATAGGTGATTTCTATAATTTGATATTCATCCTTTATGAAAATAAATATAATAGTCACTTTTAGCATTTCATCTAGATTGAAATTATACGTATGATGGTTTACTGTATAACAATTTAATAAATAATTAAGGAGATATCAGTGATTCGGTATGAACTAACCTACGAGTGGTAGGTATAGTATGACCGACACGAACGGGCAGATGACTTTGATGGTTATGTAAATTTTTATATATTTTCGAATTACTGTTAATTTTTATTTAAAGATTTGCTGCTTATTACTATTACTACTTATTAATTTATCTCAGTTCGGTTATCTATACTGATGTTATACACTTAAAATATCGTAATTTTAATCATTTGGGAGTTTAATTAATATTGTTCGCAAAATTATTAATTATTTAATATAGAAAAATGTTTAGTACGCGCACACGGCAAACTTTAGGTACTTTTTCTAATATTAAGAATTTCCTTTAGTTACTCTTACTTCTTTTGTTTGTTCATTTCGGTTACTCAGATATTTTATCTAATAATAAATCTCCACTTATTATTCTTTTTTAACTTATTTTAATTAATTAGGCTTATATTTTCTTACAAATTCTATTGAAAACCGAAAATAATTTCATAAATATATTTAATACATAATCGTATAGTTCAACCGGCGTAGCTGCGTCCGGGCCCACTAGTATAAGTATATTTATTTATATACTTTTATTTTATAATTATTTACTTACTGAAACAATCTCAGCGATATATTTATTTGTATTTCCTTTGTCATCTTTGATGAGGTTTGGTTTGTTTTCTCTTATCCTTTCCAGTGCTGCAGGACAATCTAACTGCAATTAACAATGTTATTTTTATTATGAATGTAAATTATAAAACCTTTAGTTCCTCATATGGCTTAAAAACAGTATTTACAATTTCAATTAACATTATTGAACTGATTTCTTGCTAAATATTCATATTAAATTTGAATTACATACTGCATCTAATTGTTACATTGAAAGGCAAACTCATCCCACGAAATTTATAGCATATATTTCCCATATTAATATAGTTTTACCTGAATTCTTGAATACTATGATTTGTCTATGTCATACCATCTGGTATATTCCTATATTCTTTTTTTATATTTAGAGTCTATTTTACTTTCACAACAGTAAATATCATACTAACTCACCCGAAATTTTGTAACAAAACTTTCAATAGTTGGAAACTCATCACCCTGAACTTGTTTAAAAGCTACTTTATATTGAACCAATAGTCTACTACATGCAGCAGTGTACTCCTGGGCACGGACACAGTCTCTCATATAAGCTTTCTCTAGATGCTGGAGTGTGCTGATTACAGCATAGAGTTCAGCCATATTGTCATGCCTGAAGATATAATATATAAAAAATATATATACAAATTTAAAAGTGTTTTATCTTCATGCAGGAACAAATTTAAAAGTTTTTTATCTTCATGAAAATCGTGTTAAAATATTTTGTTCACAACACACTGACATTTTCAAGACATTGCACTGAATGATTGAGGAAATTAGGGAGAAAATTAAATTAATAAGAACATTAAATTTATTTATTTCTATGAATAAGTAATTGTGGGAATCGAACCCACAATTTGGCGTCAAAAATAGTGGAACATCAGCATTTAGGATCGAGTAGGACAAAAACAAATTATAGATACTAGTTCTGATGCAGGCACTTAAAATTATTGTTATATACATTAATATACTTACTTTTCTCGTTCCCTTGTGTTCCTGTATAGCTTGACTTCTTCATACAGCTCTGGTCTTGTGTCTGAAGAAATAAATTGATAATTAAAACAAAGAATTCACAACAAGGATATTAATCAATAACATAGTGAGTCATTACCTTGCATTTTTGATTTTTCTTTACTTTTAAATGATGAAATATGAAGATGAAGTAGATCGTATTAGATTAGGCGTCGCTCTAATGTGATTGAAAACTTTTTAAAATTATTTTTAAATTTTATGGAATAAAAAATATGCAAAATTAAAATTACTCCTTTAGCAGCCTCTTTGACATCTGACAATAATAATTAGTTTTTGACATATGATGTCAGTACCATCTTGTATCGTATTGTTTTACTTGCCTCAGATTCCTAGCTCCCATATATAAATAGTACTTTTAAATATAAAGATGCCATTCACTTTACGACTTATTTAGAATATCTAGAAATTCTATTATGTATAAAATTTATTTAAATGCATCTAATAAGTATTATACATAAAACAATTTGCAAAATAGAATTTCAGATATTACACAATTCTCACTAAATACAACTTTTATGACTCAATAAAAATTTATATTAAATAATAACAAAAATAAAATTTACTACTAAAACATATTGTCTTTCCACAACAGACATAACGGTCTTCAATTCGAAAAAAAACAATTTATTCAATAACAATAATAATAATTTTAAGGCATTCAAGTTTCCTTCTTAAGCGTGTTTGCGCGATGACGTAACCCACCAATATGGCGGATGACGCGGCCCCTGCCCCCGCACAGTTGCCCCCTACCCCGCCTATAAACTCAGTAATAGTAGTTTCATCCGTTAAGCAACGTTACAGCTCGTCTCAAATGATTTATGAATGAAAAATAAATCTAATATCCCTTAAAACTTCTATAAAATTCGCTTTAAAGTGTTTGTGTTGTGATTTTATTCTATAAAGGTGGATTCGTGGTGAATGTGATAACCAGTTCCTCCTTTACAACCAGTGGACTCATGTTTACGTGAAAACACGACACAGTTGCGAGTTTTTCTTTACAAATTGCCGTTTAATGGGATCTTGTTGATATACAGGTAAGTAACAATATTACCTACATCATTTCTATCTAAAAGACGACTGCTAAACTTAAGTACAAAAATTGTAGAAATAAATGTTAATAAATTAAACCGTTTTTACCAAGTTGTTTATATTCCAATAGGAATGTTATAATTCTTGTTGAGGGCGCGGCGATGTCCCACTTTTCACAAGACGTAGTACAGCTAAGCTTAGTCGTATATAATACAGTGCTTTCATAAATTCGTCACACTTACACTCTAATAGCTTTAACTTGAAGAAATGCGGCCCGTGATAACGATAAACTTTGTATTTTATAATGGTCCTTGAAGGAATCATTTGCATGTTTTTGTTTAAACTTCACTAAAATTTACTGGTTTAATTTAAAAATAATTGAAATTGATATTATTTTATTTCATAGAAGTGATAATGTAGAAATGCTTTTTTAAAATATATTTATAGGTTGTATTGTATAGAAAGAAAAAAGATAATGAACAAGTAAAATAAATTGATTTAAAGCCCAAAAAGAAACCTGAATAACATAAATGATAAAGTAAATTATCATGCTGTTGTGCAGCATGTTGGCATCAGAGTACACCCATTGTTTGTGGATTTTATTCCCACTTGGGCAATGCTTAACTGTTTTCAATACTTAGTTTTTTATTTTTTTTTAAATTAAGAGGGAAGAATGGAGTGCATTGATTATAGATTCTTTCTGCCTACATTTGAATATAAACAAAATCAAAAATGATCATTGCAAAATTTCTTATTGTATAATATTATTTGTCTTAAAATAAGTGTTTAGAAATACATGTTTATAAGTTATTTTGTGTTCAAAATTATCAAATATCTATACTGATATTGCAAAGCTTTGTTTAGATGAATGCAGTTGTTGTTAGTTAATTAATTTATCAAAACCAAAGAAGAAAGAGAAAGAATCCTCCAACACAATAGTTCCTGAGATGAGTGTCTTCAACCAAACAAACTCGATTATAATTATCATATAGTTTAAGTCAAGTATGGAGCTACATTTTAAGAAACTATTTATCATAATAACTCAAGGCAAGTGAATTTATAAATACCAATGACCCTAACACAATCAATTTGATGATGTAAAGTGACATCATCAGGAAGTCAATGATGGAAGCACATAGTGTTAATGACATCATTTGCTTAATGGCAGTTGTCATTTTTGAAAATAATATTTTTTTTATATGTATAACTTGTAGGTTTGTTTTTGGAGGAATGAATTATTTTGATTTCTGGGTCATGGTAATAAGAATGAGTGCAGCGTTCAGTTCCGCCGTTCGACTACTATATCTACAACCTTCGCATTTACAGTGTACATCTATCTATCTATCTATATATATAAAAGGACTTGTCCTCACTGACTGAGGTAAGATGCATGCACAGCCGTAACCTCAGTGCGTAGAAACGTGAAATTTGGACAGATGTTTACTTTTGTAACCTGGAGGACATCCACTAAGTAGGGATTTTGAAAATTTCAACCCTAAAGGGGTGAAATAAGTTGAAAGTTTGTATTCGTTGAAAAATTTTAATCGGCATCAATTAATATAAAATTGTAAATTCAGACTCTTAAAAGTATTTAATTGAACACGATTTTTATATAATTTGAAATTTAGACTTAAAAATATTTCATTGACCATGTGTTTCATGGTTTATTAGAATTCATCCCTAAGCAAATAAGCAGGCAAGCAAGCTGCACGCGTTCCGCTAGTTAATTATAAAGAAATTCAATTCACAAGCACAACTTATTCTGCATCTGAATGAATGTTTAGTTCTACATATTAAGTGTGAATCTTAACGTATTTAATGCATGTTAATCAATTGTCTCATCGCTCTGGCAATAAGTGACGTGTATGTGTATCTATCCGAACATATTTTCAGTCAGTAGACTTAGCGCGGCGTTGACTTCCGCCATTCAACATACAATGCCTTCCGAATTTGGATATCGGAAGTATCTTGTTAACAAAGTGTCTTAACACTAGGTTCCTAAGTTTCCCTGACTACCATGCTATTTGTGGAATACACCGTAAGCCAAAAAAAAAATGTTTGCTTATAATACCCAACACACCTTAAATGCATATTTGTGTAGATATATATATGATTTTATAACGCTTATCTTTATCTTTCGGCTTATCTTTTACTCACATGTTTGCGTTCATTGTCACTAAAACATAATTGACGAGAAAATCTTATAATTGTAATGTGATTCATAGATTCTTATGGCGTATTTGTTATTATTATAGTTGATAAAACGATCGAATCGATGGACCGATTTTGATCAAGTTTTACTTTAAAAATGATGTAAGTTGTAATTGAATGTTTTTAATTTGTTGAGAAAGACGACAACGAGAAATATTATAACTTCATCTTGACAAATGTTTAAACTACTAATCCGTATTTAATAAAATATAGCTTATAGCACAACACAAGAACTACCGCGATAAACAAGACTTTCGATTAAAAAGAGCGTACGCAAATCGGTTCAAGAGTCGCGGTGGCACAAATAGACACACGGACAGACACATTCAACTTATAACACCCCTCTTTCTGCGTCGGGGTTTAAAAAAATGAAGATTACTAGCTGATTTTTAGTTACGGAATAAAAAAATCATATTTAATTTCAATTTTCATACCAATTTCACATTTTCTAAGTATATTTTATACATACTTTCTTTTATTTAATTATGGTTCCCGCTGTATTCTGCACCTGCATAACAGAGTAGGCGGAGGGAACCTAGTGTTAACACACTCCGTTGCCCAGTGTGCCCCGAGTGGGAATCGAACCTACGAACGTCGCGTTTACAATCAGTTTAATTCCGCTGTGCCAGGACGGCTGCACAGTTGTTTAAACATAGGCTTTTTGTAGCCTTAATTTTTTCCCACACGAAGCACAAAGTTCACGCACCGTAAGTAATAAATGCTCCCCTATTTTGACTGTCTTGACATGCCTTGTTGGCATTATATTATTATTTATTTAGATTTACAATTACATACAATAATTTTAAAATTATTAAACGCTAAAAACTAATTCATATTATTCTTTTTTTTTTCACTTTCACATTTGTCCGGCTTCACAATTAGTAGCTACACGATAAACATTTATTTACAACTTAAAAAATAAATAAAATAGCATAAAAAAACGTAAAATGCTATTTAAAAAAAAAAATACTGAACAAATTTTATATATTATAAATTATTTATTGGGTCTGCAAAACGAACCGCAGCTATTTGTATAATACTGGGACAGGAAAGTCGAACAAGAAACATTATTTAAAGATGCAATTAAGTTCAAGGTGAAAATAACATAGATTGTTTTTGTTAGTATTTTTTTTATCATGTATCTAATGTATGCTTTTAGAGGTAACAAGAAATAATATAGATGGGAGAAAGGAGGCTTAATCCTATTTAAAGACATTTAGGCCGTCGTGTGTCACACAGTGGAATAGTTATATTTTCATTTTACCTCTGGTTGACAAAGCGCGGCTTTGAGTTCCGTCATTCAACACGAAATGTCCCGAAAAGTTGACGGAAAGTGGGGAACAGTGTGCCTTAACTACTAGGTTCCCTCTTCTTACTCTGCTATGTCGGGAAATTGCTTTAAAGACACACACACACCTTTGTAAATCCAACTCTGTATATTTAGAGGAAAAAATATTCTCATCCATACCTATATTATAAATTCGAAAGTAACTCTGCCAAACCGCTAATTTAATTGTGACAAAATACTTATATAGAGATACTTGAGGGTCTCGGGATGAACATAGGATACTTTTTTTCTCATATTTGTATTATTTTCGATATATACCAATATATTAAAATACTTATATTAATTTGACATGCAATTTATTCCGCCATGGTAATAACAACCGTCGCTAAGCGACCGTTGCTAAGCAATGATTTGCAATGTTTGTTGTTAGAAAACGTCACCCAAAATGAGCTTGCTTTACGCACATCTCTATTGACAACTGAAAATAATTTCATAAATATATTTAATAAATATTCGTATAGTTCAAGCGGGCCTAGCCGCGTTCGGGTCCAGTAGTTTATAATAAAATTAAAAATTTTATCGCGTCACGTCAATTGGTCAAACTGATATTAATTGCGTCATGATGACTGAATATTTATTTATTTTATATTATTATGATCTTGGACATCCGAAGAACTTGATCCGTATAACGATGAAATCATTTTGCTATTGTGACATAAATATTAGTCACTAGCTTCTGTCTGCGGCTTCGACCGCGTGTATAAATAATAAAAAAACAATATAGCCTATTAATATAGTCTTCCCGATAAATGGATAGATATTTTTTCAATTGGAACCAGTACTTCCTGAGATTAGAGCGTTCAACCACTGGATGTTCACCTTTATAATATTAGTGTGGAACTGGAAATAGATAAAAGGAAAAGAGTTACTTACAGTTAGAGTGCTTCACACGAAATATAATTTGATTTATAGGATAGTCACTCCATTGTTTGTCTCTCAGTAATTGAGTTGGTTGGTTCTCTCTGTTTAGCATGAAGTATGTGAGTAAACATTAACATAAAAGATGTTTCATACATTATGTTTATGAACTGGTAGGTGATAACAAAATGTATAACTATCAACGTCAAAGAGAGACCGTTGTTGCGCAGGAGGTTTAACTGTAAACACGACAGCTATAGGTTCGATTCCCACTCGCGGAAAAGAGTCATTTTCATTTCCTCAATCTGGTCAGATGGCCTAGAGTTCTAGACAAAGCGTAAAAAATTGGACTATATGTTTAAATTTAATATAGACAAATGTCAAAAACAAGTGGAATATAGGAGCAGTGTAATTTGTCACAATTTTTTCTCTCAGTATACTACAATATTAACTAGTCTTACGATTACTTACAAAAGCTTAAAAGATTATTGTTATCTACTAATTAAAAAGGTTTAGAATTTGTTTGTTTGAACGCGCTAATCTCAGAAACTACTGGTTGCAATTGAAAAATTAATCGAGGAAAGTTGTATTACATCACGTTAGTTATTTTAATGTGACCCACTGTACCTGCGGTCAAAGTTAACTTAGTTATTATTTCTCATATTATGTCATACACAAGTCTTAGTTTTCCCTATTTGACAAATGAAATCCGCAGGTAAAAGCTTGTACTTAATAAAATGAATCATACAATGTATTTCAGTTTGTATTACTAATACTGTAGTACAGTAACATCTAAGTATTGTAATAAATAACATTTGAACATTTTTATTTATAATGAATTAGCTTTTCTTCAAGTGGGTCATAACTGGATAATTCAGGAGTGTTCAGAATGCATTTGGTGCTGTGCCAAGACTTCTTAGGAGTAATTTTGAAAGCTCCGTATACTTTTAAAGCTTTTTGTGATGAAAAATTAACGAATTTATGAATCATCCACATGATACTTATGTGAGGTTTCTGTAAAGCTTCACGCTTTTTTCCGAATATGGCAGTTGGAAACTAGTGTTAAGATACTCAGTTTTATAAATTTTGCTCAAGACATTGTATGATCAGTGACGGAGTTCAACGCCGCCTTTTGTAATATATATATTTATATACTATTTATTAATTATCTAATATAGAATCGTGTAAAAAGGATGTTCCTGATTTACCGCGATGTTTAAGACAACGTACAAAATACAATGTGGGGCCAACACATGGTTGGTCATGGTTTTCGAGCGTCACTTGACCTCGAGCTCGAACTTTCAATGAAAATTATATGAATGAATTTCATCGGCAAAAGTCTATATTCCTATATTGAGTTTTTTAAAGCTCAAGAGTTTGTTTGGTTGAACACGCTAATCTCAGAAACCAGAAAAGACGAAATGTCCTAACATTAGACTCCCTCTGCCTATCCTGCTGTGTGCAGGGTACGGCGTGACGCTGGAAAAAAAAAATTTTGCAATCAAAACAAAACAAATTATACTTGCAAATGTGTTTTCTAGCAAATATTTAATTATAATAATTGTTGATTATTTGATACAGTATGATATACACATGGCAGTGTTAAAATATGATACTAAGAGGAAATGCTTAATTAAATGGATTTCTACTTCCTTTTTATATTTAACGTTGTTTGTAATTAACTTTATTGTAAATGGTACTCGTGTTTCAGTATGATATAAGTTATTAATATTGTTATGTTTTTAAGATATTTTTTAATTTATCCATTTTTTTCCTCTTCTTGGTTTCACATTAAATATAGAATATTTTACATTAAATAAATGGAAGTTATGAAATATCGCATAACTTTTGAATGTAATAGAATTTAAATGTCCCTACGAAAGAACTGTGATAAGAATTTTTAATCTGTGTATAATGTCAAGGGCGCGATAAAGACTATAAAATAAATTTTATTCGAAAAAGTAGGGAGAGTGAACCTAGTGTTAAGAAACTGCACTTACCTTTCCTCTAAATTTTCTAGATAATGTATGTTGAGAGACGCAAGTCAATGCCGTGCTTAGTCTGCCACATCATTCCCCGAGTTAGAATCGAACCCACGGCCATCGCGTTGACCTTTGACCTGGCATAACAATTTAATACAAAGTTATAAAAGTTTTATTCTAAGCCTATAATTTTTTATAGTGTCGTCTCCATTTAAAGGTCTCTAGTCTCTACTTTAAATATTAGAACGTGACATTTTGCATTCAGCTGATGTCATCTAATTAGATAGACGCCTTAAGGACATTCAACATACGTTGGAGCTTGAACTGATTTTGATTAATAAAAAAAGCAGCTTCTCACTTTTCCCCGTATAGTGGGGTAAGTCGGGGAACCTAGTTTAAAGACACTCTTTTCCCGGTTAAGTGTCGGAGCTCAACGCCGCCCTAGTTCAGAGCGGAGAATTATTCCCCGACTGTCCCACTCCGCTACGACGATTTTACAATATTTTCTTTATATTTTTAAACTCTGGCTTCATTTTATAAAAAACCGTCCTACGATCGTTGCATAAAATTATAATTTTAGTTGCATTTATTTATTCAAATTATATTTTAAATAATGATGTAGAAACTGGGCGAATCCCACGAAACATAACACCGTGACCTCATCTGATAAAGATTTACATAATCTGCGAGTATCTGTGCCTTCTATTTATATATACAATGGATGCTTTTATTTTATACTAGCGAGCCGCCCGCTCGATTACCTATATTCCCGTGCAGTATTTGAATTTACAGCCTCTGCCACATACGTAACCCTAAATACAGTCTCACTTGAGCCACTAGGTATTTTGCCCCTGTTGAATGCTAATATATGGATTAACGCTCGTGAAAATCCAAATCAAATCAAATAACAATTACTCCAAAAAATACTTCTAATAGTCTACGAACCTTTGTCTTTCTCCGAAAGCAATCTTGCATCGGTTTAAATGGTCTGACCGCCTTTTAATACCCATTCACAGTTTTATAAAAGTTTTTATATCTTTCCTTATCCGAAATTAAAGAGCCATCTTCCAGTAGCGATTTTATTGCATTGATTATTTATTTCTATTACTGTAATTTGTAGAGTAATTAAGTATGCTTTCTGAGATTATTTTTAATTTGACATAACGGTTGATACAAATCCTATCTAAGATGTTGTTTATATATAAAACTTTCATTAAAAAAACTCGAAAGATATTTTGTTTAGCTAATTGGGACCAATGTTCTTTTCTATTCTTTAATTATGGTGTTCCGATTGTGCCAGTTGGGCACTAATCACTCCAATTTGACAAAAACAAATAATTATTTCTGTTAAAGATTGAAAAGTGTGTAAAAAGTTCGAAATTGTTTATAATAAAATATAAATTATTTATAAAAGTGTACTAACAAAAACTAGTGGTGTAATTATTTTAGTTCGTAGAAGGCAAAAGACCATAATTGAGTAATTTATGGTCGTATCTCATTAAGCATTAGCAATTTTTGATAATTTTAATATTTACCTATAACAGGTTTTTTATGCAATATTTGTGTAAACTATAATTTAAATATATTTTGTAAATTTCACGTTGTTTTTAAGAATTTTATAAATTCTGATACTAAATTCTCTTAATCTTAATCTCGTAGGTATAACAAATATTATTTATATTAGTTTTAAACAAACAAGTTATCAAATTAATTGGGACTCTTAAATATAAAAAATACAACTTTATTGAAACAAAACCAGGAAAGGAAAACATAAAATCTACCGAAGCCAACAAGTCACATAGTGTCTAGACATACCAAGTCCAAGTCACCGCTAGTCGACTTTCTTAGTACCCATTCAATCAACTGTGGGTACTCGTATGACCATATCGAGTAGGAAACGTCTCTCATGCCGCCGTCAGTGTATAATTGATCTAATCAATTACCAGCAGGAACTTCTTCATGGGGGTCCCGATACAGTTACTTAATACTGTTATTGGTTGCTGGCTTACGTGATGCTGGGAGTTTCGCGAGATTTTATTATCTTTGATTATTTATCGATGAAATTTTGGAATTACACGAAATCTTCTAAGTAAATGCCTTTGGAGGTGTATTTACGACAGATCGTAGTAAGGTTTGATTATAAAAACTACTGCTTGAAACAAAGCTGTTATAGTATTTGGCTTCTTCTCTACTTGCTTTAAAGACTAAGGCCAATAATATACGACAAACAAGCAAATAGAATAATTTAGTTAGCCCACGCCGTCGTCGTTTGGCTAGAGACGCGTGGGCGTCGCTACGAACGCTAGTTGCGTTCATTAACACCGATAACAATTGCATTTATGCTATAGAATAAATATTTTATTTGTTTCCGCTTATTTCTATTTAAAGTTTTAGTATTTTTTTAAATTAAATTGTTAGGCAACGCACAGCGTCCTATTTTAGATGTAGGTTCCTTGCGGAGTGTAAGAGAATTGGTTAGTCCCTTTATTGAGGAAAGCTATATACTATATTATATTATTAATTGTTTCGTTGTAATACATTGTTCCTGCGGTCAGAGATACCCCAGGACCTGAGACTGCATTATTTGTCCTATACAACTCCCAGTTATTTTAATTTGACAATGCGGACGAAGCCACAGTTTAAAGCTAATAGTCTCCGCGTAATAGTTTCCCTTTGTCCTTTACTAAACGTTTCTTATTAGTTAATTCAAATATAATTAATAATCTAAGAACTACTTACTTCAGTGCATATAGGTACGTCTATATTACAATAGTGTAGATTACAGGAAACGGTGCAATAATTATTATATTTTGCAATGCTAAAAATAAGCGATGTTTTCCTTCACAGTGAGCTAATTAGCTTTTATCGTTATGTTTAATATTGTAATTTGTTATGGTACTCTGATTTGAGTGTAGGTCAAAAACGTTAGTATTTATTCTGAAGCCTTGTGCTGCTTTTTCCCGTAGAAATTTCTAAAATCCTTTCGTAGTGCTTTCAACCCGTAACCTACTTATATACCAATTTTCGACTTTTTTAAGTCGTGTAATTTCGTTTTTGCGTTTTATATCAATTATATACAAAAGAACGTATGATATTCGATATTATGATATTAAAATGGGCCCGTGAAGAACCCTTGTAAATGTTGTATATATATGGTATCCGAGATATATTTGTACAGAGCCGTATCTGAATCTAGTTCATACTGAACAATATCTCTTGCCCTTCATTCTCTCTTTCCGCGCAGGTACAGCCCACATTGTTGCTACAATTCGCGGGCTGATTGTACAACGTGTTCGAGTCACCGTGTAAAAATAACTCGTGATACAATAGGCTCGGGCCCTAATCGTGGTGTCAAGAAAATTGCCTGTCATGCGGTGCTAGTTTTTATTTTTATTTTTCTCATTGGTAACGGAGAAAATATTTAGTGATAGTTTATATGTAAGGTATAAACTTAAGTCAACGTAGGATACCTTTTAATAGACAGAAACGTCATATCTTAGTTATAAATATTTTTCGATTGGAATTTGAATTTACGCTCAGCTATCTGTGTGTTTTTATATTAAAGGAAGATTTCATATTACATTCTTTTTTTTTTACAGATAAAATATTTAAAACGTAACAAAAACTTCTATAACTATAACTATTTGTCATTCTAAGAAGTTTATTTTTCAATCATCGTCTTGTTCAATATTTAATATAAAAACTAAACAAATGGACCTTTTTTTTGTATTTTTGTATTTATAGTTGAAAATAATACCTCGAATATATCAAAATAAATTTTACAGTATTCGTTATACCGTTAAAGAATCAGTAAAAAGTGTATGACCGCAGTCTACCGTAAAAGGTCAAAAAAATATACGCCAAATATCCTTTTTTATCACGTTTATTAGGTCGACTTGTAACATAGTATGGCAGTTATATGTAATTTAGATAACAATACAACAAAATGATATCTTCGAGCTGGTCTAATGATGGAACTGGGACGTGAGTAGTACTGCCTAGTAGAACTCTTCAGAGGTTACTATTAAACCACCTGAGTTTAGGCTATATCATGCCTTTGCCCACCCTGATAGGTGCGGGATCCAACATGAAGTAAAAAAATAGTATTTTACTTCATGCATTTATTTGCATTAATTTTATCTTTCACTACATTTATGTGCAATCACGTTTTTTTAATCAACTTTTACTATATTAAAACACTCCGTTCTACACTTTTACAAATTTTATTCGTATAAAAACCAAAGGACTCTTATATTGAGTAGGTACTCACAAGGTAACTTACTAGTTATGCGTTTGTTTATTGATCGAATACCAGAGCCAGTTTGCTAAGAGTAATGTATATTTAGAATGATAACGGTACAGGATACTTTATAAATGATCTAGATATAATTTTACCTTATCTTCACGTATATTGGCATTCGATGGTGTAGGCAGCTAAACTAAATGAAAAGCCCAGCGTTTTCCACTTTTAGTCCAACTAAGGTGTTATGATCATGGTGCAATTTGGAGATGTCCGTTTGCATCGTTGGTGATGCGTAGGTTTAAATTTTGGAATATAATGACTGACTCTTAAGCCAAGCCAGATTCTATGACCAGCAGCATGCATCAGCTTTCATTTGTGAACTGCAGAATGTGAAAGATGAATGAAATTTACAAAAAAAAACGTAGTAAAATCTTCACTTGTATATTCTATATAATCTTTTAATATTTTAAACTTCTTTTCTTATGATAAATTTAATCATAATGTATTCTTAAAGCTTAGTACGCATATAATAATGAGATTATTAAATAAAAGAATACAGAACATTCACATATCTTTGGTACAAACCGCATTGATCAATAAGGCGTGAACAATCCTAAGGGAATGTAGAGCTTTGTAAGCCTTAATATACGTTTATTAGGTGTACGCTGTCATGGAGATGGTTTTGAATAGGACTATATATCTTTTTTCTTGGCTTCACCTTGTTCTCACATATAGCTAGATATAGGCAGAAGGAGTCTAGTGTTAGGACACTGTTCAATATTTTCCGGTCAATTTTCTAGACATTGCGTGTTGAGTACCGGAACTTAACGCAGCGTTTATATTTATTGTATAATTTATAAGTAAACGAAATAAGTTGTAATTTAGTACATTATAAATTCAATAGTTAAAGTATACTTATGGTACCTACAAGATTTTGCACTTAGTTTAAATTTATAGGGATATATAACACAAGACATTTAGAACTACGCCCACGTCGGTTGTCGATAAATTAAACTTGACCAAACCAAAACGTACGGTAAAAGTTCTCGGTTAACTTTTAAATAAACATTAATAAGATTTTTTGTTTGCTAATAGTGTTCATCTCATATTATACTTATCTTGCCTTATGATGTTTGCGTACTCGTATTATAAAACATATGTGAGGCTATCGTGGAGAACTGGGACTCTAATTCTAAAAGCGACGGAGTGTCATAACACAAGGTTTCTAAACAGCGGAAGCTAATAAAAAAGTATTCTTACTTACGGTGCCAAACCAATACTGAGACATTAAGCCAACATCCATATCCAGTAGTATTGTTGAAAAAATAAATCTTCAATTATAATTCAGATGAAAAAACAATCCTTTTATATATTAATACAATAAGAGTAAAGTCGCAAGCATTACGTATCGAACATGGTAGCGGTTAAGGTCACGCAGGCCACCGGTTCTGATACTCGGATGTTAATCGTTCAGGTCGTTCAACTGACGTGATTTTATACGTAAGAATAATTAATTTCCTAAATATTTTGTCTATTTGATCGTTTTGCAAAGATTCTGTGGAGGATGCAAATGGGCGATGCGACTGGGCGATCTTTCATTTGTTTATAGACTCTTGATTATAGATTCTTGTCTTAAATGTACATTTGTATAGAATTTAGAAAGCAGAAAGGGAAAGATTTATGAAGTAAGAGTGAGTGGTTGGACGACCTTTGAGAACCTAGTATGGATTATACTGGAGGAAAAGATGGATCTCCCAGTGTGTGTTTGTGCGGGTTAAAGACAAGGGAAAGAGGTATGCACAGACCGTTGCATGTGATGCTCTGCAGACGCTCTCTGTCTATCCCGCTACGGATAAAGTTAAAGCAAAAAAAATTTTTACAAAACTTTAATAGGTTCGAACTTATTAAAGTTATCCAGCACATCTCGCAAAATATTTTAATTCATTGTCACGTTTGTTTTGAATTTCAAACTGATTTTTAGCCAAAGTCAACACATTTCAAGTCCCAATTGCATTGCAAAGCTTTCGGGACCAGGCTCAGACCGGTCGCGCCGGTGTATTTATGCGGATGATGTCACCGACTTCAACCGACCACTTTGAACATCACCAACTTTTTATTCATGCCACCTTTTATCGCAATACTCTTTAAATTTACAGCGTTATGTAAATGAGCGTAGATTTTTTGTTGGTCTTGTATCCGTTGCGTCGGTTGTACAATTTGTGTGGTTACGCTAGTGTTGAATTCTTAACGGTTATGTTTTGAAATTAAGTAATGCTCTATCTTAATTGCGTTTATATAAAAACTTATATTTATAGCTAGTTACACATGTAAAATATATATGAGCTTGTTATACATTTTATTATGTTAATATAACATGTGGTTAAGTTTACATTCCTTTATTTCGTTTTTTATTATATTTCAAAGTAAAACTTCAAAGAATAAATAATAATAATAGAATAAAATATAATTTTTCACTAATATAATATGTATGCTGGACGCGGGCAGCGCAAGACCGATGGTTGTGGAGATCCTTTGGCGGAGCATTATGTCCAGCAGTAGGCGTAATAAGGCTGTATATGATGATGATAAATATGTTAGTTTATATAAGTATAGTTAGTTTATATAAGTTTAGTTTATACTGAGCCCCTTTATAAATATAAGTCTTACGAATTTGCACTTTTTTTATATAACAAAAGAAGCTATCAGAATTTGTAGGCACTAAGTAGTCTTTCCGCATATATTGACAAATATAACTTCGTTTTAGGTACCATAGATTATAGGTACTATAATCTATGGTGTATTAAGTACAATAAATGGGACATCACTATCATTACTGGCATCAGCTTTATGTATAGATAGCTCTATTGTTCTTCCTAATGGTTGTCAAATTTGCAATTCAGCTGTTACGTGACTTGACGTAAATGTATTCAGCGTATGTAGCACACTGGTGCTAAATAATCTTTAGTGTAGAAACCGTTGTGACGCATTTATGCGGCGTGGTATACTGTCTGACTCAACGCGACGGTTGTGGGTTCTATTTCCACTCGGGGGAATGTATTATTTACTTATAGTCATTTCCTCCCTTTGGTAACATGATAATGCGTGGCGTTCTGCCACTCAACACGGAAAGTCTTGAAAATTGGGCAGAAAGTGGGGAACGCAGTGTCTTAACTTAGGGTTGCGTCTGTCTATCCTGATATATGCGGCAAAAACACAAATATAGGAATTTAGTATAATATATAATATTATTATTTCGTTACTGAATAAAAGACAGACAACTCACAGGCAAATCTACCAGACTTAATCCCAACTTCGACCGCGAGCGGAGCGCGCTCAAGGGCTACGTTGTACTCGCAAGAGTAAACTGCATACATTTATTTCATCGGCAACTAGTTTACTATAATATAATACTTGTTAATTTAATATTTAAATAACTTTATATTTCAAGAAATCCTTACAATTTGACCTTTATCTGAATTGTAATATGTGATATTTTATGTTACAATATTTTTTGTTGCATTGGTTCTAATCGTGCTAAGTATGACATGGACTTGCGTGACATGCGTGACTAATACGATCAAAATAATATGAAAATAGACCTTATAAAAGCTTCATCTTAATAATCGTTTTCCTTATTATGGATTGGCTTTATTATTTTAATGTTTCTATCACATAAAATATAATTTTAAAATATGTAGATAATTGCGCAAAAATGTATTACAAACATAAAACGGAATCAAAGCCAAGCATGAAGTCAGCAATGTCGTAACCGGAGATGAAAACATTGAACCGAGGCGCATATCCGTAGTCTGTAGTTTATCCGTTAAATTAGGTCAACGCTACTTAGCTAGTGAAGTCATGGGATGATTTTAAATGTGACCTCAAAAAGGCTTAATTTACCTTTTTATGATATACGAGTAATTTGTATGTTTTAGAGCACTTTTTAAGCGACGTAAAAAATAGGTTACCAGGTAGTTTCATTTTGGAATGGAATTGGATTTTATATTTGTGTATGATCATATATTTAGGCTTGTTAGGCGTTTTTTCAAACACGTATCCAAAAAAATTTCCGAAACTAAAAGTTGTATCGTGACAATTATTTTTGATTTATATGTAAAGTCCTTTCAAACTTCAGACAGTCCAAGTCTTGTCGAAATCTGTTCAGTATTTCTTTATGTCATTTCACAAAAGGAATCCATTCCTTTCTTATATTTTTTATAGAAGATTATAATAATCTTCCAGAAACAATATAAGACATTCCAAGTTAATTGTGAGCAAGACAATCGCGGAAAAATAATAGTAAGGCTGCTTCAAAAATCTCTTAATAACAATTCAAAGTATACGCGCTAAACGCAATTTAAAATTCCTCCACACATATTAAACCTATTTTTGTTTGATGACGTTATCGCTGACGTCACATCCCTACAAACCTAACCTACCAACAAGCCCAATATAATCGTGAGCGGAATGCTAGTTAAATTGCCATCTGGCAGATTCATAGTAACCTGCCTCGTAAAAATACCACCAGCGGTTATGGCAACAACATTAGTACTTGGAAAGTAGGTACTGTAATTAGGTCGTACATGGAAGTCCTTGGAATACAAGTTCTTATTATAGTTACTAGCTTTTAATTATAATAATATAACTTTGAACGCAGGCACCACTGTACCTGGCATACATCGAAATGATTAACGTGATGGCACCGTAAGCCATAGCCGTCCTATTCTGTTTTTTCTGTTAACAAAAGGTTTTTTTCTGTTCGAATCAATAGTTCCTGAGACTAGTGCGTTCAACTAAATAAGCTCTTCCAAATTGCTTGGCATCAGGTTTTTGATGTTAGCCTCATATGACTTCATGGCTGATTTGGAATAGTCTACCTAAAGACTTTATTTGTATTTTTCATAGGGAAATAATTATATACTGCGTATTCTATCTCTGTCTAGGTGACAAGTACAAAGGCTAATTTAAAACGTACTTTTTGATATTTAGCTCAAAGGTGCATAAATATAAAATAATACATGATATTTTATTTTAGTGAGGCCATTATAGAGCTTAAAACTACTTAAAGTCCACACACAGATACAATCAAATCGTCAAATGAATCCGTGAAAGCACAAAGCTGCATACTAAAAGCTCATTTTCTTTGAATTTAAATAACGTCCTCGGCTCCATGGATTGTGACACTTTTATTACTGTCGCCGCCGGCAGTCTGTAGAAGTTGTATTTTCACGACGTTTATTAAGTTCGTAGGGGTCGTTGTGGCGCAGTGGAAAACATAGGGTGTGGTTCCAGTCTGCATACGAAAAAATGAATTATTTTAATTTTTCTGTTCTGTTAAGGGAAAATGCTACGTTTAGTTCCAGCTCTCTACACGCAATGTTTCACGTTGAGCTGAAAAGTGCAGAACAGAGTCTTGGCTCACGTTTTCTCCATCTACCCTGCTATATGAGCGATACAATGTTACGCTGAAAAATATTGCTAATTTAAGTGTTTTAAAACTCTGGTTTGCCAATGTGTCTCTATGAGGTTTACAAAATCTTTGTGTGGGGATTTGTATTTTTCTTATTTTGAATAACTCTGAAATCGGAACAATCTAGTCCATAATAGAGACCAAGGCTAGAAGTGGAGTGAAATAAGGGTTAAAGATTTGTTACTTATTTTTTATTTGCTTTGCATAAATATATAAACCGCTTCCTTTACTGATTCTGTCAACGCACAGACGAAATTGCGCAGCGTAAGAAAATTAAATTTAGCTTTGAAATTTGGTAAAAGAGTATTCCTTTTAATTCCCGTGGGAACTGGAAAAGACTTTAATATCTTAAATAAATATATGTCAAATATTAAGCTTTTGAATATAAATTCATATTTGTATTTCATGTAATATTTAAAAACAATTTAATTAAATCCGAGAACAGGTCAGGTTGAATGTGACTGTAGACATTCAATTGGCATATAATAAAATCCTAATTGAAATGCAGTCCGTCGTTAGCGAATATGTAACGATTTCGAAATCCATCTAATAAGGTTCGTAGAGTAATAGTGTACCTACTAATGCTGTCATCGTACAAATGTATTCTAAAAGTAACTGAAGTGTCGTATTGTTTATAAATATTATAAAACTCCATTACTGAGTGACTGACAGATAACGCACTCACTATATTATTGGATTTACAAAGGTTAAATTTGGCATGAGGCAATTTAGTAAATCTAGGGGAGGATTCACGAAATTCCTATGGAAACATGATGAAATGGGCGTTTCCGTTTTCCATAGAAATAAATTTATGGGCGACGTTAGACGTTAATAAAAGATTAATATTATGTACATATGTGACATTATATCTCGTTAATAATCATGAAACCGACAATGATAATGGCCGGCACTGATGGAAATAGCAATTATCTTCACGTTGTTCTTAATTCATTAGTAACATTCGTCTTATTAGTTGCTCCCTGGTAATTGCTAAAACAACTTCCATCAGTAAAACTGGATGAATGAGAATGATCTCATCACCACTCTCGTAAGACGTAGGTCTTATTACTTTTATTAGTATCGTGTATCGGCGACTCCGTTATGGCAGCTCTTTATGTTCGATAAGGGAAAGATGGGTTCTAAAATATAATGTGATTCGCCCGTAATTGGTTCGCAGAATGCTATAACGATGTTTTCATTCTGTTTACTTTGCTATCTTTTTGAAGGTATGGTGAGTTTTGGAAATTTATATTGGTATTTATGGAAATTATATTGGTTATCCTAGTTTTTTTATGTTTTTGGATTATTTTTACTTTTGTTACTTGAAAGATAGAGTTTGCCTATTAAAATATATGATTTCCAAAGGTATAACAAATAAGTAAGTTTAAAATATTTGCTTTTTATTGACTGTTTTAAATATATTTTTATTTTAGAGAAACATTAAATATTGTGATATGTGTCATTATATGATAATTTATTATGTAGTGTATGTATACTATAGTTGTAAACGTTTTATTTGTACATAAGTGACCTCTATAAAAGGGCAGAGTAAACGGTTGAATGAACACCATTTTAGTCGGCGAACCTGTTCGGGCCCAGGCTTCCCGTGATAGCGTTTCTTGAACCGACTCGTATCGAAAATGTAATGAGATGTGATCGTATTTAGTGCTTTTATGGACGATTTGTTTTGATTTTATGTTTGGGCAAATTGTTTTAAAATTTTTAGTGAAATATAAAATTATTCTTCATATATTTTTTAAATTAAATTACCTTCACGCTGTATATATACCCCATATTTGGCGAAGTAGGCAGTTCCTTTTGCGTCTTTGTAAAATGCCTGTGTCTAGTGTTCATACACTTCATTTTCACACGCACCGCAAAATTTTCGAGACATTGTATACTGAATAACCCAACGCCGCACTTTGTCCTGTTGTTTTATTTTTTACTTTGTTATCAAAGCCAGGAAATGAAAATGATTTTTTTTTAAGTTTTGCGATTGTAGGACTTAACAATTAATGCAAGCAATGTCACATGACATCATAAACGATGATCTAATATGGTGAATGGATTTTTATTACTGAGTAAGGCCAATAACAAGTTAATATTAAATAATTTATTAACACTTTTAGGGATATCGTTTTTAGTTTAGTTTAATTTTTTAAATTTCAATTAGTCGTCTTTTATTTACAATATATTGTCAACTTTTATGTAACTTAAATAATTTATTTTCTCTCTTCTTTTTTACAAAACAAAAAATTAAAATATAGATGATATCGAAATATGGATATACGTAATCGAATTCCGATCTTGACATTGCGTCGGCGTTGCAAATGCATCCTCAAGCAGTTGTTAGCCTCAATTGTTCATTTAATACCAATCTTCAGCGCGGACTTCGTCTATGAACTTTAAATGTTACGTGTCGTTTATGTGAGGAGATTTGGTATGGAAATATTAAATATTTCATTACCCCAAGTGGGAATCGAACCCACAACCGTCGCGTTTACAGTTTCACGTTTGTGCCCCTGCCCTACGATGGCCTATATATTTTAGAATACTAATAAACTAATAATTAATGTAAAAGATAGTTTGGCTATTATCTAATATTCGTTTCATCAGTCGGAAATTTGTTATCTTAATACTAAACTTATATCATAAATGTCATAAAGGTTTCAACGAAAGTTCATTAATCAGATGACATCTAAGAGCACAGCATCCAAATCGTTTATCATTATAAATAGATACTTTTCGAGATCAATTAGCGCCGAATATTTTTCTTCAAAGTAATCTACCAAGTAAAAGTAATTAAAATTTAATTGGAAGCTTAGATAGATCCAACAATATCACATACAAACATGTCAAACTGATAACTCCCTTTTTTTAAATCGGTTAAAAAGATAATAATAACATAAATTATGTCACACTTTTGTTTACAGTCTATTTATCATGGGGTCTTATCGATTCTATTTCCTATGATGAGTTCGTTGAACTTGAACCGTTATCTATCCTACTATTTGGATTTTGTTATTTCAACTGAGTATTTTTTTTCTTTCAGGTAATTTGAATTTTTTTTGCGAGTTTTTGGATTGCTGAAGATATTTATTAAGTTGTAAGTAATTTCGTTTATATTTATTTAGTGTTTGTTATTAAAAAATCCTCGCTCACCATCACACACACCGTCGAAAATTGGGCAGTGCTTGGGGAACGGCGTGTCTTAACGGAAAGGTTCCTTGTGCTTATACTTGTAAATACAGGGTACAACGTGTAGTTAAGCATAAGTTATTGAGCAAATATTAAGTGACATACATACATATATCTGAAAGTATATACATTGCACTTGCACAGTGTACTACGAGAGTACTAAAACCCCAAATATCAAGGTCTCCAAAATATTTTCAAATAGACGAAAACAAAAGTCACACAAAGCAAAGGATTTGTTTGCATAAAATAAGTCCTCCGAAATTGCTCCTGCATTCGAAATACCTACGGAATCCGCTATTGTTTCGCTGACTTACAGATCTCATCTCCCAACCCTATTTGGGAAAAGTACAGTGCTCTAGACCAGTTCGGCGCCCACAGCTTCCAAATGACTCAAATTTTGTAAAAGAAACCTTATTTATATTTCTTTTAGGACTTTCCATTCAAATCCTTCCGAAATCAAAGCATTTCGTTATTTACGAGGGGTCCCAACTGTAAATGTTAAGCGTAAACAGACCGACGCACAAAAAGACTAACCGGCTTCAGTTGCATTACCGCGGATTTATGAAGGCATCACGCATACTTCACTGAATTTTTGAGTAAAATTATGTACTTCAAGAAGAAAATCGTTTGAAAGACGCAAAAGAATGTAAAATACATAATTACTCTTTTGGTTCACTTGATGGCTTCTTTAGCATACATTTTTGTGCTTAAAATAGTTTACTTTTAAAGTGAAAAGACTTACAATTTTAAGGGGTTTCTTCAAAATATAAAGTCCTTTACTTGAGAATATGAGAGGAAAGGTACGTGATGGTGGATAGGGATGTTTTTCGTAATTATTATACGTAGATCCTTTGGTCCAGAAAAGAGAGAAAGATGAAATATTGCCTTAAAGATGACTTATAGTTCAGCTTTTCTTTTCCAAATTTTCCAATTCCAATATTTATGTTTTTTTCATATCTATATATTTTGTTAAACAACCAACTATTTTGTTAAAACAACAACCAAAAAAAAATGATTTATACCTCGCGGGTTAACTAGGGAGAATGCGTTACGGTCTCTGCATATCTCTTAGGCCTCCTTTGTGGTCATCTCACGCTTCATACATGACCTGTCATCGACACTATGTTCTTGAAGGTCAATCGAGGTATAATCTAATGTCTGTCAAATGTTTTGTAAGTGCTTAAGCATAATTATTCATAGCAACTTGAAATAAAAAAAAAACAAAATGTATGTATGTATTTAAAATAAAACTCTTTAACGGAGGTATTATAACATTTTTGGAAACCCGACGTTTCGAGCACTTTGCAGTAGTTCGTGGTCACGGGTAATATTAATAACTGTATAATGTATGTATGGTATGTAGAGATTATTGCGAATTCTATTTAAAGTACGAATGTTATTAAAATACTTTTTCTACAACAATTTCCTTCACCCGAGTTCCATATAACAAGAAAATGAATTTTACGAACTTTCCCATTTCCTTCGGATGCGAGCCTATCTCCACCGCTATGCACTCAGCGCTGGGAAATTAAGTGGTTTTAAACGGTTTTCCAATGTGAGCTCTATTTTTAAAGTGATAAATAGTATAATTTCTTGGCTCGCGATAAAATATTATGCGCATGATGACGTTTGCGTAGGCTGTGCAGATACTAGTACTCGTAGCATATAATTTGAGACTGTGAATAAAAAAAGGTCTAACTTCGAAAACAATATTTTTACGGTTAGTTACGTGAATGTTAGGAGCGCCTGACTGTAAACGCAACGATTGTGGCTTCGTTCTAGTAACAAGACAAAGTCTTGTAATGTCTCAAAAACTCGGTAGAACGTGGGGAACAAAGTGTCTGGACGCTAGGTTCCCTCTGTTTACATTGTTATATGCGTGATATAGTTTAAAGCTGAAAGAAAATGTATATATTCTGGTAATCACTATAATTATTTTAATTTCAGCGATACGAAAGGTGGTTCACTTTTGTAAATATAAATAATATTTTTCTACCACCTTTGAAAATACGGTTAGGCCACTTTTGTACTGACTGCCTTACTGATTTATCCATGCCTAAGTTAAAAGCTCCAGTGCAAATGTTATTTTTAATTTGAGCACCATGTCAGGTACAATGGCATTTTCAATAGTATTGTTTGGCGCTACACGTTGTTCCTTTGTTATCAGTCAGTCATTAATGGCGGAGCACTAGATGTGATGTTTATACGAGAGTTGTCATTAGGTTGTATTGTTTTTTTTTTATTTATGATTTTTTTTTATTTAATGATTATTTTGTGCTTTTGTACGATTTTTAGGATGGTTTGAAATTAAAATATTACCTAGTATGTATGTCTGTGCGTTTGTTCAGGCTTGTCTCACAGCTTCACTGATTTTTCCGATTTGCAGTTTTCATAAGTGTATTTTTGGCAAGTTTCCCTTATCACGTCGTCGTTTGTTTTATTTCAATCGGTTTATAAATAAAAAAAATATACCATTATCAAGAATCTTGTTCGATAAAATTGATATAAATAACTGCTTATTGAATTGTGGGAAACTTTACTTTTCAATATAAGTTATTATTTGAAAGATTATATTATTATTAGAAATCTACATCTAAAGTTACTAGAGTCTATATACAGCTACTTATAAATTATATGAAGAAAATAAGCATAGTAGCGTGTTTTGTTAAGTCATGTAACCTTTATTAACCTTACTAATGTGCGCTAGTGTGCCCTACACGATTACTCATTTCATTGTTAATTCTTGACTGGTAAGAAGATATTATGACCTATATAATATTTTTAGCGATGATTAAGTTTAGACGGTTATTTCTTGATACGGCCATAAGTCAAAGGTTACCTTATCACTAAATGTGATTCATATTGCTAGTAAAAATGCCTTTATATAAAAAATCTCGAGTATTGGGCGGTGCATAGAGAACGCAAAGTCTTAATACAAGGTTCTCCCTGCCTACTCTGCTAAATGCGGGCGGTGGCAGGCTGAAGCTTACAAAAAAATAATATGATTGACTTATACTATACAGTCAGTATTTATTATTATTATTATTATAAAATAATAAAGAAATTACTTTATTTAAATAAAGAAGTTTCAATATAATGTTTTCAGTCTGGTTAGTTTCATCGGATAAAGTGTGGCGTTGTTTCGCAACCGACCGTCTACCAGTTACGTACGCGTCAAGATGAAAACAATAGGAAAAAAAATAGAGTAAGTTCTAACAATAGCACATATGTACTTTTATGATCTAGAGTATTAAAATATACTATTATTAGTAGGCGGAGTTGAATTAATTTTAGGGCATTCCGTACTTACTATTGGATAACGAAATTCCTTCGCTTGTAGAGACTAACCGTTGTATAACAACGACGTTTTATTTTATGTGTATATTTGACACAGTATTCTACATTTTCCGTTAAATTTTTAAAACATTGTTGATTGTGTGTTGAGTGGCGGAGGTTAATGCATCGTTTTGGCGTGTTATAAGATCGTGGTATCCGGAACTGTCGCGTTTACAGTCAGATGCTGTTCCACTGCACCACGACGGCCTAAGGCATAATACATAGGTGATTAAACCTTTCCTCCATGGCACTCTACACGAATGAATTCATCCAGTCAGCATTTTTTACATGATTTCCGCTGACACAGGACGGCGTGCGACATAGGACTTTTAATTGCATTTTTTTATGGCTAACATTACCATAAGAGGTTTTGGAGTTCCTTCGTTATAATTTTTGTTTTTGAATTTTGTCCAAAAAATTATGGGTCTGATAATAAAAATCAAAAGAAAACGTTTTTTATGAAAATATAATAGTTATAGTATAGATATCTGTAAAATGTATTTCTGCAAAAAATCTTATTTCTGCTTTGTAAAAGATATATTTTTGAATGTTTGAATTATACTTTTATTACTTATATTTTAGTGTGATGGTTTCAAATATTTTTTTATTTATATATTTTTATATTTTGGAATTATAAATTTGAAAATCAGAAATTTAAAGGTGCTTGACCGGCGCCGCCCGCACGCATCACATATTCATAGATTCGCTCATTAAGAGTTTAAGAGAGCCTGGATAGCCTTCCGATAAAATATAAAAATTTTATTAAATATTTTTTTTATTATGTATCTGTCAAAAACGATTATTTATAACTGTTATGTACATATGTATGTGTTTTAACAGCGCACTCTTTACTTATTTTTATTTATTTTATTGCCATAAAGGCTGTTGCCGTAGATAGAGTTTTGTTTCATTCCGTGCTCCTTTTTAGGGTATACTATGGTTGTAGATTTGATTCCCGCTGGGAGGAATAAATAATTTTCTTTATTTAACACTGAGTGATGACGAAATAAAGTCTTATATTGCTTTACATTTGTTTAGATTCTGTAGAGACATGTATATTACACGCTTAATCAAAGTTTTGTTTTTTACAATATAAACGACATTATTTGAAAAGGGTGACGACCCGCCATTGTGCGCCTACAGCACGTCGACGTATACACTCAGCATTTTTTTATATGAATTCCGTTTTCAACAAAGATGCGTGCGACTTGTCATAAGCTCTAATTACTTTTTTTCTATACTTTTTTTATAAACGTTGTTTGCAGCAGAGTTTTATTATTATTGCGTTTAAAGTAATAGATGTTCTGTATTATACCTGTGTTTTTTATTTAATTATAGTAAGCATAGGGTGGCTATAGTCGCGGTAGTTGTGGGTTCGATTCTCACTCGGGGTAATGAATTATTCTCATTTCCTCGTTGTGGAAAGAAGATAAATCATGGCAAAATATCACAAAAATTGGGTAAAGCGGGCGGTCGGTGAGAAACGGAGTGTCGTAACAGTGGGTTACCTTTGCCTACACTAATGTATATATGCGGGATAGAGTCTGAAGAGATATAAAAATTAAAAAAAATAAGTATATTGAACACAAAGTTTTAATTTAACGATGTACATATGTATGTATGTATATAAGGAAAAGTGATATTTAGTTAGAATATAAGTATTATTGTTAAATCGATAGTTTTATTATGATATTTTATCGCCCAAGTGTATATACATAATAAATATATAAAGAATCAAAAGTTACCGTTCATTCCTATATAATATACTAGCGGACGCGCGCAACTTCGCTTGCTTATTTAGGGGTGATTTCTAATAAACCATGAAACATATGTTCAATGAAGTATTTTTAAGTCTAAATTTCAAATTTTATAAAAATCGGTGGCGGTTTAAAGATTTTTCCATACAAATTTTCAACCACTTCACCCCTTTAGGGTTAAAATTCCCTTAGTGAATGTTCAGATTACGAAAGTAAACGTCTGTCCAAATTTCACGTTTCTACGCACAGCGTTTACGGCTGTGCGTGCGTCTTACCTCAGTCAGTGAGGACAAGTCCTTTTATATATATAGATAATAGTCGAGTGTGAGAAACTCAACGCCGTACTCTCTTGTTACCAGTGCGAGGAATATGAAATCATTCCCCCAGGTAGGAATCGAACCTACAACCGTAGTGTTTACAATATATAAATGTTTTATATTTTGGCATAGCGTTAAAGAAAATCAATAAACGTTTTGTCACTTTAATCTGCCCTGTCCAAGTTTCATACAAAACTATCAAAGTTTTGAATCACGTGCTTCTTTCAAACAACTTCTCTACGCCGAAGTTTGATCAATAAACGTCGGTGCGTGCCCCGTGCCCGCCCCATTCAGCAAACAGTATGGACTTGCTTTAGAAGAAACGCCTTTCGCCTTCAATATGAAGATAACATTTTATTTATTGGCCCTTCTTGCTCTTTATTGTGGGGGTGGGTTGTGTTGACATGTTTGGACTGTTGATATGGAAATAGTTTATAATAGTTGTACAATTTGATTTTGATTTTCTGTATTTCTTTTACAATAAAATATTTTTTTACATATAAATATGGATTGGAAGTATTTTGCTATCTCGAAATGGGCGCTGCGTGAGGGCGGAGTGTCTGCTATAGGTGTGGGATCCAACAAGAAGCTAATGAATGCTGTACTTCTAGAACATATTTTATCTATTGTCCTAAATATTTGTAAAAAATAGTTTTTAAAACTTTGAATGGAGTTAAAAAAGCGTTAAGTGGGGTAAAAGTTTCAGAACAATCTGGTAGATGAACTTTTCCAATTGATGTTTACTCGGACTTTTGAAACTTATAGCATTACGCTATTTTAGGAAGTGCACTACAATTAGTGTCTGACCTGAAACTGACCGGACCGATCCCGGGCCGATCGATATCGGCACAGCTGGAACATGACCTATTAATGGGTGAACTGGTTTATAGGAACCAACCAGGGAAATGTAGCCTACATTTCCTTGGCTTGTTGGTGTGGAAGTTGATATTTTACTCTAATGAGAAAAATCTGATTTCGCTATGCTGTTGTATGTTGATTGTTTAATTCTTCATTTGTACGGAATTTTAAGATGGATACAGAGAACAAAGTGATAAATGACTTGAAGTTTTGGATATTACATAGATTTGATACAAAGATGTTTGACACAGGCGTATATTATCTTAACTATTTCGGAGAACATTAAAACCCTTTCAAATCTTCATTTTGTCGCAATTTTTTTTTATTACACATGCGTTTACTGCGCTATTATAGCGTCGAAAATATTAGAGCTACAATACACAATTAAAACGACACTAAATTTGACATGCAGGAAGGATATTTTAGACTGTAGAGGAGCATTAAGAAAAGGTGAAAAATAAAATTGGATTTTACGTTTTTAAATCACTGTATATTCGCATATGTTATAACAAAATCTGTACAGTAACACGCTAGTTCCAGTAAGCGCTTGCTGAAGTAATGGATAGATAACTGAATTATTGTTTGAGACTGCCAGCCTAGAACCATTAGCCCGATGCTAACGTGATAGCGGGCGGGAGATTGTGGGCCAATTGGAATTGTGTAGTTATGTATAATACCCACGGGATAGTTTTTTTGGAGATTTTGTGAATATATGAACGATCTTTGTTATTAGTTTTGTATTTATATTAGTTGCTATTATAATATTAGTTGCTGCAGTTAAGTAGTTGTAAATAATGCACCATTTATATATAAGCTTATTTTTGTCAACACATCTAATAATGATTTTAAGGATATTCTGTTATATTTGACTTCTCGAAGAGATGATGGTTGCCGATTCTGGCAATGGGTTGCCTAATCAGCACTGCGGTCAGAGATACCTCGGGCGCTTAGAATGTTTTATGTGGCATACTGAGTTACTTCATATGACCACAGAAGCGAAGCCGCATGTAAAAGTTAGTAATAACATCAATGAGTATGTCATAGGTATTTCAATATTCGTGAAAACCACCCCCGCCTATACAAACTGAAACAAAAGACACATATAGGTAATCATTCCAGCCGTCGCGTCAGCGCGTCTGCGTACGTTGCCTTAGTATGAAAATAATGAAAATAACTTGGCTGTAAATTTTTCTAACATGCCTTTGATTGTTAGTAGAATTTTATTATTAAAATGGCTTTCTGTCTATTTAAATATTATCTGGACAACATTAATATGTTTATTTTTGTGTATGGTGGATAAGATTTAAATAATAATTTAGATTTAGGCACTTTATTTACTAAGTATATATATTTATTACTAAGTATATTTATATACAAACATACAGATAATAAAAAAGTGGGAAACGGTATGTCTTGACATTAGGTTTCTTTTGCCTATGCGGACGTAACATTAAATTGTTTTATACAGGAAAGAGCTTTTCTGACGGTTTTATAGGAATAGGATATTTATACAACGATTTGTTCTGATAAGTAGCATGAAACTAAGAAAGAAAACAATATATAGTGCTTAAACGTTTAACTCTAAAACAATACGTGTTTAGAACTCAAGGCTGCAGCCAACAGGTAGGCGACATGATAAAGTGCCGTTGAACCCAATGTAATTATTTCATACTGGCTAGCATAGCTGGCGTACTTCCAATACTTGCAACTACGTATGCTGTGTCATTTATATTTACGTTTTTAATGCCAATTTATATTAATATATATATATATATATAGCATGAACTTACTCTCTCTCTCTCTCTCTCTTTCTCTTTCTTTCTTTCTCTGACTACCCCGCTAGGGATAAAGCGTGAAGTTAAGTTTAAGTTAAGTTATGAATACAAAATGATACCAGCATAGCGCAAAGTGATGATTATAGGTCGAAGGATGGTTGTATTAGAACTTACTGGTACGGCTTAACATGTGCTATTATTTAACAAATTATGTAAGTAAAGGGTTCTCCTTCGTTGACCTTCGAGACCACAATACCGGTGATATTGGAGGAAAGCCATGTACAAAGCATAAGGATATCTTGGAAGAAATATGTTTGCGGGTTAATGACAATGGACGTGGTGAGAGACGTATGCGGAGGCTGTAGCGTTTGGCCTTCCGTTCTCTTTCTCTCTCAACCCCGCTAGGGGAGAAGCGTGAAGCTTAAAAAAAGTCGTAAAAATATTGAATTATCGAAAGCTTATCAAAGAAATCAATGAATTAATCGTTTATTTAGGTGCTACAATAATAATGATCTTTATATGATAATGAGCTCTGCTGTAATTTATGTGGATGATTTGGCTCGAGTTGCCACTTGACCTTTTTCTTCTGAAGATGAGCGTTCTTTCTCTGGTCTATATGTATAATATAACGGTAAATTTTAATTCCATTTCCACTACTGCGTCTGGACGAAAATTATTATATGTTCGTCAGGATATCGGTGTCGCTTAGCCTATTGTTACCAAACTATTTATTAAAACACACAATTTTTTTCATTTTCAACTATGTAATATTGCACCTATTTAATTAAATTTAACAGACTTAATTTAGATTTATTTGTTTGTTTTCTTTCTATTTTGATAATTAAAAATAGTGTTCATATCATTCAAGTAAGCAGGTACTAAAATTACACGTCCGTCGTCTAATTGGCTACACTGACTGTGTTGATGTCAAGGCCGTCTCATTGTTATTTGTGGAGCTTTTGTTATGGGAGCACAGCTTACGTTTCTACTTCAGTTCATTTACTTGTAGCTTTATTTTTTAACTGGCATATTTTTTAGCTTAACGCTAGCAGACGGATTTAGTTTAAACTTCGTTCCCCACTTTCCTCCAGATTTTCTAGATAATACGTTTTGAGTGACAAAACTGAAAGTTGTATTTTATATACGAAAGCGAGGGATGAAAATAAATTAGTTACCCGAGAGAAAATCGAATGCACAACCGTCGTTTTTACTGTTAAACACTTTGCACTTGCGGCACGATGCTCTTCGATTTTTTTCGAGTTTTTAAGCATTATGATGATGAATATCATTCAGCGTTTTCCTTTTTAGTGTAATACAGATATAATTTAAAAAATACTGGTGTAAATCAGTAGGTACTTGTTATATTGATTTTTTTTATACTGAAGAGAGAAAGGAAGTAAATGATATGAGATTCTTTGAGAACGACTGTTTTTTAGTTGTTTGTCGTTTACATCAGTGTCTACTCTACACAAATAGATTTCACTTATAAATATGTAACTCACGTTCTCTTAAAGTGACATATAAACTGTAGTTGAGAGACAATTTGTGTAGATTGATTGATACTGAAAAGAATAAAGTATAAAATTATACTGGAGGCTTTCATTGGTTGTTTCCATAATAGATTCGTATTTATGAATTTCTCTTTTCTAACATTTTAATATCTTTTTATATATTTTTTTTAAAGCTGGGGAACGACAGGGGGAACCTAGCGTTAACAGTGTCTTAAAACGTTTTCCATTTTTTTTAGCTTCTCGCTCGTATCCCGCATATAAAATGGTAGCCGGATATCGCTTGTTAAGTGGCGGAACTCAACGCCGCTCTTTGTATATAATTCAAATATGATAGGTGCAACCTTTTTCACTGTATCACTACGGACGCGATACAAATCTTCTTAAATAAATGAACATAAACATTTCATTCACAAACACTATGCGAGTTCATTGATCGATGACAAATGTCCAAACAATGGTGGTGCGATCGGTTATAACGCAGATGGCCATTGTGTGCTAATGAGAGAGATTGATTCTCTTATACGAGATCATACAAAGCCAGCGAACTCTCTGTAAATAGTTTATGATTAGTTAGGATTTAGATAACACTGTTGTTTATTTTCATAGATAGTTTACTTGTCTATATTTCAAGTTTACTTGAGTCGGTATCAGAGATATTGATTAGTATTTAATTGTCATTAAATAATAGTTAATGCACTAGTTTAATGTCTCTCGTAGATCTTCAGAGTTTGCTTGTTGAAATAAGTTTTACATAATTATATTGCACGTAGTATTTTCTACAGGCAAATGGATTTTAAAAACATGTGTAATATCTATGTAATTATGAAAAGCAATTATATGTATGAAAATCTAAGAATTTATTGTTTTTTTTAAGTTCATAGTTCGAATTATTTAACATTAATTATTATGGTAATTAAATAATATAGTAAGTAAGACATTTTTTAAATCCCAAATTTAAATTGTTTATTGTTACACATCTAAATTAAAATAATTACTTTAGCGTAAAATTGTAAATACTTTTCTAAACATAAATAAATATACATAACACTTCCTAGTGGACCTCTAAAAGAGCACAATTAACGAGCACTGTGACCCTAAACGTGAACTCTACCATATAAATTGGCACGCTCATTGGGCAGAAGGGGGACAGGGGGGGTGGTAATACCTACTATTGTAGCTGCGTAACCTACGAGAGGTATAATTTAGGGTTGGGTCCAGTTGCTAAGTGCTTTGCCACAGGTGGATTTATTTCGAGGTTTTTTAAAGTGTTATTTCACACTCAGGAACTCGTTTTTTTATTTTTTTTTAGGTTTTCTAAAATATTTTTTTTTGGTTTATTTAAATGTAAGGATATTAAGGTAGCTCGTTTAAGAATATTAAAGTAAGCCCATGTTCACGTTATGGAGTGGAGCGGTTAAACAAAAAAATCTATGAATTGCTAAACCATAAGATATTTTTTTTATAGATCTTAACACTAGGTTCCCTCTGCCTATCCTCTTATGTGCATAATAATAAAAAATAAAAAAAGAATATTTCTTTTAGTGTCGCCGTGTGCACTCAGGCTTGAACTGCGGGTTAATTACTCGGGATTTTAAAATTATTATAATAGTAGACGAGGGAATCAAAAACTAAAGTGGGAAAACAAAATCCTGAAGATTTTTTTAATTCGAAACGAAGTATGTTTACATTTACTTAATGTTTAAAACTATTTTTTAATATTCCTGTCATGTCAAGTCAATCTTAAATTGTAATATAATTAGTAAATACTTAAATAAACACGCTGTATCCCGAAAATTGCAGAGTAGACAGAGGGAATCTAATATTAAGATTCACCGACGCGGACGCACCGGACGGTGCGTTTACATTTTCAGGAAATAGTTAAGTGTCGGAGCTTAACGCCGCGTTTTTTCTTTTTGTTACCAGAGCTAAAGTAGGAATCGAACTGTCACCCGTTTTGCTTATAGTCACACGCTGTCTCACTGGGCTATGACGACGGTTTCAATCAATTTAATCATCGGTATTTCAATTTGTATTATTCAAAGAATATGCTTTTAGTAATTAATTAATTTCACATCAAAATGATAGAAAACTGTCAAAGATTATTTGAATTGATTCATTACCTGCGATAGTTGTGACTTCCGGGTCGTTGACCTCACCTCTGCCAGGTGTACGTGCAATGGTGTTTGTCCGTGTTCCATGGGATTGATGAGTGATTGTATAGAATTTAATTTTGTATAAGTTTTTAACATAACTTGTATCGAAACAAGTGTTTATATGTAATTTGTTTTATTATATTATCTTCTATATATATAAAAGGACTTGTCCTCACTGACTGAGGTAAGACGCACGCACAGCCGTTACCGCTGATGGTAGAAACATGAAATTTGGACAGATGTTTACTTTCATAATCTGGACATCCACTAAGAAGGGATTTTGAAAAATTTTAACCCTAAAGGGGTGAAATAGGGGTTCAAAGTTTGTATGGAAAAAAAATTAAATCGGCACCGATTTTTATAAAATTTGAAATTTAGATTTTTAAAAGTATTTAATTGAACACGTGTTTCATCGTTTTCTAGAATTCTCCCTCTAAGGGTGCAAATAAAGGGTTGAAAGTTTGTATGGAAAAATTCTTAAATCGCCACCGATTTTTATAAAATTTAATATTTAGACTCTTAAAAATATTTAATTGAACATGTGTTTCATGGTTTTCTAGAATTCACCCCCTAAGGGTACAAATAAGGGGTTGAAAGTTTGTATGGAAAAATCTTTAAATCGCAACCGATTTTTATAAAATTTGAAATTTAGACTCTTAAAAATATTTAATCGAACACATGTTTCATGGGTTATTAGAATTCACCCCTAAATACGCAAGCGAAGCTGCGCGCGTCCGCTAGTAATCAATATAAATACCCCTTTTAACGCAAACTGCGATGTTAAGTTCCTGCTTTCTTCTTCAGAAGCTGCTTTTTTCAGTTAACATTGCGTTATTTTATCTATTAAGTACCTTTTAAACTTTTAAGCATGAAAATGACTAAAAATATTCTTGTATAATTTGGCTGCGGAAGTCTAAAGCTAAGTAACAAATAAAAAAGTGTTTCTATGAAAGATTCGATCACTTTCTCCTCTTGCGTAACTCGAATGTTGGTTGATGGCACGTTCTTAGTTGTAAGCTTCGTGATGTTAGATATACAGGGGGAATTGTCAGCCACACAAATGAAACCACAGTTTTAACTACTCTATAAAAGCCTAATATAATATAGAAATCCCAAAAATGTAAAAGCTATTTTTTCAAACAAAATAAAATAAATAATAAAATTATTGTTTTAAAATAAAATGCCATTTTTTAAGTATAACATAAACACGCACACCGTGAAATGAAACAAAATCCTACGTCCAAACTGTTGAGGTACCTTGATTAATTTCTTTAGTTCTGGGTTTGACACATTTTACCCTATATGCAGTTTCAGTAAAAGAAGCGCTGCCTCTTCCATCCTGTATAATCATTGTAAGAGTTATTGCTTAAATCCTCTATTAAATATTTCTATAGATATATATGATATTTTTGTAAGTATAGTTAACTTATGTTCTTTGGCAGACTTTGGCAATAGCCGGGATTAATGCCAGGAGGAAGAAGAAGTTAACTTATGTTCTTTGAATAATGTTTAGTGTAAGTTACTTTGCTCTCCACTCTCCGTAGTTTTGGAAGTTATTGCCGTACACCTTTGTTTTAATTATGTTTTCCATTTATTATGGCAACTGCTTTACAGTAGGCGTATAAATATGTATAAATAGTTTTAGGTGCATAATTAGGAAAAGGCGTGTATGAATTAAATATTCTATAGGAAAACTACAGTAGGTACTGTTTATAACATAACATGTCTAATTATATACTTTTTTCACTCTATTATATTTATTTCACATATTTCATAACGTTATTGCCATATAGCGTGCCTATTTGAGCGGAACTTTCGCACGCAAATCACCACAGACCACATACATGTATTGACACGGAAGTTATAGCATTTTTACATACATACATAAATTAATATTATCATGAAGTAAACATGTTTCAAAGTTACAATGTAGAGACATCACTTACTTTCAATGTATTAAATAACAATAAAATTGTAACTTCTATGTTGAAAAGAGACAACTGTTGAGTTTGTTGTCGGCTCTTCTTCGAACCTAGGTATCTTCGTTGGACGATTCAAAAGTACTTGCAGAAGTCATTTTGAATTAAAGAATATTTTGAATTCTGTATCTGAATTATATAGATTTGTGGGATTTTTGTATTATTATAGGAATATTTCGTATTAAATAAAAAATATATATATGTAAATTATTTTTATGCATTGCCGCAACATGTGCGATAAATTGAGAAAATTGATTTATATACATCGATTGAAAATAGAGAATGAAGAATGTTCATCATTCTCAATTTCCGAATGATGTAAACATTTTCATATGTAGAACACGTTAAGCGTTTCCTGTAGTAAAAATCGTAACCGCAAACACCACATGGTTAGTCACTTTCTAACTGATAACATGGTGCAATTATATGGAATTTGAAGGAGGTATACTCGTATTTCCTCATTCCTCAGTCAATTTCCTTCGTGACAATAACTTCACCTGACACGCTAGAAACGCCACAAATTAAGAACTGAACTAAAATTTAAACAACTACTATACTATTCAACTCTGTTTAAGACATATTTTTTCAGCTTCACGCTTTTTCCCTCATAGCCTGGGCAGAAGAAAACTATTAGGACCCTCCGTTACCCATTTTCAAGAAATTGTGTATTTGGGTGGTGAAACTCAATGCTGCGCTACCAGAGCGAGTTACCGAAACTAATCACGTCAAATACAATAGTAAATAAAAGGTGTAATAAAAGAGTTTTCCACGAGTTTCTATCACCGAATAGTTATTTAGGTTAACCGGGGTGCGCCGTCTAATTATGTCAGTAGGTGCGCCAGACAAAACTACTGGGACTGCTCCTACTCTGCCTATTTTATTTAATGTCGCTATATTTGCTTAGTGCTTTTTTAAATAAACTTGTTTGTTTTTTTTTGTTGATTTGGATATTTTTTGCTTATTTTAATTTTTTAGAGCGTTAATTTTTTTTTCTTTCGTCTGTCTTTAATGAATTTGATTCAGATCTTCTTTAAGATTTATTAAAATTTTGTAGTCTAAATAGCTTTTAATCGGCCGCTGTCTAATAGAAATGATTGCAACTCGCAATGTATAATGTTAATTGTCTAAAGTAGTAAGAAAATAGAAAACAGAGTGAATTACTTCTTAATTCTTTCTTTTTTTTCACGTTATATACAGCAAATGTATAAATATAGAAAAAAAAACGTAATATTGTAGTTACTCTTTTAGATATTTTTATAGTTAGTTGCTACAGTATAAATTTTGCTATTAAAAAGAAATATAATTTTTCCATCGCCATCATAAAAGGCAAGCCAGCGCTATTTCCACTAATAACTCATACACGGAAAGATTTTTTTTCATTTCCACAAAATTTAAGTGACGTTGAAATTCATAGCCATTGGTTTGCGTGCCGCCGTGCTAATTGTGAAGGGAGGGTCTACGGTCTACCTAGAATAAAGTTTAACTTGGGCATTAGTGAATTGCGTTTTCATGGCGGAGTTTTAATTTGGGATTTTTTAATGTGGATAATTTAAAAAATAACTTCACGCTGCATTTCGGGCGGCGAGGGCAAAAGAAACCTAGTGTCTTAACACTAGGTTTCTTTTACCTTCTTTATTAAGACATTCCATTCCACACTATAAGGATTAGAGCAACGCCGTTGCGTTCCTCGCGCTTAGTCTTATTTTCAGAGCAAATAGAGGAAAATAATTAATTTCCCTACTGGAAATTGAACCCACAACCAACAAACGTCGACGTTTACGATCTCTGTTATATCCTTCTTGTATCAAACGCTGTTGCAGACACATATCACTGGGATGAAATAGTGACTCGCAGTCTGAGTGGGGGCGCCATGAACATGGAACGTGTTACTCATGTATATGCGAATTTACGAGTTTCATTGTTGGTTTGTATATTGATATGGATATGGCTCATTTGGTGCAACAATGACGTATTTACTCTTTTTTAAATATTCCAGGAGAAGCGCACAAATGTTGTTTTACATTTTTTTTAAATATATGAATCTATGGATACTTGAGATATAAAAGATTTAAAAGAAAATTTGAAGATTAATCTTAGTTATGCAGTAGAGAAAGGAGTGTCTCAACATTAGGTCTCTCTCTACATAATTAGTTATACGGGAAAAAGCGAGGGATGGTTTTCTTTTTTTAAATATCTGTTACTAAAACTTTCAATTGATTTGACTCTTTAGTATCTATAAGATATACATAAAAATCTTCCGTTGTTGAGTGACTGATTACGGGATTTCGAAAGTTGAATTTTGACATTTTTGTAAGTTAGGGAGTTTAGGAGAGCACTAACGCAGGAACGGGACAAAACGGGTTTTTTTATTTTATGTCTCAAAGTCCACGTAAACAAAGCTCCAGACATTATGACTAGTAAAATATAAACTTTAATCATTCTAATAAAATAGTTGAAATGCAATAAAGTCCGGAGACAGTCAAATGTTTGTATAGCCCCGTAGTCGGTACCCAGTGGTACTATGAATTGTAAATGTCCTAGAGCTAGACGGTACAGTGTAATACACTGCTAGATCCTTTCTTCCTTTAAATAAGCTTTTTTATATATCTAGAGATCTTAATATATGTAGAGATCTTAATATATAGAGCCGATTGAATTTTAGCTATGCTATTTATTAAAAATTGAAGAGTTTGTTTGGTGGAGCGCACTAATCCCAGGAACAGTTGGTTCGCATAGAATTTTGTTTTGTATATCGCCAATGCATGTTATATTTACTAAGGCGTAAAAGCGTGACGGTTGCGAGTTCTATTTTTAGTGAGGGGAAATGAGTTATTATTCATATCCTCGCTCTGGTAATAAGCGCGGGGTTGAGTTCCGTTTGATGTCTCGAAAATTGGACGGTGCATGGAGAAGGGAGTGTTTTAGTACTAGGTTATGTCTATTTACTATGGTAATTGCGGGTTATAACTAGAAGTTAAAAAAAGAGAATATAATAGTGTATGGTATTGGAGCAAAACATTTCTAAGGATTGTCGGGTCTCCGGTGTCATGAATATTGAATGAGGCAGACGTCTCCGCTGCCCGTTTCTGGTTTGCGTTTCAATAATGAATGAAACGAAAATGTGTTTTATTACACCTTGGTGTAGATGTTTTATTATGAACTAGCTGGTTAGTTTTTGACGTAAAAAGTCAAATTCCGTGCCTGTATTTTTTTTTTGGAAATTCTTGTATTTGCTCAATGCATCAAAATTCGGCGGTAAGTAGAAGACTGAAGTGTCTTAACACTAGCCCCATCCAAGGGACCGATATGAGAAGTTTTGAATCCTTTGTTTTTTTTCTGTTTCTATACAGTACATCGTTCAGGTATTTATTGTGCTTAATAGATGCTAAAGATTTTCTTATTTTTTGTAGGTAAACACGCATAGAAGGTAGTGTCTGGACGTGTAACAAGTAAGATGCGTTTTAAAATATTTTTCAACACATATGCTTATTAAGAGACTGACTAAAATGTTTTTAAAGATACCCTTTAAATGTAGTTATTATTCTGGAATATTTTGATAAATCTTTATGAATTATATACAATTAGAACTCTTTCGTTATTGTTTGACAGAACTGATGAAACTTTTTCGCTTTTTTTCCGCCGCATACTACTACCGCTACTACACCGACGCTCGTAACCAGAGCAAGGAAATGACAATATTAAATAAAAATCTAATTCCGAGTAGGAATCGAACCCACGACAATCACGCGTAAACCCTTGTGCTAATGGGCCACGCCGGCTTCTAAGCCATAATTATTTCTTATTAATAAATGTAAATGTTATTTATTATAATATGCATACAGTAATAAACAAATGTAAATGTGTAACTCTTGACCATGTTTATAATTTATATGTTTATTTGACATTGATCGTCATTTGCCATCGCCGTGTATCATAATACTATAATCTTGTCACTCTTCGATTACTTTATTTCTATAATTAAATAAATAAATAACATGTCTATAAAAACGTGCGTTTGTCGATGTGTTGTTGTGTATGGCTTCTTTTTATATTTATTGATATTTTTAATTATTATAATATTCAATGGACATATAAGTATTGGTTGTGAATTTTTAATAGATTTAAATATTAAACGTTGCAAATGAAAAACTGCACTGAGATCTAATGTATATATTGTATTCTTTGTGGTATAGAGGTATTTGACTGCTGTCTGGAATGGACCGCAGTCAATGTAGGTTCGAATCTCTCTTAAGGTAATATTATATATATTATTTATACCTAAGGCGCTTCTTTTGCCTACACCCTAGACTCTAGTATAAGGATCGATCGGTCCACTCGTAATCTACGAAAACCTATTTGAATGATAATGATGTAACGATTTCTATTATTTAATAAGTCTGATGAGTATGCTCCCTTAAAAACGATATTTTTTATTTCATACGATTATCTATATAAATTATAAACATTCTTTTATATGTTATTCCATGCATTGGTAATAAAAACATATAAAAAAAATTTACGTAACTGGAATTAAACCGGGATCTATACTATATTGTAATAAACGTCAAAAGTTATATGAAATAACTTTAAACCAATGCCACCACTACTGAACTATGAATATACTATAAGATACATTGAAAGTGTTTGTTTAAGTACTTTCGTCGGACAGACAGACATGTACATAGTAAACTCGAGGAGAAATTAAAAAGTTGCCACATGATTAAAGGGTGACAGAGACTACACAGCTCTATGTTGGAAAGCAAATAAAGTTCTAGGAGCGATGCACTGCTAAAATTGCGCTTTTATTTTGTTTTATGACTAGGTATTTGGATTTTTTTAGCATTAGGTATCGATCATATTATAACGATACTATCACTTAAAATTTCAAGTTAAGTGGTTATCATTAAAAATTAAGTTTAAATATGTAAAATCAAAAAATGTCGATTTTTCTTTTCTTTTCACTGTATCCCGTATATAACAGGAAAAATGGAACCTAGTGTGTAAAATACTCCGTTACCCACGGATTCCCCCTCCCATAACCCATCTGTTTTCGAGATATTGAGTTGTTAGCGGCGTACAATGCTGCGTTTCTTTTCCCAAAAGGGGGAATGCCACAGCACACCACCTGTAGGTATTTACAGTCAGACACTGGACCGCTGAGCCACGACGGATTTTTTTGTACCAAAAAGGCCTTGTCTCTCGTACCTGAAAAATATATTCAAAAACTTTTACATTTACAAATTTAACATTTACAAAAAACTCAAAAGCAAAACGTAGCGAAGCTTTTAAGCTGTAGGTACTGAATTTATTAAATATTTTATTTATCAAAAAGCTTCGCTTCGCAAAGCCCGCTACGAGAGTATCGAGCCAACTTGTAGAGGAAATAATTAAATCATCTCGGTAAGAGCCGTGAGTCAGGAGATAGGTGCATTTGGATGCTGTATGATATCTGTCATTTTTTTATTTCTTTAAAGATAATTGTATAATGAGGATAGTTAATTATGTGTTCTTTGTTGTCTAATTAACTTTGTTTTATGGTTTTTTTTTGTTTTCAAGTTTTTATACGTTTTTAAGCAATTAATTTTTAGATCTTTCGATTCTTATCTTATCTAGTTTTCTATTTATAATTTTTATTGAGCTCGTTTCCATTTCGCTCGCTTCGTTACCAGGATGTGATAATGACAATTTTAAGTATTTAATTTCTTTTACAACCTGACGCGTTTCCAGTAGCACGCGTGTGCCTCTGTGCCGTGCTACGACTGGCCTCTGTTTAATACCAGAATACTCTTATTTTTTTTTATATAATTTGCTTTGTAATAAGTATGTGCACAATATTAATGACAAACTCCCCAGCTAGACAAACAGAACGCCGGCGCCTTCGTGGCCGTTCGCGCACGATAAGCTCAGTCTTAATGGTCCTACGGTGTCGTTAAACTATAATATCTACTCTGAAAATATTTTATTTCACTAGAAAATATTATCTATAAAATATATATTTTAAAGGAAATTTATGCTTACATAAAACTTTTCATACTTAAATACAAATATATTAAAAGACTTTTTTTTTAAATGTTTAAATATATAAACATAGCGGAAATAGAACCCCCCTTCTTTTAAATCGTCCAGGCGATCTAGCCTCTAAGGTATACGTTCTCATCAGGACGTCGAGTACTTAGTTTTTCATATCTCTCGGGAAAATTTTACATTTTTATTTTCCTAAGCGTGAAATAATTTTAAAAAATATCAAAATAATATAAGTTATGTTGAAGCTCGCGCTTTATCTCGTGTAGTTATATAGGCAGAGAGGAACTAGTGTCAAAACACTCAGTTTTCCACTTTCTATCTAAATATGAATTCGTATTTTGATTTACTTGAGTGGAGAAAGGAAGATTCCTCCGAGATAGCGCTCAACTTGATACTTGATAGATGATTTCTTACTACTGTGTCTCCGATTATAATAGGTTATTATAATCGGAGACATGTGCAATTGCAATTTAGGTAAATTGCATTAATTTATATGTGTTCAATAAACATTAAATTCGAATAAAATAAGACAATTTATCAATCGTCTGTCGCATTTAATATTAATAAATAATAATCAATATCGATACTAGCGGGCACCGTGCTAAGATTTATGCGCATCTGTCGAAGCCGCAGACCACTTGAGACCGCCGATACGATGTTGACGAGAATAGAATTGAATAATGAGGATTGTTTTATAGTGGTATGATTGTAAGGTTTGTTTTATAATGGAACTAATGAAAAAAAAAAGACCTGTATAATTGTTAAAAGTCAGTTATTTATAGCAATGGTTGTAGGTTCAATTATCACTGTCTAATTTTCATCATCCTGCTCTAGCGGAAAGCGTGGAATGGAGTGTCATAGCACTAGGTTCTCTCTGCCTCTACTCCTTCTACTCTACTATATGCGAGATACAGTGTGGAGTTGAACATCGTCCATATATTTAACTTGCACTTACTTTTATATATTAAGTAGATATATTTTTTAGGAAAATCAGTCAATTCGGTTATTTCTTGCCGAAAAGCCTTTATGGAGGTTGGTATGTGAAAGATGGTGCTGTAAATAGTATATAAGGTGTATCAGTAATAATATAATTCAGTTGTAGTAACACCAAGTGCCGAAACAATAGTCAAAGGCACCGAAATTCTAAAAGTAGCTGCTTTTTCTTTCACTTGTACACATTGCACATACTAATAAATTCTTAGAATTGATAAGTTTTCGTTTATATTGTTAACTTGTATAATATTATATTAAAACACGGTGTTTGGTTCTGTCACTCAACACGCAATGTCTAAAAAATTGACAAATAGTAAAGAACGGAGTGTCTCAACACTAGCTGTAAGCAGCTAGCATATGCAGAATACAAAATGAAGCTAAAAACATACATTTTCCTTAATACCATTCTAGAGTAGTTTTGAAATGTTCTCTACGAAGCCTCGCAGGTTATTTTCATTAAATCCCGAACAAATCTGAGACGTATAACGTAAAGTAAGTAGATATATCGTATTTCTGGAGGGTTCACCGTGAGCCGTGAGTCAGAGAGTGTAGGACGATGACTGTTTAAGACGTGTTATCTCGTAGTAGGTCCCCTACGATCAATCAATAGAGTGATAAATATAGTGATATCATAAATTATAATTTATCTTTTATTGTATATATGAACATTTTTCGGTAAATATTAGGATTTTTTTTGATGAAAATTGTATTATTACAGTAGTAAATATACGAAATAATAAAAGAGATTTAGGTTCTTTGTACATTCCTAATATATTTTTAATTTTCTTCACCTAGAATTAAGAAAATGGAATTTGACAAATCTGACTATAATTCCGACGGTTGTACAATCGATCCCCACGCGAGGAAATTAATTAATTAAATTTCGTCTTAGAGTTCCGGTATGCGCAATTTTTCGAAATTTTCCCAAAAACGGGAGCATACTTCTTAACATTAGATTCCCTTTGCCTAACCTGCTATATGCGAGACACAGCGTAATGCTATAAAATGTAAATATTAATTATCTAACTGCAATGTTTATGCGAGCCGGTGGTAGCTCCCTGTATGACTGACACTACTGACATGCCTATGTAAGTTGACGATTCAAAAATGCTTGTAATGCCTAATCGAATAAGAGAATATTTTGGCTTTGATCTCTACAATTATTATGCTGAGACCAAGAATTGTAAAAATTGAAGCTAAGAATTTACAAAACAAAAACTTTGGTACAAGTGTACCAGCATAAAAGCGCAGCGTAAAGCATTTATTACTATGAAACGATAAATATTATCTATTTAAAATACAGCCGTGACCACCACTTCTGAAGTGACATCACGGTGACCTCTGCGTTTTATCTGACGTTCATACTATGACTCACTTGGCAATTAGTTAAAATATACTTAGTACGTTATATGTAATTATGGAAATGATATAATACAATCGTGACCTGACTGACTTTATCAAATAAATATAAAATGTTAATTACTTTGTTATATATATTGGGAGTTGTCAAATTATATAAGATAAGTTTTCAAGATGAATGCAAGTAAATAATTACACTCTGGTGAATGAATAACTTATTTTCATTTTCTCACTATGGTAACAAGATAAAGCTCGGCGTTGAATTCCACCGCTCAAGACGTGATGTCTCAAAAATTGGTCGGTGAGTAGAGAACGGAGTGTCTTAGTCCTAGGTTTTCCTAGTCCTAGGTCCCTTTTTTTGGGTTGGTTTTTATGCTTTCATTATAACACCACCAGAAACCAATTAGGATTTTCTTTTATCTGCACTGCAATCGCTTACATTTCAATAGATTGAGCACAATCGTGACCTAACAAACACTCATGGCCACAGACCAATCGAATATAATTTTGTCCAGCTCTATTCTTATACAATTGTGGGTTTACTACTACGGTGTACTACAATATACGACTACAGTAGGTAGGTATCTAGTAGGTATGATGTCATTTGCATTGTGCTCGGTCAGGGTTGCACTTTGTATACGATTTATAGTTTTGGTGTTACAAAGTAACTGTAGTTTTATGAGTTATGTTTACTTATTTGTATGGGATTAGTTAAAAATTAGAGACTTTTGATTTCTTTGACGATGACTTTGGGTTCGGTTTCCACTCGAGGGTATTCATTATTTTTATCTTTTCGCTCTGGTATCGACATAATGGGTATTGGAGTTTCTCCACTCAATTGAAAGTGTCTCAAAAATTTATCGTAACACAAAACAAAAACAAAAAATTGCATTTAGTTTTTTTCATTGAGATTTTTTGTTTTAATTGATAATATTATAAGACGTCTATAATATAATATCTGTAAAATATATGTAAAATTATAATTTGCAATTCTACTAAACACATAGTCGTTAACTATAATAGCCTATAAATCATCCTCATGACTCAGTTGGCGCGCCGCCAGTACCGAGATAGCCGGTTCAATACCTGAATGGAATGAAGCTATTATAATATAGATTCTAGACCGACATTTTGTGATTAGGTCAGAAGAATATGATTGTTCGTAGGTATTTGCCAAAAAAGGACTTTAATTTTTGTTAACTTAGAGATATTAAGCAACGCCTTGTCTTGTTATAGAGCCTAAATATATATGAAATAATTAATACGTATATTACACCGATGAACATTAAAAAACGAATAATAATTTTAATTAAAGCTAAATTTCCACATTATTCCAACCATCCATTATTGCGGAATTTGTTTATATGAAACATTAGGATGTTTTCTTTTCGCATGATATGTCCTGTTTACACATTGTACGGCATTGGTGTTGAGATCGACCCCGTTTACAATTTGTCAGAATTAATATAGTGTAAATAAACTAGTTTTTATTTCATTAGCTTCCGATTGCATTTGTATTTTGTTTCTTTGTCGTTAGATTATTTTGGAGCTTTCTTTTATAATCTTTTTAAATTTGTTTGGTTGAGTTCCGCCACTTAACACACAATGCCTAATGGAAACGGAGTGTCTTAACACAAGTAGTTACTTGCAGGAAAACGGAACCTGGGAACGAAAACAAATACTAAACGAATACTACATTTAACAAAATATCGGTTATACTGAAAAACAAACTCAGTCTATCTATCTATATATATAAAATCAAAAGGTCACTCACTCATCACAAAATCTAAAAAACTACATGTGCTAGGAATCTGAAATTTTGCATAGGAATTATTTATAGGACGCTAAGACAGGAATTTGCAATATTCGACTTCTAAGGGATTGTTTTTAGCATTTTGCATGGACGTCACTTATAGGACGTAAGTACTCATGGAGACAAAAAATAATAATAACGTAGTTTACGCAGGCGAAGCCGCGGGCGGGCCGCTAGTACAATATAAGATAATGACAGCCACTTGTCCGTCGACAATAACATTAGATTCTATTAAGATAAGGCTTCAAGGCCAATATGACATAAATCTTCCAATTTAGTTGATACATCGCGATCTAACTGTTAAATGGTGTTTGCTCTCAATTTAAGGACCTTAGTTACAATTAGTGTTGCTAAAGTTGATTTTATGACCTGGGTCTTGAATTATATTTAGAAGTTTATTTATACTTTTGCTTGTTAGGTTTGTTTTTAGTTTTTAATTGTTCATGTCAGTATTACCTGAAGTGTTTAAGAAATTTAAGATTTGTCGTTTGATTGTTACGTGCATGAACTCACAATGGCTCAAGAGTTCGGCGGAAAGTAGGGAACGGAAGTATCTTATGACTAGGTTCCCGAGTTATCTCTGCCTTAAAATATGGAAACTGAAATGTTTAAAAAATTATAGGTATAGGTATAATCCTAAAATAAGCATATACATATTTCATTGCCCTAAATGTATACTAAAATTAATCTTCCTTCTAATCAAAAGTCTTTGCGTTCCCGATTTCCCGTATAATTTTTGAGACATTGCGTGTCTGTGCTACTTAACGTCGCGTTTTGTCCGGTTACTGGAGCAATTAAATGAAAATAATTCGTTTACCAAGTTGGCATCGAATTCACAACCGACGACTACAAATATTCAGAATTGCAAAATCTAAATCCTTCATAAAAGCTCCTTTATGTTGGTGACAATAAACACTGAGCCAAATTGATTTCCCCGATTTGAGGAAGAGAGGCCAAATTTCAAACAAAATAGAGTAAAACTGAATGCAACTGCAAATTGGAGTTGCAACAAAGAAACAACTTGCACTCCTGACTGCAGACTACAGTCCCTAGACTTTAATTAGCCCTCCTCCGCTTTCAGTTTTAATAAACCTGGGCTGTGTAAAAGTTAGTAACTTATTTTAAAAAATGCATACTTTGTATATTATTATGAAATACATTATAAAGAAGAAAAGAATAGTTAAGTGGTCCAGCGGCGTCTGACTGCAAACGCGACGGTTTGGATTCGATTCTCACTGTAGGAATTCAATTAGCTTGCTACTTTGGTCTGTGAAAAATTTGAAATATTATCAGTTAAGTTTTAATTAAAGATTTCAGTAATATTAATGATTCATGAATGATACTTGCTCGCCTTTATGGTCCATTTGATTGAGGGCGACTGACTGACTCACTTCATTGTTCAATGAGCTATAAACTTTGAATGGCTTCAGGCTTTATTAGCTCGCGATATCGATAATGTAAACAGAGAAGCTTGTTTTGTATTAGTCTTAGATGAAATTGTAATTAAGATGTAATAATACCTGGTTTTCTTAGCTTCACACGTTATTCAGTACATAGCAGGGGAAGGCCGAGGGAATGAACTGCCCTATTTTGGACACATTTAGTTTTGAATGGCATGTTGTCTCACCAGAGCGAGGAAATAAAGATAATTAATAACTCCGAGTGGGAATCAAACCTACAACCTTATCGTATTTAACAAAAATTTATATAGCAGAGAACATAGACCAAACTCAGTGTCACGACATTCCGAGGCCGCAGAAATTAGATGGAAGTGTCTTCACTTTCCACTCAATTTTTAAGACATTGCTTATTGAGTGATCTCAACGCTGTGATTTGTCTGAAAGAAGGAGTCAATGAAAATAATAATATAACCATTCCCTCGATTTGGAATCGATTCGACAACCGTCGCGCTTAACCTTAGACATAGTCCCACTGCGCCGAGACGGCCTCACTGTACGAGTGTATCATATAAGTCAACATAAAGAACAATTACTTTGCACGAGATTTCCTTCACATAAAATTCAAAAAATGCAAAGATATTAAAATAAAGATCCAAACTCTTCACCCTGGAAAATGAGTGTCATTCGAGCTTTTAATTATATTTTGCTGCATTCTGATTTTTATACATCTATAACAAGAGGTACTTGTATTGTATGGCACTTCATATATGTCGTAATTACTCTTTCATTCACCGCCAGACCCTTGCTTTAGTATGTGGTTGTAGGTTTTTGATTGCTTTGTATGGGTCTATTTGAGACATAACTTTCTTTTCTTTTAACTATGTTTAATATTTCAGTGAAAACAAAAATCAATAATTTGATTTATCGTAGACAAAACGCGGCGTTCAATTCCGTAACAACAAGTAATGTCTTAAAAATAAGACGGAAGATGGAGAAAGGAGTGTTTAAAATTAGGTTCCCTCTGATTACCCGACTAAATAAATACAAATTAAATTAATATAGCAGAAAGCAGAGACGGCAGTAATATTATTTTCGTCTTATTGGTTTCTAATTCAATCTTCGATAATTTATTTACGGTGTTTAAATTAGTTTACATTTCATCGGGAGTGATTATTGCCGTCCAATGGATTGTTAATTAACGATTCAGTTTTATCATTCTTTTTCCTTTCATTAAATTAAAAAAATTGAACGTAACTATCATATCCCACTAATGTTGTAAATGTGAAAAATTGTGAGGATGGATGTTTGTGACACTTTCAAACAAAAACTACTGGACGGATTTTGATGAAACTTTACAATGATATAGCTTATACGTTAGAATAACACATAGGCTATAATTTATGTAAAGATTTTGTATAATTTGGATGGCTAGTTTTTACATAAATATGATATGTTTTTAATACAACAAGGTTTTTACAATCAGTTTTAATTATGTAACGTTTCGGTGGTAATACTTGTCCTTGTTGAAAGAACAATAAAAAGTGTCATAAAATTATCACGTCATGTTTTGTTTTGACGTCGTATAGCTATATACTTAATATTATAGAGTTTGTTTGGTTGGACGCGCAAACCTCAGGAACTACTTTGTTTTGAATTGAAACTTAAATATATGATATTTAGAATAATTCGTTAATCGGAGAAGGCTATAAAGATAAATTAGGAACACATTAGTCTTACGTTTTAACTTAGTGAGTAACTCAGTGATTTCCATTTGATTACGCCAGCTTAAAAAGTTTCCTCATTTTGTTAAGTGACTTTTACCTCCTAGACTTTTCCTTACTGTAGAGTAAGAGAGTTAATTAAAGAGAAATTGAACACATTGCCATAATAATTAATTTTTAATAATATTTTACAATTTGAACCGGTGCCGCTTGAGATTAGCGCTTGAGAAAAACTCTTCTGCTTTATAATATTAAGTATAAATACTACTAGTACGTGCTCAATCGGTCGTGCAAGGTACAAAGTGACCAACCATTGTTGTTGCTTGCATCACTGACTGTAATTGAAACGAGCGTATCTAAATATATATGTATTATTTTATTATATGCATTTAGAATTATTCTTATATTTATTATTATAATTATATTGTAATTATTAATAAAATATTTATCGTAGTCGGATTTTAAGCCATGTTTTTTGAGCGATATCAAAGTAATCTTAAAATAACATTTATTTTATTTAAACTATAGTAAATTTGGTTATAGGAAACCTTTAGGGCAATAGTACCTAGAAGTATTACTGTAAGATATTGGTATATGAATTTTCATTTTTGTATTTTTGTATTTTTCTCTTATTTTTTGTATTATAACTGGAAAATCGTAGTATCTCTACGTAAATATTAGGACATGTCTGTATTTTCCAAAGGGCCCGTGAGTGAGAAATCGGTGAACTGTAAATAATTACGGAATAAATTAAATTCTCAGAACTCTCGACGGGTTCAACTGGTTTTGGTGACCCTAATTTCAAGAAATGAATGTATAAGATACTCCTGTCTCCATTTTCAGCTCAGATACACACTTGCGAGTTAATGTAACTCGACATTGCATTTGGTCTCTACATACTGGGAAAACGAAAATATCTATATCTCTATACAAATATTATGAAGCTGCAGATTTGGTTTGGTTGTATGCGATAATCTCAGGAACTACTGGGTCGAATTGAAAAATACTTTTTCTCTAATCTAAAAAAGCTATAAGCTACACTATTACATCTTGTAAGCCACCTACATGCGGTTAGAGCTAACTCGAAGACTTGAAATGTGTTCGTGTATTCGTACATAACTCCATTTAAATAGGAGGGCGAAGCCGCAAGTAAAAAGCTACTTTTTAATTAAAGGAAATAGGAGAGTATTTGCATTTACCACAGATTAAATTGAACCAATAACCAGCGCCATAGATTTCCCATTTGAGCCACGAGGGTATTAATTTATCGTTACAATTAGCCTCCATATTAAAGTGTGTCAAAGTTACAACATTCCCACGCCGCGGAGCACTGCCGCGCGGTGCACTGTCATTTTACATACATTACGAATGTGCTTCCATTGTTCGGTGTACTCGTATGTGTTCTGGTGGTTTTTGTTGTATTCTACGTTACTTTCTTGCTGTAGAATGCATGTGCGGTTTTACTTAACATTACGTTATAATATGTTTTTGTTTAGCGTTATGCTTATAACCAGGTTGGCAGAGGGAACACAGAGTTAAGACACTCCGTTCTTATCGTTCTGTCCAATTGGTGTGACTGTGACCATGAGCATTCAATAACATACCTTTGTCTTTTCGCTAAAGCGTCGAAATAAAAATAACTTGTATCCAAACTGGAATCGAACCACACAACCAGACGGCGACCTCAATAGAGATGATTGAATCAAAAGTAATTTTTGCTATCCCACAGTCATTATCCATAGCTAAGCTGGTTTAACGCGTTTAGCGTCCCGTTAGTTGGCAGTTAGGTCTTGTAGGCGGGCTGTGGATATGATTTATTTATCGTGTAATTGGTAATATATTTTAATGGTGTTTTGCTTTTATATGTTAAATGTAATATTCTATTATGGTAAAATTTTGTGTAATATTCTTTAATAATTAATAGATTTGCAAAATTAAATCAATATAAGTTTCAATTAGATTCACGCTGTATCTAGCATACGGGTTGGAATTTCCATGGTAGGCAATGGAAAATTAATATTAAGAGAAACCTTACTACACCCAAATTCCGAGGCATTGCGTGTCGAGTACTTAACTTAACGCCGCGCCTTTAAAAATGCTCGGACATAATAATAATTTTATAATTAGTATTTTAGCAACTCAATTTCTTTATTTTCATCCTTAGGTGTTGAGAGTAGAGCGGCAAGATGCCGGAGGGCGTGGCCAAGGACGGCAAGGAGGCGAAGGCGAAGGCCAAGGAGTCGCCGAAACGCCGCACCAACCTCGCCAAGATCAAAGTGGAACTGCTCGATGGGTCCACCATGGAGTTAGAGGCTGATGTAAGTAGTTATTGCATTCCAATAGATCTTTTACATAAACAAAATATGCTTTAATAGGCTTTTCTGATATTTCTGGTATATTAATAAATATTACTAAATATGAGGAATACTTAATAATACTTACCAATAAGTATACGTAATATATATATTTTTAATTATTTCATTTTGTTATTAGCTACAAGCTATACTTTTGAAAGATAATGATTCTATTTATTAATCATATTACAGAGGAAAATCCGCGGTCACGAGTTGCTCAATAAAGTGTGCGAAAGCCTCAACTTAGTTGAGAAGGACTACTTCGGTTTGCTGTACGAGGAGCGGGGGGATCCCCGCGTGTGGATAGATCTGGACAAGCGCGTATCTAAGATGATAAAACGTGAGTGTTTCTTGTTTTTTTAGTTAGCTTCAAGCTGTACCTCGCATATTGCAAGTTAGACTGTAGGAACCTAGTGTTAAAACACTCCGTTCTTTTCCACCCACTTTTAAGATAATTCTATCTCCCTACTTGGCCTAGGATACACAACTTTCGCGTTTACACTCAAACGTTTTCTCGCTCTTTCGCGTCGCGACGACGTCTTAGTAAGTATGTATTGTTAAATTAAACATAAAGAACCAGATTTGCCTTCAAAATGAAATTTTCTATATAAATTTTAATAATAATAAATTGTTTATCTTTTAATTATAATTTCTTTAGTAACTACAATATTATGAACATAACTTTTCACCAGACGAGCCTTGGGAAATCCGATTCGCAGTGAAATTCTACCCTCCGGAACCTGCGCAATTGCAAGAGGAACTAACTCGGTACCAACTAGTATTGGCCATCAGGAAGGATCTTCTAGAAGGTAGGTTTTGTATAGATGTAGAAGTAGATTATGTTAAGAACGCTAATTTGATGATCAAACTTATTTTTGTAGCCAGAAGTTTGCAATAGAATGTTTCTTATAATATAAATATGCTTACAATGTAAACCATACAATTTTGATTATTTTAAAATGCTGTTATAGCAAAACAACCTTTTTCGAGGCCAAAGTAAACCGTGAGGTGGTGCTTGTGAGTTCGATTCCCACTCGGGGAAATTAATTGTTTTTATTTCCTCGCGCTTGTAATAAGGTAAGATCCGACAGTTTTCCCATGCTGCAGGTAATCATTGTAAAGTTAAAAATATATTTTGTTTCCCAGGCCGTCTCCCATGTTCAGCTGTGACACACGCCTTACTAGCTAGCTACCTTCTTCAATCGGAGTTAGGAGACTATGAAGACACGGAAGTCGGTGCTGGTCTCTGCAAGCAACTCAAGCTGGTTCCTCCAGCGTCTTGTACCCCCGACTTGGAAGAGAAGGTTCTAGAACTGCACAAGACGCATAGGTAAGAATTGGTAGTATGGAAAGGACTGGATTACATTTTCTAAATGTAGAGGAGTATTTAGAGACATTGTTAAACGTGATATTTAGTATCAGAAAAATGCTGAAGTTCCAATATATATTTAATAACATTTTAACAGTTTAAATTTCAACGTAATGTAGCTTGTTAAGCTATAATTTTATTGGAATTTTAAAAATTTATGAGAAACATTGTATAGTTTTGTATGATAATTAAATTCAATTATTATATTTTCAGAGGTTTCACACCAGCGGAAGCGGAATTAAACTATTTGGAGAATGCGAAGAAATTGGCCATGTACGGTGTCGACCTCCATCCCGCTAAGGATTCGGAGAATGTTGATATAACGCTAGGTGTCTGTTCGTCCGGTCTCCTCGTGCATAGAGAGAAGTGAGTAACGTTTTTTAGAAATTATGTTAAAAGTGCACAGGGGTTTGACTGTAAACACTACAGGTTGTGGGTTCAATTCCCACTAAATGTAAATGAAATATCTAATATTTTCATGTCTTCGCTCTCTCAAGATACTGAATTCTTTTTAAGACACTTCCTCTTCCCTCTTTCCGCCGAATTCTGTAGAGATTAGGAGTTGAGTGGCAAAATTCAAAGCGCGATTTGCCTCGTCACCAGAGCGAAGAAATAAAAATATAAATGTAAATAAATATTTCATTTCCTCGAGTGGGGATCGAACCAGACGATTTTACAGTCGCACTGTGTGCCCCTGCGCCACAAACTGACCTTTAGGTTATAAAATATTATCTTTATTTACAAAAATTTTAATTTTTATTCTAGACTTCGCATTAATCGATTCGCGTGGCCCAAAATCTTAAAAATAAGTTACAAACGACACAATTTCTACGTGAAATTACGTCCGGGGGAGTTCGAACAGTTCGAGTCGACTGTTGGATTCAAACTGGCGAACCATCGCGCCGCCAAGAAACTCTGGAAGACATGCGTTGAACATCATACGTTCTTTAGGTGAGTAAATAATCATGATAAAAAAAATAATAGTTTGTGTAAAAATTGCGAAAATAAAAATGTAATAAAAAATGTATTGTGTTATGACAGACTAATGTCCCCCGAGCCGGCGCCCAAGACGGCGCTGTTCCCGCGGCTAGGCTCGCGCTTCCACTACAGCGGGCGCACGCACTACGAGTCGCGCGCCGCACCGCCGCGCCGCGCGCCGCCGCACTTCGCGCGGACCCTGTCCTCGCGCCGCCTGTCCTCCAGGAGCGCGGACGGTAAGTGCTATTTCGCATGCAGCTGGGTGTATTATGTATGTAGCTAGTTATTGAACATATTATCGAGGGGATATAGAGGAAGTAATGTTAAGAAATTTCGCAATTTTCAAAGCATTGCTTGTTGTGAACTAAACGCTGCGTTTACGCTCTTTTACTAGAGCGAGAAAATGATAATAATTTATTTGCCTGAGTCTAAATAGAACCTACCACTGTGCGTTTATTGTTGTTGTTCTTTAATTATGGCGATCCGAGCGTGCCAGTTCAGCACTAATCACTTCGCCAATGTCACGTTGAATGGGAAACACACAAAACTGTGCGTTTATGTACAGTGAAATGGTGTGCCGTCGGTGTCTTAGGACATAATATGTAACAATAAAGTCATTACAAAACAAACACGTAGGCAAAAGCCACTAGTTGAAAGAATCTCTGCCTGTAAAATATTCAAAGCTGGTATTCCCAATGTGTCATTCTTGGAAAAGTTTTCTAAAATCATCATTTTTAAGAAAAAAAAAACAATTTATATATTTATTTAATTAAAGAATATTTTACTTTAAATTATTACATAACACCATCTAATTGCACGTTTCATAAAAAAATAATATTGTACACTAACAAATTTCATACTCGTGTGAATCATCTTTCTTGGAAGCAGCTAGTAATTGTTTGCTTCAATTTGCTAGCGTTACCTGACTTAAGGGTCTCTAAAATAGTTTGGGAGTTTGTGTGAAAGTAAAAAGGCGTTATTTTTGATTCCGCGGCGGAATTCAACGCCGCACATTGTCGACCACAGCGGAAAGATGAAAATAGTTCACTTCCGCGAGTAAGAATCGAACACACTACTCGTATTATCGCTGTATGCGTGTAAATACATCATCATCATCATCAATCATTGAATTGATTCATGAGTGTGTTGTGTTTCAGGATTGTTTGGATAAATTTTTAGTACATTTAAAGTGAGCTTATGCTCTACTCTCCGTCTTTTCAGAGACATTATTAAAAATCACTTATGTTTATTTTGATGCAAAATTTGAACCTAAAATCTAGTTTTTACTATATTAAAACTTTCCTACTGAGCCATTGCTGTGTATTATAACATATTTGACCTCCTTTCTATTATTCGCGATGATATCTTTGATTCTCACTGACTCTGACCTTGCGATCCGAGACATTTGACTCACAGTCACGACACTGTCGATGCATTTAGACAAAAATACAATGTATAATTAGAGGTGATGCGGTAAAAATGTGTTAACACATAAAATTATATGTAAATATGTATGTTAAATAATTTTCTTCATTGTTTTTGAAGTATTATCGAGTATAATGTATTTGTATTTTTAACCGACTTCTGTAAAAAAAGGACGTTATCAATTCGACTATTTTTTTTTTATATCGTGCAATTGTTATTTATCATATTTTGTACTTTGCTGTCTGTTTAAACAGAACGAAAAAAAAATCAACATTTTTAATATAAATATTCTAGTCAGACCTATAGCAGTAATTGTGATTGACTATGGTAATAGTACAATGGTGACTAAGGCGGCACCCTGTAGTCCAATAACTAGATGTGTGGTAAAAAATATCTAATTGAGTGGTCGACTCGTATGTATGCATGTAGGTATGACTCATTTCTTTTGCCTAATTTTTAGGAAGATTTTTGTTCGAAAATGTACTTAAGATGACGTCGGACGAAAAAAACTTCCATAATATTATATTTTTAATAAATATCTTCGAAACATAAATTTCGTTACATTCAAATGCGGATCCACTGCGGATTTGATAGACACTTTTTAAAGTGGTTTGTTCACATCTAGTATTTTTATCTGGTAAGAAGAAACGGGGAAGAGAGTGTCTGGATACTTAATTTCTCTCTGTCTATTGCAATATTATGTAGCTAAAATAAATTAACACATTCTACATAACACCATCCAATCACAACCAAAATGAGGTAGACTTTATTAATACTCTATTTGCTCACGTAATGTGGCTACTTGCTACTATGTAAATATATACGCTACAGCCTATTACTCAGTTTAAAGCCAACTCTCCTTAGTTGCGGTCAATTTATAAAAAAAAATCTTTATTTTTTCGATGATTTATTTAGAAAATAAAAGATTTGGTATTTTTTTGTAATCTAGTGGTTAATATTGTTTTAGTTTTAAGAGAATTGAAATAACTTTTTAGCTAATATCTCCTTGATCATTGATTAAGAAAATCGATGTTTTTTGAAAGTGTTATAAAGTGCTAGTGAAATGGTATTTAATGATTGTTGGAACCCAACTTGTACGTCGAGTGAGTGTTTTTGTTTATTTTTTTAAATGTCTGTATATACATCTAAAAGTAAAAGAGATGACCTGTTAAGTTTGTGTCTGTTATAGGCTTACCACTCTTTAAGAGATAGTGTCTTAGAAGATATTATAATATATTTTTTAACGTACGCCGTTGCCATTAATACACTTCCGTTTCCACTTTACACCGAGTACTGAATGCATTGCGTGTTGAGTGGCGGACCTCAACGCCGTTTTTTGCTTCGTTACTAGGGGTCTTCGGACTTCGCTAATACTACAGCGGGGAAATGAAAATATTTAATATTTCATTTCCTAGAGTCGGTTGTGGGTTTCATCTCCACTCGGGGGAATGATTAATTTCATTTCCCCGTTCTGATAGACAAATTCTAAATGCGAAAATTCGGCGGAAAGTAGGGAACGGAGTGTTTTAACACTGTGTTACCTCAACTTACCCAGCTATGAGTAAAAAGCTATGCGAGTAATATATTCTAAATTCCTAAAAGATATCATTCTGTTACAAGTTTGTTCTCTTTTTCATGTAGGTACATATTACATACGTAATTCTTTTCAAGAGTCGACTCTACATACAGATTTTGTATCAGAAGTTAATTTTAGAACTATTTCAGTACAGTTAGTGTTGTGTTGTGTGCCGACGTGCTTGCTGAAGCTCATTTATGTTGTTTTTGGGTATACATAGAGGTAAAAAATGTTGCTTAAATTGTATATTTTTATGTAAAAATTTAGATTTTTTTATTTAAATGTGTTGTAATATGATAAAAAAAGAAGTTGTATTTGTCTTAAAATAATCTGCTAAAGAATTACTTCGATGCGCACATACATTATATATACTCGTAATTATTACACATTTATTTCTATTATAATTAATTTTAAATGTCTAAAGTTTCTTTCATATTCAACAGCCTTAGCATCAGGCGACAAAGATGAATCAATGCCAGAAGCTGCCAAACGACACACAATGCCGCCCCAACCAGCGCCCAGACCCACCATAAAGGACAAGGTACGACCTATTTTACCATTTTTTACTACTACCATACCATATATCAAAGTACTAATAACATATTACTCTAATTATATTATCCATTATCTCTTAATTAGATGATAGTTTATGTTTATGTTTACTTTATCGTAATTAGTTGTTTTCATCTCTAAATTTGTTTTGTGTGGGAAGTTTAAACAAAAGCGATGTAAACTTATTTTAAACAATTATTATTAATATTATACCTATTTTTGGCATATTGAAATTCTGTTTAAAATTATTTTAAATTTAGTAGGGTTTGCATATTTTTTTTATAAAAAAATCGGTATATTCTTAAAGTAAAAAAGCTGCTCCACGCTTTTACCCGTATAGCGGGTTAGGTAGAGAGGATTCAGTGTTGAGATATTTCGTTCTCCTCCCATCTCAAACAACGCATTGCTTATGTATTTCGTCTTCCTTTCTCCTTTCAATTCCTGTTTAATTCACATTTTAATCAGAATTTCGGTATGTTTATTTATCTTTAGTGCGTGAGTAACACTAGTGATTGAATACAAGGATAATATAACATTTTCTTTTAACCGATTAATTCGATATTTTTATTGCTATCAGAAAAGCATCTGGTTTCCACGAAAATAAACGGTTTTTTTAATAATTTGTTTTTTCACGTGCCTTTACTTGAATTCGATTGGTTATAGTTGTAAGAGAAAAATTATACGAAATGCGGCTACGGTTTTCATAATATACGTAATGTAAGTTTCTTTATAAAATATACTGTAGCAAATGTTGCATTCAAATAGAAAATGAAAAATAACTTAAAATTATTTAAATTAATCAAGGATGGCATACCTACAAATAAATGTTCGGATAGTGTTCTTTTTTTAATTTTATACCTTTGGTTTTCTATCTATGTTTGTCTTTAAAACCGTAAGTCAGTGTTCTGATTATAATAAAACATTCAAAGGAACGTAGGCACTTGTGTTGAAATCTTTATTTACGATTATTGCATAGTCGGGATCGGGGCGTAGTTATTTGATAGTACTCTATGATTTTGGCTTAGAAGAAAATTTATGTTTATAATGTATGTAAATGATTTAAAATAAACATAAGAAACAATTCCAGTTTCATATATTTGCAAGGACATACTGCCAGACGGACAGACATAATTAATGTTTAAATATATGTGAGCTGAAACTCCTCATTCTTTTCATAGACAAAGTTAAACTTTATTTATATGAACATTTTTAATGAAAAGCATACATTACATATACATAGGTACTTACATAGGAACTTATATGTAGAAACGATTACTTATTAAAAAAACGTTTCTTATTCACAAGTATCGTATTCTAAATTAATTATAATAATTATTAAAGCAACACACAGTAGACTTAAAAATAGTAGTAGGTAACCTCCAAGAAAATCTGCGAAAATGTACAACACTGACGCGATGATTTACGCGAACGTAAATATTATGAAATCTGTACACCGCACCAATACTTGGGTCTTGGAATATTCGAATTCCTCAGTACATTTAAGTTTGCATGAGACGCTTTTTGTAAACATAAACAAATATATAACAGATGTTTCTATGGCGACGTACGTTGCAGACGAAATGTGTCTTAGTGATTTCATAAATAAATATAGGAGAGAATAGTGTTAAGTCACTTTTCTCGAAATGTTCGACAAGCTTTTGCGTTATTAAGTTAATAATATAACAAAAAATATTTTTCTTGTGTTTTTGTACTGTTTATTTACAAATTTCATAGTTTATATTACGTGTTGTTTAATTCTATACACGTTATGGTTTTGTTAACGATGAATGAAGTGAAAAGTGACGTCACTTGCATTAATAATGAATTAAGTCAAAGTAAAATAGAAATTGGTTGCTTTTTGCAAGAAGTAAATAATCATTATTATAAAGCTTTTCCTGGAGGAATCCAGGATTGTACGGAAAATAGGGAACGGTGGTATTTTAATGTGAACGGATTGTCTTAACAGTAGACTCCTAAGTTCCCTCTACCCACCCTGGTACGTGCGGGATACGGTGTGGAGCTAAAAGAAATCTTTAATACGTCATTGAAATCCGCAAATAGACCAATTACTTTTTCGTCATTATTATAGCAAAATGTATTACCAATCTTCATATCTGGATGGATATGAACTCGCACCAACCGCGTGTACTAAAACTGTACTTAGAATACGTCCTGCAATGTACGACGTCTGATAATAACATTAAAAAAAATATAAATTCATATCAAGTACCAACATCGTCTCATAGTGTTTGCACGGTAATGGGACTCATCTGATTCATTGTTAACATGTCTTCTAGGGAAACACTGGCGTTTTATATATTATTGTTGTTATTGAAATATAGACCATTGTCTTTAGTCAGAAAGTTAAATTTCCATATTATTATAGTTTTAATTGATTTTAATTTTTCAAGTTAATTGTGACTTATTAATTTTAATCATCCATCCATTGATAGGTTGATTTAAACTTATATTTATATTTTTAATTTAATTACAATTTATTTCTACTATTACCGTGTATTTTCAACTAATGGCTTGTAGCTTACATCTCGCGAAAAAGTTATTTTATTATTTAATGTATAACATTAATTATTTTATAAAATAAAATAAAAAACGCTAGTGTCCTCCCATGCTAGTGTATCACTAACACACGTAACGTAACGTAACGGTAACGCAGCTCCGCCGCCGCTCCGGAGGCGCCTCCGCCTCGTCCGCCTCCTCGCTCGAGGGCGAGTACTACGCTGATAACAAGGTGCTTCGTTATCATTGACATTTTATTGTTTCATGTAGTCGTTGTAGTTGTATGTTCTAGTGGTAGATGTTGAATGAAACTATTTTATACAGGTTAATTGTGGTTAATTTTGTGTTTTGGCTTCATGCATCTCTAGTGTAGGTGTAGTAGGGATCTCTTGGTTTTCATATACTACTGAGACATTGCATATGTATGCACATATGCAATCACTTTAAATATATAGTTATATCATCTTGAGTGGGAATCGAACCCGCAATCATAGTGATTTTTCCAATGTTCCACGAAGGTGTAAATGCAATTTGATATTTGATAATTCATTTTCATAAGACTATAAAAGGTGCGTACAAACAGTTATACAGTAGCTTTCGGTTAATCTGAATAAAATAGTTTCATACAATTTTTCTAAATTAATTTATTCAGTAGAGCACATTACACGGGATTTATGAATTTTGTAAAATGTGATGAAAGTAGAGTGAATGCGGCATTGAGTTCTGCCACTCAACAAGCAATGCCTGCAGAATTCGGTAGAATTGGGAAATTCGGTAAAATTGGGAATTGTGTTTTAATGGGAGTGTAGTGTCTTCCCAGGTTCTCCGATCAGTGTGAAACTAAAAAAAGATAAGAAAGCTAAGCGTTTGTAATAATTTTCCGAAGAATTTTTGGCAAACACTGAATATTTATGTTATAAAAGTCGTTAAGTTTTCTTTATACTTTAGAAACCGCACCGCAGATTTTGTTGCTTTTACTCGCACTTTATTTGTTTTTATGTGAATTCACACAACATTCATATTTGTCTTTGCTTATTTTCTTTTCTGGCAAATGGCATGTATGGCACATGTAGTTTATATAGTCATAATAATTACGCTTAACAGTTCCTGTTTAGCTTTAATTTTGCGCGTCTTAAAATGTATGTGTAAATATGTATATGGAAAATTTGTATAGTAGTGTAAGTATATTATATAAATGTTTATTATAATTATAGAAGCCGCCACCAGGCGCGGTGAAAGTGATGCCGACCGCCCCTGACAAGAAGGAGGAGAAGCTAGCGGAACGAAAACCAGCTGAGAATGGTTAGTTTTTGTTTCTTCTTTATCTATATCTGAGTATTCTATTTGTATTAGTAATATAAATAAATAAATTATGTATTTCTTTAATCTGGTCATACATGACATACTTAGTAGTAAGTAAATTGTTATATTTTACAGGTACAGACACGACCAGTGACCCTGGAATAACGAACAATGTAGAAACACCCAAAAAGTCTAAGGTAAAATATTAATTGTATATACAAAACATTTTTTAATTTGTTAATACATTTATGAATGGTAGACAGGAGAACGCAATTTTCAACAATTCAACAGTAGTTTGTGTCATGTACATCTTTGTAAATATATTCGTTTTAGAGGCATGCATTATGTACATTATTCAGTTCGCACTCAATGTATGTGTCGATTGAAAAACTGCTGCCTTAGTGCGTACACCGATTTAATTGAATAATGTAGCGTTTTTTTATTTATTTTTATGTGCTGTTTCTTATTTTACTTTTTTTTCTTCCAAATCCCCATTCCCTTATTAGGGAGGCTTCACGCTGTTCGGCAAAAAAGAAAAATCTCCCAAAGATGACAAATCTCATAAAGAGAAATCTCCCAAATCGAAAGATAAATCTGAAAAATCTCCAAAAGATAAATCTGAAAAATCTTCAAAAGAGAAATCGCCGAAGGACAAAGACAAGAAACTCAAAGATCCTAAAGCTAAGATCGCTTTACTCGACACGTCTAATGATAGCTCTAATCTTGACAGCTCTGTCGATAAAAGTCCCGCTAAAGGTGGAGAAAAACCAAGTTTCACCAAACCATATGAATATACTGACACTGAAAAGAGCCCAACGCGGAAACCGTTTATCCAAGGTGCCTTTAGTTATGAAAAAGAACCAATTTATGATGAAAAACAAAGAGGTTTGGATGACAATCAGAGCCCTGGAACTAGAAAAGCAGGTCTCGCATTTAATTATGCTCCTGGAGAAGATAAAAAGGTCGCTGAAAGTGCTGAAAAGAGAAAGACACCTGAAGATTTAAGCAAACTTAAGACACCCGGCATTGATTATGTGCAATCAGCGGCTTTGAAGGAACAGGCCAAGGCTCCTAGGTCAGAGCTAATTGACCCAACTCTAGCTTTGTTAGACGCTGAAAGAGCTCATCATGAAGCTCCGGTAGTCATCGCACCGAGTCCAGTGAAAACTGACAATGAAATCCAAATAGTGATAATTACTGGTAGATACAACCCTAAGGCAAAGAAACTTGATGATGCCAATGGAACAATTCTTGTTACCAAGGGAACATTAAACAAAGCTACTGGTAAGATTCAAACTGAAAAAGAACTTATCAATACGAAGTCTGGGCAAATAAATTACACTGACCCCGCCACTGGAAAAGAAGAAGTTAAAAATGGTCATGTTGATTCCAAATCTGGTCATATACTTTTTACTTCTGGCGTTATTGACCCAAAAACAGGTAAATTAGATCCAACATTAGCGCAACAATATTGCTTTGTCGAAAAATTAAATGACAAAGTAGGCGCTAAGACTGGCAGAGAAGTTGATTTAGTGGTAATCACTGGTAAATATGATGGTAAGCATAAAAAATTAGACGCATCACATGGACATGTGGAAGTATCAAGAGCCATTGTTGCGCCAGATGGAACTGTTCACTCAAACTATGGGCTAATAGATCCCCGCAATGGAAAGATTGACTACATCGATCCTAAGACAGGCAAGCAAGATCCTAAACAAGCTTACGTAGATATAAAAACAGGTAATCTCCTTGTTACAACAGGAGTTGCTGATCCTAAATCAGGGAAGATTGATTCTTCATTAGGACAACAATTTAGCATTGTGGAGAAAGATGCTACAAAAGCAAATAGAGAAGTAAGATTAGTTGTGGTTACAAGCAAATATGATTTGAAGAATAAAAAACTAGATCCGTGCTTTGTTCATGTTGATTCAATTAAAGGAGTACTCAGTGGAACAGATGGTAAAATTTATACTGAATATGGCGTTATTGATCCAAGAACAGGTGATATACAAATAACAGATGCTAAGACAGGTAAACAGGAAATAAAACATGCCACAGTTGATACAAAAACTGGAAATATTCTTTTACTGTCTGGTGTTATTGATCCTAGGACAGGACAGTTAGATACATCACTTGGTCAGCAGTACAGTATCGTTGATAAACCTACGTCGACATTCGCGACACTGTCAGGAAAAGAAGTTCAAGTTATTGCCATCACTGGAAAATACGATACTAAGAATAAAAAATTGGATAATCCGAATGGATTTGTAGAAATATCACAAGGTATAATAAGTGACAAAGATAGTAAAGTTCATTGTAACTTTGGTGTAATGGAGCCTAATACTGGAAAAATTTATTATACTGATGCCAAAACAGGCAAAAGAGATTCGAAACAAGCCGCAATTGATTCTAAAACTGGTAGTTTCCTCCTTACTTCAGGTGTTATTGATCCAAAAACCGGTAAAAGTGACTCTTCTCTCGCACAGCAATTGGCAGTTGTAGACAAAGATGCTCCTAAAGGTATTCCTGAAAGATACGTTAATTTGGTCATTGTAACATCTAAATATGATCTTAAAAATAAGAAACTTGACCTATCAAATGCACATGTTAATACAATTTCTGGAACACTTGATGATGATGACAAGGTACACACTGAATTAGGTATTATTGATCCGGCATCTGGTCAAATAACTGTGACGGATCCAGTAACTGGTAAAAAAGAAATAAAGAAAGCAACTGTAGATTCTAAGACAGGAAATATGCTACTAACATCTGGTGTTATCGATCCTACTAGTAATATTGTTGACCCAACGCTAGGACAACAATACACAGTAGTCAACAAACCTAAAGATACATTTGCTTCGATTCCGGGCAAACAAGTACAACTTGTTGTTATTACGAGCAAATATGATCCAAAGTATAAGCGATTGGACAGCCCTAACGGACATATTGAAACGTCTCGTGCTATTGTTGCGACTGATGGAAGAATACATTCCAACTTTGGTATATTAGATCCTAAAACAGGAAAACTCGAGAAAACTGACCCAGTTACGGGTAATCTAGAGGTGAGAAATGCTGTAGCCGATCCCAAGACCGGTCATCTCATTTTAACAAGTGGTGTTATTGACCCTAAAACTGGTAAACTAGATTCATCGCTAGCTCAACAAATTAGTGTCGTTGATAAAGATGCTAAACCTGTCGAAAGAGAAATTCATCTGGTTATTATAACGACTAAATATGATCCAAGATCGAAGAAAATTGATCCAAGTTTAGGTACTGTAGAGACTGTAAGTGGAACTGTAGGACAAGATGGAAAGATCCGTACAGAATTTGGTACAGTTGATCCAGCAACAGGTGAAATAGTAATTACTGATCCTAAGACTGGTAAAAAAGAAATAAAAAAATGTGTCATTGATCCATCGACTGGTCATATGTTGGTTACAAGTAACGTTGTTGATCCTAAAACAGGAAAAGTTGATCCTATTCTTGCACAACAATATAGCATTGTTAATAAGCCTGTTGTGCAATACACAAAACCAGCATCAAGAGGAGAAGTTCGTCTTGTTATTATAACAAGTAAATTTGATCCCAAAACTAAGAGTGTGGACGCTGGCGCTGGCACGGTTGACGCTGCCAATGGATACGTTAGTGTTGAAGATGGAAAAATACATACCGACTTTGGTATTATCGATCCTAAATCTGGCCAAATACTATATAAAGATCCTGTTTCTGGCAAGCAAGAATTAAAACAAGCTGAACTTGATCCTAAGACCGGAAATATTATAGTAACATCCACAGTTATTGATCCTAAGACAGGAAAAGTTGATCCTTCATTTGCTCAACAATTAGTAATAGTTGATAAGCAGAATGTATTATCTAAAGTACCGCCAGTGTCTCAAAGGTCCAGCGTACCACCATCTAGACTTACTCCTTCTCCTATTAAAACTCCCGCTACTACGCCTGTTCAAACTCCACTACAATCGCCAGTACGCACATCTTCACCCATTGTTAGTCAACTTCAAAGAGCATCGCCAGTAACTTCAGTTAGTCCTATGGTTCCTACTAAACCAACAAAGGCACCACCTGAACCACCCAGAAAGAAGATGGTTAAAATTATGGTTATATTTACTAGACTAGATTCTAAAACTAAAAAGCCTGACTTCCATAATGCAGAAGTCGAACATTTAACTGGCGTACTTGATCCTAACGGTCTTGTTGAAACTAAATACGGCGTTATAGATTCTAAGAAAGGAAATATTGCATTAACAGACTCTGCTGGGCAAAGACAAACTAAAGATGGATTAATTCTTAATGAAACTGGGCAGATATTTATAAATTCTGGAGGTATTGATCCTAAAACTGGAAAAATTGATTCCAATATGGGTATGATTGTCAGTATTGCTAAACAAGACGATCCAGTTGTTGAAATAACAACGATAACTGGTCCAGTAGATGCTAGGACAGGTAAGGTACATATTGAAGATGGTATTGTTGAACACACAAAAGGAAAAGTAGATGCAGACAGCGGAAATATTTCAACTAAATACGGTGTGATTGATCCTTCAAATGGAGTTATATTTGTAACTGACGCATATGGCGCTCAAGATGCAAAATCCATTCAAATAGATGAAAATAATGGTCAAATTACTGTTCTTGGCGTTGTAGATCCTAAAACTGGAAAAGTAGATCCCAAATTGGGACAAGTACTCGTTGTTGGAAGTCATATTGATCCAGTTGTCGAAGTAACAACGTTTGCAGGCAAGATCGACCCTAAGAAGGGTATCATTGAGGCCAAGAATTCGATTATAGAAAGCAGCACCGGACAAATTAACCCTGATAACAATAAGATTGACACTAAGTATGGACAAATTGATCTTGTTAAAGGAACTGTTACCTATAACGATCCTAAGACTGGCCGATTTGAGAGCAAGGATCTTAAGGTGGATCCAATCACTGGTCAGTTCTTATTGCGAAGTGGACAAGTAAATCCAAAATCTGGTAAACCTGATAAAGATATTGGAAGGTTGATGTGCTTAAGAATTATTCAAACAAAAGTGGATCCAATTTCAGGAAAGCAAATTGTTGCAAATGATCCTAAAAACGTTAAAGTTGACCCCAAAACTAATCAAATTTGGATCGCGGGACCGAAGGATCCTAAAACAGGAGAAATTTTATACACAGCAGGTCAAATCGAACCAAATACGGGATACATTATTACAATTTATGGTCGAATGGATCCTAAGACTGGTATCATCACTAGATCAGCCGACATAGAAAAATCACTTATTAAAATCGACCCCAGTAACGGCCAGATTTATACAGCGACTGGCGAATTTGATGAAAACAACGAACCTCTTTATTCTGCTTCTCAGGTTGCTCCTGGTAGTGGGGAAATTTATACTAAGGTAGGCAAAATCGACCCACGTACAGGAAAGCTTATTATTATAAAAATTTATGTTATTACACAAAAAGATGAGAAAGGACGCGTCAAAGAACTGGATCCTAAAGAATGTACAATTGATGAAACAACAGGTAGGATAATAACAACTAAAACCGTATATGTGTATCAAATCATCGACCCTGTCACAGGCGAAACGATTGACGTCGATCCTGACGATCCAAGACTTAAAGGTGCTCGTACAACCGTTACACAAACCATGACATTATCCGGAAAGATAGACCCTGTCACTGGCAGGATAAAGACTGAATATGGTGACATTGATCCTGACACCGGTGATATTGACCCAAGTACAGCCGTACGAGACCCTGTAACCGGCCAGCTTATACTGCACTACTCACAAATCGATCCATCCCACTTTGAAGACAAAAGCGGAAATTATACAATCGAAAAAGAAACTCACGATTTACCTGCAAACATTGACATCCAAACCGTAAACACTCATAAGTTCTCAACGTTCGGCAAAGACGAGAGCCCTGCTAGGGGAGATGAACCGAAGACCTTCACAGAATATACCACAAGCGAGCATATTAGACATCAGGGTTATGTTTCGTCCTCCAGCCCCCTATCCTCCAAAATTCCAATTTCGCAGCGATCCAAGAAAACTCCCACTCCACCAGTGGTCGTCAAGACAACCACCAAGCAACTGCTTACCAAGAACGATGAGGGAGTCACCCACAACGTGGAACAGGAAGTCGAAAACCTCGGTACTGGTGAAGTCACCTTCTCGACCCATACGAATAAGGTTCGTTTCATTCTATACGTAAGATTCCAGTAACAGTTCATCCTTACATGTTGTTTTTTTTATTTTAACTTTGTTGTTTTTTTACATTTTTTTTATTTGAGCTTGAAAGCTTCACTAGTAACCTAGATGTTTCCATGTATATAGTGACATTCGTAATGCATGTTAGTCTAACCCTCACATTAGGCGGAAAGCTTAGAGCCGATGGAAGGCAAAAGTCCGTACGTGACTGCGCGCGCGGTGACCACCAGAACTGCGACCACCCATCATGATTTGGACACAAAGGCAAAAACGCAGCAAATGGAGGAAAAAACCGTAGCCCACACACTGACTTCGTCGGCGACGAGACAGGAACAGAGAGTGTTGACACAAGAGGTCAAAACTACAGTTACTACGGGCGATAAGGTACATTCTTTCATATAAACTTTTATTAGAAATCATCCCATGGCATGGTTTGATTTGATTTCCAAAATTTTGTTTTCTAAACTTTCATGATGTTTTTTCTTGTTTGATTTTTTGCTTCTGTATGGCAGCTTTTTCACGAATGCGCTTTGTTACGAGCTACTCAGAGCTTTGAAACGGCGTTGCGATAACACATCTAGTTTTAAGATGTTCAATATTTTACATTCATTATTCAAAATCCAAGAACTCAAATAATTGGACATATTACAAAAAGAACTTAATATTTTACATTTTTTTATGTATATTTGTATGTAATGTGAAAAAGCCGCCATATTTTGCATGACGGATTATGTTCTAATTTGTTTTTTTTTCTCTTCCCAATCCGACATAATGGATGATAATTGCATGGTGTGAACCTCGAACCATTTGTGATAATCTGGATACTGTCACAACCATAATGGACCATTGGCACCCTAACCCGGATTCGAAATGGCACTTAATCGGAACATTTCATACCATCTCATGATAATAGCTTACTAGACGCGGGTCTGAGAGCTCTCTCAGTAGCGGAGACTCAGGCACTCCCATCGACTTCGAGGAGGGTACGGAGGGACACTATTATGTCACTGTAAGTATGGATTTTAAATAGTTTGTAAATCGATTTATTGTCAGAAAATATTGTTTTACAAAGTAGAGTTTTTATTTAGAAATAAGTGAATTTTCCAAGATATATTGGGATTTTTAGGCTCCCGTAGGTACCTCAAAAGGTACAAATGGAAAACTTATAGGATCATTGTGTGGTCCGTCTGTCAAGACCATTTATATCAAGATTACGTAGAGATATCAAGCTGAAATTAATATCAAATATTCAGCGCTACAATCTCTTGAATCACAGAAAAAAAATAAGCTTCTGAGTCAATGCAATCATAAGATACGAGAGTTATGCACCGTTTCTGCTGCATTTTATATGAAGCTCGCCCCATAATCAAACCCTGTAGGGTACTTACCGTTGACCCACAATTAAAAAAATGGGCACGAAATGAGAACTTACAATACAAATAAAGAAAAAAATCCGAAAAGTGGAAATTTATAGGTATTTCATAGAAAAAAAACATTTCAAACTTATATTTATAGCAAACTTAGGTTTGTCAACTTTATAAGTTGTACTTCCCGTTGGCCTACAATTCTGAAATTGGTACGGAAGACTCGATGTGCGAGTCCAACTCGCGCTTTTTTAATTTTAAATATAAGTCACGAATTCTCCATCATTTAAAAGGTAAATTATAAATAATGATAAAGGAATGGTCTTAGACAGTGTGTAAATGTTTTTCATAGCATGTTATAATTGTGCATAATATGATGTACGCATTGTGATTTGTTACAATTGAATGAACTTGTCATACACTCAAATTTCACTTGTGCCCGTGATTTTGTCATCATATATTTATCGTATTTTACGGAGTAGGGACATAGTTTCTATGTGCGTTCTCTTTCCGTACGAGTCACTCCGTTCTCCACTCTCCGCTGAAATAAAGACATTGAATCAAAATACGCGTTCATTGTCGGTTTGATCCATGGAATATTTTAGTAGATTTTTTAATTTTTATTATAATGTAAGTTTAAATAGAATGTATTTGTAATTGAATCGTATCTTTCCACTATATAATACGCAGTAATTTAATACGCAGTCATTCATTGAGGGGGAGATGGGGAACGGTGGGAGTGAATCATTAAATTCATAAATTGAGTTGGGAGTAAATCATTTAAGTCAAAAAATATTCATTTAAATATAATGGGGTTGACTAAAAGGAAGTATGTATAAATTATGCACGTTTAGTACATACCCATATAGAAATGAGTAATAAGCAGACAAAGCAGACTAGACGTTTAGGTATAAACCTATGTTTCAGCATGACTTAGTATTTGCATGTTGTTTGTTAGAGCAAAGTAAAATATTCATGAATATTACAGAAAGACATTCATAAAATGTATGAAAACATATTATGAATATCTTTTTTTAGTCTTATTAAATTTTTTGCTTAATGATAATTAATGATAATCGTGTTAATAAAATAAATATTTTTTATATTAATGTGATATTTAATATTTTCTTATTTTTTTTGGTATATTTTCCAAGTCAGGTGATTTTATTTGCAATTTTTTCGTATTGTTTAAAACAATTATTTGTTATTAAAATTAATTTTATAGTAAGCTTATTTCATGTACATTGTACTATTATTAGAAATGTATATAATCTCAACTATATAAAGAATATTTTACTTTTACATTCTACACTCAGATGTATCAAATACGGTTTAAGTAACATTAAAATTCTTATAATTTTAATTTCTGTTTCTTTCGATTCATTGACAAATATAGTACACCGTAAAAATGTAGTATAGTAATGGACGATGGCTACTGTTAGTGTTTATTTTTAATTCCGAATCGTACATTGTATTCCATTTGTACATTGCAAATAGATTATTATAAAATATCGCAGTAATAATTCAAGGAATGTTTATATAAATAATATTTTGTAACGGATTTGTTACATGTTACATTTACAAAGTAATATAAACTGAAAGTTCCTATCGGATTAGCTAAACATTAATATTATAGTTATTAATATAATCCCACACAGAATGGCTTTTTATTAAACAAAAAGTAACTACTTAATGTTTATGTCATGTTAGAAAAAGATTTATTCTTTTTAGGGTTGCGTATCTCAAAAAAAAAGAACCCTTATCTGTCACTTATCCGTCTGTCAAGACCGGTATTTATAGTGGAAAAATATATCATTACTTGAACAAATTATAATTATAAATTGTAAAATGTTGGATTCAATGTTGTGAATGTTGGATTTATGTCATTCAGTTTAATTTTAAGATGAAATATTTTTCAGTTAATAAATATACATACGTACCTACATAGTAACTAAATAAATATTTATAATTTTCATATAAATATTATATATGCACAGGAGCCGGGTACGTACCGCACCACGACGAGCACGTCGGTGATGGGCAACGCACCCTTTGGGAGTATGGTGCATGGTGCTGCGGCTAGGGTGAGAATTACTTACGTTTATGTTGTTTTAGTTGGGAAATTATTTATATTTTCCTATTTTGTCTATTTATAGACAGAGAAAACCTATAGTTAAACACTCCTTTCCTCACGCACCACCCAACTTTCGAAACATGTTCAGTGGCGGATTTCGGATTGAAAAAAAAAAGGTCTTATTACCAAGGAAATGAAAATAAATCATTTCTCCGAGTTTCCCCGTGCTGATTCAACTCACAACCGTCGGTTTTACAGTGAATCGGCCGCTTCGCGTCTACAGTTATCATATTAAAAGATGAAATTGTAATCTTTGCGAAGAATTGAAGAGAGCAACTATTAAATTGTTTCTTAACAGAACTGATGTTCGAACCGGTGGTAGTGAGATATGTCTATTAGACGATTCAAAGTGCTTGCAAAAATCTATTTGAATATTTTGAATTTAAACAGATGAGCACAGGCCCTCAACCCAGCCCTCAGCCGGTGGAAGCGGAGGCGGTGGAAGGCGAAGTGGTCTCCTCACAGACTATCAGCTCTAAAACGCGCACTGTTGAGACTATTACTGTAAGTGTTTGTTGTTTTGTTTCTTTCGATTTCTGAAGCTATTGCATATTGAGTATCGAAACTCAAGGTCACGCTTTGCCTTGTTACTAGAGCGAAGAAATGAAAATATTAAATATTTCAGAAACCGTGGCGCAAGGGCACAAGTGTGTTACTGTAAACGCCCCTGGTTCCACTCCCACTCGAGGAAATGAAATATTTGTTTGTTTTTCAAGAAGTTCATTATAGTAGAATTCAAATTCGTGTCTCTTGGAAACCGTCCAAGCCTTTACTTGAGCAGATATTAGAGAACAAAATGTCTTGGCAAGTTCCCTCAGCTTATATAGAAAATAATCAAAATATTTGTTATATACTTATTGCAGTACAAGACGGAGCGCAATGGTGTGGTGGAGACGCGCGTAGAGCAGAAGATCACCATACAGTCCGACGGAGACCCCATCGATCACGATCGCGCGCTCGCCGAGGCCATACAGGTACACGTGGTTATTGAGGCCAGGCGCAGGGGCTCAAGTGTCCGATTGCAAACGCGACCGGTCGTCAGTTCAATTTCCACCCGAGGAAATTTAATATTTTTATTTCCTCGCTCTGGTAACGAGGCGAAGCGCCATGTTGAGGTCTGCCGTTCAATACACAATGCCTCAGGAATTCGGCGGATAGTGAAGAAGGGAAGTGTCTTAATCGGAACAGCGTGTCTTAACAATAGATTCCTAGGTTCCCTCTTATCTTGCTATGTGCGGGATAAAGCGTAAAGATAATTTTGTATACAAACATCACTTAAAATTCACCACATATTATATTGCTGATTTTTCACATGCGTACAGTCAAGGAGTAGTGACCGCCATGAAATCTTAGCTGGTGATGTTAGCTGTAAATGTGCAGATCTGATTTGAAGTTTTTTCCGTTTCTGTACAATGCAAAAGTTTAGACAGCCTAACATTAAGGTGGAAGCGACACAGCGAGCAACTCGTTGTATATCTCGATGGGTCGATCAACTTACTATATGGATGAAAGACCTTATATTAATCTTTTTTTAAAAAAATATTTAAATGAGTTAGTGCAAAATGTGAAGAATAACCTAATATTCTGATGAGATACAGAGCATCAATTAAATAATGTATAACCGTTTAAAAGCAAATATGGGTCTTTTCAAAATGTATCGAAAAACACTGATGTAACATATTTAGACACCAACAATGAAAATATTATAACTTTACAGGAAGCAACAGCGATGAACCCGGACATGACAGTGGAGAAGATAGAAATACAACAGCAAAGCACGCAGCCCTAACTCCAACGACTGCCATCTTGTCGTCGTGCTAATAAAATAGCAACGCTTCAATGGCTTCTCTACGTGACAGTATAATGCGCTTTGCTATGCAATATATCGTACGATATATTTGACGTATGAGAGCTTAGTGCGGTTTAAAATGTGTATACATGTCACATATCGTACGACATGTCGTACGATATGTCGTAGGATAAGTCATGCAATATGCCATACGTTAAGTCGCATTATGTGTTGCATGATGTGTCGTACGATATATCATAGGATATGTCACAGGGTATGTCAGACGATATGTTGTATAATTTTCTTATAATAGATTGGTTCATATGTATATATCGTGAGATATGTCTCAGGATACAACCTACGATATGTTTTACGATTCGTTGTTTCATTTATCACGCGACATGCCTTAAGATAAGTCGTACGATATATCGTCGGATAGGCGTTCGATGTTTACGAGACGTGTATATGAAACAATATATAGTTGTAAGTTACATTCACTGCGAATATTAATTAAGTTAATTATTATTATGGATTAATAAAATATTAATCGATTTTTTATATATCGATGTTGTGTATAAACGCACTCTCGATTCTTTTTTAAGTATACAATTTAAATTGTATGTAAAAATGAATTGTATGTAAAGCATTTTTAAACTTTAACCGACTTTAAATAAATAGTGATGTAAGGCTAAGCGATTTTTTGGCTTTTTAGTACGAGTAATTGTTGCCATAGCGGGAAATTTGTAAGTTTGTCTTTTTAAATGGTAATTTCATTCTTTTGTATTAGCTTTAAACGTAATGTCACGAGGTAGACCACCGTTCTTAATTTAGAATAAAGTATCTGTTGGAAATCTGCAATTATACGACTGATATTTACTCGATTAAACAAACATTTAAAAATAAACATTATAAATTTTAATTTAAACAATGGCAAAAATATATTTTATATAAATATAGATTAAACATGATATTAATTAATGTTTTTTTTCAAAGACAATATTTTAATTACGCATAAAATTACAACGGCATGTTTTTGATTTTAATTAAAAATAAAAAAATATATGATGCCAGTTAATCCTGGCGCAAAAAGAGGGTTTTTATCTGTTTGTTACAATCGGGACCTAAAATTTAAAAATGTTTCTTAAATTATAATAATTAATAATAATAAATATTTACAACACGTTGCTATAAAATAATTATTATTACACCATTAGGTGCTATATAGTAATAATAAACGAGAATAATAGTTTGTGTTAGTGGCGTTTTTTTTTGTTAATTTAAACTGGCAACGGTCAATTTTTGATGCGCTTGGGCGACGACATATTGAATATTTTATAATCTGTGTTCTGAATGATATTCTATAATAATAAAAAAGTAGTTAATTCTTCGCTCTGCTAACAAGATATAACGACGTGATGTTGTCAAAGCTCTATGTGTCTGCTTACTGCGGGATATAGAGTGAAACTGAAGAAAATTAGCGTTCTTAAATGATATAAAAAGTTTTCCTTAATAGATTTTTACAGATAAATAAAATATACAATATTGTCGTGATATAAGAAAAAAGGCTTTCAAACTCGGTGTCTATGGTCATCACAAGTAAAGTTTAATAAATGCCAGATGCGCATTTCTTTTATCTTTGAAAGCACAAATATTATTATTATTATACTAGTTATTAATCATCAATACATTGAAATTTCACTTCACTAAAAGTTTACAAATTTCTGCTTAATTTTATCTGTATTAAGCTTTCCTTGAAAATTTGTATTTTGTAGTAATAAAAAAAAATGAGTGAAAAATACTGCTAATATAATTATTTGAATACGTCTAACTCTTTCTTCCACTTAATAAGTTATTTGACATTAATGACGTCATAATTTATTAAAGCACCATTTGTTACTTTAAACGATTTATTTCAACGTTTTCTTTCAATTAATAAAAGATATGCCTCGTATAATAATAATATATTATATCATCACCATTTTTATATACAGGACATTCCAATATATCTGGTTTCAAATTAGTTTTTTAAAATATTTTAACTAAATCCGTATTCTTTATCTGTGGGCGCTATTTGTGTTTATTATTTATAAGTAAATTTAGTTATTATTTATATAGAAATATGTTTTCCCTAATTAATATCTGAACATGCACAAATAATTTTATGTTTTTTACTTTTTAAAATACAGAATAGTTTTTTAAGGATAATAATTTAGGTGCGTGTCTACTTTTTTATTTTTCTTCTAATTAAACAACAACTTTCTAACATTAATTCATCGTCTGTGGTGTACTTTTTTGTTTATTTCCTCGCCCACAGATTATCTAAGAAAAAATGTACAATTAATTAATATATTATTATGCTAGCTGTAACTTTATTTTATTACGTTAGTTTATAACGTTGAAACTGATTTTGAATCGGTAGAGTTTTTTTAATTAATTAATTAATTATATGACATTTTATATTTTATTGTGAAATTCTAAGAATGTGGCTATTTTCACTAAAATGGATACATTTTGTAGAATTAGTGCAGTCAGCAAAATAGTTTTCAGTCTATAAATGCGCAATGTCATGTACATTTTTAATATTATTTTAATATAGCTGTTTTTTCATTCATAATATTTAATAAATTTATAATTTATTATTTTATTAAAGTAGTATCGAAAGGGTTGCAGGTTCAAGTCTCATAACTTCTAAAGTAACGTATAGTTGTTTTGCTGACTGTATAATTTTGTCTTGCGTTATCTTTTTTATATTTATTGAAATGTTTATTTTTGTAAGAGTCCGAGCTCTCCGTATTATTTGATATTTAATGAAGTTATGAAGTAACAGATATTACAATAAAGATGCTTTGTTTTAGATTTTTGTTTTATTTTAAGTATTGAAGTTTATTTTAATGTTATAATATTGATTTATAAATGATAACGCGCCTTGGGAATGAAATGCTCGCTCTAGCATGTTTCAATGGTATCATTGTCACAAATAATTAAATATATTGTATTTGTATAAATGTGATTAAAAAAAGTCCCGCTGAGTTTCTTGCGCCGGTTCTTCTCAGGTCTGAGGCATTACCTTTAATGAACTGGTGGTAGATTATTTGACGTTCAAAAAATGAAGCATGTAACGTCTTATTTTGAATAAAATGATTTGAATTTGAATTTAATTCTTAATTTAGCAGTGTCTCAATAATATTTTGTTAAAGTTTTAAATTATATTGTTTCATTAAAGAAAGGCATCGTTACGTCCATTTGACCACAAGAGAAAAAGTCTATATTATAAAAATTGAGTTACTTTTTATTAGTACATGTTTTAATACAATACTTGTTATTAACTAAATTATAAAAAATAATATATTATTAATTACTTAATGTATATCATAATAATTAATATTTCAACATTGATTCATAAAAGTAGCTAACAAAGAAAGTAAAAAATAGCATTTTTTTTGTACATAGGCATATAAGACAAATGTTTCATAAAATATATTTTGTTATATATCTAAAATAAATGTCAATATAAATAAAATTATAAAAAAACTTTAGCACTAAACTAAAGATATTTACAACTATTATAAATATGTGAATAACAACACAATCACCAATGCGGTTTTAAATTCTTAACAGGGAATACATCAAGTAATCCCTTCACGTTAGAAACGACCAGCGTATCTTGGATTTGAACCCCGGTACTTATCACGTCGGTGCTTGTTTTTCTGGAAACAATTTTTTTTTAGTAAACAAACAGAAATAATGTGTAAGAAAGGATACAAAAGCAAATTAGACATATATTTTGAAGCTTCCCGCTGTATCTCGCCTATGGCAGGATAAGGACAAGTTTACTCTGTTCCCCAAGCAGCCGCCTAATTTTCGTGGCATTCCTGTGGCGGTGTTGAAGTTGAAAGCGAATGACCTGAGTGTTATAGAACCCTCAATCGTCGCGTTTATGTGCCCGTCAGACGCTATGCCGCTGCGCTACGTTGGCCTTAATCTGTGATTTTGCTGTTTTCTATTGTTTTAATTTAAACCATACGAGGCATGCTTGTTAATATATATTATTCTGTAGTTAGAATGTTATCATGCTTAAGATAAATATAGTTAAATCTCACAAGCATAGAATTTACATTTCTTAAATGTATTATAAATATATATATATATATATATACACAAGCAGTTTATTCTTTTTTATTTGGCTAGTGGTACAAGGTGAAAAATGTAGAGTTATGTTAGCATGCTATAACTCTAAATAAACTGAGAGTGGAGAATGAAGGAAAATATTATTAAGCTACTTAATGTAAAATGTAAAAAAATAGTGATACTTATAAACCAACCACTAAGACTAACTAACTAGACTAAGCAACCAACAAAATAGGTTTTGTATGAAATTTAAAAAAAAATTGAACATGTTAAGTTCATTAATTTCAATAATAATTAAAAAATCCTCTTTTAAAAATTTTAACATTATGTATTTATGTCATGCACCTCTTGAAAACCGTTTTTTTTTACCATATGATAATTTCTTATAATTTAGTATAACTACTATGAAGACTGTATTAGTGGTCAGGGCATTTAGACGGTTTCCAAGAGGCGTGGGTTCAAATCGCGCTACATTTAATATTTTTTTCATATCATTTTAATAATAATAACATGCAGTTGAATACTTACGATCTTGTTATATTCAGATTATCGGTTTGATCATGCCACTGAACATGCAATAGGAGATGAGAGTGAGATAAGAACAGATTAGAGAAGTTTATACGGTCGACAAGGCGCCTGCTCTAAAGTTAGGTGTTCTGAATGCTTGTACAATATTCACTCGGTAAGAAAATGACCAAAAGTTCCATCTACAACTAACTTCAGGGCGGCCACGACTCGTCGACCGTACATTTATTAATGTCATTTAATTTTATTTTAAAGTTTTAGTATATTTTTAGTCCATTTGAAATATACCAACATTTTATATTCTTTTAATGCTTTATTCATATGAAGTTTAATTTTATATAAAATTTTAGTAATTTTTTACTTAATTCCCGAATGTACATAAGTTAACTCTACCACAAATAAATAATTAGTATAGTAAAAAATAAAAAATATTATTAATTGATAAGTAATGTTACTTGAAAATACTGAAAAAAATCGTGCAACATTTGAAAAATATAAATGTATAATGATTGTTTAGCCCAAGGGTATGGTAGGGGCTTGGTACCTTTCCGTGCCAAACGGTATTATAAATATTTCGGGTAGGTCGGTTAGGGTATCTTACTAGACAAATACTCCCAAAGTAAGGAGTCTTATTACGTTTGTCACGTACCTAAAGGTAACTTTAAGAAATATCCGATTTTCAGAGTTATTCGCATCATACAAAATAATATATTTTTAAAGGATAGTCCATTATAATACTTACCCTATAACATTAGAAATGTTCTTTACAATGCCATCCTTGTTCTTATATTTGATACCTTCCATGCCCAGTCCGTAGGGGTATTCGCCTTCCGTTTGTAAGAAGTACAGACCGCTGGCGCCGGACGAATCATATCCCATGTAGCTGTGTAAATAATACTTATATTAATTATCTAGACTAAATAAAAAAAACCATAGAAAAATCTCAGTTAAATGCGAGTCCACAGAGGTTCCGTACCAATTTCATAATCGTGGGTCCACGGAAAATACCTATCAAAACTACGCATAAACGCTCGTTTCTTTTGACTGCATTGAGATTTGTTGATTAAGATAAACAGTCTTGACAAACGGACAACATAGCGACCCTGTAAGCGTTCCATTTTTTTCTTTTGAGATGCGGAAACCTATAAAATAGCTATTTTTTTTAGTAACATTCCACCTGATATCCCCATCGCAATTTCCCTTTTGGAAAGCCTCCCAGCTGGCACAGCGCACGGCGGGGAAGTCCCGCGGCGCGAGCACGGAGCGCGCGTAGAGCTGCCACGAGCGCGAGTGAGAGCAGGTCTGGAAAAGGCAGTTGGGCTGCAGCGCGCCGCTGTTCGGATAGTAGTCAGCGTGGCCTGCGATGGACAAACGGAAACTTATTATATGGAAATTTTAACGTAGCTGGAGTCAAACCCATGTAGTGCCTCTTAAAACTTCTCTATTTCATGAAACTCAGATCTCCATTAGTTTTATGCTATATTTCGCATAAGTAGGGTAGTTCAGTAATCTCCTCCAAAATTATTACTTTTAATCTCCTTCAACATCAAAATGACTCTAATTTCTATCAACTATGAACATACCCACAGAATTCTTAATCCCGTATACACCAGCATCACTGTGTATAATATCTACATAATCAGCATCTGAGGCCTGTAGTCTACTGTCCTCCTCGACGTGGCTGAAGCAAGGTCCCGCGGGGTCCAAACCGGATATCCTGCCTATCTTATGCCCGGTTATGTTATAAAACGTCTTGCCAGCGAAACCCGATATATGGGCGCCCAGGCTGTGGCCGATGATGTGGATGTGGGATGGATCTTGTCCCTCTGGAAGGATAAAATGTTAATAGGTTATAAAATTTATGCAATTGTATGTACATTTTGAAAACAATCGTAATAAGGTATAGTTTAGGTACAAGTTAAAATTTAATACTAACAGTTAAGTTATAAATTTTACGTGCCCTTAAATGTAGCTTCATGCTGAATGCGATACTAAGTATTGACATTTAGTATCAGAAATAGTACAGAGAGTAGCAAAATGTTTCTTTTACTTTACTAAGTAAAGATGACAGATGAAAATGTCCTGAGGACAACTCCGGAATTATAAATATAGATGGTATGGCATGGTAAAGGTATATAAAAAGTGTTAAGCCATCACAATGGGATCGCTTGATTGCGTTCCTGGATGGAGAAGGCAAGTTGTTCGAAAGCAATATTAATATAGGAATAACGTAACCCACCAACCAAAAACTGTTCATAAATAAACGTGTGAAGTCAGCAAAACATTCATTACTGTCATGTCAACGCTCAAATGAACATTAAAAAGATTTACAAAAGTTATAAATTAGAATCCTCATAATATATATATATATTTTTATGGAAAAAGGACAATGCAAACGAGCGTACGGGTCACCTGGCGGTGATCACCGCCGCCCACGACCCTGTGCAGCACCAGAGGTGCTACAGGTGCGTTGCCGGCCTTTGAGGTGGAGATAGACGCGCTTCTTGAAGGCACCCATATCGTACCGACCTGGAAACACTGACGCGGGTAGGCCATTCCACAGTTCGGTGGCGCGTGGAAGGAAATTTCTACGAAACCGCACAGTAGTGGAGTGCCACATATCCAGATGGTGTGGATGATATTTAAGTTTGTGACGTGCTGTGCGGTTAGAAAATTCGGCGGCAGGTAACAGGTCAAACAGTTCCTCAGAACACTCACCATGATAAATGCGATAGAGAACGCACAGAGAGGAGACGTCTCTACGCAGAGCCAAAGTGTCAAGCCTTTTACAGCTTACTGGGTCCTTAATGATTCGAACAGCTCTACGTTGTATGTATATAGTTTATAATACAATTTGTTTAGAAATATTTCTAGAGATATTTTATAAAATCGTAGTAAAACATGTTTCATACATAATTACCGTGTTATTACGTTTTATGAGCACGTCTAATTGTGTAATTACCTGTAGGTAGGTATTATACTTGATTATTGACAAAGATGTCCTTTTATGTTGTCTAAAAGTTAGATAATAGCGCTTGAGAATGTATTTAATTATAAAATAGATATATAATATAGATATATTAATGATGCAGGTCGTATATAGCAAGGTATACAGAGGGAATCTAGTGTTAAGACTACTACCAAATCTACCAAATCTATGAGTATGTGCCCATAAAAAATTGTGAAGTGCAAAAAATTATCAAATGCTAATAATTTACTATAATTTTTGCTATAATATTTGCTATACTTTAATATTTGCTAAAAAAAATAATTTAAATATAAAATTGAAATAGATAATAATTAACGTTTTAGCAAAAATACATTTATATTGCTCGTAATTAACTTTAGCTCAGTGGCGTTGGAGAGGACTATGTCCAGCAGTGGACGAGGACAGGCTGATGATGATGATGATGATGACGTAATTAACTTTTAGTTTGTATTTAACTTCCGAAAGAAAAAAAAAGGGATTTTAAGTTCACGGAAACCAAGTTGTAGGCGACGACTAGTTACTTATATAACGCAAAAAGGCCGAGGTCAGCTAGTTTATAATACTGTTTACATACTGAAGTGTTATTTAGAATATACCTACTTCAAATTGGTCACTTAAAGAATAGTAAAGAGATATTAAAATATTTCTATAAATGTCGTGACATAGAAATTTTTATTAGCATCTCGATTAAAGTAAGTATCTTTTTATATATTACATATTTATTTAAAATGTCTAAAAAATACTTGTAAGTACTTTAAATTTTTAAATTTTTAGATGTTTTAAATTAATAGTTTATTTTAGCTGTATCTTTCATATTGTAAGATAGGGCCATAGTGTTAATATACATGAAAATTAATATAACTCATTGCCCCGGTCTCAATATAAATCCTCTCGACAGACGGAAAGAAGGAAGTGATCCTATAAGGGTTCCATTTTTTCCTTTTCAGGTACAGAATCCTAAAAATGCTAAAAGTAATAACTTACTATATACTAAAGCAGCCAGCGTCTCCCCCAACTTCTGACCAATGAAGCGCACATACGTAGTGGAGCGTAAATACAACCACTTGATAAGTGAACTGCCATCTAACGCGATCGTACTTATTTCATCTGAAAAATATAAGAAAATATACAAAAAAAAAACAAAATCAAAACTCTACTGCAATAAAGTTAAAAAGAAAAACAAAGAAGATTAACAGTTTGTAAGGATTAACAGCCGGAAGTCGGCCCATTAAATTATCAGGACCATGAAAGAACTGACCCCTAAGTAATAAAATAATTTCATTTATTGTTTTATTTCTTATATCTTCACGCTATATCCCATATATACACGTAAGAGAGGCAGGAAGAACGTAGTGTTAAGACATTCCATTCAATCAATGCACTGCCAATTTACAACGTGAAGCTTGATCTCTCTCTTGAATCTAAGTAGATTAAGTAGTTATTTATAGTCAAGTTGGCAACTCAAAAGAATGACTGGACTCTACCGAAAACGAAAGGTGAAAGATATGACAACAAAAGATACAGACTATGAGTCCGTAGTGTACAAAAAATATATAAAAACATAATAATAAACAACGTGAGGCTTAAAAAAACCAGATATTTAAAATAAAATAAACACGTTAATTCAACGTTCAACCGCAAATCATTAATATTGCGTGCTCGACTTCTGACGCAAGAAGTGACTAAGAGCAAGTACCTACTGCTTCCTATGTGACAAATAGAATTAATAGTTTTTTCTGGATTTTTTTATCGTATCGTTCTCGTAATGTATAGTTCTCACTTGTCTGGCCTAGTGGTAGGATACTTTGTTTATTTTCTCTGAGTTCTGCAGGCATTTTTTTTTTAATATTCTTTATTCAAATAAACTTATTATAAGCACTTTTTAATCGTCGAGTGAACATATGAACAATGTCATGTATTAAAAAGTACAAATCATCAACTACTGCAGCTCGAGTGGTTCCTGAGGCTAACGCGTTCAACTAAACTGAACAAACTCATCAGATATGTAATACTTGTATGGAAGTGTAGATTGCAAGTATAACTTACCTTTATCCAAGAAGGAATCACTGATATTAGTGAAGCTGCCTTTAGTAGGGTCGTCGGTGAACCCGTGGACGAATAAGATGATCCTTTCTTCTCCTTCATACGACCTCGCGTTCCGTAGGACCTCCGCTGCCGCCGTTATATTTATGATTGTTCTTGTACTTCTGTGAAAACAATCTTAGAACTGGCAACTATGTTTCAAAATGATTGAAATTTATTGTCATGCATTCATGATTTTCACGATATTTTATCAAAAATCTAAATGTTCTGGCTGTAAGCTCTGTAGCCTTTCTAGCGGGGTTGGCAGCGGAAAACTAGTGTAAAAACCCTCCGCTTCCCTAATTACCGCTCAATTTTTTAGACGGAACTCTACACCGTGATTTGTCTTGTTATCATAGCGAGGTAATGAAAATAATTAATACTCCCACTCAAAAACACCGCGTTTACAGTCAGATGTGTGTACATAACAAATACATATATGTCACCTTCGTTTGTAAACTAAAGAGAGGCGGTTAAGATCCGGCTCTCTCTCACCATGTAATTGTTCATAGGATACTCCGAACAGCTTTTTGACGTGTGTACCTAAAAAATACCTTTTTCTTTATTTTTCACATAGATATACTTAGATATCCTACTAATATTATAAATATTAAAGTTTCTAAGCATGGATATATGTTTGTTCCACTTTCACGAAAAAGGAATGAACGGATTTAGTTCATTTAAATTCGTTATTTTTCACATAGATTTCCTACTAATATTATAAATATTAAAGTTTCTAAGCATAGTTTCTAAGATATATAAAGTTTCTAAGATATATCCATATCTTTGTTCCACTTTGACGCAAAAAGTAATGAACGGATTTAGTTCATTTAAATTCGTTCAGAAGTACTTTACGTGAATATAGCTTATACTGATGTATGACATATAGAGTACAATTTATGTAAAGATGTTTAACGGGTGTTAGATTATTTGAAGATCAGTTAGATTATCATGTCAGGTATTTCATATTTCTGTTACAGAAGTTAGTGTTTACTCCACTCTCCACTCTTCGTTTGCATATAGAGGGGCAAAACGTCAAGTTTTGTGTTAAAAGAGCAAGGAAATGAAAGTACCTAAATTAATTATAATCACCTCACTTAAAAAATATTGAACTCACTACAATCGCCTGTACCATACTGGTTTTACCTACTATGCCATAATGGGTTCAACTTTGTTTTCTGATTTATAAGGTAATAACTAAAAGTTCATGGTCTCATGGACCTTCCCGCTGTTATCGACGAATCAAAAGTCCCCAAGGTCAGAAGATAACAGTCGTTCCTTATTATTAAAACAAGTCAAAGTTTTTTTCTGCTTACCAAAATAAAATAAATAAATAAATTGATTCAGCGGGGAAGCCAGATTTGATATGTTATTTTTTTCCTAGGCCTGGTTGAACTCAGTGTGATTTGGAATAATTATATGTAATACGCATATAATCAAAAAAATGGTCAAAAACTGACATACTTAATATTAAAGATTAATATTATATTCACGCTGCCTACAGTTAATAATTAAGCTTACTACATGAATGTTAACGCTCATAATATTTTTTTACGGATTTTATCGCGCATAATTTTCTTATACGCATTTTTAGAAGTTGATGTTTTTTTACATTTTACGTTTAGTTTATGACAAAATATTAAAAAAGAACCTTCATTTTACATTAATTATTTAGCTTCACATTTGTCATATTTCATATTCATATATCATACTTTTTGGAATACATTAATCCACATATAGCAGGGTATGTGTTAAGATACTCCATTTCCTAGCGATTTTAGAGCCATTGCGGGACGGAGCTTAACGCCGCGCTTTGGGACTATACCAGAGCGAAGAATTTAACTAGCACAGGGCACAGGATGAAGCTAAAAAAACAAAACTTACATTGTGAAGATCCCACAAATACCAAAGTTTCGTCTATAGGTTGTTTGACTGTCTGTATTTCCTTCTGTATACCTTGTCCTATGAATTCTACTATATTAGCTTTTTTCTTAACCTCTTCGTCAGCTGTCACGTACAAAACTACATAAGATGCTAGCAGAAAGAAGAGACCCCTCATCTCGAAAGGATTCTGCAAGAAATGGGTAAATTTATTAGTATATTTCTTTCACAAATTTAGGCGAAAAGAGAAGCACGCAGTGTTTTGGTACTAGATTCCTATTGCCTGCCCCACTATTTGCGGGGTACAGCGTGAAGGTAAAAAAAAAATCTGTTTTACAAAGCGCGGTGTTTAATTTCACTACCGCAATGTCTCGAATTGCGGGCAGAAAGCCGAGAACAGAGTGTCTTGGCATTTTCATTTCAAACACATTTCTACTGCCTTCTTCTTTTTTGTATTTTTGTATAGATATTGCACAAAAATTACAGAATCGACCGCGAGTAAGGTTCAAAGTTACATTATTAATATTATCTACAAAAAGAAAAGATTTTTTTACTTGTTAAATTTTCCGAAATAATAAAAATATAGCAAATACAATTAATTTGCCCGAGCTCGAGTCCAAAAACTGGATTGACTTCTTGGTTTTTCTTTCTCTCTTGCCCCACTTACCTCCGATGCCTCCTTTTATATATAACAATAGAAAGTAATTGTAATTGACTAAAAACTTGTTAAAATATCATTAATTTTCATCGTGACAGATCAAATATTTTAAATATTGACATAAGTAATATTGACGTAGAATTTAATCACGTAATGCTGCTTGTCTGTTCGTTTGTTCACACGAAACACAGAATCGGCTTAACCAATTTTATTGTAGTTTTCACTATTGTATTTTGGCAAGTATTCCTTAACATTTTGTTTCTGTGTTATTTCAATCAGTTTAAAAAAGATTCCCTAAACCCTGAAGGCGATGGTGGCCCGCAATAGGCGGGTCTTCCACCGAGGCGTCGTCGTAGCAGTATGCGCAAGCGATCCTGCGGAGCCTCATATTGGTGGAGAGGGTTTTCGCTGGGTTTTAGTGGGTAGAATCGGTTTCACCGGTGAGTCCCACAGTACCGTTTGCCGTTGGGCACTTGCCATCCGTGGTCTGTGTAAATGTAGCGTATCGAGTTATAGTTCATTAGGATTAACAGCCGGGACCTATTCTTTAACCACTTAAATCTTCATAAGAAAAACATATATAACTTATTTTCTTGTTTTTTTTTAAATTATATTTAAAACATTCGCGGAGTATTGACGACAGAACTTCGCACTTTGACTAGCAGGGTGAGAAAATAAAAATATGTAATTAATTCCGAGCGGGAATCGATCCCAAAACCATACCTTATAAAAAATAGATAGGCAACACCAAAAAAAGCATACTTAATAAAATACAAAATAAACTAAAGACAAAAGGCCTATTCAATATATTCTTACAATAAAATAAAACACTTGTACACCGAAAGTTATTATAAGTTCTTTGAAATTATTAAGTAAATATTAGGCATATAAATTTATAAATATAGCGTGAAATATATAAAAATAGTTATTTAAGTGTTTTAGAACATATAATATTTCATATTTAACTTGGAAGAAAATGGAGCTGATGCGAAATAGATCTTGAAAGGTAAGTAAATATGGAATCTTAGTATTTTTAGTTTTCGTAAATATTCTTATAGACATTAAGTAATAATCTATACTAATTAAGTTTATTTTTATAGTTACGTACCTACTATAAATTTCTATAGTGATCAATGTAAAAATACACCAGGCAATGCTATTATATAAATTACGTACCTACGTACTTACAGGTTATAGGAATTTAAATTAAGTGTAATAGAAAATTAAATCTAAATATCAAATTAATTATCATATCGCTCATTTGAGGCTATAAGCAGCATTGGCCTGCTGCAAATGCACGTTTTTTTTTGAAAAAAAAACCATATTAAATATATGCTGAAAGACTTTATGAATTTTGCTTGCGTGTATTTGAAAAAGTAAAAAATTTTTGGGTAATTCTTGCAGCAAATAAGCAATTTTTTCAGCTTCCCGCTGTATCCTGCATGTAGTAGCGTAGGTAAAAAGAACCTAGCGTTAAGTAACATTTATTTGTCATAAGAAGAAACAATGACATAATTGTATGATTTGTATTCAGCAGGGTAAATGATTGTTCACTCTGATTCTAAGGAAACATTGAATTATGTCCATACATTATGTTTCATGAAATTAATTGTTCATCTAATTCATCTTTAGTAAATCATCTTAGACATAAAGAATGAAGTGTCCAGCCACTTGAATCTTCGTTTCCGGTACACATTTAAGTAGAGGAAATATGTTTATAATTTTATGGGGGCAGAGAAAATTCGCAAATTTTTTTACGACGCTGTCCAATCTGTCATCCAAAAGTCAATATGCGTTTTCATTAAACAAATACATCCATCACATAGACATTTAATAGCACCAAAACGTAATAAAATAAACAATAAATAACATTCCCGCATACCAATAAAACACAAAAACAAAAACACAATATTCTCAAAAAGCAAAGCAAAATGGTGCAAGAAAATAAAATGTGAGAAACGGAGTTTCTTAACACGAGGTTCCTACAGCCTACCCAGCTACATACAGGCTGCAGCGTGAAACCAAAAAAACAATGTGGTCCGTAACCAACACGAAATACACACAAACTCACACCGGAACTTACATTATGAGAGACATCACTGTAAATATTCTGTAAGTTCTCTCCGGTCACTTCTTCCATCTTCACTAGAAACGTTTAAGTAAATTGAAAAAAAAAGTGAGAATATTAAGCTTCTTATCGCTATTTGGTCATAGAAAAATCAAACTTAAAATTCAAAGGAATCCAAAGATAGAATCGCTTATGTTCCCTTTATGTCGTACATTGTGTAAAGTTCGCGACATAATTTATAGTAAAAATAATGAAAAAAAAAATGTACATGTTTCTAAAGAAAGGTCTGGATTCTAAAAATGTAATACCAGGAATTTGTCTTATCTTAATCTGGTATACGGGTACGTCGATACGAGTACGTCAATACCAGCCTCGTATACCAGCTAACACCGCAATACGTATACTGCGGTGTTAGTTTCCGCCAAATATCCATGTCTTCAATATATCGAAAATAAAAGCGTAATTAGGATTTTCATATAGCTTATTTAATCAATTTAATTATAACATATCAATAAATTAAATTGAGAAATTAATACTCATAAAGATTTAATCTTGTTATAAGTGGAAATATAAAAAATAAATAGAAGTGTTACTAGTTTTTGCTTCAAGCTATTCATTCACACATATATTATGTACGTATACACATATATTATTTGTATATATTTTTTAAGTTTCCTGCAATATCCCGCATATAGCAGGGTACTTCGAGAGAACTTCGTTACCCACGTACCACCCACTTTTTAAAAAATTTCGTGTAGAGTGGTCGAACTCAAGGCGGTGCGGCGATGCTTTTTCTTGCTGCCAGAACGAGGAAATGAAAATAGTTCATTCGCCCGAGTGGTAATCGAACCTACGACTTTAACTGTGCTGCTGTGCCACAATGGCGTCAGGTTTTTTATTCAAAACAAACAGAGTCGATTGAGTGCTTGTACCAGGCGCGATTTTAAAATCGACTAGCTATTATTATCAATAAAAAATATAGACATCTATTTCTAAGGCAGCAAAAAAGTTAATTTCGAAGCTAGATAGGTCAAAGGCCCGATATTTTTTAGAAGTTGATTGAGTTGATCTGTGATATAGACTTTTAATTTATGATTTCAAATGAAAAGTCAGGTTTTTATAATTATTTTTTAATTTTAAAATATCTAATAATAAAATAGCACCAGCTGAGCTCCAAAGGCATTTTTTTTTTGTATCCCGATACTTAAGTAAAGTAAAGTAAAGCAGAGTAAAGTAATTAATTATTTCCTCGAATTGTCATAGTTGGTTTAGTCAATAAACTCCGTTCCTCATTTTCCACTGAATTTCCGAGACGACGCCAGTTAATTGGTGGATTTCAATGTCTTTGCCATGTTTATAGTAAATAAAACAAGTAATTCTACCGAATGGGATCGATACCACTACTATGGCGTCGGCAATCAAAGGCAGTCCTGCTGGGTCACGACGTCCTCAAATTTAAGTTATTATTTTCTCATAAATTTTCTTCAACATGATTGCGGTTTAATTTTGAGGTCAGGTCAGGAACGAGCGAGGTGAACCACTCGCATTAACACAGGAAGTTGATAACGCTTTACGTATTTAAAACATGGCGCCGAACAGATAGCTAAGGCATTTATAAATAAACTGGGCGATTAAAAGATGTTCGCGAACTTTCTTTGTAACTTTCTTTTGTTTTGTGTATTTTTTTATAGTATTGTTAGGTAGGCAGAAAGAAATTTAGTGATAAAAAAAATCTGTTTAGGTTTTGATATGAATGAAACAAAAAATAAGTAATTCCCTTAAGTGGAAATAAAACTATGATCTTGTTTATAGGTATGCTGTCCTACTGTGCCAAGAAAAGAAAGCTAGTAGCAAGAAGCTCAACTTTATCATTTCTTGATCTGTACTAGGAGGTCTCGAGCCCACTGCCTTTGGCTCAGCATAATCACTACCCCCAATCCGTTGGAGATCTTCGTGATACCTTACAGTTCCACTAGCACTCTATAAAGGTAGACATTTTTTGCCTAAATTTTGGATTTAAGAAGTGTTATATGCTAATCATGGCCTTCTAATAATTTTAGAAGATCAAGTTCACATAAATAAAATATTACTTTAATACGTAATGTCTAATAATTTTGAATAAAGTAGTCTAAGAGAAAGTGGTATAAGTCATAAAATAATATTTTAACAGAATAAAAGTATGCATGTTACCTAGGTACTCTTTTGTTTTTCTTTTGTTACATAGCAGGGGGAACATCCTACCCTATTCCCCATACACCAACTACCGCCCACACTATATATTTATTGATTTTAACGACTCGGGAAAATTATAAAATGTTACTTACTTCCTCTTTTCTTAATGCTAAAAAGTTTTTATCTCAATAAAGGTTATCTTCGTTATCTAGTTCTGTGTCAACGAAATTTATACTAAATTATATAATTTGATGTTAGTTTACGTAATATATATCTAACATCGAGAATGCTAGGTCATATCTAATTAACATATTATGTTATTCACGCACTTTGAATTGAATGACATCATAATTATAATCATATTGAAAGTTTGCATAGAAAACGATTTTCGAGTTTTTTTATACAGTGATTTTGAGGAAACTTTAGTGTCATGTCACTCATACTTCCAAGTCCAACCGATTTGGGAATATTGAAAGTTGCTACATAATTTAAAGTCCGCTTGTTGTGTCCGACTTGAATACGTAATTTTAAAAAAAATATTTTTGGAACAAATTTAATCCTAATGTTAAAATAGCAACCTATCTACAAGTAGGTTTCTATCTTCACATTATGATTTAATTATTTATTATTATATTTATAAGCTTACAATAACGTACTCTATGTTATTACATATTTAAGATTTGACTAAAACTATATTTTGTAATCTTTGACAAATAAAGAAAAAAAAATATTGTAATTGATAGTATAATGACATTTACAAAGTAATTGAAATTCAAATATATAACAATTTGTTATGTAAAATTTAAATATCTTAGAAATGGACTTATTGGAAATTATCTTTGATTTTAGCAAATAAAATATCTAATATTATCTTTTTCGTGAGGAGATATACAAATGAAAATGATGGCAAAGCATATTTATGGGGTAAGAGTGATAAGAGGGTAAGAGGTAGGGGGACCTCGATTGGCCTTCGAGAACGCAGTATCGATAATACTGGAGGACGGTCTCGTGAAAAGCCTGAGAAACTCAGGGCATGTATATATATAGCTAAAAAGAAAAAAAATTTTTTGGTTGTTTCGGGTGTTTTGTAAGCATTATTCGCTAAATTGACAATCATATGACAGAATTTGCATTAAAATATTTTGAGGACATCAATTAATTTTGGTACCTACATTGGAAAGAATAAATTATCAAAAAAGAATTAGATATACAATTGTAAATTAAGGTCTGCCACTCAACATGTCTTAGAAAATTAGGTTTTACTTTGGGAACCCATCTTAGCCCAAGGTCCCTTCTATTTAAAGCGTGAAGCCATAGTAATAGTAGGTTTTTACTCCTTACATACTACACACACTATCGATAAAATTATCTAAGAAGTCGCAAGTATAGTAATTTCATAATTATAAATGTTGAATTTAACCTAATTTGAATTTAACTTTTATTTAAACTAATTAACATTTCTTTAAATAACAAAATAATAAGAATAATAAATAACATTCAAATTATTTTCATTTCTCTACTCTGGTAGTGAAAGCGCGGCGTTGAGATCCGTCAGAAAGGTATGATAATCTGCGGGTATCAGCGTGAATCTATTATTAAGTAAAATGTTCTAACATTTAATCTTCGGATAACTTTAAAAAATAATAAATGCTATTAATTATAAAATAAAGTTACTATATTAGTCTTAAATATAAATAATAAATGAATAATTATAAAAAACTTACGATTTTTTATTTATATATATATATATATATATGTATGTATGTCACACACACAATGTCTACACTAATCTACAATAAAGACTGAACTAAATAAATTTTCTCGAGTCTTTATAAATACGTTAAGAACGATCGAGTGTTTTTTGCCACGGCATATGATTAATATGTTTGAAAGATATAAGAAAACAGTTTTAGTGTCCAGGTGTCCTTTTTTCTACATAAGTATTTAATTTTAATAATATTTTGAGTCTATCGTGGCGGAGCGACACTAACGTGCGACTGCTAACGCGACAGGTTGTAGATTCGTTTCCCACGCAAGGATGCAATCATTTAAAAATAATCATTTACTCGCTTTGGTAATGAGGCTTTGGTAATGATTTGATGGTAATGAGGTTTATTTCTGTCACTCCACACGCAATGCCTCCAGAATTCGGCTAAAAAGTGAAGAAAGGAAGTATCTTGATGGGAACGGGAAGTGTTCACACTGGGTTCCCAGGCCTACTCTGCCTACTCTGCTAGGTGCAGGGTGAAGCCAACGTGAAGTTAAAAAATACAATTCAATATTATGATATTTTATAACCGTCATGGCGTAGCGGCACAGACATTTGACTGTAAAAGCGGCGTTTGTGGGTTCGATCATATTCACATAATCATTTTTATATTTTTTTCTTGTGTGTCCGCTTATATCAAGCTAGGCAAAGGGAACCTATTGTAAAGACACAGCGTTCCCCGCAGCACCTAATAGCACCTTATCTCCGATACATTGCTTATTGAGTGGCGGAACCCAGCGCCACGGTTTGTCAATCAGATATTAAAAACGAGTCATTTTTGTTTTTTTTATGATACATGTACTATCTAGTCAAGATGGCGGAAAACTCCTGGAAGCGGGCTACGTCGCATAGAAATGATCTGTTAAATAAAAATATCTCTTTATGAACGTAGATTACGTTAATTACGATATTAGCACCTTATCTCCGAGACATTGCTTATTGAGTGGCGGAACCCAGCGCCACGCTTTGTCAATCAGATATTAAGAACGAGTCATTTTTGTTTTTTTTTATGATACATGTACTATCTAGTCAAGATGGCGGAAAACTCCTGGAAGCGGGCTACGTCGCATAGAAATGATCTGTTAAATCAATGGATCTCTTTATGAACGTAGATTACGTTAATTACGATATTAGCAGCTTAAAACTTTATAAAATAATGAACACCAGCATTGCCATTGTCACGTTCCTAAACAAGAGCACAGAACAGTATCTGTACAAGCGACAGGAAGCAAGGAGTCGTGCCGCACGATCTGCCTACAAGTGACGCGACTACGGCTTGTGACGCGTATATCCAACAATATCATATTTGTTATTAAATAACATATTGTTATATTGTGAAATATTTGAATTAATTAAATAAACAATTGAAGCCTTCTTCTCTTTATATTATAATAAATTGTTTATATGACTCAAATGACAATTCAAAGTAACATTCGAAATTCTCATTGAATCGTAAACCGACTTTATTTGGCATTGCATGTTGAATGGCGGAACTCATCGCCACGCACTGTCTCGTTAGCAGGGTCTGGAAATAAAAATATTAAATGTTTTATTTCCCCGAGTGGGACATGAACCCACAGGCTGTCGATCTTACAGTCGCATGCCTGTGAACGGTCGCAACGATGAGCATCATCAGAAATGTCAACTTATTCTATTTTAGCATTTCCCCAATTGTATGTAATCCGTTTTTTATTTGGACGCCATCGTGGGCAGTGAGGAATGAGTAAGTAGGCTGTGAATTTAATTTAATTCATTTTAATTTTTCTGGTCCTCCCAGTTGTATTTTCATATTTCTGTAGTAGTTTAGGATAAAGGTAAGAAATAAAAGGGGTACAAAACATATTTATTTTAAATTATATATTAATTTATCCAATTTCTTGTTTGTAGTTAAAAATACAATTAAATCAAAATATTCAATCAAATTTAACTGAATTATGTATAGGTACTAACATAAAAAAATTTAAAAACAAAATGTAAAAGTTAATTTAACATTAATTTCAATTTATGTCTAAAATTTTATATTAAATTATTTATTTTTTATTTAAAATTGTGTGTCATAATTATGTTTATTAATTACACCAATTTTCTTCTTACAATACAATATACTAATCTTTATTTCTCTTCCTTTATCTCTTTTATTTTTTCTTATCGTATCTTGTTCTTATCTTAAAATAAAAACAATTTAAAAAATCGATTCGGTTCGATTTATTTCGAATTATTACTAGTTTTTTGACATTCATGCACAATATACATAATAATTATAATATTCTCAGAACAAATAATATTTTAATTGTCAAAAACATACTATAAAGGTTTCAGCTAAGTAATCCTAATGAACACTTTAAAATAGCAAAAAAAAAATTACAAAAATGAAAGAGTGCTAGTGTATAAGTTACTATAATATAGATTTTTGCACTTTTAGATTATTTACAATATTTGAAATTATAATAAATCTAAAATATACCCAAATAATTTTTTTTCTTTTTATTTTTACATTTGTTTATATAAACAAAATAAAAAATCCGACTGCATAAACTAAATAAATATATGCATCAGATATGGTTTATCAGATATAAGGGAACAAATGAACATATAACATATATGAAAACCTAACCCTCTTTTTGGACTTCACCGCAGTCAGATAATAAATGCGATGCGCCATGCGGCGCAGAAGTATATAGGACAGTGTGATTGTTAGTGCGGCGGTTTGAGTTCAATCCTCTCATGGATAATGATTATATATAAATTATTTTCATTTCCGTGCTCTGGTAGATATGAGGCGGCGTTGAGTTCTACCTCATAGTACGCCATGTTCTAAGAACTAGGCGGAAAGTGGTGAACGGAGTTTCATACGTTGCTACGGAGAAAAGGGGGTGGAATTGCATTTAAATAATACAAAACTGTGTAAATGTTTTGAATATCAATCTAAAAGTGTATTTTTTTATTATTATTATACATAGATTGCCTACTATCGTCACGCTCCTCTCATTTGACGTAGTGTGCTTCGACATGACAATCGTCGGGAACCGAACCTGGGAAAGCCGGTGAAACGATCCACTTTCACTGGAACTTCACGCCTGAGAAATTAACAAAAAATATATTTATATTACTTTATACCCATATATGTAATTCTTATATGGTAGCTCATTCCATTATTTGTACACCTTTTACAGAATTGATATTGGTTTATGGAAATAAACAAAAAAAACAATAACACAAAGGAAAAGACAGTGCATGCTCACATCTGGATCATGACCTTGGAGCAATTGGTTTCTCACTGACTGACTGAATGTGATAGCCGTAAATTTGATATTCACTGTTAAGCGATAGAATTCGCAATTGTATACGAAATGTTTCTCTTACATCAGTATGTTGTTATCATTGTTAATGACAATAATCCACCACACACGACTTCCAAAAAGTAGAACAAAGAATGTAGTATTTGTATATATCTATTTTACCCTACAATGTACTGCAAAAACGAGTAAAAACATACAAAGAACAGAAAAACAAACCTATAAAACATATGAAACTCCACAGAACATCTCCACAATCGCTTCGCGTCTCTCGCACTCCGCAAATTGAAGCCAACGCTAAGCTGACACTGTTCTTCCATGCTACCTTCCATCACGCGCAGACGTAAGTAGTAACGACGAGATCTATAGTTAATCTTGCTTACTGTTGCCCACGGAATTCGAGATAGGATAATTCTGTGAATTAATGGTAAAATTGAATAAAGGAACCTTTTTATAAATATAACACTAACCGTAGAGTTTGGAGCTTCGTTCGTTCTGGCTACTCCACTTGGAATAAAGATAAAAAAGAATAAAAGAAAATATTGAAGCCTTATGTTAAGTAATTCCACACTTACTTTTATTTTCCCTTTTTTGCCGAGCAATTGCCAGTCAAGTCAAGTGGTGAAACCTAGTGTAACGCTTTGTCTTACCACAGTGTGGAGATGATAATAATTTCATTATCCCGATCCTCAATTTGATCCTCAAACCCAAAACAATCTTTTCACCTTAACCAGTCTGACTTCCTTGCTGTCGGAGAATTTGGGAGTGGTAAATGATGTGTTCTAACATGTATTCTATAATTATTAAAATAAAAAATAATTGTCTATTATCAGTCGTCTATTTGCCGTTTCCTTCTGTGCGTTTCACGAACTTACTCATCTCTCAATACAGTGATGCCAGCGGCGCAAACCGCCAGCACCAGTTCGACTTCATCTCTGTCTTTAACCTCGTGGAGCTCTGCTCCGTACATGGGTAACTTTTTGGCACTTTCCAGGTAATTTAGTTCCGCTTCGGCTGGCGTTTGTCCTCTGTAAAGAGAAGAAACTACTAAGTATTCCTTGGAATAACCGTGCGGGTGCGAGATAGAGCTCAGGGTAGCGCTTGGGACTTGTGAGCTAAGTTTAGGTTAGGTAAGTTTAAAAGGCCATTAATGCAAACCTCCACTGACGTAACTCTTCTACCTACCTATATCAAATTCGAAGTTGCCAATGGTAACTTACTCTACTACTCTACTCTTTTACAATTTTTTCATCATTATTATTCTTAAAACGTAAAAATAATCTAGAAAGTCGATAACATAACAAAGTCGATCAATAAAAAGCACATGGAAAATGTATGTATGAAACGCAAAATATGGAAAACATGATATAGAAAAAAATGATTGAAATATAACCCATACTTATGTTTTTTATAAAGCTCATCAGATTTTTCCACCAGTTCAGTCAGCAGGTGTCCAGGTGCTGCTCGCAAGTTAGCTAACTGTCCAAAGCATACAGCGTGAGTTCTGTCCCCAAGTTCTGCTTGGAGAACGTATGATGCGAGAAGTGCATAGGTTATTTTGGAACATGTTAGACGATCTGAAACATGAGTTTTTTTATTTTTACGCTATATCCCACATCTAGCTGGATAGGCAGAAGAAACCTAGTATTGATACATACGTTGAGTGGCGGAACTTAACGCCGCGCATTGTCTACTATAGTGGTAATAAACTTAACCCTAATGTAAAAATAGCAACGTAAAAGATTATAATAATGTATTACATATTCATATTGAACTACATAAGAGAATATATTAATTGTCTTTGACAATTAAAAAAATAATTTATTGTTACTGATAGTATGTTCACATTTACAAAGTAATTAAAATTCAAAAATATGTTAATTTCTAAAGTGTAATGTTAAATTCAAATTGTTTTCCTTTTCTTTTTAATAATTAACAACCGCATTTTCCCGCATGGAGAAGGCAGAGGGGACCTGGTGTTAGGTGAGCGATACACCGTTCCCCACTTTCTTTCTAATTTTCGACATATTGCGTGTTGAGTGGCGGAACTCAACGCAGCGTTTTTCTTGTTACCACAGCTAATTAGTTATAATATTACCCTAGTTTTTATAAGAGAACATTAATAAACATTAAAATATTTACAAAAAAAATATTCTTACAATTTCACTTTGAAGTTACATTATATTTTCAACGTAAAAGACAAATAATATAATTAATTACTATATATAAGATCGTTCCTCACTGCGAGTGATACTTGGTATCTGGTTACTTCATCGACCTCAGCTGGCTCTGGAGGGTAGAACTTCACAGCAAATCTGACATCCCAGGGGCCATCTGTAATAAAAGTAAACTTAAATTAATTTCTTACTGAAATACAATATTCATGACGTATGGACGCTTCCCGCTGTGTCCTGCATAAAGCAGGGCAGAGGGAACCTAGAAATCTAGTGTCCGTTCCCGTTAAGACAAACCTGTTCCGAATTTTAATTTTACCTTGTAAGTAAGTTGCAGGCAAAGGTTAATAAAATTTTAAGAAAATATTTACTAACCTTTAAAAGTTTTGCTAAGTTGTCTCTTCAAATCCACCCACTCTCGACAGGCAATGCGTGGAGTCAGCAATAGTCCGAAATAGCCCTTCTCTAATATATCCAAGGCGCTGCACACTTTATCCAGTAGATCAGCGCCGGTACATTTTTTCTGTAAAATAAAAGTTTGAAATCAAAAATAGTTAAGTGTTAACCCTTATATCCTTTTTTTTCTTTGTTTTAATGCATTATTTTTTTTTTACTTTTAGGTAATATTCAATTTCAACACTCTATTTTGAACTTAATCAGTGTGGAAAACGAACCCACTTCCAACTCGGACCCTGTGCCACTGCGCCACGATGGCTTGACTAAAAAATACTTTATTAGCTTTAGGTACGCTGTATAAATGATGGTAGGCAGCGAGTATGTACCTAGTACTATTTCGACAGTTTGCGTATTGAGTGGCGGGATTCAACGCCACACTTCTTTTTATTACTAGAGCGAGACAATGAAAATAGTTAATTCCCGGTAGTGGGTGGGAATCGAACCCACAATCGTCGCCTCAACCCACAAGCAGAGCCTCACTGAAAAATATAACTACAAAGTCATTTCTTAACGTCATTAAGAACCTTTCTAAAGACAAAAAGAATTTCAAAGACAAGAAACGAGACCAATACGTGCTCTATCGACTGACATATAGAGTGCCATAATTTCCTTTCAAGAGCTAATAAAGCTTTTTTTTTCTAAGAAAGATTTCTTTTGTTATTTGTCGAAAAAATATGAATGAAAGTAGTCAATTTAAACGTTAAAATTTATGTAGGTATTTATAATATCTGAGAACCAGTCGCCGCCCACCGAAAGTTCCGTACCAATTTCAGGTCAAAGAAAAGTACAACTTATAAAAGGAGACAAGCTTAAGTTTACCGGCGTATGTACTCATTTTATAAGACACGAACCACATAGATAAATTTGTAATTATTATTTTCTATGAAATCTTACCTACTACAAAATCGTATTTTTATATGCATTGGCTTAATTGGTTTTTCTGTGCCCTAAGGGATCGCAGACCTAAATGTAGAATATTAATAAAATTTCAGATCGATACCTCTACGCGATTTCGAGATAAACTGTCTTGACTGACTGACAGACGGTCAATAACGCGGTCCTATAAGGGTTCCATTCTGTGACAACAAGGCAAATGTATATTAATGTTTCGAAAATTACACAGAAAGTTGGTGGCGTAGCGTTAAAACAACGTAAGATATTTATTTTGGACATAAATGGTGACTGATATTTAAACCGACAGTATAAATTATATAATGTATTTTACGAATAGTACATATGAGTAGAATCGACGGTGTAATTTTAATGGAATTATATTTATTACGTACCTCAACATCAAACGTCATGAACTCGCCGTCAAGCAGCTCCACTCGCACGCGTCCTTTACTGATGCCGATGTCGTCCCACACCAACCTCCGGAGACTCTCGCACATCATGCTACCTGGTGAAAGATGAAGAAAAAGATGATCATTTTTCATTCTTTTTTTAACTTAACACTGTATCCTAGATGATGATTACAGCCAGTTACTGTGCTGCTGTTGAGCCACCAGGATTAGAAAAACTGATATTAAGCTGTGCAGAAACAATTTATTTTACCCAAATTACGTTGAAGAATTTATTAAAAAGTGTCCAACATATTTTTACTTAATTTTATACATTTTTTATTATTTTATAATATTTATTTCTCAATGTAACCGGAAGTTATGGTATGTTGACCTGGACACAACTCTTCATAGCCATTGAAGAGTTACGCACCACTACACTTTAGGCACGCTTGGATACTTTTCTAAGACTATACTATATTTAACTTAGCGTTTAGATATCGCTTGTTAAATTTATAACAAAAGCTGATGATGGCCGTATCGAAATTTGGACAAATGAAACAACGGAAAGTCAAATTATTATATTTTTAAAGTTTCATTCCACACTTAACAGGTTTTGAAGCGTTGTAATTACTCCAGGGCAAGTTTATTTCATGAGCAACTGAACATGTAATTCGTTTAAAATAATTGGAAATTAATACATCCTTTGCGGTTTCTTCGTATAGGTTTGCGTTATAAAATATCACAAGGCTCTTTGAAATTAAAGACTTAGACCTACCTTAAATGTATGTCACGGTCTTACGATGTCTACCAAATATTGAATGTCCTAAGCAAAATCCTGTTCCTATAAAGTAGATATATGTGCGTTTATTCATTTTTTTACTATACAAAACTCATATCGAAAGACTGAAAAAAACAGTGGCTTAAAAGAGTTGATTTATACACATATAAAATTATATTTAATATGATTACTTTTTAAATAATTTGTTTGAATGAACTAGCTAATCTCTGGAACTACTGGTTCAAATTTTAAAATTCTGTTACTTAATGTATTTATCGGAGAAAGCTATAGGCTATAATAGGCATCACGTTTTGATGTAACTATGAAAATATATATCGTCATTTTTATACTTATTTGGATTTACGCTGCGTTTTCGCTGCTGTAGAACATATTAAAAGAGAGACGACAAAGTGTTCTCTCACTCCTTATATGGGAACACAATCTGATATTAAAAGAATGTACAGGGAGTTCAAAAAAGTAAACATAATAATGTATTGTTTGGAGCACGTCGTAAAACTATTGTTGTCGACCACTCTTCATACTTGGCAGAGCGCCTAGTGTTAGATTTACGATTAAAAAATATATCATGATAGCTATGTGTACTGAATGCATTTTGTATTTTAAAATCACATATATCCGAAATATACTCTAAGTTCTCCACTACAGAAACTTAAAATATTAATAAATACAAATAAATGACTAAATCTAATCTAATAAATGACTAATTTAAATTGTTCATAATAATGTTTAAATTTTCATCACAATTTGAAGCTAATACTCGTTAATTTTGTTATTGTGTGTTAATTTTGAACTCTCGACGATTGGGTTAGAGGTTTCAAAGAGATTTTATGCTTTTGTTAAATATGTATCTTCCAAAGTATAAATTGTACCTAGTTCAAAACTTTATAGCCGTGTGTAGATCCAAAGATTTACTATTTATTTAACTGTCAGTTTGCAGCCAAGAATCTCACGTAAATGTTACAAGCCCCCAAATTTCTATTTACATACGTCGTAAAATACAAGTGCTTTAAACGTATAGTATTTAGTAATAAATAATTTATAGCCTTCACGCTGTATCACGCATATAGTAAAGTAGGCAGAGGGAACCTATTGCTAAGACACTCCCCTCTCTACGCCCCGCCTAATTTTCGAGACGTTACCTATTGAGGGATAGAACTTATCGCCGCGCTTTGTTTTCTTACCAGAGCATGGAAATGGAAATAATTCTTTCCTTTAAGCGAGAATCGAATCCACCACTGTCGCACTTATATTCAGATGCTGTCGCCGCGCCATGACGTACTCTCTGGATCCCGTTTATCCCTTTGGGTACGGAACCCTAAAACACGTCATACTTCTACCCAAATAACAGGGTAGGCACAAGGAATCTATCATTAAAACACCCCTTTTCCCACTTGCCGTTCAAGTTTTGAGCAATTGCGTATTAAGAGGCAGTCAGTAACTCAATGCCGTATTTGTCTACAGGGAAATGAAAAATGAATAAAATTTTGTCATTCCCCCGAATCGGAACCGAACCTGTAACTAACATGTGTACACTAAGACGAAGCTCGTGGCACCTAAACGGTCTTAAATATACCTTTAATGTATCTAAAATTAGCAACCGCATGTATTTCTAAACACTTCTAAACTGTTTGCTGAATGTCTAAATCTCAATAAGCAAATTCATCTAACGAGTGCTACGTACAGTTGATTTCTCTTAATATGAAATTTCTACAAAGTTTGCATGTATATCGTATGCTTATGCGTTTTATTACTTTTGATTTTAATAATAATTTGTTCACTTACGTGTTTATTTAACACTTTGAGGCCAGTCGTGGCGTAGGGTCACAAGCACGCTTATATATTCTAAGTAATAATGCCTGTTCCGTTCAGGACTTCATCATCACCAGCTCGGTGGCACCATAATATTGTATAGTCATCTAATCTTCCTTTTGTATAGTATATAATTCAGATTTTTGCATAGTTAAATAGTTATAGCTCGACCTAACAACAGCGTGTTAAAAAGGAACCGGCGATCAAAGTCTGTAGCGTGAAATAACTCATAGTAAAAGAAAATCCCTGAACTCTACTACCTTATGTAATACCAGTTCTAAGAAATTATCACTCTAATCTGTTTACATAGTGTTAAATTGCTATTAAACAATCTCAACAAGTTTATTTTCACGTGTTAATTTTAAAACATCTGTATATCTTCAACTAATTTTAATAAGGCCGTCGTATCACAACGCCTGACTGTAAGCGATGGGTTGTGAGTTCAATTTTCATTTAGATGAATGAGTTATTTTAATGCCCTCGTCCTGATAAAAGACAAAGCGCGGTGTTGAACTCCGCTACTCTACATACAACATCTCGTAAATTGGGCAATGTTTGAGGAACGAAGTGTCTTGACAGTAGGTTCCCTCTGCCTCCTAAAAAAAAGAATAAATCAATAACCGACCTTTATATACTTTTTACTGCTTTATATATCTGCGTCTACCGAAACGGATAAGGATATAGATACTTGAGACATCACTAAATATTTTTTTATACTTACATATAAATAAAAAATAATTACACTAGCTACTCGGCTTAAGCTTTTTTTAATAACATATAAATTCCCTACTTTATGTAAAATTAAACCATAACTTAAAGAACTTCTATGGTTTCAAGAAACCACTAAAGTCTCAATTTCAATATCCTCTATAGTGTACGAATATAACATAAGGCACTATAAGGGTCTTATAGCCACAATCGAAAACTTTAATTGAGTTTAACTAACATTAAATGAAACAATTCAGGTAGAAATTATAAATATAAAATTTCCTACGAATCAACAAGCCTGAAGTGCAAGTATATTAATATAATTTTCCATATGATGTTTTTCTTTCTTTATATTTTTTTAGCGTCAAGTTGTATTTTTTATATGACAAGTAAAATATCGATTTTTGATCAAATGCCCCTTTTTGACATTGACATTTAAGTTGACCCCTTCTACAGGCAAAGGTGTATATACTGCTATACCGCTTATATTTCTGGAGGAGTTTATTTTTAATAAACCTTGACCGCGCCAACGAAATCGTTCCACCTAAATATATACAATTAGACAATATATTCGAAGTTTCGATATGGTTAATGGTTAATAGCACTAACCGCATGATAAAAAAAAACATACATACCCATAAAGTTGCCTTGTTTACATAGAGCCAAATCACAGAATTTTTTCTTTAAAATATCGAAACGGCCAAGTAGGAAGAAGAGTAGAGAGATTTTCTGAAATTAATAAAAAGGTAACAACTTAAAAAATATTTAAAATCACTGAAACTGGACGTGTACGCCATGGTCCCGGTCTCGATGAAAACTTTTGGGGATGTTTTAAATTAACGCGATGCTTACAGGTACGATTCCCATTCATGGAAATTAACATTTTTTTTGTTATAGGGTCATGTCGTCGCTCTGGTAACAAGATAAAGCGCGATGTTGAGTTCCACCACTCAATATTCGGTGTGAAGTGAGAAACGGAGTATCTTAACACTAGACCCCCTCTATGTGGAGGGTACAACGTGAAGCAATAAAAAATTAAGTGTAGATGGTTTAGTCAGGTTATAAAAAAAGTAATGGCCTAGTCCCGCAACATAGTAAACAATGCAAGAAATTGTGCGCTGGGAAATTAAGGAAAAGTGGAAAAGCGGAAGCCGAGCTTTGTCTACTTACTTTTAAATTTTTTTTTTGTCAACACAGTTCGTTAAAAACCTTTCATACGGATTCAAGACATTGTGTGAACAATAGCGAAACCAAACGCCGCGATCTATCTCAATAGAGTGTTGTAATACATTTTGAAATATCTTTCACCTTATTAAAGTTCGGCGGACGTTAAGACCCGCCGCTAAACACGCAGTGCACCCAGAATTCGGCGGGAAGTGGGGAGCATTCTTAATGAGAATGGAATGTCTTATCACTAGGTTCCCAGGTTTCCTTTATTCAACACACAATGTTGAAAAGTTGGCAATGGAGTGTCTTAACATTAAGTTCCCTCTGCCTACCCTGCTATATACAGGATATATCGTACGGAAAAAAAACTGTTGTTTTATAAATAGTCAACGAGTTATCTCTTCTCATTAGATCGATATTATGTTATCGAACTCTTTTTTCCTTTGGCGGGGTTCTTTGTTATACACGAGTCTGTTGTTGAGAACATACGGGGCTATATTTTATTACATTAGAAGTTATTTTTAGACATTTTATAATAGAATATAGGTCGTATTGGCGCAGTGGCACGTCGTCTGACTGTAAACACGGTAGTAGTGGATTTGTTTTCCAATCAAGAAATTAAACTATTGTAATTTTGTCCTTTGATAATGAAACAAAGTTCTGCCACACTACAGGCGATTTCTTGAAAACGGGCGGTGCGTGCAAAACGAAGCATCTTAACTCTGTCTTTAATCTGCCTACTCTATATGTATTCGGAATATTGCGTGAAGCCAAAACATTGTGTTACACTATTTTGATATGAATATAAATTAGTGAAGATCAGTGACTTAACTCTAGCTAATAGTTTCTGTTCATCCCGCTGGATATGAACAACTAAAAATATGAATGAAAATATTAAGATCAGGTAGGCAGTTCCGTCATTCCGCCGTTCAGTTTAGAAATTAAAATACTTGTTGTAATTTAAAAGATCCTCGAGTACAGTGTAACCCGCAACCATAATGCCACTAAGATATTTTTTATATGAAACCTCGCCGTATGCTCACAATTAAGCCCCGCTTTAACAAGTGGGTCAATTCAGTAATGAACGAAGACGGACAATACCTTAGAACATGAGTTTCGTGAAAGAGCCATTACCATAAAACTCAAATTTGATGTTTATTTTCTTTAAGCTTTATGTATCCTGCATATAGCAGCATAAATATCCTAGGCTAAAGAGTGTCTTAAACTTCTCTCCGTTGCCCACGGACCGTCTTATCGAGATATTTCGTATCGAGTGGAGGAATTTAACGCTGCACTTTGTATTATTAGCTCGCTCTGCTGATATGAAGACACAAGTAACTTCCACTTTAAAATCCACGTAAATATATACCCTAAGATAACCTTCAAAAGCTTTTTTAAACTCTGTGTTGGATTCCTTGCTGACGTCATGTTTTGAAACAGGAATGTTGATTGCAAAAAATATAGACTGCCTGTTTTTTAGGGTCTAAGTTAAATATAGATACGAAATAGCAGAGCAGCTGGCTTATGCATGATTTAACATGATAAGTCTTAGAATATAGGCAGAGGAAACCTAGTGTTAAGGTATTGCGGTGAGAAAGTTCCCCATGCACCGCCCAACTTTTGAGATATTTTGTGTTCAATGGTGGAACTCAACGCCACCAGAGAGTGGATGGAAATAAAATTTAGCTTGAGGATCATACCCATAATATAACCGATTATTGCACTTAGACGCTATTTCACTGCGCCAAGACGGCTGCCTAGCGGATTTTCGTATTGTACATAGAAGAAAATACTAATAATTTACATTTATTTATAGTTTTTTTAGAGTTTCACGTTGTATCACGCACAAAGCAGACAGAGGGAACCTGGGAACTTAGTGTTAAGACAGTCCGTTCCCATGAAGACACTCCCTGGTCCCCTACTTTCTTTCGACTTTCTTTTTTTTTCGACTCCAGGAATTACGCCTTGAATAGTGGAACTCAACACCGCACTTTGCCTTATTTCAAAATTGTGGGTACACAGCATGAAATAAAATAAAATAGTAATATTTATATAAATAGCTTTTCATAGCCACTATCTAACTGTAGAGTAGGCAGAACTCAGTGCTAAGACACTCCGATCTGTTATTAATTTCTAGACAAAAAATAAGTAATTAATTAGACGGTAATGAAACAGAGAAGAGAATGAATAGAATATAACTTCCACAACTATTATACATCAAGCACTCTATTAACATTTTAAAGACGAGTGTTTCATTGATTAAGATTTATTGAGGATAATTACATTTTGACTATTGACAGCATCTTTGTCTTGTTGTTCTTTAAATTGTATTTTGTGTTAGATTTTTTTCTAAATAAAATTACTAGAAAACAAACCGTTACTTTCTGAACAAAAATATTAAACAACAATTATAATTAACCAATTAGTATTTGATGTTTTTCTTATCATTCATTAAAAATATATCACATCACATAAAAAAGTATAATCGTTATTAATATTAAACTTAAAAAGTTATATAAGAAAGTTGAGATATGCGTAAACGTAAAGTTCAACAACCTTAAGTTGTCACGCAACTTTTTTCATTAATTAAAATGACAAAAGTTAAGCTGTAAACATCCTTACCTTTACGGCTTAATCCAAAAAAAAACAAAAATTATTTATAAGTCATTTTATAAAAAAACACTTTTATCCGCACATATTCAAAAATAACGTTTATAATCATTTAAAATATATTTTTAACGGATAATTTTTGAAGAGCAACTCTAAGCACGTGCTCTCTGTGGCGGGAAACCACTCAAACTAGTTTTGATGGGATAAAGCTCTTCATTCCTAACAAAGTACTTACTGATATACCTAATATTCTTTTAACCGCGTATTCTCATTGGAATTTCGATTTTATTAGGACGCTAGTTGCGTGTAAAACTATAAATAAATTAAAAGTTTACCTATTTATTTTGAATAATTTTTTAATAATAGGTATATATTTTTAAAGCTCAATTGAAATAGATCATATATTGTAAAAAATGTTGATATGGATGTTTAGAACTCTGGCTCTTTTGGGTGATATATATATACTTTCTTAATACATGAAAATGTAACTGTAAATGTGTAGGTGTTCATCAATAACCCAAAAATTATAGTATGAAATCAGGCTAACATTAAAATATTGTGTGATTAGCTAAGAGACATCTTTCTAAGTCGGTACTGCAATTAATGTTTGCAAAATGTTTTTTGCAGCTTTACGCTTTTTCCCCCAAAGTCGGGATAAGACATTCCGTTCCCTGAGCACAACTAATTTTTTTTATATTTATCATTACTTGAACGATTTCTTTCATTTTTGTAATTAAAACATTTTTAATACATCTTGGATAATACCAAGAATGCGCATTATACTTTAAAATATAATTTACCAGTACCCGTCTATTAAAGCTTTCTGGAACTTAAGATAGGTGATATGAATCATTATTTGCTTGTTAATATTCTATACGAGGCTCTACATTGCTACTCGACACTGTTTAAGCAACGCTTACATGGGGCAACTCAAAAGCAGCGTATATACAGATTGATTGATAATAATACGTAGGTATTTTAGAACTAATATGATATTATAAATACATACTACATACATATAGACTTTTTAATTGTTAGACCGCCGGTGAAAGTTTGTTAGACACTTCCGTTCCCTTCTTTCCGCCGAATTCTGGAGGCAATTCGTGTTAAGTGGCGGAACTCAATACCGCAATGAAAATACTCGTATATCATTTACTCGAGTGGGAATCGAACCTACAACCTGTCGTGTTTACAGTCACACGCTTGTGCCCATGCGCCGCGGTCTTACAATTTTTTTTTATTAATGTTGAAAGCCCGATGTCCGTCTATGGGAACGATAACACTTAAATTATATTCGTTCAATCGATCTATTTTAGACAAAATGCGGAGTTAAATTTTGCAAACCATGCAATATCTAGATTATAGAGATAGATACCATGCGGTCGGCAGAAATCATTCTTTTTTAAAAATGAACATAGTTTCATAGTAGTAAAACCATTTTTCGCTCTCGGTGGCTTATATATATCTTACATATGCAATAAAAGAACTAAATAACAAAAAGCATTTTTCGCAAGAAAATTCTGGAAATATTTGTAAAAGTGGTGCTTCAGTCAAGGCTAGCGGTTATGAGTGAAGTTTTATTTCAACGTCTACACTAATTGTAGTAACACTTGTAGGTACGTTGAAAAATAGTGCAAAATAATAATCGACATTGTAAAAAAGTTAAAACGTAAAAGTATTAAACTAAAAATTTAGTTAATCAAGTCAAGGATATATATTTTGGTCAATTTTAATTACTGTAATTTTATCTCAAATTATTTACCTTATAAATAACTTTTTACTTCAGTTTGAAAAATTTACTAACTTTTATTTAAAAAATAAAACTTTCGCCACAGGTTGTGTGTAAATGTATATATTTTTTTATATGTAGATTGTTTTTGAAGTAACTTAGACTTATTATATGGTGCATTGTGCTGTACTGTTCATTTTTTCTTGGTGCGGCCTTTACCATAGACTATAATATAATCTGTTTATTTAAAAATAATCGAGCATGAGTTTGACGTTGACATTAAAGTTTAAACTATAACCTATATTTAGATTTACCACCTGCAGCTCGATTTGTACATAAACAAAACTAATTTAACAGTATAAAATAGTCAATTTCGATTGTATTAAGTAACAATGGGTGAAGAAAACCATGATAATGATCCCCAAAAAAAGAGGCAGAGGAAAAAACGTAAAAACTTTTTATCAAATGCTAAGAAATATGCCAAGAAAGGGCAAATGGGTCGAGGTACGCAAATACCAGAAGAATTATATCAATATTTTGTAGGGATCTTGGACGTTATTAAACAAGGAATTGCAGATCCCGACGAAAGAAGTAAGTTTTTATTAAGTTAAGGTTAACTTTATACAATAGTATTTAATATCCAAATATCTTCACATGTATTGTATTGAATTTGATAAATCAATATCTATTATTTCAGAGGCTTTAGTAAACAATGTTCTAGAAAGAACTAAAGGTGAAGAACTAAATGTAGTTGGCAATCAGTTGGGCTGTCGACTCATTGAGTTACTCCTCCCATACTCATCTTCAGAAGATCTAGAAAGATATATAGATGTTCTATCTCCAGAACTCCGCAAATTGTGTTCAGACAATTTCTCCAGTCATATAATAGAAACTTTGCTCAGAGTTTCATGTGAAAGAGCAACTGAACACTTACAAAATGAAATCGAAGAAACTGAAGAAGTACCAAAGAAAAAAAGGAAAAAAGACAACATATTTACAGAAGAACATAAAGAAAAATGCAATGAATATACAATAAAAATTGCCAAATATGCTCTAAATAACTTAGAAGATTTTGTTTGGGATCAATATGCTAATCATATATTACGATCAGTTTTGAAATGCTTAAGTGGTATCACTCTACTGCCAGGTGAGAAACCAAAAGTTAATATGTTTAAAGAAACGCTACAAGATAAGAAAGGAATTCCACCACATCAAACTGAAATGAAATATAAAGTAACTCCAGAGGAATACAAGGAAATTGTCAAAGAATTTGCTAATAGATTGACGGTATGGCCACAGTTCAAAGATCTGCCGTACCAAAATATTACGTCAGCGCTCTTACAAATATTATTATACGCTATAAAGAATGTTGATAAAAATTTAACTAAGTCTTTGATAAAAAAGCTGTTAAACGAAAGTTTTGCACCAGAAGACTGGGTTGAAATAGGTGATAATGACGAGACGGATGATAAGAAAAGTGATAACATAATTAATGATAACACAGCAGATGATCAGAAGGTGTCAGATACTAGTTTGCCACCAGTTTTTAAATCAGAATCAGCTGTCAGGTAATTTAAACTAAAATAACATTTTATTTTTACTGCTCCATAACATGAAAAAGTGCGGCATTGAGTTTCACTACTATACCATATGTTCTTGTGAACTATCTAATGATAACAATATAAATGGGCTTTTAGAGTGCATGTAAGCATTTCGATGTAGATCAATGAAAATGTATGTCATATCTTTAGTGTTCACCACATTTGGACACTAAACAAGATATACTGGTACAAGTCTCGCTAACTCACAAATAACATTTTAAAAATGTTAAAAATATTTAATTAATACCATTCTCTCTTGCCAAGTGATAAGTCTAAGTCTAAAAAATTATCTTTGTGTAGTGAAAACTTGTAAAAATTTTGCTCTTATAAAAATTTCGACGTAGCTTGATGGGAATGTATGGTTTAGTGGTCAGAGTGCTTGGACAATTTCCGAAAGGCGCAGTTTCAAGTTCTGTTACATTAAAATATTTTTTTTTTATTAGTTTTAATATGCTTCCTATAATTACAGATTACTAGAAGCTGCCTTATTTGTATCTAAAAAGAAGACATACACACAAATATATGCGAGATGTTTCATAAACAGATTGGGTCAACTCGCTACTCTGCCCATGTTGAACTTCACAGTTCAGAGACTCTTTGATAACTGTCAGATAAAGGAAGAGGTATGTATTAGAAGTATATTAATATTTTTCCAATTTTTCTTAATAATAGTGTTAATTCTTATTTTTTTTGAGTTGTAGTTTTTAATAAAATGTTATTTCACACTTACAAAAGAGAAATATTTCTTGGCAACATTTTTAGTTTCATACTGTATTCCACACATAGAAGACACGTAGACAGAGGGAACCTGCGTTCCCTCTATATTTACCTCCTCTATATTTTTAGAGTATAATAAATTATAGTCAAAAAATATTAAAAACAAGAAACAGTTTAATTATTGTATGAAATTTTTACAAAATATTGTTACATCCCCAATTATAATTTGACATTTATTTTTCCATTTGCTAAATTTATATTTTAAACTATAACACTTTTTTTTAATTTCACCCTGTATTGATACTACTCTACACAGAGCAAGGTACGCAGAGGGAACCACAATCTTTTCTCATTGAGACAATGCCGTTCCCCACCTTGGCGAGACGCCGCGCTTTGCCGCCTTATCACAAAGAAATATTTAATACAAAAATATTAAATATTTCTTTTCCTCAAGAGGGACACGAAACCATAACATGTCGTGTTTACAGTCGCACGCTCGTGCGCCCTCGCCGCTACGGTCTCTTTCTTATTTTCTTTACAATATTTTTTTATAATAACATTTTTCTTCCAGTTCGAGCCCATGTTTGAAGAACTATCGACTAAATACAGTGCTTTACTAGCGTGTGGTAACACCGGAGTGTTGGTCGCTATAGCCAAAGCATGTTTGAGAATGAAATCTAAGCAAATGCAATTTGTTCAGGTATTATTTTATTATGTTTTCAGCTTCACGCTGTATCCCGCATATAGCAAAGTGGGGAGTAGGAACCAACTGTTAAGGCTCTTTGTTCTATACTTAAAATATATGCATGTTCAGTGTGGTACACAACGCCGCGCTTTGATTTACCAGAGTGGTATAATGAAAAGTTTTGGAAGTGAAAGTCCTTTTTGTTACAAAGAGAATGTAGAAATATGTAAATATATACTTAAATATATAATTTATTGGTGTAGTATAAAGGTAGATAGTAGTCCCTACTACCTAATATCCAAATAAAAAAATGCTAACTAAAGAAATAAGTTAATAGCTATCAAGCTATTTTTCGCTTCTATCAAGCGCTTTATAAAAAATGCGATATTGATTACTTTGACTCAATACTATAACTTAACATTAAAATTCTCTTGTAGAATCTAGAAAAAGCTTTAAACTGTACCGATAATTCGAACCAGTTTCCCATACAATGCTTAAAGTTATTACCGTTGGGCACCAAGGATGTTAAGGAATACTTTATAAATGTACACGGATCAGTTATATTGCAGACTATGCTGGATTTTCAGGTAAGTTTATGTAGTATATATGTTTATAAACTCATCATTCATACATTCATTCATTCCATACATTCACTCATTCATACTGTTTTATATCCTCGCTCTTGTACCGTGTATGTAAATTCCTGGGATGGGAACGGACTAGCCCAGGCAGACCGGGGCTGTATATGGGATAAAGTGTGAAGCTAAAAAAACCTTACAGTATGGTTAACGAGTTGTGACCGTCCAGGAATAAGCTGTAGATGGTTGCACCGATTTAATTTCAGTATTTTTTTTTATTTACGAATGCGAAATATAATGATATTTTTTTTTATTTATTAATTTTAGCGTCCAGCGAAAGCGATCAATGGTCTTCTAGAACAATCTTCAGAAGAATTAGTTTATATATTTAGTGATCCGAAAGGTTGCCATGTCGCCGATGCGATATGTAAGGGAAGTTTTGTAGGTGTTAAGGCCAGGGATAAATTGATATGGAAATTAAAGGTTAGTTGTATTAATTTATATTGAAATTATAGAACAAAATAAAAAGTTATAAAAAATTAAATATTTCAATACTATACTTACTTTATTAAATAAATATTAAAAGCTAGTTGTGGTATAGAGGCACAAAAGTACAACTGTAAACAAAAATAAAAAAATTACAATCGAGAAAAAAATAAATAATATTTTCTTTTCCTCGCTATGGTAAAGAGGCGAAGCGCGGCGTATCGTTGCGCCACTCAACATGCCTCCTGAGTTCGGTGGAAAGTGGGGAATGGAAGTATCTTAATAGGAATCCTAATATGTGCAGGATGAAGCTAAAAACGATTAAATATGTCATATCTACAATAATTTCGTGAACATAATAGGATATTTTAAAATAAAACATTACTGATTTAATGCTTTTTTGACTATTAACTAATAAATATTAATTACAGGGATATTATCAAAAGTTAGCGCTTTCCCAACACGGTTCCAGAGCATTCGAGCAAGTATTCGAAGCCGCTACCAACGAACAGAAAGTTAAAATAATGACAGAGTTATCAGATAAAAGTAATTTACTGAACAGTACTAACTACGGCCGCCTCATCGCAACTAAACTGGACGTGAACACGTTTAAACTGTCGCAGAATAAATGGGAGCAGAGTAAATTGAAATAAATAGTTGTCTGATTATTTTCGTTTAATTTTTTTATCTGTGGCTCAAACTACTATGTATTAAAATATTTTAATCTGTTTTTTATATATAGGATATTACAAAAACATAGTTTGAAATAAAAGCAACTATTTTTGGTTGTTATAAGATATGATATTGGGTCCTTTTTAATATTCTTTATTCCATCTTTTTTTTTCAAAGTTTTTTATTCCACCTTTTATAAAAAAATTACAATACAAACATATTACTTATTTAAACTTAAATTTATTAGCACACTTATCATTTAAAAAACCTATGTTACATTTGAACTTTTACAATAAATTTGAGTATTTAAAACAGACTTTTTTTAATAGTTAAACATATTTAATATCTAGTATCTAGACCGGGTATTGGCATACTCCATTACAACCCTTGGGTACTTCCCCGGGTTTCAACTTGCATACTTTGTTTCCGCAAATATATTCGCCTTTCCTTAGATTTAGTGATGTTGGTTGGGGTTTGTAACCTGAAAAAAATTAAAGAAGTATTATAGAATCTGTAAATAAAAGAGACGAGTAATAAATTAATAATTATTTCAAGTACCTTTAACACCAGGTTCAACTTTAGGTGGGCTATATCTTACAAATCGTTGCGACGGTCTGTTCATAAACCAATTGTAAGGGTCTGTGGGCGCTGAACTCGCCAAGGCCAGCACCACGCAGGCTATGATGAAGGATAACTGGAAAATATTTAAGTTTTATTATTAGAACAAATAATTATATTGTCGATTCAATTATTATTGGAGAGAAAGAGATATTTTAATTGTTTTCCTTCCTTCTGATAAGACAAAGTGCAGCGTGCACTCAACACGCAAAGTCTCGAAAATCTAGTAGAAAGTTCAAAACGGAGTGTCTTAACCAGGTTCCCGGTTGTCTATCCCGCTATATGCAGAACGCTTACATCGTGAAGCTATAAAAAATATTAAGGCCATCATAGCACAAATGTCAAAGAATTTTATGCTACTTTTCTAACAATGAATCACATTTTCTGATAACTAAATAAAAGCAATGCAATCGACATTACTTATAACATACAAAGAAAAAGGAAATACGCCTATATGCCCATATTAATAATAATTCATAATGTAGATTACTTACTATAAATGGTTACGAAATATGTAAGATACTTATTTGAAATATGTAACAAATATTATAACTAACAATCAGCGTGTGTTGATTGCGTTTATTATTATTATTTTTTAACTTCGCACTGTTCCCGCACATACCTGGGACGGTTTCCCACATTCCGCCGAATTCTGAAGGTATTACGTTTTGAGTGCACGAGCTCAACGCACCGCTATGCCCCGTTACTAGAGCAGGGAATTGAAAATAAAACGGACGAATAAAGTAGGACGGGTAAAGAACCAGTGAATAGGCACTACCTAGGCAAGTATGCTCCACCTTCGTTCGCATCGTCACTTACCACCAGTTGTGAGAGCGAACAAATGCTTGCCTATCTACAATAAAAAAAAGTGTCTTAATAATAGGTTCCTTCTACACACCATACTGTAAGCGAGATACAGCCTGAAGCTATACAAAAAAAAAATTCAGAGTCAACATGGATTATATACAAACATTGCAAATTTAACAGAAGCCTTTAAAAATATTTTCTCATAAATTTGTAAATATTATAACAAATACAACCGAGCTCTAAAACAAATTACTAAAACAATCTATATGCGCTTTATATTCGAGTTTCACGTCTCAAAATGCAACGTCTCTATAATCTGGCGGTGCGTGGGGAACCAAGTGTCTTAAAACTAGAATCCCTCTGCCTACACATACTATACGGCAAAAAGCTTAAAAAAGAGGTCGTTTCGAGAGGGCGGGGACAAGCATCTTAATGGGACCGGAGTGTCTTAAGCTTCAAAGTAGGTTCTCAGATTGCCTGTGCCTACGCTGCTTTGTACGCAATAGAGCGTGTAACTAATAAAAAAGAAAAATAAATAAAAAAAAATTAAATCAGCTTCATGCTGTATCCCGCACACAACAAGGTAGGCAGAGCAAACGTAGTGTTGAGACCCTCCGTTCCCCACTTGTTGTGTTGAGTAGCAGAACTCAACGCCGCAAGAAAAGTATATAATATATTAATTTATAAATATCCTTACCAAAAACCGCATGTTGTCAGTTTCCAATGTAAAACAAGACTGAACTAAACGGGTTAGATGACCTGTACGAGTACACTACGACACTACTCGTATGACCTCACGCCACACTACTACTCATATTTTATGATTTTGCTTAAAAAAATACTATATTGAATGTACACACCATTGTAGCTCAATGATAATGTCCGAATGTAAACGTGATATTTGTGGACTCAATCTTCTATTGGGAAAATGGTTGTTTCTTATTTAGTTTGTCATTTACTTAGATTTGTATGTGGCAAGACAGTTTTTTTATGTATTACTCCACTCTATACGCATTTTTTAAATACGGCAGAGAGTGATGACCGGAGTGCCTTAACACTAGGTATCCATAGCTAACCCTTCTATATGCAGGAAATAGTGGGAACCTAAAAAAAAATATATATCCTACCTAATACAGGCAGACGGCCAAATATAGTAGATATTTTTATATGTACCTAAATATAAAGACACAAATAATATTTTCTCTTAATATATTTTGGTTTTAACGTATCTTCCGCGTTGTAAAGATCAATTCAAATGATAGCCTTTTGTATTCAAAAAAGTGGGATTTTACAATAAGCGTAACCACTATAAAATACAAAGGGAATACCTCGTGATAAAAATAAATAAATTAATAACCTCTCGAGGGACTTTGATTACAATACAAGTAAAAGAAAACTTCTTTAGGAATTAGCAATTGGTAGGAAATTATCACTATGAATAGAGTTAGGTCACAAATATTTTCATTCAAGAAGAGCTACTTCAAATACCGTTAGTTTACCTTCAATATTTTATATTTTCCTTAAAAGCATTTTTCTTTTCAAGTCTACAATAATAATAGGTATTTTAAAACGTTAAAAAAAGAGATATGTCACTATTTTCTGTTTCCTGATTTGGTATGATTATTATGTCTAAGTAAGACTATTATTTACTTAATTATTACATGTGAAACAAACGAACATAATGGGTATTCACATTAGGTATATTGAATTAAATGATCATGTCTCATAAAATGACCTCACGTGTTTCCGCGGTCTTTAAAATGTTAACCGCCTCAAATTGAATATATACTTATATTTAAAAAACTATATATAAAGATTCAATGTATGAATGTTTATTTTTGTGTTTTTATATATATATATATCGCTCCGGTGTTGAGGGAGAGCGCGGCGTTGAATTCCGCCACTCAACACACAATGACTCTAGAATTCAGCGGAAAATGGGGAACGGAGTGTCTGTATACAAGGTTCCCTCTGATGCCGCGGGAACCTGATTTAATGTAATTTTATCAACAAATACCCAGCAGGGTAGTCAAAGCGAATGGAGCGCCAAACGTTACGGTCTCTACATAACTCTTTCGCCTCGTCCACTGTCATCAACCTCTTCATACATGCCCTCCAAAACAAAAATCTAAAGCATAAATTAAGTAAGAAATATAGTTTACTCACCACGTTGTGTCTCCTTAGTCATATTAATGATTCATTCAAAAGAACAATAGTAAGATTGTTTAATTTGTAAAGTAAGAACACGTCAATAGTTTCAATGTAAATAAGGAAAATTAATGTCTTGGGAAAGTTACAGTAAAGTTATTAGTGTTATATTTGAAATGTAATGACCCTGATATCAATGTCGTAGGGCACAGGTTCAATCCCTACGTAAGGCAGGTCTTAGAGTGATAAGTGTGTGTTAGATAATCTTATGTATATGTACATTTTCTTTAATTTATAGGTATATATCACAAAGAAATCGGAGTATATATGTAATATGTATAGTATTTTAATAATAAATAAGTCAAGAATACTTTTTTAGCTACAGGCTTTTTGTATCTAACACACAAAGCTAAGGAAACTTTGGATGCGATACTTGATTCCTCACGCACCGCCCAATTTTCGAGACATTTCGAGACATTTGGGTGGAGAAAACCAACGCTGCGCCTTTTTGAGTAAGTAGAGTGAAGAAATGAAAATGATTCCTCAGTCCGCTTGGGAATCAAATCCACATCCGTGTCCGCGAAACCCAATGTTCTTACAGGCCATTGACAAACAACGCACTGTCCATACTAGACAATGTGAAGAAATTAAATGTGATATGTTACCAGTCTCCTAATTTCACATACAGTCCCCTAACACTGTAGGGAAGAATGAGGAGAGGATATTTCACAATTCTTATTCTTCGAAACGTAGTTACGGACGACCACTTGTATGAATTTACAAGGGTAATCACTAAAAAAAGGAAAAAAGGATCGAGAATAAATAAATCATTACGTTAATTGATTGTGTTCTTAGGTCAATTTAGTACCCAATCACATACAATATGATAAGAAATATTGTTAATATTTTTAGTTAGGATAGATAGATACTTTTTACCGGATGCTAATCTTTTGTTACAAAAAGCGGCCTCCTGCGACAAGATTCACTTTGCTTTCTTTTGTTGTCAAATGGTGCAGAAAATTCGAAATGAAGGGTTTCATATCCCTACTCCAGGAGATGATATATTTATTTAAACTTATATTTCCATTTCTTCGCTCTGGTGTTGAACCAAACCGCGGCGTTGAGTTCCGCCATACACAACAGGCAATGCCTGTAGGCATTGCGGAAATCGACGGAAAGTGGAGAATGGAGTGTCTTAACACTACGTGCTCTTTGCCTGCCCTGCTATCTCCGGGATACAGCGTGAAGCTAATTTATTTGATTTCATTCTTTACTTTGAATTAATATTATTTTCTTTTTTAGGTTTTACAATCACATTTTGGGGTACAAAATAAGCCACAACTGGCCTCAAAGTAAAGAATAGTTATCGAAATTATCGATATTTACATATTTCTGCATGCAGCGTGACATTGGCGAAGGGATTTTGTGCTCAACTGGCACGTTTGGAACGCCATTATAACAAGAACAAAACAGATATTTATTTACATATGTACCTATTTACTATTTAGAATCAGTCAATATGAATTATTTTTATTAATATTATGTAAATCACTATGTACACTCCGTTTGATACTCGGATTCACGGACGTTACCTAAAGCTAATGTGTAGACATCTATCATGAAACTTAAAGCAAAAATGATTTTGAATTTACATATTCATGTGTCTCTAATTTGTGTTACAATCCAGTTAAGGTAAGGACTTAGTGGTGTTGACAATCCCGCAACAAATACACTTTCCATCGTATCACAAGTTTCTCCGCCAGCAGCTGTAAGAACTCCTATGATACCAGTTGAGTGGATGACAGGCCCCCCTGAATCTCCAGGACAAGTCTTTGCAGGCTTGTTGCACTCCCAGGACAAGCAAAATATTGGTCGCATAGTATTAACTAATTGATAATTTAGTAATGTCCAAGAACATTTAACAACTATCGCTTCATATACTTGAAGCGTTTTATTAAGTGACAGAGCATCGTCTACGACATCTCCTGATTTAGTCAATCCAAAGCCAAATGTTGAAACTTTGTGCCCATACAATGTGCGATAATCAACTGAGCTAAATACACCCAGCACTGAAACTACCACCTTACTTGTTTTCAGCAAACCTATGTCATTAATTATAGTCATAGGCTTACCTTTATAAGCTATCTGTTTATAACCGGGATGCAATACAGTGTTAATTATATCACTGGCACCCCATTCATGATGCTTCTTCTCCGAGTTAATTGCATAACGGATGACCAACGAAGAAGACAATTTTTTTTTTAGGATTGGAATACTGCGTATGAATTCAATACAATGTCCTGCAGTCAATGTCCATACTGGCGTAACGATACTCCCAGTACAAAGAGATTCATATAATCCTGATTCTGTCCCTCCGATAATTTTCGCAGCTAGAGCAACTGCGTACGGAAACTCTCCAGGAACAGCATCTCGTCCTTGAAAGATTCTTAGCGAATTAATATTGCAACGTATAGATTGAAAATAATTAATACAAATAATAAAAAACAATTTAGAAATATTTTCAAACATAACTAACAAACTTTGTGTGAATACAACTTGATTTAAAAATAAATGATGAAAATTTATTTCTTTACAGTATTATTGTTATGTAGAAATGCATAAAATATATTATTACTATAAACACAGTAAATTGGATTTTGGTAATGTTCAAAATAAAACATAATATGTTTTTATTTGCTTGAACGTGATAACTTCAGGAAAAAAATATAGTCCATAGATAGTCCATTTTAGAAGGCAGGCGTACTATACCTGCGGTCATAGTCACCTCGAGCACTTGGATTATTTTATATATCTTTTTTAATAATTCCCATCGTAATTTTGAACCTGAAAAAAAGAGATGTATGTTTTCAATTATACCAAGACATAACACAACGATTGGCTCTTCAGTTCAGTTCTTTATTTATGGCGCTGCCAGTTGAGCACTAATCACTTCGCCAATGTCACGTTGTATGGAGAACACACGAAGGATATTGTACGGTAAAAAAGAGATTATATTACTCTTGTTTACTTGCAGCAACTGCTGTCAACTCCTCCTCCTAAAAGCTATGAATGGTTATCATAATTTACAAACGATGTTTTATGTTTTTTTCCATTATTCTTTATTGAACGCCAGATTTGTGATCTGCCACGACGGCAGCATTATCGTAATGCCTGAAAAAGAAACCTGCAGTTTGTTAATGAAATTTCACCGTAATTTTATTTCTTTAATTTTTTTTATTTTACTATCTTTGCATGTATTTTAATAAAACCCAAAAAAGATTCTTTAATGGATGTTTTTTACCTAACGATTTGGGATATTTGTTCTCCATGAGAGATATCAGGATTTGAATCAAATAAAAATTCATAATATTTATTTCTTTTGATATCGTTGCTAGAAGATTAGTAAATTCATTTTAAATCTGTAGTGACAAATATAAAACAGTTTTTGGAGTTTCTGTGGCATGTTTAATATAAGCAAAGCAAGGTTTCCTACATTTATACCATCTTGAAGTGCTAATATTCCAACATGGCCGAGGAAGAGGAATATGCAATCTATTATGTCAATTAAGTTAACTATTAAGAACAATATATATTTTTTTCTACTATTACTCAAGACCAAATGCTTTATAAATTTTCATATGAAAAGGATAATTTTAATACTTATATTAATATCAAAATTTGATATCCTTTGCCATCAAGATTCGTGACAGGCTGACATCGAACCTGCATCCCCCGAGGGCTTGTTGCCGTTGAACAAAGTTATGTCACGTCGTATTACAAAGTGCCTCCACTGTCAGCTCGGGCTTGAGACAAGTGAAAGTGGATTTAACGTTTAGAAATTTTGCTTGGTATACTAAAATTTATTATTATTTAATGGTAATGTTTTCATTAATTTATATTTTATTTCATGTTTTTTGTAAAGAAAAAAATTTATATTAATTCTAAAAAAATATATTAATTCAATTTATATGTATATATAATTTTATATTTAATATTTATTAATATTTAATTCAATTTATTTTATATTTCAATGTATTTCTTAATAGGTACTTTTTGCATATCCTGTGGGAAAAGTTAAAATAAGCATTTTAGAAATAAGTATTTTAATTAAAATATTTTATTTACATTCACGCCATATCCCACGTTTAGGTAAGTAGGCTGAGGAAACCTACTGCTAAAACAATCCGTTCCCTTCTTTCTAGCGAATTCTCGAGGCATCACAACGGAATGTTGCGTTTCGTTTTGTTGTCAGAGCGAGGAAATGAAAATAATACATTTCCCCGAACCCGCGATCACCGCGTTCACCGCCACACCTCGTCTCACGAGTCACCCACACCCACACCCACGCCCACCAGGCTGTCCGTGACACGTTATTGATGGCTCTAACAGACAACTTAATTTGATTTCCCAATCACATAATTAACTTTGGGCTTGAAATTTTCAGATTTTCTGAATAATTGGCTCGCGAACAAGTGTTTGTCAAGTTGACGTCTGAACTGCACAGTGGGCTGTGGGCACTCAGCAGACGGTGCGCGGGTCCAGTGGTAGCCCAATCAACTCTGTCAGTATGGGCGACCACTCGCTGGCTTCACGTGAAATTACATTTTGTGTTGCGGCCACACGTTTTGTGTGTAAGGAGATTGGTCCTAGTTTATATTAAATAAGTATGTACTCTTTTCAAGCCAGTCCTGGCGCAGGACCCAGTCCCACCACCGTGCGACTGTAAAGCGATTGATTGTGGGTTCGATGATCACTCGAGGCAATTTAACATTTAACTGTGTTTAAATATTAACCTATCAAATCACCATTGAAGAATTACGCAAGACAAACCTCCATTGCATAAAAAAATATTATACTTCTTGTTCATTATCATTGATTTATTATTTTTACCATTATAATTTATATATTATTATGGAATATATAAAGAAAAAACATTAAGATATTCATATCTTATGTTATGTTTTTTCATCAAATTGTGCGGAAATAATGGTCACCGCAAAAACCACGTCTGTCGTTGTCACACAAAAGTCCTCTAGGCGTATGCTTTAGTCACACACACGTCAATTTTTTGTCATGTCGATATTAGAGGATACGCTACCTATTATATTTTGTATATTGGATTTTATAATATTTCTAGTAATAAATGTGCATGAAATGCTTCAAAAAATCTATAAGAAATAATAAATAAAAATTAATTTAGTTTCACGTTGTATTCCACATGTACCAGGGTAGGCAGGTGTTAAGACTGACCTACGGTTACAGTCCGTTTCCTAATTTCTGCTCATTATTGAGAGCCCTCTTAACTATTTATTTTATTATGTTTTTAGGGTTCCTAACTTTTTAAGTAAAAAAGGAACACATTATAAGATCATTATGTTGTCCGTCCGTCTATCAAGACCCTTTATCTCAGGAACGTTTGTAGATATCGAGTTAAAATTCAAACCATAATTAATATTTTCTTGTACTTGTATTCAATATAATATAATAATATATTTAAAAAATCGGTAACTCGACGATGATGGTTCTAAAGAGTCGCGGGTTTGAGTCCCACTACGTTCATTTTTTTTATATGTTTCTAATTATTTTATATCTAGTATCCAATATAATCTATTAAGCAATTTTTTATTTTTAAAGCTGTTTTATGCCATAAGTTTATGATCTCAGTTGTAACACGCAACGTACATATCTAAAGGAAATTGCCATTGGTACACTTACAGGAAATTACATACAAATGTTAGTAATTAAATTTGCACTATTATTCTTAATTGTGCGGAAAATTATTGCAAATATTAAATTCTAATGTGTATTAAATCTATAATTAATATGTTTACTAATAAATTGACTATAATTTTATTATAAACTAGCGGTCCGCTCCCAGCTTCACACGTTTGATATCTGCAATATTCGGCCCATAGCAGAGTAGGTAGAGAAAACCTAATGTTAGTCATTCTGTTCCCATTTTCGTTCCCCACTTTCCGCCGAAATCTCGAGGTATTACATGTTCAGTGAGGGAACTCAAAGCAGCGCTTTGTTTAGACCAAGGCGAGGAAATGAAACTATTAAGTATTTCATTTCTCCGAGTAGAAAAGAACCTGCTGCTGTCGTGACTTAATATTACTTAAGTATGTTTAGAGTGAATTGTTTGGTTGTTTGAGTATGTTTAATGGATATTCCTCTGAGCGGGGATTGAACCCACAAACATCATGTACATTTTAATATAGGCATAGCTGTATCATTCAACAGCGTCTATTATGCGTCTTGTAACTATAACTCTTATTATTTTATGATATAAATTTTTCACAAAATTATTTTTCCAGGGATATAATAAAAAAAAGGAATAAAACAACATTTTATACATTTTCTAATTTTCATATTATATTTCTTGAACTAGGACTAAACGTATGGAATGAATTCACGAGTAAATAAGTTATATACATACATACAAACACGTACACTTAAGTACCCTAAGTTTTAGATACATTTAAATACACTTAAATTTTATTAAATTCGAAATTTACAACGAAATAATATAATATTGCACGGTGTTAGGAAAAACATTGAGATTACGAGACAAAAGTGTTAAAACTATTTGAAAAATATTCGTTGACAATTATTTATTTACAATTTTTTGTACTACATACATTAAATATAGGCGTTATATTAACTATATGTTTACCTATATAAATTAATGACAAATGAATTCTAAAAAAATCACACATCACATCACACAAGCCTGCGACTGTAAGCGCGACGGATGTGGGTTCGATTCTCACTCAGGGAAATGAAACGTTAAATATTTGCATGCACAGTATGTTCCAAAATTATTTAAAAAATGTCAGTATTGAGATTTAGCACGTTTTAAATAAGATCAAACGAAGAACATATACATATACATATGTATATGAAACATTTTAAAACCACCCGTAACTTCACAACCTATAATTATTTAAATAATAACAAAATAATATTTTATAATAACTCTTAAAGTAAATAAAATTAATAATAAACATAGTTTTAAGATATTTCTATGCTATTTCAATTCGATTAAAAAATAAAATTAAAAAGCAAACATTGTTTTCTATACTGTTATGTTAATTTTTTGGAGAATATGGCACATTATACATTTTTTTCTAACGTAAATAGTAATAACAAATATTAAAAATGTTTAATATTATTTAAATTATTATTATTATGAAATATAAACCTTAAAAGCATCTATAATAATTATTATTAATTTATCTATATTTAGAACACATATTAGAGAAAATCGTTGCTTTATTATATACAGTGATAATTATAGAATATTATTATAAGTTTATATATAAATTACCTAAATGCAAGTTCAATAAATACATAAATTAATATTATTAATGAAATAACAACAATTTTTTACAATAACAAAGTAAACAATCACAATAAACAAAATAGTTATAAAGTGAAATGTAAATTGTTTTTTGGTCAAAATTTAAATTAAGATTTTGAAAAGTACATAAATTTAATGACTCAAACATAAACAACACATAATTTATTTTAGTAGTATATAGAGTAAACATTTAAAATTTTATAATTTTGTAAAATAAAAAAATATGATGAAAAATAGGGTGCACACTGAATATCTGTATAGTTTTATTACTTTTAAAACTAACGTTTAATCCGTTTAACAAGACTTTTCGACTTTTCGAAATCTTTATTGAGGCGTCATTTCTTTGAAATTGCCATCAGTCCTTGGGAAGAGAGAGTTGTTAGTGCGATCCTTTCGGGATTTCCGGGCAGGTTTCTTTCTGTTACCAGCCGGTTATCTGTTACCAATCGATTGTCTGTTACTAACCTGGTATCTGTTACCAATCGATTGTCTGTTACCAGCCGGTTATCAGGTAACAACCGTTCAGGGTTTATGGGAGTGTGTAACCGTTCAGTTGCGTTGGTGGTTATGGGCGTTGTTGCGCGCGGGAGAGGTTTGGTGGATTGGGTTGTGGGAGGAGAGGTTCTTAAGAGAGCTGTTGGCTTTTGATCGCGCCCACTGCATACCTGTAAAGAAATTTACGTTTAGATCATTGTTATAATTATTACAGCCTCCCGCTGTATCCCGTAGGTACCCCCATAGGTATATATAGAAGAAACGTAGTGTTAAGACACTCCGTTCTCCACTTTCTGCAGTGGTGGAACGCAACGCCGGGCTTTTTGCTTTGGTGCCAGAGCAAAGAAATGAAAATATTAAGAAATAATAATTCATTCCCTCGAGTGGGGATCGAATCCACAATCATCACGTTACAGTCGCACCATTGTAACCCTGCACCACGACAGCTTCAAGTATTTTTCTCAAATATTTTTCTAGTCTGCCAAGTCCTTAAATAAATAAAGTGGAATGGAGTGATTTGCAACTTTTAAACGCCAGAAGAGCAGTTGTTATTTTTTTAGTTAAGAATTGTAATGGGTCATACACAAATCGCAACTTGAATGTGTACGAAAAAAAAAGTGAAATATTTGTTCAAAATCACTCTCATTTAATTCTTATAGATTAACCTAATACAGAAAAAATATGAGATCAGATCATTATTCGTTTTCGAGAAAGATATTCGATGCATAATGTTTTTGACGACCACAGAAGGGACACAGTTCTACAGAAAAGAAAAAAGTATTAGTGCTACATGTAATTGTTTGGTTTCCTACTTCTAATAATAATAGTATTAGTTAATAACGTCCTTGATTACGATATGACATCAATATTGTCACGAAAAAATGTAAAAAATCTAGTAAATGTCAGATTCATACAGCAGATTCCTTCAGTCTTAAAAATGTAAGGTAATAAATAGAAGAAAAATATAATGTCTCACAATTACTAAGTAGCTAGCATATTAATCCATGTTTTCTTATCATTATTTGTTTGTTCCTAATAGTTTCAGTTATTTTCGTAACGATAATGATACTGCAACAAATACTACCCTCTTAAAACAATAAGAAAGAGTCCTAATCATACTGAACAATATCTACTCAATAATGAATGGCCAACAATTATATAATAATTATATTTTCTTCGTCATTTTAAAAAAAACTCTCTGCTACTTAATCAGATCTTTAAGTAATGGATCATGTCTTAAATTTGTAGAAATAGAACAGATAGATGTTGTCTTAAGTTGTGCGACTGAGAATCAACGAGTAGTAAAGAAAGACCCAAGTGTGTATATCAAGTTGTATTTTTAATCCACCAAAATGGATTGGTGGAACTTTTGATCCATATTTACAAAAGTAATTTTCAGAGAATAATAATAATAAACCCGTAGGGCAGCTCCAGAAGGGAATTGTAATCTATTCCCCGGCTCTGGCTTTCCTTTATTAGCCGGCAGAGTGGAGTGCAAGAGCTATATGCTGGAAAGTAGTGCTCAAATGTAATGCGTAATAACGGGGAATCCTGCTTACGATTTCCTTGTGATGGTGAGCTCTGCTGCTGCTTCTCTCTACACCCTTAGCCGACCATCCTGACGTTGCGCCCTAGGCATTACGCCGCTTTGTGCTCCCATCTAGTGGGAGGCGAGTCACCGTCCACCAACCATTCAATTTAAGACTATTGTTAAGGCGGACGGACAGTAGTCTCATCCAATATCCCAGTAGCCAGTCCATCCAAATTCCATTCCATAGTCCTAGTTTAGATTTCCATATTTTCCATAGTTCCTGATGCGTCACAGTAAAACATTTGTATATTCTCTTAGGAGCCTCTACGTGTTGGACCTGTGTCCCCACGCAAGCCTTCCAAAGGGCCGGGTTCTTTTGAACCCGTGAATCTTAAGAGAGAAACATAATAATAATAATATTTATTAAATTCATATTTCATACATAACAATAGCAACTTTAATCGGTAATAACTGCAGTAGTATTAACTGTGTTGCAGTTATTAGCTTCCGCCTCGCAGCCGGTCATGATTCAGACGCTAATATGTAAATCATCAGCTGGTGATGATGATCAATGTTTTGTTTTATAGATATCATGGCACGATATATGTTAATAATAGCATCTTGTTTAGCTCTACTTGTCTCACTTCTTCGTTTTTTCTTCTCTTCATTGCTTTAGTGCACTCCAGATCTATTTAAATAGGGTAAAGTGGCTGGAACAATGTAAAAAGCTAGCTAAGCTAAGCTAAGATTTCGTTATTTAAGCTAATAACTTACACCAATTGACACTTGTAAAATGCTATATGCTTAGTATAATCTGAAACATTATTCTACATTTAATTTTTCAAGATATATACGATATATTAATTTTATTTTGGTCATTATAAAATAGCAAAAAAGCTGTTAGTTTAGTTTTACAAGCGCAAGCATAAACAAATAAATAAAAAAAATATTTTGACATTACAACATATATTTTTATTATTAATATAATAGTATTTTATACGGATATGCATCTTTCCTGTGGACACCCAGAGTAACGGAAAATGTGTCTACAGAAGAGATTTTCCAATCGAAAATCAGCAATGGTCTTTAGTTTTCAATGATAGAGAAATGGTGAGTGGATTTCAAAAATACTCCTTTAAAGCCATTAAGCCTATATAATTACAAACAAAAGTAGCACATACTTACCAAAATACACTAAAAATAGAAAAGATTCATTGATCTTTTATAAAATGAACAAAATACACGATTCTTTTTATTGGAATATAAAAATACACATCCGTCTTGCGTAATGGGTGTAAGCAAATTACAGCTGTCTAATATTACCAAATTAAAAGATATTATATTTATGGTTGTCGGCCCTCCTGACAATATGGCCTGCCTATTGCCACTTCAGCTTGCAAATTGCCGATAGGGAAGAAAGGTCCTCGAATGGCGACCACGTCTCGGCAAAAGGAGCACAGGCCGCGCTCCAACCAGGAGGACCGACGACGACCGACCTTAAAAAGACAGCGGGAATCCGCTGGATTCAAAGGGCGCAAGACCAGACGGAGTGGTGAGAGATTAGGGGAGGCCTATGTCCAGCAGTGGACGTTGAAAGGCTGATAGATGGATGGATATTTATTGTAACTTTAGTAGACATTTTTTAAATTCAGATTTTTTGGATCACAGAAAAGAGTCAAATACGTGTAACGGCTAGTTTATTAGAAGTTATAGTAATAGTAAAGGCTGAAGCATATTTTGGAAATTATGAATAAAAAATTAACTCAAGTATATTCTACGATGAAAATGTGTGTGATTTCGATGACACGGGCGTAATAACATAAGTTACACATTTTTAAACTGTGAACTACGATTTTGAACATTCCACAGAAGGACACAAATGATGGAATTAATTTTTTTTTCAAATTTGATGTAGACTATCAACTTATCATAAGAGAGTGCCTACTCTCAGTCGTACGTCTCAGTTAATAGTCAAATTTAGTATGAAAAATCGTTCTATTTTCTTTTATTTATTATTGCTATTGTAACATAATACTCATATGAGTATGACCCTATTAGAGTTATTGTATAACTATATATCTACCACGCGTCGCGCGATATCAGGGGAAATAGGCGGAAAAACGGGAATAGGTTCTTCTGCTTATCTTGCTACATACAGGATACCGCATAAAGCTAAACAAAGGATTTTAAACATTATTAACACGCAATTTCTATGTATACCTGGTGGTGGTTTTCCCAGTCCTTGTGTTGGCAGAGCGCGCCGCAGTACCGCGCGGCGCCGCACCCCGAGCACGTCTCTTGTGCTTTACGACCGCAATTCCAGCAACACTGTATAAATTACAACCTTTGTATTTTTAAGTAATTCTTGCTGTTAGTGTTGCCAAACTATCGATTGTGGCGCAATCGATAGTTTTAATCTAAAAAAGCCTATACGATCGATAGAACACTCGATAGTATCGATACTATCGATTCTATCGATACTATTGTTTCCTAGACATTCAATAGTATCGATACTATTGATTCTATCGATACTATTGAATGTCTAGGAAACAATCGATTGTATTGGTTAGCATAGTATTGCACTTAGCCGATAGTATTGTATGCTAATTCGCGATAGTATTGAGTATTCATCATTCTCATTTTCGAAAGAGGATGGCGACACTTGATGATAAATATGATGAATATTTATTTAGAACAAACTGAAGTGCCCGGTCGACGTCAGAATCTGTTCTGAACCCCAGTATTTAAAATGAGGATTTAGTAGCGGTGAAATTATGCAAGGAGATCTTCTTTCATATGGCTTCAATCTAGAAGTAACAGTAACAGTTCCATGTTCACTTTTCTTAAAGTATGTCGACATTGATGTTTTCTCCTTTTGATTGATTGAACCTGATCTTCCATTTTAATACAAGTAAGAGATATATAAATGTTTACAACACACTCTCTGTAAACTCTGATAAATCACTAATACGAACCACGAATCAACAACAGTCCCAATGAACATCGACAGTTAAGTAAAAATTTATCCAATTTTTTTACACAATTTAAAAATATTTTAAAAAACTACAAATTTGACTAGTGAAACACCGAAGCTATGAATGAATAAGCAATTAGTTAGGTACTTCAACTTTGTTTCTTATACTATGATGATTGGTTACTATGCATGAAAATAATAAACGATACTATCGCAACTTAGCATGCGATCGATAGTTCACAATAATCGATAGTATCGATAGTATCGTTGCCTAGAAATTCCAAAGTATCGATATCTTCCTAACTAGGAGATACGATTCTATCGATAATATCGATAGTATTGCATTTTTCCGATAGTATTGTACTCTTTTGAACCATCGATAGTATCGAAAATATCGATAGTATCGATTAAAAGATCGATAGTCATACAATCGGACAACTATCGATAGAATATCGAAAGCCTATCGATAGTCGACTACACTACTTGCTGTATTTGATTTATTGATGAGGTGGCCTTATGATGATTTTGATATGGTCGTTATCTTACGTATTGATTTTTTAAATATTTAATGTAATTTATTAATAAAAATATTTATATGGGACATATTTTACCCATTCAGAACTAACAAGATAAGAACAAATAAATACAATCTAAACAAAAAGGTCTCCCAACACCGACTTACATTCTGTTGTCCAGAGGCACTGGGACTCAAATCCCGTCCGGGGGGCGGGGAGTGTCGTCTCTCTATAACTCTTTCCATCTTCCCTCGTTCAGCTGCTAACAGCTCCAAAGCCTTGGTCTCCGCTGCTCCAACTGCTCTTTGTAATTCAAGGAGAGCTTGTCGTTTCACCTATTGATAAAATTGTAAAAAAATGAATGTCTGTTACCAACCGAGAATCAAATAATATTCTAATTGTAAACGGGACGGTTATTTGATTCTTAATCGAGGGAATGTATTATTTTACTTTTCTCGTTCGATGGCGAAACATTTGAAACGTCTCTTTTATATTTTGTAAAAAGAAAATTCAATTGAAATTAGTTACCAAATAGGATGGTTAGTGGGAATGTCCAGTTAAACAATTAAAGACGATGTTTCGTTTTAATAATTATTTATTTATACTATAATTAAAGCGTGTTTGTGTATTTATAAATTTCGGGATTAGAAAATTGCTGCCCACCTGATTTACAGCGTCCTCAGCTCGTCTCCGCACTTCTGCGACTCTCTCTTCAGTCTGCCTCACAGCTGCCGCCATTATCTCACTCGCTGCTCTTTTTATGTCGTTACTTTCTGTTGGCTCGATCCCTGTTTGTTACAAAATATTATAATACAGTCGTCGTCTGCATCAGTGTATGCGTGGAGTTTATGAGTAAAAATGAATGAAAATTCAGTTTTCTCACTAAGGACAAAGGCTAATTTAATAAAGAAACATTTTAAAAATATATTTTTTTATTATCCTTGTCCGTGCCTATCCTAAAAATATCTAAAACGACTGAAAATCAGAAAATCCTACCTCTCTGTTGTAAAATAGCAAGTGCTCGTTTAGTTTTCTCCACCATACTCAAGATGCAGTTTAGCATCGTATTGATGTTCTTCCATTCATCATCACCCTTCATCAGACCAGCTGGTCTTGGCTCGGTGAAGGGAGCGTTCATTGATGATACATCACGTACAGTTATGCCACCTAGTGATAAGTAATATATATATATTTATTATTTTAATAAACGCTTGAACGCTTGCCGCCAACGGGGTATTTTGACGTATTTTTATTATCTTTTGCATCTTAATTGTGGAATAATATTTAAAATATTAAATATTTGCTTTTAATAATTGGCATTCGCTCTTGCTATATGACATACTAAATAATCTTTATGTAGTGGACATTTTATAAGAATATAAAAAGATACTTTGCCCGATTATAATTTTTTATTATTTTTTGTTTCACTAGGTTCCTTACGCACCGCCTTATTTTCGAGATTGAGTTGAGTATTAATTAGCAGAACTCAATGTCGCCAGTAAATGAAAATAATTCATTCTACGAGCGCCATCGATATGTTCAAAAAGTGTACATACCTTTCAAAGTAATAGAAAAAATTAACCAACAAATTTAAGCCTACACTTACCATCGCGTCTTTCAAAACCAGGATCTGGGGCACTATGGTACCCGTGATAGGGGTTGTAGTCGAAGAGACTTGCATTACTCGGCAGTGGGTAGAAAGGCGACGGGTTGAAAAGACTAGGTCTCTTCGCGTGAGGTGGATAGTCGTCGTGTGAACCATTTGTTTGAGCGTCATAGAAACTGTAACAATATGGATTGAATTTTAATAATATTTTTACTTATCTTATTTTTTTCTCATATAAGTAGTAAAGTTAAAACACTACGTTTTGTCTGCCTTGCAGCTGGAAAATGAAAAAAAATAATATATCCCTCAAGTCAAAATAGTATTTATATGGGGGAATTTCACACTTTTAGAGCCATCTTGAGCCACATTCAGTTATACAATAATTAAGAGTATCATTAAAGTTTCATTTAACTTAAGTATAATTCAATTACACTTACTAAGTTTAATGACACTATAAATTATTGATCATATGTATAATCAAAAGTTGTATTTGTCTATACAAAGGCGTTTCGATCATTTTCTATTAATTTGACAACTTTGTTTTGTAAAGAATTTGTTGATGATAAAGTTTTAAACAATCGAGATCGGTTTATCGCTAATTGCCTAACTTTGTAGTCTATTGTCTTAAATTTTATAAATAAATAGAATGCCATACGTATTAGAATAAAAAGTAATAGATCAAGGCCGCAGAGATATACAAGAAGGTTATTCTGGTAAGAATAAAAAGGGCCACTCAATATGGAATTCTTCGAATATCGTGGGAAAAGCCCAAGTAAAAGTGGCATAAATACAAATATAACATATATAACATTTCCTCACTTTAGTGGCGTGGCGCGCGGCGATGGGTTCCGCCACTAAACAAATAATGTCTCAAAAACTGGACGCTGCGTAGGGAACGGAGTGTCTTAACACTAAGTTCCGTCTGCCTAGCCTGCTATATCCGAGTTACAATGTGAAGCTAAAAAATAATCTTAACTGCTTAATTGTCATTAAATACGGGAATAATTAAATCCCGTAAAAGCTCGATTAAACAGTCGTATCTCGCAGCGGTCTCTCGTTCCTATTATTATTTATTACCAAATGCACAAACTATCACAATGAACGTGTGCCACAATTTATAAGATAATTTGCACACACATAAAAAAATCGCAAATTAAGTGGATTTATAATAAGGGTTGTCGTTCGCGTTTAAATGAACAAAAATCATAAAATCTCGTTTTAGGATTCTATGCCTCAAATGGAAAAATCGAATGAGCTGATCTGATGATACCTTGTTATCCATCTGTCCGTTTGTTAAAATCTCGTGGAGGTATCAGCCTGAATTTAATATTAAATATTCAAGTCTACGGTCTTTTCTTTTGTCTTGGTATTTTTAACATGGTAAAAATAAAGCTTAGCTTAGCTATAAAAAATATGAGCAAATATGCATCATTTCTTCTGTATTTTGTATAAAATTCGTCGCGTAAACAATACCTATAGGATAGCGCAACAGACCTTGACAAACTCTATAGTTTTATAGCTGGGGACGTAATATTAAAACATACCATTCCCCACATACCACCCAATTTCCAAAACATGGAATATCGAGTGGAAGAAACTCAATGCCGCGCTTTAACTTCTTACCAAAACGAGTGAATGAATATAATACATTCCTTCAAACAGAAATAGAACGTACAACCAGCACGAGCCCTATCCAAATATATAATTAAATTCTATTATAATTAACAAAAACAAATAACCAATTTAAAATTAAAATCTCCCCGCGCTTATCGCCTCCACCACACAACCAGCGCAACATGGAGCCACGCCAATACATCCAACACGCATTGAACTCGAATGCATTTGAAAGATCGTAATCTATGCGCGGTTTTTGGATCGTGTTCAATTAATTACCAAGTTCTGGTAAACAATGGCCCGCCTTTGTTTAGTGCCTTTTGTTGTTCGCTATCGAATTTTGGGGGACATTTTGGATTTTCGGAAAACTTATTTTGGGGATTCTTTAATTTAGTTTTCAATGTTTTGAGCTTATGATTTGTGTTTTGTTTTGAGAAAGGTGTAAAGTAGTTATGGAATTATTGTCTGGTTCTGAATAAATGTAAATTATTGATGAACAAAAAAAGTCTCGATGAGTTTCTTCCTTGCATGTTCTTGTCAATATTCTCAGGTCTAACTTTAGTGAAGCGGTGGTATCTTTTCTAAGGGGGATTGGACCTTTAACTGTCACGTTTACAGTCGCACGTTTGTGCCATACTCATACATAATGTTTTTACTTTCCTTTTGAAAAATTCCCTAAGAATAAAATATAACCACATTTTTTACTTTCTATAAAAGGTGCTAAATCCACACCAACCACAATTCCACCGTAACTAGTATAAGTACATAATTAGCAATTAAAGCATGTTAAATTTAAATGGCATTACTTGTTCAGTAACGGGCACGGGCGCCATGTGACGTCATCTGATAGCACTCGAAAAGCGATCAGCGCTTAGCCCCGATCAAAAGTTTGTTACGCGATAATTAGGATTTCCGAATATGTTACTTTGCTTAAATTATCATAATTACTTACTTATTTCTACATATGTTTTTTTAGGGGCAATATGGACACCGTTTTTTTACATTTTCTGTATGTTTTAAGGCATAAATAAAATTAGGGAAAAACTAGATAAATTTTAACTTTGTTGGTTTCACGCTGTATCCTGAACGTATCAGGGTAGGCAGAGGGAATCCGGGAACGTAGTGTTAAGACACTCGGATTCCGCGGATTCTCGAGGCATTGCATGTTGAGTTGCTACCTCCTTAGTAGGAAATGAGAATGTTATATATTTGAGAGGGAATTAAACCCACAACTGTCGTTTACAAACGCACTCTTACACCCCTATGCTACGACGGTCTCACGCATCGATATATTAATTTTAATATCTATTTGATATTAAAAAATATCTACCTATTCAGTTGTTAAAATCGAAACCGTTTTCCAAACTTAGGCCTTACAGCCCCACAAGTAATAACTAAGCTATACGAAGTTAATTTAGCTTAAATTATTAGCGTGGTGGGTGCGCGTGCCAAATTTTGTGGACGCGGCCGCGATTCTAATAACAGTAGCTCAATGCTAACGAATATGCATTAGTGGGACGTCGCGTTGCCAAATTGTGCCATAAGTTATGTGTTCCGCGTATGGTGTCGATGGAAAAATTACTATAGAGTTAGGTTAGAATGGAGAGAAATAATTAAAGAGGGATTTTTAATATTATTTTTGGGAGACGTTGATTTTTGCCTTCAAGAAGATGGTATCGATAAGGCAGAGTATGGTGATAATGGACTTGGCGAAAAAGCCCGTCAGATTTGACGCTCCAAAGCCTCATCCTAATAAAAGTTTAGTAGGTTTTGTAGGAGAGGCTCTTTGTCTAGTTGTTTCACTATACTATAGAAAACTTTTCACATAGGTACTTAAAATTTAAATGAATTTAAATGTCTTAATTGTAGCCCTGTGCACGAAGGGTTCTGTCCACTGGTACGGGACCCTATAGATAATGATAAAAACTATAAAATAATCACATTTGTTGTATGTGTTTTGTGCCCCTTTAATATTTATTTTATTCCGTTTTTTAGTCATCTTCTATGAAAATTTCAACTATATAACTATCACGGTTCACGAGATACAGAGATACAGTTGGTGACCGACGGACTAAAAGACAGCGGAGTCCTCGTCGAAAATAAAAAAAATAGTAGTAAATTTGTTACATTATACGAGTTGCATGATTTAATCGATTAAATATATATTTTATAATTATTATATCAATATTGCTACTGGAATAATAATTAAACCACTGTAACCACAATTTAATTATCAAATCCATATATAACTATGGATACGTATTATAATATGTCATATCCTTCTAAATCGAATGTCATCAACAGCACTGGTTCAGATCCGACCGCAAAAAGTTCATCAAATAGCGTGTGTTTGACGTGGATGTGCTACTAGAGTATCTTGTAAGCGAAGATTTTGTATGAGAATAATTCACGGTAGTCTCAATAGTACTCAGGGTACGTAGATTCAAATCCCACGCTCTATTCACTTATAGATTTTTTATTGTAATGACAAAATTTTAGAGTAATTCTTGTAAACACTTGTGTATTGAATAGAGGAACTCCATGCCGCACTTTGCCTGGTCACCAGAGCGAGGAAATGTAAATATTATATTAATTCATTGCCCCGAGTGGGAATCGATCCCAAATTATCACGTTTACAGTTAGATGTAGTGCTGCTGTGCCTTAACGGTTGCGTTAATTTATAACCTAAAAAAAATTAATAAAAAGTAATCTATTACATTAAGTGAGTAATTTTCAATTCGAATTCATTTCAAAGCTTTTGACACGTATAGAAAAATATAACATTTTCAACATTTTAAATCGCCCATATTAAACTACACAGTTAAAAGGTAAAAAGTAGTGATTTATCACAACTTACGGGTCACTGGCGCGTCGTTTGGTCGCCGTATCGCTGCCGGCTGCAGGCTGCGATGCGAATATGTCACTGCTATCGCCCCCAGACTCTAGTATGAGGTGTTCATGGGATCTTATGTACTGCAGAGGGGTCTATGAGGAAACAAAATAATATGAATATTATTTCTGGCTCACTCCATATGGTAAAAACTAATTTACAACTCTTTTAATATATTATTTAATGTTTTTTTTGGATTAAATTTTCAATGCTGTAATAATATAATTGCACTTATTTCGAAACCATTTTCATAAACTTAGTATCGTGAGCAATGGAAGATATATATAATAAATTCAATACTAAATTCCAAAATATTGTAATATTTTATTGAGTCGAACCTGCTTCACCCTTCTAGCTCTCGAATGCAGGTCCCTCTGCGCCAGCGGCAACAACGCTCTAAGGAACCCCGGCACAGATGCCCTGAGTGGATAGTTCGTACATTCTTGTACTCCTGATTGAAAATCTTCTATGTTGACCACTCCAGCCTGATTAAAAAGAAATACAATATAATTATTATTATCTTCCCTCTGTATCCCGCATATAGGGGGGTAGGCAGGGGGAATCTACCGTTAAGATACACGGGATACACCGTTCCCCAATTATCGCCCAGTTTTCGAGACATTGCGTTTTAAGTAGAGGAACTCAATGTCGCGCTTTATCTTGTTGCTAGAACGAGGAAATAAATATAAACTATTGACATAATATTGACTTTCCATAATATTTTTGACTATTACTGTAAATATCCATCTATACCTCCATACTAATATTATAAAGCTAAAGAGTTTGTTTGCTTGTACTCACTAATCTCAGGAACTACTGGTTCTAATAGAAAAAACATTTTTGTGATTATAAATCACAAAATCCATTTATCGAAGAAGTATAGGCTATACTTTAATCAGTTTCAATGTAACCGATGCTTAGAGTTACCTACTATACGTACAGTGTGTCGTGTATTTTCGAGTGGTAAACGTGAGCAAAGCCAATATTCAGAGCTAGTATAAGTTAACTCTAAATATAAGAGAAATGAGTGAAAATAAATACAAAAAGAATGAAGCTTTAAATGGTAATTTCAATATTTTTATAGCGTCATAGAGTGTGAATGACGTTTTAAAATATTTATAAAGTGAAAATTGGATAATATTTTTTTTGCTTCACATTGTACGCCGTATATGGCATGGTGGACAGAGAAAACCTACTGAGCGCGGCGTTTGAAATATAATAATATTTGAAAAGTTAAGCGGAAAGCGGACGGAGTGTTTTAACCCTAAATTCCCTCTTCCTACCCTACGGGAAACAGTGTGGAGCTAAAAAAAGAAATATACTACTTACCACTAAATTAAATATCAACTGTCGAACTCGTTCTCCAGTATCGGTGCCGACATCAGAAGCGAACTGCTGTAGAGCAGACAGAAAACGCCTCAACCGTTGCAACGCTGGCGCTGACCGAGAACCCTCTGGTAGCGGTGGAGAGAGAGATTCTGTTGAGGATAGGGCTATAACAAAGGAACTATATTTTTAAAAAGTACTTTAAAATATTTTTTTAAATATTTTTTTTGTTTAACAATGGGGCGGAAAACCCTACGGTCTCTGCATAATTCTATGGTAACTAATGATGGTATTTTTTTTACATTTAATCTGGTAACAGAGGTCAGTCGTGGCGCAGGTTCACAAACGTGCGACTATAAATGCGATAGGTTGTGGGTTCGATTCCCATGTGGCAGTTTTCTCTGGTAAAAAGACAAAGTGCGGCGTTTAGTTGCACCAGTCAACAAGCAATGCGTCCAGAATTCGGCGGAAAGAGGGAAACCGATGTCTTATGTAAAACGAACCCAGGTTCCCTCTGCTTACCCTAATATGCGTGGAATACAGCGTGAAGCGAAAAAAAACATAGGTTAATATAGAATAATACCTGTAGTCCCATTATTCTGAGGGCTAGGTGGACCTGGTGTTGGAGATGATCTGGTTTCCTCTTGTTCCGGAGATCTTCTCTCTTTGCCAGACGTAGAGGCTGAAACAAAAAATAGTCTAAAAATAAAAGATATACTTTTTTCTGCGTGGTGGTGGAAAAAGCGTGGCGTTGATTTCCGCCACTCTACATACAATATCTCGAATGGTCCACTGAAAGTGAGGTTAACTTACATACTATAGGCATAACAAAATTCAATACAATCATTTTGTTGAAGTGAATGTATACTTTTCAAACCAAAAAATAATACTGCAGCTATACGCTTTATCCCTCATGAGAGCGTAAGCAGCGAAAATATATTCTCAAGTTATTCCGTTCTGGACTTTCTGCATGAATTCGATGCATTGCTTGTTGTTTTGGCGGAACCCAACACCGCGCTTTGTATTAAAAATGAACAACCTATAATCACCACTTCTCTGAATATAAAGTAAAAAATCACTCCTACAAAAATACCAAAAAATAAATATATTAAAATAAAAACAAAATCTCCTAAAATTATGTCCCCGCTAACCGCATGGCCCGCTTAAATCGCGGCCTGAACAAACGCAGCACGTGACGACGCATGCCAACCGCTATTTATACCGGACCGGGAGTTCGGGACATTCGTTCGGGTAAATAGCTTTTAATATCGGAAAGTGCGGGTAGTGCCTTGAATTAGTATTGTACAGCTTGATTGGGGCTTTTTGCTGTGTGGTGTGGGTTCAAATCGTTTTATGTTCATACTAGCTTTTTACTTGTGGCTTCGTCCGCATAGTCAAATACGTAAGAGTTGTGTATGACAAAACATTAGCTGACTGTAAGTACAGTGGTTTATATAGAAAAGATTAACATGGTGTGATATACAGCCTAGGCATATATTTAGGTTGCAAGATCGAATAAAAATTATGGAATGTTATGTTACTCATATAAAATGCCCTACCTTTGCTTGGTTTACTGGTTAAATGTAGTAATTATATTTTTTTAAATTTTTTTAAAGTGGAAATAATTTTTTGATTGTGAGTGATTGATTATTAATATCGAAAAGAGCAATTGTTGAGTGGCTTTAAACATATATTTAGAATAAATATTTTAAACTTCAATTTATTATTTTGCACCGAACCCGTGCTTCTTGGAAACAGAAATGCTAACAACATAAATAAATTGCAACAAGCGTATAAAAATTTCGACGTGGCTTGATGAGAACGTATGGCTTAGTGGTCAGATGAGGTGAGGTAAATTTATTAATTATAGAACAAATTGAAGTAGAATATTAAGTATTACATACTGGATCAAGTCAAAATATAATCTTTAAATGAAACACGCTCTTTTAAATCGTCAATTTAAATAAAATGTCAGTAGCGTCAGTCCTACAAGAAGCACTTTGCTTCATGGCCCCACCATAGATCGAACGGCCTTAGTAAACTCCGTGCTTTGATGAGTTACGTGAGAACGAATAGCCAAGCTTATTATATTCACAATGACTTGGAAAATACCTTTTTTCCATATTTTTTCAAAATATTTTTTTTTAGTTAATTTTAATATTCTCTCCATTAAAGGATGATACGTTTGAATATAACAAATATTTATATAATTTTTTTACTAGACCGTCGTTGTCGCAAAGCAACGTACCTACAGCAGCGATACAGCGTACAATCATAGTTGTATAAGTCAACATTTATATTTATGTTATTTTGGGGAAAATTAAATCTAAATACGAAATAAAGGTAGCATTAAGTGATCTTTGAGATTATCTTAAAATAAAATTACAAATTGCAACAATTGGCAAACAATTATTATTGTATCCCATTTGGTTATAAGACAGAGCGCGGTTATGCCGCTAAACATGCAATGTCTCGAAAATTGGGCGGGAAATGGGCAAAGAAGTGTGTTAACAAAAGGATCACTGCCGGGATGGCAGAGCTGGTAACATTATGAAGGTAAAAAAATGCTTACATTTTTCAGTTTTGACTAGAAAAAAATCCACCCAATATCTATGGCTTTTTTCAAATTTGCCGGCTCTTTTCAGCAGAACTACCTTCCGAACCGGTAGTAGCTTTTTGTTTATATGTTCATTTGACGATTCAAAGGTGCTTATAATAAGTTTATTTGAATAAAGAATATTTTGAATTTGAATTTAAATGACATTGGAGAAGGAAGTGTCTTAACACTAACTTCTTTCAGCCTATCCTGCTATATCCGTGATACAGCGTGAAACTAAAAACAAAGTAATAATGTTAAATTAAAAACATCAAACAATATACTCGTATAGAGGAAAATCACGCAAAATTCGCTATTATAATAGAAAAAGCGTGGAAGTGACAGAATAAATAAAAGTTCGGTGGTAGCGGTGCGCCGAGTGTACCGGCGTGCGCGCGACAGCTGCACGCTAAGGGTGGGTAACTGTCGATATAAATGATCTTATATAAATTTTATTAACTTCACGCTGTATCCCGCACATAGTAGGGTATGCAGAAGACACCTGAGAACCTACTGTTAAGACACTCCGTTCGACTTAAGACTTCGATTCCACAATCTCACAATTCTGGAGGCGTGGCGGAAATCATAGCTGCTTTGCCCTCGTTAACAGAGTTAGGATTTGATTTTTTTTGATTTGATTGCTTCGAGTGGGATTCGAACCAAACACTTATCGTGTTAACAGTCAGAAGTTTACATTCCTGCGCCGAGATTCGCCTCGACTTAAAAGATACTTGAATCGGAAAGTGCCTTGTTAGTATTATTATCATTTTAAAAGTTATGTAACAAAACAAACCCGTAAAGGCATCTATCTATTGGTCGTAGTTTTTTTTATCTTGCTATGGGGAAAAATTATTAACCGCCGATCCAAATACATTCGATTCAAATATTTAATATTAGAAAAAAAAACGGATAAAAAAGGCGCTCTTCGAGTCCCAGTCCATTCAAATAAAGATAAGAAAAATATTTTCATAAGTCTTATAAAGATAAGACTTATAAAAATATTTTTCTTAGTATAGAATAACACTTTATATATAAATATATATATAAAATACACCGATAAGTGAACATCGATACACAACAGCACTACTCGTTATCGAGTGGTGCGCGTGGCAGCGACACCTCGCCCGGGGCCTTTCATCTCAGCGATAGCTACGAAAATATACTGAAATAGTAAACCAAACACTCCTTAATTGTATTCTATACTGATATATATTATAAATTATGCTAATGTTTTATTTTTCGTTACCGCAAGGGCACAAGGGTGTAACACGACCGTTGTAGGTCCGATCTCCACTCAAGGGAATAAATTATTATTTTTTAATAATTTCATTTCTTCGCTCTGGCACCAAGGCAAAAAGCCCGGCGTTGTGTTCCGGAACTCAACACGCAAAGCGTCAAAAAATTCGTCGGAAAGTGCGGAGCAGACTGTCTTAACACTAGGTTCCCTTTGCTTACCCAGCTGTATGATACAGCGTGAAGTTTTTTTATATGGTCTATCATAAAGTGAGGTGAATTTAGTGAATGGACACTCTGTTCTTCACTTTCTGCGGATATGACGCCGTCGTGGCGCAGTGGCAAAGCGTCTGACTGTAAACGCGACGGTTGTAAATTCGATTGTCACTAGGGGAAAGGATTTCTTTCATCTCTCTTGTGATAAGATAAACCTCGGCCACCACCCACCCAATACGAAATACCAGAGCCTCAGAGCGTTTTGTACGTTTGTGTATACTTTTAGTATTATAACAGTATATAGTATTATATTTGAAACTTTTAAAAGTTTAAACGTCCCGTTCTTGAACGAGTCTGTAACTGAGAACTTAGAACTAATTTTAAAGTTCTAAAACTATATGCTTTTAGAGTTTTTACCTCTGTTTGAAATAAAGATAATATGGCGTTGACGTGGTGGGGCAATGGTAGGGTGTAGAACAGAACCAGTGGTAGCTTATTCTCTTTTTTTAGCTTCACGCTTTTCCCGCATAACAGAATCCCGTAGACAGAGAAAATGTAGTATTAGGACACTCTCTTTCTCACTTTCCGGCGAATTATTCAGGCATTATGTGTTGAGCGGATAAATAAAAATAAATGAAATATAATCACTACCACATGTGAGAATCGAACCCACGACCATTACGTTCACAGTAAAACAATACACGAACTACACATCATAATCGTATACTAAATACTATTGAAGTCTAAAGTCCAGTGCACTGTTCTGACAGAATGATCGGTGGACACTTGTATATGAGAGTCTTCAGCCTCCCGGGCCCTCCCTAACACTTCTCCAACAGACAGGCTTGTGATAAAGCGATATACAAATTATAGTGTACATTTAGGTTTTAAATATATATTTTCTTAATTTTAGTTATTGGAAATGTTAATAAGGGTGGAAAATGGACTGTTTCAACGTTAGGTTTTTTTTAGCTTCATGTTGTATCCGGCGTATAGAGAGGCAGAGAGAACGTAGTGTTTAGATCCTCCGTATCCAAATTTCCAAATTTCCGCAACATAGTTGAGAAACGGAACTCAACTCCGCGCTTTACCTTGTTATCCAGAACCGTAGCGCTGTAAGTCAATTTTTCTATGCCGCTCCACCATAACGGCCTCTAATATTTTATAAAAAAATAAACATATTCATAATATTATAAAATTAAAAAAATAACATCAAAACAACAATTTAAAGCACCTCATAAATCAAAATCCCATTAAATATTGAACAAGTAGGAATAAACGGAAAGACAATCGATGAGCGATTGTTGATAATTGTATACCTGCCCCCGTGGGCGGGCGGCATTAAGTATTCATAGCTTAGGCTGCAAGGCTGGGCCTAAGCTTAGGAAATAATAGAGTATTAAAATAATATAAAAAATGTATGTGGTTATTAGATTTATGTGGCACGCCGTACCGCTGATGGTAGAAACGTGAAATGTGGACAGATGTTTACTTTCGTAATCTGGACATCCGCTAAGAAGGGATTTTGAAAATTTTAACCTTAAAGGGATGAAATAGGGGCTTAAAGTTTGTTTGAAATCGGCACCGATTTTTATAAAATTTGGAATTCAGACTTTTAAAAATATTTAATTGAACACGTGTTTCATAGTTAGCTAAATAAGCAAGCGAAGCTGCGCGCGTCCACTAGTATTATATATATTATCTCAATTTTAACAGATTCGATGCGCATTCACAGAATTTTTTTTTGTACCGTCACGGTTTGTAAGCAAGGTAGTATGAGGGCACCTTGTGTTAAGAATTATCCTAAGTGTGAAACAATACTTAAAAAAAATAAATATTAAGAATATTCGTAAACATGATACTTCCATACTTAATAACAGGCAATCATAGTAATCGATTAGTGGGTGGACCCGAGAGCAAACACCATGAATAATATACTGTGTGAACTGACGGCTGGCAAAACATCAGATTGCGATCGAAAATATACTTTATTATATTGTTATAGGGTTGAAATTAACTTGTTTAAAACGAGGGTTTTAAACCACAAAAAGTTCCCAATAGCAGTACTGGTTTTCTTAGGATTAAACGTTTTGAAGGGATACAATTTCGGTATTTTTTGTTTTGTATTGAATTTTAATGATATTTTTTTCATAAAAGAATGACAATATATAAAATTATTAGAAAGAATACACAAGTCGTAGTCCATTATTTGAATTTTAAAATGAAAAATAGAAAATCTCATCTTTTTCCGTTCCCGTAGGAATTTTCAGAAATCTTGTTTTTCTTCCTACTTTGTAACTACACACTATCTAACCTATATCTATATGCCATACCTCCCTTAGTTCAGTAGTTTCACGGCGTCCTCGAATTCATTTTTTACAAACAATTAAAAAAAACTTATTTTATGGCGCTTAATAATATCCCAATCCCACTAGCTGAAAGATAATATTTTTATTTTCATGTGCGCAATGTGTTGAAAGTTAGACCTTTCTAACTTAGTGTTTTTACATTAAGTTTCCTCCCCGTACCCTGCTATATATGCGGGAAATAGCGCGAGAAGCTGCTTAAATATGAAATTTTGTACTCACAAGCCTGGGAATGTAACAAGTGTGTACAGTTGCCGCATCTCCCCTATCATACTTTGGGAAGAGGAACATCTGACGTAGACGAATGTATATTGCGATCTATTCTGATACTAGGTAAATATTATGACTATGCCAGTCACTTGGCTGGCTTGACTTGGCTTGGCTTCGCTTGACTATGACAGCATCTGCCTGGGTGACCGCGACCATTGTGGGTTTGATTCTTACTCAAAAGAATGAGGTATTTTAATTTCCGCGCTCTAGTAACAAAACAAAGCGTAATATTCCGATAATTGGGCGATAAGTGCGAAAAGTAATGTCCTACTCTACACCGCTACACTCGGGGAAAAGTTTCCAAATTTTCATTCATAGCCAATTTTATAAGCATATTTCTTAAATATATTTTAGTGTAAGCAAACAAATATATTACACATTAATATAAATTTTATATTAACCGTTCTTAGGTAACCTATCTTCGAGTATTAACTACTCCTCAAATATAAAATAGAAAATAATAATAATAATAATAATATGGAAAAACAGGGTACGGACCATATGTCTATAGAGTTATCATATTTTAAATAAAAATACATATAATAAAATACAACAATGAAAACTAAATGACATACTACCATTATAAAAGATGATCGTGTGCCTGACATGTCAATAATTTATTTAGCTCTTTTAACATCCATATTAGGTCGACGTCAGGTCGACGTCATATCCCACATCTCGCATCTCAAAGTCTATTGGCGGTAGTAATACATTTCGTTAATTTTAAAACGTTAAATAACCCTGTTGGTGATAAAACTGTGACTGTAGAAGCGAAAGGCTTTGGGATTCATTCCCACAAGAGGAATGAAATATTTAATATTTTCATTTTTCTCGTTCTATTAACTCAACACACAATGCCTACAGAATTCGGGGAAAAGTGGAAAATGGAAGTATCTTAATAGGTACGGAGTGTCTTAGGTTCCTACCGTATCATTACGTAGAGGGAGTCTAGCCCGCGCTTCATGGAAACCGACTATTCCACACAGATACCATCCAGTTTTCAAAACATTCATATGTTGAGTTACGGAACTCAACGCCGCGCTTCGTCTTGTTACCACAGGAAGAAAATTAAACTACCCAGCCATATGCATCAGATAAAAAAAATTACCATAGCTATTCAAGGCAAATCAACCCTGAATGGTCGCGTGTAATAAAGACGGTTATTGCCTACAATAATACCAGCAATTTGAACGTTCGCGAAAGCAAACATGGCGCTTTGTAGAAATGGATGAAACAGAAACATAGATATTTAAATAACATGTGTCAGTCTGGAATGGCGTTCTAATATTAGGCATTTTGTACTGACAATACTGACATTTTCTCTGACTCTACTAACGTTATGGTCGTATGGTGTTCGTACGTTATTTTCATACGACTTGTCTGTACTCTGTTATTCGACAATAACAGAATTTCTTGGTTTTTCAAATTATAAATAATTTATTTTTATCTAAATCTGTAGAAGAATTGCAATGTTTTCGAGTTCTGCCCCTCAACACGCAATTGATTGCTTCAGAAGTGTAAAATTTATTCGGGATCAACTCAGAAACATAGAAAAAATGAATTATAAAAATCCATGCATAATTAGTTAAGTAATTTAGTTAAAAAATGTAATATTAAAAAGTTCTGACTGATGACGGTTTTGGGTTCGATTCCCACACGATAGTGATTTCCTTGCTCTAGTATCAAAACAAACGCGTCGTAGATTTCCGCCGCTCATTACTCAATGTATTGAAAATTTCACATTGTGTACAGAACAAAGTGTCTAATAAGGTTCCCTGCGGACGACTAAATACGAGATATAGGTGCAGATATACAAAAAAAATACAATTAATATAACAATATACATTCATCTCATCTAGTACTAAAATATCATTGTAGTTCAGACGCTCCGTGCCTCCCGCCGCTATCGTTAGATTATGATCGGCTCACACTTGCCGGTTCCCACAAACAAGCCTACGGAGGACGGAATACGGAATAATTCCTGATAGGTATACATACCCTATACTTTTACATAGTACATAGTATATTGCGTAGTGTATTGCGTAGTGGATGTTATCTACATTATGTGGTAGAAAATGAAAGTTATGAGTTCAAACTTGTCAGGGAAATATTATGAAATTTCGAGAAATACTCTCTTAGTGGCGGTCCTATACATTTCCCAATCTCCCGTTATATAGGTTCACGCTGTTTCCCTCAAATAACAGGCCAGATAGAGGGAACCTTGGAGCCTAACACTCCGTTTTCGTTAAGACACTTCAGTTTACCACTTTAAGCTAAATTCTAGAGATATTGCCTTTTAAGTGGCGAAGCTAAACGCCGCACTTTGCACTTTAGGTATACCTAATTTCTAAGTCAAGTAGTTGTCAATGTCTGATTGTCTGTCAGTCACTCAATAACGAAAGTTTCTCATATACATTATAATTACTTACATTTTCTACGCTCAGTGGTAGATGGTTGATTATATTCTTTATCAGGCACCTCCTCCTTCACTTTCGCCTCCATCTGTTAACAATGATAAACATATTATTATAATATTTTTTGTATTTAGTGGTAGCGGTATCTATATTTAAAAAAATAGAAGACCATTGAACCCAGTTAATTATTAAATAGAGTCGTTATTAATAAAATATTAAGAGAGGTAGGGGAAGACCTCGGTTAACCTTCGACAACATAGTATCAAAGATACTGGAGGAAGGTAAAGGGTCACGTAAAAAGCATGAGGACCCCCCGGAGGTAAGGTATGTAGAGACCGTAGCCTTTTGCGCTCCGTTCTGTCTGACTTTTTAAATATTCTTTACACAAGCGGAAGCAGGAGGAATTCTGCCTAACCTGGAGGGATACACTGTGATAGGGATACACTGTGATGCTGAAAAAAAAGGTTAAAGCTAAACTGCTTAAATGTATATAAAATAAGATTTTCTAAAATAGAGTAGGTACCAACTAATACTCGAATGTATCTGGTCGCACTTGACCGCCGCACTGCGTTGCGTCTCTCTAACAGTTACCATATGCCTGTCCGCAGATTATATGCTACAGATGCTGTACACTCTTCATTTTTCCTAAATAAATTATATTTTATATAGCACAACGTTTGATTGTAAACACGACGGTTTTGGGTTCGATTCCCACTCGTGGGAATGAACAATTTTTATACCTGGCTGTGGTAATAAGACAAAACGCAGCGCTGAGTGATGCTATTCGATAAACAAAGTCTCAGAAATTGAGCGGTGGTTTACAACAATTTATAAAAGTATATATTGTTTACTATACAAATATATTTTTATAGTGTTTTAATAAGCCGTATTATTAAACAAGATTTTTTAGTTTTGAAGTAATCTTTAACTTTTATTTGATACCTATAATTAGAAGAGCGTTGTTTGTAATTGCTTTGAAAACAACGTCCCCCTACTTTATATGTGAGCTCTATTTTGATTATTCATATAACCCTCGTCAGTATTATGTCTCATATATCAAAATAGGACGTTCTAAAGAAATAGCACAGTCATACATACATACCCATGCTTTAAAACAATACCCTCATTCTGGGGCAGTAGGGTAACGTGGAAACTTACTAGACTATACTTTGTCTATATTTGCCTCTATAGTCTATATGAAAGTTTAAATTATTGGTAGATTATCTTAAACGCAGCATCTCCTTAGCTGATCTTTGAGAGCACCTGCGTTTTGTAATGTCCAGTGTATATACATTGAAAACAGTTTGTGTTTCCTGCCAAATAGTTTTAACACTTATGTAATGGAACCATAGAGTGAGGCGATTCTGTTATTAAAAATAGTGATAGAATTACTTGTATATATTTTTTTTTCATACAGGAAAATATAAGTTTTTGAATACGTTTTAAAAGAAATATCTCATGGTTTGATTTCCCCATTTACTATATAGTAGATTTTTTGCTTCATGCTATAGGACATAGAAGGGTAGGTACAGGGAAGCTAGTGTTAAGATCGTTCTCCACAGACGGCCACATTTTTGAGATTGTGCATAGAATGGTGGAACTCAACGCAGCGCTTTATCTTGGTACTACAGCGAAAGCCCTGTTACAATTTTATGAAGCAAAATGATATACAGTAATACGTCTTCGTTTTTTCATTTATTTCTTTATATTTTTTTACTAAAAATATATCATTCTACGATAGCATGTAATGTAAACACTGCAAGCCACCTGCGACGGGCACCTACGCTAATGAAACTAAGCATTTTTCATGAAAATTACATTTGTCATTTATACTAATATAATAAAACGGAAGAGTTTGTTTGTTTGTTTGAACGTTAAGATCTCTGGATCTACTGGTCCGATGTACTATGTTTTTGTTTTGTATGAAAGCTGCATTCTTCAGAAGTGCTATAGGCTATATTACATTACATTACACATATATACTAATATATTAAAATACTTCCTAATTTGACATGCAATTTATTCTGCCATGTTAATAAAAACCGTCGTCGCTACGCTACCGTTACCGCGACATTTTGATATTCATCCTTATGACAATAAATATAATAGTCACTTTTAGCATTTTATCTAGATTGAAATTATAGTTTACTGTATAACATTCTAATAAATAATTAAAACTCATGCGAAATAACCTAGCCTTCGGGCGGCATAGTATGACCGACGCGAACGGGCAGATGACGTTGACGGTTTTATAAATTTTCATACATTTTCGAACTTTATTTGCTGTTTATAATTAATTTACAATACACTTTGGTTCTCTTCTTATTTTATTTGATATTGCTGGCTAAAATTATCCTTTTAGGTATTTTTTAGGTACTTTTTCTAATATTAAGAATATTCTTTAGTTACTTTTACTTTTTATGCTGGTTTATTTCAATTTCTCAGATATTTTTTCTAATAATATGTAGAGACATATAACACAAAAAGCATAATAAGTAGAGACTTATTATGCTTTTTGATTATTTAAGCTTATATTTTCCTACTAATTCTATTGAAAACTGAAAATAATATATTTAATAAATATTCAGCAGGCGGCAGGCAGTTTAAGCAGGCGTAACGTAGCCGCGTCCGGATCCACTGGTGAAGTAATAAAGATGAACAAATCGATTCTGTACTAATTTGTGAAATAAAAAAAATATTGAAATGGGGCCTCTATGGCCTCTACTCGTATGTTACTTAGGAGAATATTTATGCAGTATTGCATGAATACGTAACAGACGACGTGTCGTTACACCACCCAACACGCATATTTTCTAAAAAATGGGAAGTACGTGGAGAATGGAGTGCTTAACACTAGATTCCTTCTACCAACCCTGCAGTGTGAAATTAAAAAAAAACCGAAAATATGTGAAAATAACGATATTTCTTTGCTTTCCCATCCAAACCAGGTGATACGAGTTCCGTACAAAATAAGCATATGCTCGTACCTGCCTAGAATATATACACATGAAGTTCATATATCTTCAATAGGACGGTAAATAAACAGGATTCCTAGAAGTTCTGGTCAGTGTACAAATTCACCGGATATCGGGGTAATCAAATACAATTTTTTAAGCAACATATTTTTAACATATGTATGTATTAGTTAATCTTTTTTTTTTACCGACTTCTGTAAGAAAAGGAGGTTATCAATTCGACTGTATTTTTTTTTATGTTTGTTACCTCATAACTTTTGACTGGGTGAACTGATTTTGATATTTTTTTTTATTAAATAAAATAAATGAACGACTTTCTTATATTGAATGTAGGAAAACGGGACTAACCCAACACCATATTTTAGCCAAATGAATCCTAAAGACATTTTTTTAACAATTTTTCCAAATGGAGATAACACCACTTCCACTACGTAATTATTGTTAGTGATTTATATTATACTTTACTAGCTCCCTCTCAAGGCTTCGCCCGCTTGTACTACAAAATTATTTTTTTCTCATCCGAATTACTTTCGTGATCTAATAACATACTGCAACAGTGATTATTTTTTGGCGCATTTTATAGATAATGGTATGGAATCCTCGCTTCCGACTCGCACTTGGCCGTTTTTTGTAGATATGATGTTAGTTTTCATACAATATTATTATTGTGTGAAATAATACTCTCTACTTTTCTACAGACTTTTCAGATTGATTTATTTTTATTTTTGCATGACAAATGCAATTTTCCTGAAAAATGGTAAGTTTCATTAGCGCAGGTGCGCGTCGCAGGTCGCAGGTGGCCAACGTTTACCTAATAAAGCATCTTTGAATTATAAAAAAATTCACTTTAATAATATTTTTTTAACTCTACCTTTCCCATTACGTAATATAAAATGAAATATTTTACGAGAACTTAGTATAGGTGTAGTTTCATTTAATTTGAAATAGAATATAATATATTACTGAAAACAAGTTGAGACTGTCGGGACTCAGTCGTGTCGGCACAAGTATGTTTGACTGTAAACGCGACGGTTGTGTGTTCGATTCCTACTCGGGGACTATCTTTAGCCACTGAACACTGTGCCTCTCTCATTTCCCTTACTTTAAGTATATATTGAAAATATATACAAAAAACTATCGCTAAGTAAGAAAGAAAAAAAATAACATTTTTTTTTACAAATTTCAGTCCAATAAATTTTCCAAACGACAAATACCTAAGTATTTCCCCAAAGGTTTTCTCATTAGAGCGGGGCGCAGGTGCCGAGCAGGTGGCCGGCGCCTTCGCACGTAATTGACCCACATTAATCGTTACGGGTTAAATTATTTAGATATTTCACGAAATGGATAACATATATTTTGAATCGCTTTGTTTAAGCATAATGGATATTGCAGTAAACTATACTATAGCACAAGCATGCTATTGTATACGCGATGGTTGTGAGTTCAATTCCCAATAGAAAAAGTTAGCTTCACGCTATACATCCTTCGTTTAGCAGGTTAGGCAGAGGGAGTTTGGGAGCCTAGTGTCAAGGCACTCTGTTCCCCATTAAGATACTTACCTACTGTGGATTTTTGAAGGAATTGCGTGTTGGGTGTCATATAACTATTATATTATTTATGTATCTACAAATGAACATCAATGGCCAATGTAAAAACAACTACTTTATCTAAAAATGTACGCGATATTTTTATTTTTATACGTTTATTTTTGTTTTCACAATCACTTTAATAACATTATTTTATCATTTAGCAGCCAATTAGCTACGAAATATTGAAAAAACTAGTTACCAGTAGCTAGTCTATGAGGCTACCTACTGATATGAGGATAAAATTAACAAACTTAAATTTGAGAGCATTTATATAAATATACCTTTTAATATTCAATTTTGGAGCTTTTTTCTTTATTTGTATTTTAAGTTTCTCTCAGTTTCTCAGACGATCCTGTAAGGGTTTTATTTTTACCTTTTGAGGTACGAAACCCTAAAAATTTATCAATTTTTTAACGAAACTAAGAAATAACATTTTAAGAACTTACAAAATATATAACAAAATATATTACAAAAATAATTTATAATATACAAATAAAAAAAATCTTTAAGATAATAGTTAAATTCAAGATGAACACTAGGTATATATAGGTACATACTACATACTCTTAGATATTTCAATAAAATGAGAACGTACCCGACACCTGCGGCCCCAGGTGGGCTCTAATGAGAAACCTAAGGCACTATTTGTCATACTCATATATCACATACTTGGAAGCAATTTAGATATATTGGTACTATTGACATAATAATTTTAAAAATGATATTTCAACTTCACGGTGTATCCCGCATGTAGTGCAGGGTAGGCAGAGGGAGCTTAGAATTAAGACACTCCACTTCCCTACTTTCCGCCAAATTCTGAAGGCATTGCGTGTTGAATGGCGGAACTCAACGCCGCGCTTTGCTTCGACACCATAGTAAAAAAATAATATTACAATTTCTCTAGTGGGAATCGTACCTAAAACTGTCGCGAATAGCCTCTTAATTAACTGTTATAACAATTTTAATAAATAAAATAACTAGATGACAATAAAAAAGAAAATTTCTTGTAGCAGACTGTAAAATAAAAACCAAGAATCCTTTTTCTAATTAGCGCTTCAGATAAGACTTTCTGCGAACGTCGACGTTAATGATATGGAATTGCGTGGAAATAGCATTTTCTCAATGACCACTCATTTCAACGTAATTATCTAAGTACTTATTGACATGCCTACGGTATTTCAAATTGTACCCAGTCTATATTATCTTTGACGTCCTTACCTCTAAAATTGTCAGTTCATAGACTGACTGACTGAAAAAAAAAATATACGTTCATACAATGGTATGCAAAACATAGATGACATCGATACAAGCAATCTCTTTGATTAATTAGCGACCCGCTCACGGCTTCGCCTGCTAACACACACTATAATTTATTTATTAATTAAAAGTACTTTGATAATCTAGTAACATTATCATTTTAAAGATAATACCCACATATTTTATTTACTTTTAATATTTTTTTACTTAGCCTACTTTATGAAGAAATAAAAAAATCATAGTTCAACTGTAAGAGAGCTAAGTATCATGAAATTTAACAGAATACGGAGAACGCAGACACCATATTCTCTGTCTAAAACAGAATATAAATCACAAATAAATAAATGACAATTAATAACAATCATAAATCATGCAGCAGGTTAGAGGCACGCGTTCAGTTTCAGTTACAGGGCGCCATATGGTCGACACCTGGTGTTACGTCACTGCACTGCAGTGGACGGCTGGACGGTAATGCTCGCCGTTTTAATTATACTTCAGCTTCGGACTGTAAACGCGACGGTTGTGCGTTCGATTCTCGTTTGGGGGAATTAATTATTTTTATTTCCTTCGCTCTTGTAACAAGATAAAGCGCGGCGTTCAATTATGAATTATTGAATATGCTATGTATTTAGTTAAATACCTTATACCTAATACTAATATAAAAATAAGGGATATATTGACGAAAATATTGTATGACTGTATTAATTAAAATTATTCCGTTTCAGTGTAACTTCTGTGCCGAAACTAGAACGCTGTGGTGTAGAACGCTGAAATTGGTCAGGTATGGGAGTTGTCATTTAAGGAGTGTCCTTGCACTCCCTGAAGCACTAATGATGAATTTCGCGGAAGTGAATCTAGTTCTGCTCCACGGTGGCCTCAAACGGCCTGTTAATACAATTATTAATATAACAATCATTAGTTTCAGTTTTAGAGTGCCATGTGGTGGACACCTGCTTACAATCTAATATGTGGTTAATAATCATTTTAAACGAGAAATAACGAAGAAAGTGATTTATCTCTATTTATATCTTAGCTTCACGCACGTAGCAGGCAGGCAGGGTAGGCAGAGGGACCCTAGTGTTAAGACGGGCACCACGCATTCCACGCATCACCCAATTTTCAAGACACTGCAAGACAAACTTAATACCGTAGTTTATGTTGTTACTAGAACAAGAGAGGAAATAACAATAATTTATTACCCATAATGTGAACCCAGCCCATATAAGCCGTGCCTGGGAACTTGTAACCCTAGAATAGCTTTAAGGGACTTATTTATTATAAAATAAAGTAAGTTAAAATTAAAAGTAACTGGTAATTAATTATAATTAAATAACAATAATCAGTTTCAGTTTCAGAGCGCCATGTGGTCGACACCTGCTTTTACCGGTGACGTAAAAGTGCAGCGCATCGTACTCGCTGTTTTAATATATTTCAAAATTGCGTGTTTTTATTTGACTAGTTTAGGTTGACCCACTTCCCAGTGTCCTAAAATGTAAAAAAAAAATAAAAAATCATAATTTACCCCGTTCTCTATTGAAATTGAGAATATGACTTCAGTTCTGACTTCAGACTGATGATAATGAAATTACATACGAGTATAACGAATATTGTGGTTATTGCAAAATGGCAGCCGCACCAAAATGGCAGATTAAAATTTTTTGCACAACGAGGCAATGGATAATTTGTAAAATACAATATAAAAAAATTCTAGGAACTTGTTTTCAAAAACGTTTTTAATTAATATTATTATTTTTAATTATTGCTAACCGATCGGCAGATTTCATCCTATATTAGTGCCAAATATTCTTTTTTATACGTTTTACACTTTCTCAGTTAGTAACAGAGAAGTTATTATATATTTAGATACATTATGTGCCTAGGTAGATTAAAGGTGATGTTTAATTCTATAAAATTCGGCGGAAAATGTCAAACGGAAGAGTTGTATGAGAACGGAGTGTTTTAACACTAGGTTCTAACCAAAAATATTTCAGATTTTTGGTAATTTTTTCATAAAGCTAAAAAAAGTTTACTACAAACTGCGGCGTTGAACAGAAAAATTGTGAACTCTAGGTCTCTCATTACGGCCATAACACCACGTTGTTTGCACAAAACGTATAGGCACATTATAAATAAGACGCGCCCCCGCACACATGGCTGGCACGCCTGCGTCACGGACCATGGACCACGGTCAGCTGCAACGAGTACGAGGTATGAATATTAGATCTGGCAATAATTAGGTGTACACTACTGTGAATTATGGATTCGATTTCCACTAGAGGGGATGATTAATATCCTTATGAATTAGGATGTTTCGAACATTGGACGGAGTATGGAAAACCGAATGTTTCCACTCTACTATGCGGGGAGCAGAGTAAAGCTCCTTTTTGCTCCTACATATACAGTGTTAGACACTCCGTTCTCTGTAAAGAGTAGTATTAGATATATCATTTTGAAAATTGAGCAGTGTTTTGAATACGGAAAATCTCTACACTAGCTTCACTGTGCCTATCCTATGTTATATGCGGGATACAGCGTGAAGCTATAAAAAAAAGAATAATTGTGTATACTATAGTGATAATAGAAGCAACCCAATTAAACAAGGCAGTGTATAAATAAGACGCGCCCTCGCCATATGGCCAAACGTCATACTGAAATCTGTTTTTGTACCCACCTATAGGTTTACCTATGGAATAATTTTCACATATATCTCATAGTTAGTAGAAGAGTAGAAGAAGCGTTTGACTGTAAATGCGATGGTTTCAGATTCGATTTTCTCTCGGGGGAAATAATTATTTTGATTTGTTCGTTCTAAAGCCGGTACCGGTAAAAAGTCAAGCGCGATGTTTCAATGCAATGTTTAAAAAATTGGATGGAAATGGGGAAGGGAGTGTCTTAACACTAGGTTCCGTTTGCTTACCCTGATATAACAAGGCATACAGCGTGAAGCTAAAAATCTTGCAGGTAGGACCACAGACTATTGTTAATTCTTGAAAACGTCGGATTTCAAAAATATATTTTAGATTACCAAAATATACAATCAAAAACAAGCAGTTAAGAATAAAAATAAATCCAAAAAATAATTAAACACGAATCTTGTTATAGTAAAAATTTCTTTTTTTTAACTAAAGCTATAACTAACAAAATAATAAGTACCTATACATTAAATAACAGGGACACGAGGCGCCGCGTGCGACACACACGGCTGCGACGGTTTTGTGTACACTGCTCTGTGAAATGTGATAAATAATGCAGTTATTATGTGAGTTTTGGATTTTTTTTTCTCTAAACTAATAGAATCTCAAAGGAAAAAGATTTTTTTTTTTAGATTACTATTATAATTTATGAATGAAAACGGCATCTCAAGATCGATCTCAGAGTTGAGCCTAAGTGCCCAAGGTAAGTCTGATCACAGCCCACAGGTAAAGTGGGTTACAACGATATGTTTAACGTAATATAAAAAAACCCACAAACATTATTTATTTCGAATCAATAGTTTCTGAGATTAGCGCGTTCAACCAAACAAACTCTTTAACTTTATTATATAAGTAGGTATACATTATGAGATTATTAGGTTAACAAAACAATGAAAACTAACAAAAAAATCTTCAAATAAAACCATATGTCCTAAGTCACTAAGAACGAATGCAAACAACGTAACGGATACAAATCCGTAATTATCCCGTTATATACGGGCACTAGTACGGAAACGAGCTCGCCACGCACCTGTAGCTGTACTCGTATGTACAGCGGTAATTTACAGATTTCCTAGTTATTTTATTACGCATACTGTTTAGGAATTTTAGATGAATTGGTTCATTGATATAAATTAATATTATAATTACCTACAGAGAAGCCTTACATAGCAAGGGGCTTTCTCCCCCATAGCAAGGTGGGCAGAGAGAACCTAGTGTTAAGCCGCTTCGTTCCTTACCTTACAAATCATTTCCCCGAGTAGAAATCGAATCCACAATCGTCACTTTTACAGTCAGAAGATTCCCGCCGACCCAACATCATGGCCTTACGAACTTTTCACGCAATGCCTTCAGAATTTGGCCGAAAGTGGGGAACGGAGTGCCTTAGCACCAGGTTCCCTCTGCCTACCCTGCTGTGTGCGGGGCACAGCGTGAAGCTGATATATTTATTTATTTTAAGTACATAATAAACATTGTATTGTCCAAGCTTCGAGCTACTAACTTCCAACCAAAACATATATCCAAAGAAAGAAAGGTTTTAAATATAAACATATTTTGCCATATCTCATGAAATAAGTCACTTTTATAATAGACAATACAATATCGGCAGGGGTGACCAACTGTCGCCCGCATTAATATAAAGATCTTGTAGCATCTGGTATGAGGCCGGCGCTGAATCGATAAGCATTTGCTGTAAAAGTTACATTTTCACTATCTGGACTTGAAATTGGTTGAATTTTTTGTAATTTTTTTTTTTAGTTATAGGGGGTTATTTACTTTTTTTTTATATATATATATTAAAAAAAAATACAAAATACCTCCTAAAAATACAAAATACCTCCTAAAAATACCTCCTGCATAGTAAAACCTAGTGATAAACCACTCTGTTCACCTTTTTTGTTCGTAATTTATTTCTAAAAACCTTATTTCTTTTGATGATTTTCTTCTGCCTTTGACGCATACAGTGGGTTCCTTTCTCTCACTGTGCGAATGAAGAATGTAATGCAAAGTTTTCATGTGTATGTTCAAAATTTCCATCATTTCAATACAGACTTATCAAGAGGCCCTTAAAAATTCAATTTTATACAATTTGATGTGATTTGAAAAGGTTTATTGTATTGACCCATATGGAATTTAATTTCTATATAATTTAGATTTAGGGGAAGAAAGGAAGATAAATAAATAAGGAATAGATAAATAAATAAGGAATAGATTCAATTTGCATTGAAAAATATACATTTTAATATGCATATGTGAAGTACCTGTGAATCCATCAAAATCACGAAGATCTCTTTTTTTATTTTATTTTTATCCTACGTATAGAAGAATAGACAGGGGGAACCTAACATTAGACACTCCGTTCTTCGCTTTCCGCCCGAATTAAAAACAATTCATTTTGAGTGGCGGTAGTCTACGCCGAACTTTTCCCATTTAAATTGGGAAATGTAAAATAAAAACTCATTCCCTCAAATTGGAATCAAAAGGAAAACCATCACAGGTTTGGAGACTCTGTGGTACTAACCACGACATACTCTTTTATTCTCATAAAAGAAAAGTTGACACACCAAAGTAAAAAAAAATACTTTAAACATATTCCAACAACAATAACCTATACAAATGGCATATTTAAATAACAATATGTACACAAGAAGTATAAATTAGCGGGTCTCAGCTGCCGCCGCGTGTCCGAGCGGGCAAACATTTATACAGGATGATTGCGGATTGTGAACGTGAATTATACTCTAGCAGTATACATAGCACTGTTAATTGATCATTATTTTTTTATGGCAGTGTAGGCAGAGGGAACCTAGTGTTAAGTCAAGAATGTTGCCTACACACATGTCCAATTTTAAAGATTTTAAAGATTTTTTTTTATACCGTCGTGACGGCAGAAACGTGCGATTATAAATGCGTCAGATCTATTCTCACTCGAGGTAATGAACTATTTAATATTTCCATTTCCTTATCTGATAACAGGGCAAATCACAGCCTACAGAATTCACCTCTCAATACGCATCGCCTCGAGAACTTAGAGAAAGAGGGGGAATGGATGTGTTCTAATGAGAATGGAGTGTCTTAACACTAGGTAATAGTTTATCTCCGGGTTCGGTCTCTTCCAATCTAGATATAGGGATATATCTAGATTGCTACATCCCGCATGTAGCAGTGTAGACAAAGGGACAGAAAATAATACGTAAAGTAAATAATTATTGAAAAAATGCTGATTTTTATAAGTAAATGATCTGATTTACTTATAAAAATCAGCATTTTTTCAATTTACGAATTAAGCTTTAAACCTTTATCGATACCCAGATTTGGAATGCACCTGATGCTACGTACGTACGTACGCCCCTTACTACGTAAACTGATATTAATAAGTAAATATCACAATGTTTACTATCCATTGCTTTTTTTTATTATATCCATAGATTTAGGCGTTAACACTTACGTTTATGTATAAATCGTTAAACATATCACACAAAAATTAAGCTTCTTATTTATATTGTACTGTAACATTTTGTTTTCCCCATGCCTGTAGGAATTATATATTAAAAGCAAAAAATCATTTTTAGAAAAAACTTTTAATTAAGCGGTCTAAAAAGGAGAAAATAATTATTTCTTTTAAATTTTAACTATCAACTCATAACATCATTGTACACAATTTATATGATCATAAAAGCTTGTCGCGTTAATCAATATTTATTTAAATTGAAACTTTAAAAAATTAAACTTAGCAGATTTTACATAATTAAATTAGCACTAGTTCAGTTACACAAGTAAATCGCGCGACAAGCTTTTATGATCATATAAATTGTGTGCAATGTGGTTATGAGTTGATAGTTAAAATTTAAAAGACAAATTTTATTTTCTCCTTTTTAGAGCATTTAAATAAAAGCTTTTTCTAAAAATAATTTTTTGCTTTTAATTTATTCAGGTTTAACATTACGATGGGAATTATTAATAAACGATATATAAAATAATCCAAGTGCTCGAGGTGACTATGGCCGCAAGTATAGTACGCTTGCCTTCTAAAATGGACTATCCAACGCAAGTATATTTTTTCCAAGTCAAATATTATTTCCTGAAGTTATCACGTTCAAATAAATAAAAATATTATTTTATTTTGAACATCACCAAAAAACAATTTACTGTGTTTATAGTAGTAACATATTGTTGGTAATAATATATTTTATGTATTTCTAGAAAACAATAATAATGTGAAGAAATACATTTGCAACATTTATTTTTAAATTAAGTTTTGTTCACACAAGGTTTATTAGTTATGTTTAGAAATATTTCCACATTGTTTTTTATTATTTGTATTTATTATTTTCAAACTATACGTTGCAATATTAATTCGCTAAGAATCTTTCAAGGACGAGATGCGGTTCCTGGAGAGTTTCCGTACGCAGTTTCTCTAGCTATGAAAACTATCGAAGGGACACAATCAGAAGTATATCAACTCCTTTGTACTGGGAGTATCGTTACGCCAGTATGGACATTGACTGCAGGACATTGTATTGAATACATACGCAGTATTCCAATCCCAAAAAAAACTATGTCAACTGATTCTTCGCTGGTCATCCGTTATGCAATTAACTCGGAGAAGAAGCATCATGAATGGGGTGCCAGTGATATAATTAACACTGTATTGCATCCTGGTTATAAACTGATAGTTTATAAAGATAAGCCTATGACCATAATAAATGATATAGGTTTACTGAAAACAAGTAAGGCGATAGTTTCAGTGCTGGGTGTATTTAGCTCAGTTGATTATCGCACATTGTATGGGCACAAAGTTTCAACATTTGGCTTTGGATTGACTAAATCAGGAGATGTCGTAGACGATGCTCTGTCACTTAATAAAACGCTTCAAGTATATGAAGCGATAGTTGTTAAATGTTCTTGGACATTACTAAATGATCAATTAGTTAATACTATGCGACCAATATTTTGCTTGTCCTGGGAGTGCAACAAGCCTGCAAAGACTTGTCCTGGAGATTCAGGAGGGCCTGTCATTCACTCAACTGGTATCATAGGAGTTCTTACAGGTAGTGACACTGCTTGTGATACGATGGAAAGTGTATATGCGGGAATGTCAACACCACTAAGCCCTTACCTTAACTGGATTGTAACACAAATAAGAGACACATGAATATGTAAATTCTAAATCATTTTTGTTTTAAGTTTCATAATGGATGTCTACGCATTATTTTTAAATATCGTCCGTGAATCCGAATATCAAACGGTGTATACATAGTGATTTACATAATCTTAATAAATAAATTATAAGCAAAAAATCATTTTTAGAAAAAGCTTTTATTTAAACGCTCTAAAAAGGAGAAAATAAAATTTGTCTTTTAAATTTTAACTATCAACTCATAACCTCATTGTACACAATTTATATGATCATAAAAGCTTGTCGCGCGATTTACTTGTGTAACTAAACTAGTACTAATTTAATTATGTAAAATCTGTTAAGTTTAAATTTTTAAAGTTTCAATTTAATTAAATATTTATTAACGCGACAATTACGACATATTAGATTCAGAATGACGTCACATATTTTATCGTGCATTGTCATCCAAACTAAACGTGTATACAAAATTTCAGCTCAATCGGTTGAAGATATCTACTTCAAAATTGAGCTCCAAGATTTCACCCGAACACACATACATACATTGCAAGTTAAATAAAAGTTTTTAAAAAAAATTCTCTCTTAATGCTCCTAATCTGTCAATTTCAAGGTTGGCGCGTTATCTTTTTTCATCCCTCAGTATAGTATATAGCTTGTTAACTAATTTTTATATTCAGCCTCCATTAATAGATACAGTTCTTAACACTAAGTTCCCTGTGTATCCCGCTATAGGTAGCGGGTAACATATCACTAAAATCTTACTACTTCTAAAACAAAGAAAACTACTTGTAAAACCAAAATAAAAGAAAATAGAATAAGAAAAACTATTTACATTACACTGCACAATTCTCAAAAACTTTCTTAATCGAAACCTATTAGCAACAGGCGATGTACTCGTATATCGAATAATTTCCCAATAACTCACCATTGCTTGTTTACTATCGATCGTTTTGTTAGCTCCGTTATAAGGTGAACAATAGTGAAGCAGAAATGTATGACGCAGTGGAAAGTGTTACGCTTCAATCTGTTACCCGGAAGACCAGGATGAAGAAAAAAATAAGTTTTACAATATTGTCAATTATGTTACATTTGTCATATAAAATTAATGAAAAATAAAAAAAAACATAGTGACATATCACTTTATTTTCACTACCTCTAAAACAACGAAAAAAAAACAAATTAAATTCCTAAATTCAAACTCATTACACTGAGCAACTCTCAAAAACTTTCTTAATCGAAACCTATTAGCAACAGGCGATGTATATAGAATAATTTCCCAATAACAAACAAAGAACGATAACTCACCGTTGCTCGTGTTCTATCGATCGTTCTGTTAGCGCCGGTATAAAGTGAGAGGTAGTGAAGCAGCAATGTATAACGTGGTAGCAAGTGTTACGCATTTGGCTAGGCGAGGCGTCAGGTGTGGACGACGGGCGCGGGTTTGGCAAATTTTAATGAATGTCGACACTGACTTATTGCTGCTGGATGTGCTTATATAAATAAGCGTATATATTATATTTTGTTTATATTTTATTTTTTTTGTTTTTATGAAGAGTTTTAGAGTTAGACTTTGAGAGGATGGATAAGTTACACTTAAAATGCTAATGTTTTGTAATGAATTTACTTTGTTTTAGCAGTAGCTATTGTTTTTTTTTTTTTATTTTAACGAAATTTCTACTCACGATAATAAAATTAATAGTAATAAAAAGGCAATCAAGTCCGAAAGAATATTTACAGATGTTGATTGGGTCTCCTGCAATATTTGAAAAACTGTAAATACGTGAGAATTGAGTGAGCTATACGAACAACAAAAAAACATCGTAAACAAAGAAAACTATTACCTCAAATCTCAAGCCACTTCTATCCTACATAGATCTCCAGCGCCCGCCATATGCCACCGAGTGCCGTGTTATATGGATTTTCATTTAGGCAAACGTATAATATTCGTATTATAGCGCTTAGCGACAGCTAATGTGAATTTTTATGCTTAATTTTTTAAATAAATTGCCCTTTTTAAACTTATTGTTTATAATTAAAAGGAAGGTTTGAACCCACACCTGTACGACGTCCAAGTGTTATAGACCGAAAACTACAACAGAATATTATAAATTATAGCCAAATAACTGTCGTTTGTGGTATTTCTATATTGAAAATTATATAATAGAAAAGCTTAAACAAATACATAATGCTTAGAATGTAAACCTGCTAACAGCCTATTAGAGAAATTATCAAGAGACAAAAAAAACGTTAAAAACTATGATTATATGTGTTTGGAAGAAAAGATTTACAATTTCACAAGTTAATTTGAAATAAAATAAAGATCAGTTATGTATTTTTTTTACACTTTCCAAAACAATACAATTTTTGTTGTATCATGGTGCAGTTGTATATGTATATCTACACTTTCATCTTCGAGATTTCGCGTCTTCTTTAAAATTAAAATAATTAATTTCCTCAAGTGGGAATCGAACCCATAACTGACGCGTTCACATTCAGACACGGTGCTCTTGACACGCAATGGCCTCCAATTTATAAGTGGTTTCTTAATTTATGATAATAAAAATAACAAAATCATATCTTAACTAAATTTTAAGATAAGTTTAGTCCAAGAGATGACCACAAAAGTAAGAGAAGTTTGTAGTGACAATTGTATACGAAGTGCAAACATTGGAAAACTGTCATAAGAATAGTGTTGGACAGGACGAGACAGTTCCGCATCGATGTAAAATCGATATTTTTACTCTAAATAATTAGGTAAATAAGCATCTAATAGAAACCTGGTTAAAAGCCGCTTAACTTAGCTCGAAAAGAAAAAATATATAATTTCCTAACCTAATTATTATCAAATCCTATTATCTAGCTGGGACTGTGGTAGTAGTATGTTGATTTTGGACTGAAAGACTGTCTCCGTAATAACCATGAGAAAACCGATCATTTTTAAAAAAATATGAATACACTGCCTTCACGCTGTATTTTGCATATAGCAGGGTAGGCAGGGAAACTTAGTGTCAAGACTCTCCATTTTCCACTTTCTTAAAATTGGGAAATTTCCGAGACATTGCGTGTTGAGAGGCGGAAGTCAACACCACGCTTTATCTTAAAAAAAAATATTCAGACTAGTTTCTGAGATTAGCGTGTTCAACCAAACAAACTCTTCAGCTTAATAATTAACATTGATCGTATAGAAAATAATACATACACATACACACATTAAACAAACACTGAAAATGTAAATTAACAACTAAAATTTGATCTCTAACACGGCGAGATCATTAAACACTTCAGGCGCAGGGTTAAGGAAGTGTCACCGCCAGTGTCTTGACGGTGGCAGCGAGTGTACGTCACGCTCATGTCACGCTGACAGTGGATGCTGGGATTATTAACTTATGTGGTTCTATATGCTAATATATTTGTAAAATATATACTATTAGTTATTTATATCCAAATATATTATATAGGTTTTTATTGTATATATTGTTTTAATAACATTAGATTCACTCTGCGTACTCTGCTACATGCGAGATACGGTGTAAAGCTATTTATATATGAAAGCAATTAACTGGATCTCTTTTTAACATACATTCTCTATCGTGAAACGTTATCTCTTTTCTATCACCTTGGGGTGTTCTCTATACAAGGCGACGTTCCTCTGCCACGGTAAAAATAACACTAAAAGATAAATAGTGTTTTTTTAATCAGGGAGAGTACTTCTGACTTGTAGTCCAAGTACAGACTTAAGAGCCCCCGCTTTTGCCCTTAAAAATGGACATTAAATACTATTTCAAATCAGAAAAATATAGTAATAACCTTATAAGAAGAACTTGAACCCACTGTCCTATACAATTCAGGCCTACCTGAACTACAAGGGTCTCAATATTTTATTTATTTAATATTGATCGTTAATTTTAAAACGAATTATGTCAAAAGTTTCACAAACACAACACACACAAGATTACCGTTTACCGATTTTCGTTCGATTATTGCACGTATTAAAAGTGAATGCGCATCACTAGTGGGGGGGTAATGGGCCTGTCAGCGGCATGCCGTCGACACTTGGAGCAAAGGATTACAGGTCGGGCGTCAGGGGGAGGCCACTACCAATGTTTACTTAGTTTTGAATTTGATTGAATGTCTGAAGAAATATTGTTTAATTGTCGTGAGCTTATAAATTTATTGGTGAATATTCTGAAAAAGAGGGAGCGTTTTCGATTTTCTTTTCTTTTTCGATTTGAATTTTCTTTATTTTTCTTGTCTTAATCATTTATTTTAGCTAATAATTTATTTTATCATATTTCATTTAACATTTTTTAATTAATATTCTACACTTTACAAGGAAAAATAGTTTTTTAGTAAACGTATAGGGGGGTTCAAATTCCGTTACGTCCCAATGTTTATACGTTTTCTAAGAAAGTATTTTACCAATTTCGTGTTCTGTGTATAACTTAATTTCTGTATCTAACTCATATTCAAAAAACTCCCTCTCTTCTGTTATATGAGACTTTATAAACGAATTTTATATTGAAGAATGATAGTTAAAACTAAAGTTTAAGTAGTTGAAATTTTTATTATTGACTAAAAAAATATTTGCTATGTATATAGCTAAAGCTGAATTCCGTGAAAAATATTGTGCTGTACATATGCCCTTCTCGAAAATGGAGAACGGAGTTTTTTGACTCTAAGTTTTCTTTATTTATTTAATTTTAATTTTCTAGTGGCTATTACATTTTTAAATGATAATATTACAAACACCACATAGTATAAGTAATGTATAGCCGTTTGAAAGCAGACACTACGTGCATATATTGTGTCCGGCTTTACAACCATTTCAATATTATGCACATAAAAGGTACAATATGAACAAAACGTAGTAACAAAAAGAAAGGGAGAACAGAAACATTTACATAATAATGATAGTAAACAAAAACTATGTAAGACCTTGCAAAACATTGTTACTTCCTTACAGGTTCCCTGTGCTGTATGAAGGGTATAGCAGGTAGCTGAACATATCGCCACATATCTCATTGTCAATAGAAAGTGTGAAATACTATGTGGGTTAGAAAGTCGCCGGGATTAGATTTTATATAAAATAAAACAGAGAAACTTTTCATTAGGTTCCCTCTTCAAGATTTTGCAAGACAACGAGTTGTCAATCTATAAAATACTTTTATTTACAGCTTCACGCGGTATCCCAGTAGTCAGAGGGAACGTAGTGTTGAGACACTCCGTTCCCCACTTCCCGCCGAGTTTTTTAGGCATTGCGTGTTTTTTTTTTTTTACCTCCTGGCATTAATCCCGGCTATTGCCAGGGTCTGCCCTCCTACTCAACCTACTCCACTTTGCACGGTCTTTTGCTTCCTCGGTGGTTAGACCATTGGCTCTCATGTCCTGCTTCACGACATCCAGCCAGCGCTTCCTTGGGCGTCCAGGAGGTCTCACTCCAGGAACTGATATAGCAAGGCACTTGCATCCGACATAGTTCTTAGGCCGGCGCGTAACGTGGCCAAACCATCTCAGACGACGCTCTTGGAGCTTATCCGCTACGTCACGGACCCCCCTGCGTGTAGATTAGAGGAACTCAACGCCGCGTTTTGCTTTATTACCAAAGCTAAGAAATGAGAAAATGTTTTAAGCCAATTTATAAAAGATCATTTCAATTATTTATAATTAAATATTGAAGGCCATCGTAGCACAGCGGCACAGCGTCTAACTGGAATCGCGACAGTTGTAGATTCGATCCCACCCGAGGACAATAAATTATTTTCATTTCCTCACTAACACTACACGGCAAAGTACGCCATTGACTTAAAAAAACAATTTTAAAAATATTCAATAAAACATAATTACACAATCCAAGTTCTTTGAAATCTGCAACTAAGTGTTCAAACAGTGCAGTTGCGCCAAACATTTTCGTAAAGTACTTTTCCATCGATAATTGTAATCCTTCAGGGGGGCGCCATCTGCGCCACCCGCTGTCAACCGCAGCAGCGCTTTGTTTATTCGAGCTACCCAAATTGATTTCTATGATATATTCTATAACAACATCATACATAATATTCGTCTTTGAATTCAATGTTGACCGACCGAACCGACAGTCAACATGCAATGTCTCGAAAATTCAGCGGGATGTGGGGAAACAGAGTGTCTTAACACTAAGTTTCCTGTGCCGCAACTGCTTTATGCGAGATACAGCGTGTAGCCTAAAAAAAATAGTGTTTTCGGTTAAAATTATGTTAAAAAGTATGTTTTTAGGTCGATGATTGTAATCCTTCAAAGGAGGCAGCATCTGCGCCATCCCCCGCCTGTCAACCGCAGGCCTCGCTTTATTTATTTGAAGCACCCAAATTGATTCGTTTGATATGTTCTGTAATTTAGTTTTTTTTCAAGTTTTCATCAAGGTTTACGATCCCTGACGTGGGTCATCCTATTGTGGAATTGATTAAAATGTTATAGTTGCTTAGTATTGAATTTAGTTAATTTAAATAAATCATTCTTTTATAGTTTCACGCTGTATCCCGCGTATAGCAGAGAAACCAGAGGACACCTAGTCTTAAGATATTCCATTCCCCACTTTCCATCTAATTTTCGAGACATTGCGTATTGAGTGAGAGGCAGAACTCAACGACCCACTTTGTCATTTGTTCATTTTTCTAAGTGGGAATCGAACCTACAACTATCGTGTTTACTGTCAGGTGCTGTGCCGCCATTGAGGCTGTCGTGGTTCATTTTTTTTTTCATTTCATTTCCTCGAGTGGGAATCGAACCCAAAACCTTACACGCAATATACGGAGTGAATTACGCAAGACTGCTGTATGAAAAGAGCGTACGTCGAACTTCCGTTAGTTTATATTCAATACAATAATTTGTCTTTTCACCAATTGCGTAATGTTCTTTTAATTTTAATAAATAATATTTTTTTGTGAGAATGACCATTCCATATTCCCACATCGAAGTGGAATCGTCATTCGTAGGATTAATTTGTATTATTTTTTTATAGAATTAAAGTTAATTTTAAAATCATTTCGGTTTTTTTTCAATCCTCCGTCTGTCGCAAACGTAATTAGTGTCTTTACCCCGTAACCACAACTAGCCTCATGTTATTAGAAAGATGAAGAAACAAAAATATCAACGCTCACATTCAAATGCAAAAAGCCGAATCAAAAACAAGTTCATTAAAACCAACTATCAAAGGAATATCTGCACACGAAACGGAAAAAAGACAACGCCTTAATTATACTTCCGCATAAACTCTTCATGCCTGAAAGGATGACGTCCAAAAACCTCACAGCTAATCGCATAACCTTTTATCTGTATGGGTTTACGTCTGTGACTATACCAAAATTAAAAAGCTGAAGAGTTTGTTTGGTTGGACATTCTAATCTTAGGAACTACGGGTTCAAATTAATAAAATATTTTTGCATTGGATACTCCATTTATCAATCATGCTTGTGTCCACTGTTACCTCGGGGACTTTAAGTTATTTCCATTCGGCCATAATGGCGAAGCTAATGGGTTTAGGAATAGGAGGGGCGCCACCAGAATTTTTTTCCCAAAAAAATAAAATAGCAACATTTACACGAACATATCTGTTCAGCTAAAGTCCAGGCCTCCTCCAGAAAATATCAGTAGATACGTCCATAGCGAAGCCGCAGCTAAACGCTAGTGTTGTACCTGTATAGCCATACAGCCGTATAGCTATACAGCCGTGTGTCGAATAAAATAAATCCGTGAGCTATAATAGAGCTGTCACGCACATGTACAGGCAAAGCAAAAGTTTGATTAAACCAAACCAATCAGCTAACTCCCAATCCAATAATAGCGTGGGAAAGGTGAGTTAGGACTTGCGTTCGCTGGAAAATAATATGAATTTTGTTAATAGATGGTATAATAGTATGTATCATAAGCGATGGCTGTGGGTTCGATTCTCACTCGGGGGATAATTAGGTGTTTTTGAAATCATTGCACTTTTCCGCTCTGATGAAAACGTGATGCTTAGTTCCGCCATTCAACATACACCAGCTCTAAAATTTGACGGAACCAGTATGTCTTAATATTAAGCTTTCTCTGCCCATTGTGCGTTGTAGGTTAAAGCGTAAGGCTGTTTTATTTGTATCTTAGACTTAGACACAGTTATTGATTCGATTCTCGTTTGGGGTAATATTTGGGTTTCAAAATATTTAATTGTACACACGCGATGTGTGAAACGAAATGAAATTTCAGTATACAATTAATTTTGCCTATTCCATATAATGCAAGAGCATTATGAAATTAATTAATATTTGATAGTATTTATTGCTTAATAGCTTAATTTTTTGATGGCCTCATTTAATTTTTTTGACACAGTTTTGTATATACCTATATATTTTTTAATTGATTAAACAACTTAAACAGAAAACAATATAGTTACCTATTTTGTTTTTGTTAATATAATTATTTTACTTTTAAATACAAGTAGAGGACAGTAGTAGCGCAGAGCCACAAATGTGCGACAGATTGTGGATTCGATTCCCGCTCGAGAAAATTAAAAAATATATATTTTCATTTCCTCGCCCTGGTAACGAGGCTAAGCGCAGCGTTGAGTTTCACAACATAACACACACTATTTTAAATTCCGTCGAAAAATTTTGATTTTCACATAGAGTCTTATTACTTTTGGTGTACCTACAAATTGTCTTTTCACCACCATTCAAAAGTAATACCAAAAATGATTGCACCGAGATGCGGGCGCCGGCATCTCTTATCTCGCGGTGTGGTCTAATTGATAAATGAATACGACTAACCAAGCCCGCAGCTTTGTTTACATCGACTTAAGGGAACATTGTCGCGTTGGGGAACGTTATCTAGAAGAATTTATTATTGTTTCTATAGTGCAAGAATTTCGATATGGCCATGGAAGGGCACAGGTAAAATATGTTAAAAGTATCCCGCGCAAAGCCTCTGTCTACAGAGGGAATTTAGTGATAAGACTCTCCTTTATTATTAAGACACTTCTGTTCACCACTATTCGCCGAATTCTCGTGGACTTTTCGAGGCGTTTTTTTTTTGTCTTGTATAATTATTTATAAGTAATTTTTACAGAATATTAAAAATAATAGATCCTAGTAGTGCAATGGGGTATTATTATCTCAAAATCAAACCCCTTATATGCGGGTAAAATAAAAAAAATATTATCTAAAAAGTAAAATTAGGTTAATAGCATAAACAAAAATACCAGCTTTCGATGTTAATTGAAACAAATAAGCACCATATAGCATAATGATATATGTACTTATAAAATAAAAATTATTACAACATAATAATTTTCACATAATAATTCGAGGACAACGTATACTACGTTATAGAGGTATGTATATAAGTGAGTAGGTCAGTATCCTTGTACCAATATTATAATGAGAGCGACGGTATGTGGCGGTGTTACTTAAATTTATCAGCGGACTGCGGGCGAGGTAAGCAAGAGCATACGGGTGGGATAGCGATAGCAAAAAACATCTGAGTTTAAATTTTTGAATGGGTTTTTCTTTGTTTTTTGTAAGATGTAAGAGAATTTAACGATATGTCTATGTTTAACTTTTAAATTAAGCAATTAGAAATAATAGTTAGGATATAAGTTTTTTGATTTTTCAGCTACGCGCTTTTCCACGAAAAACAGGCAGAAAAATCTACACACTGTTGTCTACTTTTTAATACAAGACTGCTTGTTTAAGGCCAGGGCTTAACTCTGTGCTTTGTCTTGTTACCAGAGCGAGGAAATGAACATGACTAATTTCCTCGAGTGAAAATCACACCCACAGTCTTTACGATCAGAGTCACACGCAGTGTAGCCGTGCCGAGACGTCTTAACCTTCTCTTTTTAACCGACTTGTTTTCTCAAACAGGAAGAGTTTCTAGATTCTTATTATTATTAATTCACTATTTTATGATAAATTTAAAACGACATGCAAAATTAACATAATAATATTACTTAATACAATATTTTGCTAACGCTACCAAAGCCCGCATCCAGAGATATAGGCTAGGCTGTTTGGCGATTTATCTTCGTTTAATACACATCGACGCCTATCTGCTGACCGGAGGCGTTCTATTATCATTTATTTTATGTATATTGTTTTATACTTAGGCCTAGTATTATTTAAAAGACCGTCTTGGCATAGTGGTAGCGTCTGACTGACACCCCGATTTTGGGTTCAGTTTTGTCGCTTTGGTAATAAAACAGCGCGACTTTGGGTATGGCCACTCGCCACTCGATTACCCTGCTATATGCAGGATACAGCGTGAAGTTAATAGTTATTAATTTTATATTTAATTAGAGTATCTATTTTTAATGGAGTACAACATTTATTTTTGAAAAGTGTTTTAATTACAACCTGAATTCCTAGCAGATCAATATAAAACGAACAAAATTTTTAATCCATCGGCAAATTACATAAAATAGCTTTTACAATTTTATAGTATCGTTTATATTCGTGGAGAACGGAGTGTTTTAACATTAGATTTTGTCCTATCCTTCTATATATATAAAGTACTAATATAATAATATAATTAATTTAACTTAATTCTATTAAAATTCAACAAATGATATTAAAATTTAAACTTTTTATAACAAACTAAAAGGCTCAACTTTCCCCCAACACACTTCCCAATTGTCGCATCACGAGCTCGACGCGCTGCGAGCATCTGTACCCTGCACGGTACAGCGCGAGTGGACACAGCTGGTCTCCCAACACAAAATATACACCCTTAATTACAACACAAATGATATATTGCGTACAAATACTAGTACTGAGTTATTAACAATAATTTTGGTTAAAAAATCTAACAAAATTATTTCTGTATTACGCACACATCAGGGCAGGCAGGAGGAACCTAGTGTTAAGACACTCCGTTTTCATTACTCCGCTTTAGTAGACAGAGCGCATTGAGTTACGTAACTCAACACACAATGTGTTGAAACTGAATCTGGAACGGAGTATCTTAACTCTAGGTTTTCCTTGCCTAGCCTTAACTGCAGGAAAAAGCGTTAAGCTGTTTTCTCTATGACTACCCCGCTAGGGATACAGCGTGAAGCTAAGTACCTAAGTACCTACCAGTACATTTCTTCGTAGCTATAATCGAATCCAATACCACCGTTGACACAATCAGGTACATTACGTGACTGCAGTGATCAAGTACAGTAGTATATCTACTGTACATACATAAAAACATTAAAACAAAAAAGTTAATTTTAAATCAGTTTATAAACAAAGTTTTATTATGCGGTTAGTTTGTAGCGCACATGGGAGGATGCGGCGTTATATTTATTTTGCAACTTGTGTACCTACTATATTTATCTGTACTAATATTATAGAACTGAAGAGTTTGTTTGGTTAAATGCTCTAATCTCATGAAGTTCAAATAGATTTGTTTTTCTATCTGGTAGTCCACATACCACGGTGGCCCGAACTGCGGCTAGAGTTACTTACATGCAGAATTTAGAATGTGTCAGTGTCATGTGCAATCATTGGTTACTTGGAGCACCCACAGATAAAAGGTATATTATAAGTTGCGACGTCTTTTTATTTGTGCATTACTAGCGATCCACACGCGGCTTCGCCCGCTTGTTTGTGAGGATAGATGTTTTTTTCACTTTCACGCAATAATTACTAAATGGATGTAGATGAAGCTTGACAACTACTATACTTTATATATCAGAATGACGTATAGGCTACAATTCATATATAGATGTTTTGTATAATATAACTTCAAGCGGGCGAAGCCGCGTGTGAGCCGCAAGTTTATAATAATACTAAGACAGGAAAAATTTATAACATCCAAGCACAAGAAGCCAAGAGGGGAATACTAGTAACATAATATATTAGCTATAACAAAGAAATAATCATTTTGTAAAGTCGGTTAGAATTGAAAAGCAACACCTGTGTACACAGCAGCGCGTGCGTTACAGACACTTGGTACGCATGGTTCTTTGAAACACAATACTCGCGCGGCGGCTGGCGACACGCTTATTATTATATTATTTTTAGCTTCAGCAGAGGGAATCTGGAAACGTAGAGTTAAGACACTCCGTTCCCATTAAAACACATCCGTTCCCTACTCAGCGCCAAATTCTCATTACCAGAACGAGCAACTACTTTCACCTTCAATTCACTAGAGGGGATGTAAGAAGAAAAAACCGTTTAAAAAGCGCGGCGTTGTGTTCCGTTAAACCACACACCATAGTAGATATGATTTATAAAGGTTTATTATCACAGTGGCTGGACTCGATCTGTATTGCGTATACTCGTAGGTATCGTGGGCTTCATGTTTGGAAGACGTCGCCACTTCCTTCGTCTATTTTATGACTTAACATCTGTTTTTGTAATTTTACATTTAGCTTATTATTCGGTCATTCACTGGAAAATAAACTGAGAAATAAGAATTGTTATATCCTAAACGGATATAAGAAAATCATTAAAAACCTATCGCGGCTCAGTGGGTCACTCATTGCGATGATTGCTGGTTCGATACCCGCTCTGGAAATAATGACACTTTTTTTTTCATTTCTTCACAGAAAAATACCAGGCGCACCATTTCGTTCGTTCTCTTTTTTACTTAACTCCGTCTCGCACATAGCAGGGTATAGGTACAGAGGGAATCTAAGAACCTAGTGTTGAGACACACCGTGCCCCACATTCCGTCAAGTTCTGGAGGCATTGCGTGATGAGTGGCGGAACTCAACACCGCGCTTTGCTTTTATATATACCAATTTATACAATTTATTTTTTAATTTTGTTTATACAATGTACAGAAGACCTGAAGTTTACTGTAGATGCCTGTGCAGACTTGATTTTAATTTTTATATAATTTTACATACTTTAGATTATTTTCTTTTCGAATCGCAAAACTTCACACAACCTGACTTCAGGAGGGCCACAACTCGTCGGCTGTACTGTACTAGCTACTAGTCCATACAGCACCGACCGAGCGAGCGAGCAGGTGCGACGACGTAAGTAATTGTTACGGGACTCCAATAACCGGTGGACTTTTCTACGGCTTAACCTTATTTATGTCACAGACGTATCATTCTATAGAATATACTCATATATATATAAATACGGGATACGGGAGATTTGTGGCCGTCGCGGTGCAATGGTGTCCCACCCTGTCTCATTCATTACATTACACTCGGTACTGGATTTGATCCCACTGGAATTGAGGGAATCCATACCTATATTATAAATTCGAAAGTAACTCTGTCTGTCTGTCTGTCTTTTACGCAATCAGGGCCAAACCGCTAATTTAATTGTGGTAAAATACTCATATAGAGATACTTGAGGGTCTCGGGATAAACATAGGATACTTTTTTTCTCATATTTGTAATATTTTCGATATATAATAAAATACTTAAATATATTAAAATACTTATTAATAATAATATATTAAAATACTTATTAATTTGACATGCAATTTATTCCGCCATGTTAATAACAACCGTCGTTGCTAAGCAATGATTTGCAAAGTTTATTATTAGAAGATGTCATCTTCATAAATATATTTAATAAATATTCTTATAGTTCAAGCGGGCGTAGCCGCGTTCGGGTCCACTAGTAATTATACCTATTCACTAGTAATTATTATACCAATTTAATTCGGGTTCGGGTCCACTAGTAATTATTATACCAATACCTTCTTCTTCCAATGAAGCACAGAAGATGAAATGGAAAATCGAGCTAAATCAATGTAATCAAAAGACACGAGAATTATGTATCGTTTTTGCTGCATTTTGTATGAAATTCGCCGGATTGTCAAAATCTATAGAATATCAACTCGGACCGTGCACTTACAGTTATGAAATTTGGCACGAAGTGAGAACCTACAATGCAAATAAGGGATGAAATCGAAAAAATGATAATTTATATTTATATTAGATAGATAAAAACTAACAAACTTAAGATTGTGAACTTTTATAAGTTATACTTGTCGATGATTTACAATCCTGAAATTGATACGGGACCCTTGATGGGCGAGTCCGACACGTATTTGACCGTTTATTTATTTATTTTGAATTATAAAAAATAATTAACGCCAACATATAACATTTAAATTTCGTGTCATATTATCATTCAACTGTGTAAATCACTGGAGACCAAGCTCCTAGGATTGGAAGTACGAAGCTAAGCTAAGCAACGAGAAAAAAATATTCAAAAATAAAAAAAACCCACGAAATACTGGTCGCAATCACGTTTCAGCCACCATTGTTACGCGACGTCGTATATGCGGGAATGTTTAAATTACAATGCGGGTGACCGACGAGCCGAGGTGGCGACGGATGCGGGCTAATGCCAGATTTACGACCATATATACCTGCATATACAAGTTTAGCAAGAGAATATATCTATCTATATGATATTTATTTAAGCTTCACGTATCTGCAGTAGAAAATACCAAGAGTTCGTTCGTTCCCCACTTTCGGTCGAATTTTTAAGACATTGTTGAGAAGCGAAACCCAACACCACGCCTTGTGTTGTTACCAGAGTAATGAATTAAAAAAATTAAATGCCTCAAGAATTCGGCTCTATGTTGGGAATGGAAGTAGGTATCTCAATGGAGACAGAGTGTCTCAATACAAGGTTCGCAGATTTCCTCTGCCTATCCTGCCATGTGCGAGATACAGTGTGAAGCTAAAAAAATATAACCATCTATAAAAATAATAACAGTGAAGATTGAACACATGATCATTGAGTTAAGATAGAGAGTTTGACAATTACGGCCTTACAGATGTGAGTTCAATTCCAATCAGGGCAAAAATTATATGCTATATAGATCTTAAATATATATGACAATAATATTAATATTATTAAAAAAATCTCAGTACGCGAGAGGGCTTAATGGAGGCCTGGTAGCGCGCAGGTGGCGCCTGTCGCTTATGAAATCTAATAATATTTTATTTTTTTTCACCAATACCTACTTACATTTGTATTTTTAAATTATTTATAAAAAATTGCAATAATGTATCGAAATTGGCATAAAAGAATTGTTACGATCAATCAAATAAAATGTTTAAGATTCCCATAATTAGGTGGCAATTAATATAGACGAGCAAAATATCCAAAATTGTTTGATTGTCTATACTCTACTCTATGTCATCTTTACTCGTATCATATTGACATTTATTTATTAAATTATCTTCTATATATATAAAAGGACTTGTCCTCACTGACTGAGGTAAGACGCACGCACAGCCGTAAACGCTGATAGTAGAAACGTGACATTTGGACAGATGCTTACTTTCGCAATCCGGATATCCACTAAGAAGGGATTTTGAAAAATTTTAACCCTAAAGGTGTGAAATAGGGGTTGAAAGTTTGTATGGAAAAAAAATTAAATAGGCACCGATTTTTATAAAATTGAAAATTCAGACTCTTAAAGATATTTAATTGAACACTAGTTTCACAGTTTTTAGAATTTACCCCCTAAGGGTACCCAATAAGGGGTTGAAAGTTTGTATGGAAAAATCTTTAAATCGCCATCGATTTTTATAAAATTTCAAATTTAGACTCTTAAAAATATTTAATTGAACACATGTTTCGTGGTTTATTTTAATTCATCCCCTAGGGGTGTTAATAAGGGGTTGAAAGTTTGTATGGAAAAATCTTTAAATCGCCACTGATTTTAATAAGATTTGAAATTGAGACTTAGAAATATTTCATTGAAGACGTGTTTTATGGCTTATAAGAATTCACCCCTAAGGGTGCAAATAAGCATGAGAAGCTGCGCGCGTCCGCTAGTGTAATATAAAATTTAAATCTGACACATAATTCTAATAGAAATCCTTCTGAATTCTGATAAAACACTTCACTTCTATTAAACTTGCAAAAAAACAGTGCATGTTTTGCGTAATAAAATCAATTTCGAGAAATTTAATATCTCTTATAAGATTCGTACCCACCATTCGTCTATTAGATATTTACAATTCGTCCTAAAACTAGGGCTTGTTGGCAAAACAATGAGATTTACAAAATCGCAAATCAACATAAAATAAGAAAACGGAACGCTCTAAATCGTTTGAGCAAGACGTTATTGGTAGCAGCTGTGTCACAGGTGGCGCCTGAAACCTAATAATATTTTATATTTATTTTACTCATACTATACAGAGGACAGTCTTCAGTAGCATTTTGATGGTTTTCAGGCATTATTGGTGATTTTGAGTTACTTTTTAATTGTAACTTATAAAAATAAGTTTATTATTAGAGTCGCCAGTATTCGATAACATTTATTTTTACAAATTAGTTATTTTAGTATTTTTAACAATTAATGATAAGTACAAATAACGTGCAGAAAGACGACTTAAATACAAATTAGTAACAAATAAAAATGAAACATTATAAACATATTAAAGCAGCTTATGAAAAAAGTCATCTCAGTAAAGGTCACATAAAAAATTAGATAAACAATATTATGGTGTATTGATATATAATCAATGAATGGTTGATAAGCTAAGATATTTATCAAAATAAAAAGTAATGTTATTTAATTACATATGAATGTGCGGGTCTTAAAGTATGGGTATTATGTATGGATTTTTTTAAAGTTCTGTGTAATTGAATAACTTAAGTGGAGTCATACAAATTTTAACTATATAAAAATCGTACATTTCTTTACTTATAAGTTAACTACAATATTTATATAGATTTATATACGGTTTCGATTCAAATATAAGCATGAAATTTATACTCTCACATTATATAAATTTAAATTTAACAAATATATTATCAATTATTTTTTCCACAAACAAATAAAGCTCAATTTTAATTCTACGATTAATCGACCAAATTTATACTACTAGGCAATGAGAAGGAGAGAGAAAGAGAAAATTAAAAAAAAATAACCGCTAACATAAAACACATCCTTTAATTTATAGCCGGACGATAAATCCCACTCACCTCAACGTTTTGACAGCTGACAGCGACCAGATTTGACACACACGAAATAAATCACACACAGAATAAAAATAAACACAATAAAACGAACAAAAACAGTTATTTAATTAAATAAATAATAATAAATTTAGCGATTCGCGTGAAAATTTCACGTTGGGATAGTTTCATAAACGTGTGAGCAGTAACGCGGTTAGATCTCGACTGAGGGCGGGAAGCCCGCCCGGCGATAAACTGATTTTTTTTACAAAGCTGTTGTAGGGCGGCACTTGTCGTTTGTTTTTCAGCCAACGCTTTACGCTTATGGGGTGAGAATTTTGCTGGATTATAAGTTTTGTAACTTTAAATCCTTTTCTGTATAAATTTTATATATTTTTTTATTCACTTCGCGTTTTCCTTTTTTTGTGTCTAATGCATGCATTATTGATTTTATTTAGTGGCATGCTTCTAAATAAAATCAATGTTTTTATGTATTGTGTACTTTTATAATAACTCTATATCAAATATTTTATAAAAAAATTTAAACTCTTATACCCATATGATTAAAAATAATATAGAATAAAATTTGTCTTATTAATTGAAAATAAATGGTTTTTTACACATTAATATTTTACTTGTACGGCACTTGTCGTTTGTTTTTCAGCCAACACTTTAGCTGATAGGGTTATTTTTTTAGCCTATAGGGTGAAAATTTAGCTTAATTATAACTATGGTAACTATAAAATGCCAGTTTGTGCAAAATGCAATTTTAAATGTCTTTTCGCAGTTTACTTCTAATGTCTAATGCATGCCTCTAAAATAAATAAACGTTTATTACAAATTATTTTTGTGCTGATAAGATTAAAAATATTATATTTAAAAAAAGCTTTTAAATAATTGAGTATGACTGCCTAACAATTTTGACTAACCTTTATAGTCAACAATTAATAAGGCGCAGACATATTATACGAATAATATTAGTATAACGCGGGAGTCTTAGGAACTACCAGCTTGAATTGAAAAGATCATTTTGTTTTAGATAGTTCATGTTAAGTAAGGCTATAGGCTATATTTTACGCTGTGGCCAATAAAAAGTAACAATAAAAATTGTATGTAACAATAACGGGCAAGCTTGAGAGCTTCCGCGAGCAAATTGACAACTTTTTGTTATTTCTATTTCACTGAGCGGACGAATTTTATTTATATTATTAACATAACCAATTACTTCAAATTAAATTTAACCAGTTATATAATAATAATTTAACGAATTAGATAAGAGCTTTTAACTACGTAGCTATTTGTAGTTTCGCGCTCCGTTCTCTCTGCCTACCCCATTAGGGATAAAATGTGAAGCGAATGTAAGTAAATTTACCCATTTAAATATACATTATAATTTTGCATTTAAAACAAAATGATTGATGGATATAAAATTAAAACTTTAAGTCAGTCGTTTCTTCTATTATATAAACTATTCCTAGAAAAGAATGTTTTGAAACTAATTGAGATTTAAATTTTGTCAGAACTAACGTAATTAGGACGGTGTGACGGTTTAAGCTTCAATATCCATTCGGTGGAATAAATTGTTTCCATTTTCTAGGTCTGGAAAAAGAAGAAACGTGGCGTTGAGTTTCGCCATTCAATAAGCTGTTATTTGTTTTATTTTCACTCTCAATATCATTTTATCCATGAAAGCTGAATTTTTTTTAGAGCCTTCCTAAGATAAATATTTTAAAATAAAATCGATATGTTTTCCGAGACAGGTTTTTGATAATTAGTAATGCTTGATCAATTCAGTTACTGGATTATGAAAATTCGTTTAATTATGTTCGATTATTGTTTGTTTGGCGCCGACAAAATTTTGTGGGATGTTTATTCGTCGAGACCTCTTCCGATTTCAAAATGCATATATTTTGACTAAATTAAATGTAAAAGATATAAAATGTTAAATATTTTACTATGAAAGACAAACATTCATGACCGTGCCTGTAAACGAGCTTAATAAATTAAAATTAAGAATGGAGTTAAAAGTTCTTCTAGAAGAGAACTGCCTTCTGATTAGTCATCAACTATTTTTGACCTTCACGCTGTATCCTGCATATATCAGGAGCAGACAAAGGGAAACTAGTTTCAAACACTTCCCTACGCACGGCTCAATTATCTGGACATTGCGTAACTTTACACCACACATGAAAATTACACTTATTTTTTTAAAATTCCCAAAAATTCAAGAAAACAACCTGCCTTTCATCCGTGGTAGCGCCATAACTAACTGACATCTGGTCTTAGCGTGACGAGAGTTGATACAACTGTTGGTCGGTTTGTTCAGGTGGCGTGTATTGTCGTTTGTTCACAATGGCCGGCACGCGCCAACGAGTGGTAACTACGCTGAAATTATATTTAATCTGTTATTTATATAGATTTTATGCTCTTTTTTTGCTGTTTTCATATTGATTTACATTAATTAACCACTTGTATTTATTTTTTGTGTTTAGATATTGGAAAATAAATGAAATAATAAAAAATATATAAATGAACTCACAAAATTCGACAAAATTTTATTTATAACATTAGTATTGTTAGTTATGTTTTATCATATAATAATAAGATTATTATATTTCTTGACATACAATTCTAAATGTCACAAAGATATTAGGTGTCGCGCTATTGTTAAAGCATCTGTTGCCACTAGGGCCACGGTGTGCAGCGCAGGGCGCGCGCGTCAATCACAGGCGGCGCAATGAATGAGTTATCTAGGTTTCTAGACTTTCATTTCAATGAACTATGAGCTTTTAATAGTTAATCTTTATGTAGCTTCCGCATTTGAATAGTGTAATGAAAGAGAATAGTGACTATACAATTTTGGTGTAATAACTATGTGTAGGTCGTAGTCTAAGGCCGTCGTAGCGTAGTGTAGAATCTGACTGTAAATGCGACGGTTATGTGTTCGGTTCCCATTTGGCCGAATTATTTATTTTCATTTCTTCGTTCTGGTAACAAGACGTTGAGTTTCACCATTCAACAAGCAGTGTTAGAAAATGGGACGGAAAGCGGAGAACGAAATGTCTTAAAAAACGTCGAAGTAGATTATATTTATAGATTCCAGCAGTTTCTACACTAAGCAAATCATTATCAAATTTCGCATAATATATAATGAAAAACCGTTCCTAGCTGCTACTTGTAGTTTGGCAAATGTCAAATCCATCCATATTCTACAATCACAAAGATTTGAGTGAACTCAATTGTAAAGTATCGAAAATATTTAAAAAATCAGCTTCACACTGTATCCCGCACGCAGCAGGGTAGGCATAGGGAACCTAGTGATGAGACACTCTGTTTCCCACTTTTTTCCGAATTCTGGAGGAATTGCGCCGCGCTTTGCCTCGACACCAGAGCGAAGAAATGGAAATATAAATTTAAATAAATATTTCATCTCATCGAGTGGGGACCGAACCCACGACCAGCCGGTTTGTGCCCCTCCGCCACGACTGGCCTCTTATTTTTTATAGATTTCTCTAATGTACCTAACAGTAATAAATGTAATAATATTCTATCCGAAATTTGAACAATTTCGTTATATTATACACGTTAGGTTTCCGTGATAGTTACTAAAGAACAATCCATAAAAAATAAGATTAATCATTTTAGAATATTCTATTAGAAATTTAATAATTTCATTATATACTTATGTATTATATCTAATAAGAATCACGGAAAGGAAATAAAACAGCGTAATTAAAACAACATCAGAGCGACATCTGCGCGGACGTGACGTCACGCTACGGCCGCCATTTGCATTTTTTTCCCGCCATGTCATGTAGTGGCTTACGAGGGAAATATAGTTTTAGGTTTTGTATTTATGATACGGTACGTGGGAAATGGACGTGACTGTATGTATTAAATGTGTGTGTAATTTTCTTATTTATAACTCAAAAAACTTTACTTTAACTTTACTATTATATTTTTGTTATATTAGCAGATACTTAGAGTAAAATATTATTTCAGCATAATAATTTCAGCAACTTTGACAAAGATGCCGCCATTTTGAGTAACAGGTCGGATATGTCACTTATAAAGTTTTTTTTTCGGATGTGTTAATCGCATATCTTCCGTTCTACGTGACGTCTTCTAAGTGACTTGTGAACGCCTAAAATCCGTAAAAAAAACAAATGAAAAGATATATTAATAATAAGGTTTTTTAAGGCGTGGATTTGATCCCACTCGAGGAAATGAAATATTTATTTACTATTATATATATATCTTCATTTCTTCGCTCTAGTGTCGAGGCAAAGCGCGGTGTAGTAAATAGTTACTCAGGTTCCCGACTACCGTTGATCCGTCGATCGAGTTACACATATTTAGATACTACGAAGGACTCTTTACACGTTGATATGCACATAAGTACTTACTGAGTTAATATAAAATTTTATGAGCAGACGCAAAATCGCATAAAATAATTCAATTATAAATCTAAGACCAATTCAAGAAAGAAAGTTTTACAATATAATTGCAAAATGGTGAGTAGCTAAACTGCATTGGCTATATTATGTAATTTAAATTTATTAAAAAAATCATTTTGATATATTTTCAATAAACCTTATGGGTTCTTTTGATACTCGGAGGAATTGAAATATTTAATATTTTCATTTCCACGCAACAAATAGGCGCGGTGAAGAGTTCCGCCACTCAACACGCAACGCTTCGAGAATTCAGCGCAAAGTGTCTCAATGGAAACGGAGTGTCTTAACACTAGGTTTCCAGTTTCTCTCTACAGACCCTACAATATACATAGTGTGATTTTAAAACAATAGTATTAATACAATTGAGAAGTAGCGGCACGATACTTTTTTATACATCTCTTTGTTAGAAAAGTATAAAAAAAAACTTTTTTATACAAAACAGTGCATAATGTAAGTAAGTTATTGTAGATTTATAACAATTATAAAAAACATATTTTTTTAGATATACCTTATAATATTTACTGCTATTACTCCAATACTCGGCCAGGTTGCCGTCTCTTACGGTGTCAGACCTGACGTGTCTTTCGATGGGATCAACAACAGATTCGATGTGTCAAACATCATGAGATACAACCAGAAACACTTTTTGAACAAAATAGATACGCAGTCTGATGAATATAGGAGAAGAGGAACTAAAAAACGAAAACATAAATTATTTAAACATACATCTAACAAAGAAAATGCTAATAAAGATGTTTCCTCGAATCATAATCAAGAAATAGATGAAAAATCTTGGCGTATAATTTTAAGTAAGAATATAGGGAATAAGCATGGTAAAAATAATGTAATAAAAAATCTCGAAAACCATGTTAATCAGCTGGCTAATAGTATTATTAATAAATTACGTTCTATGAGACGATTTGAGGATTTTGCCCACCACGACAATATGGATAGCATTGGTGAAGCTGATTTTGAGAAAAATCTTCGAAATTTTAAGACAAAAGATAAGCAAAGAAGGCGAATGGATTTGGTTGAAAAATTGCACGGCTTTAAAGAAAAGCGGCGTAATATGGAAACCGCGGAGAGAGAGATTCTTTTACATTATGGTTTTCCAATTAATATGAAAATTCAAGGTTTCTTGCAGAAACCATCACAATAAGTAATGAGAATTGTGAATAAAATACTGCTAATATTTTACTGGCAATAAAATAATAATTATGTAATAATATGTACTTTAAACGTTTTTTTAATTACTTCATTATGTATGTATTTTACGCATAAATGAAATCACTTGTTTTTTTACTCACAGCTTTTATTACAATACAAATGATTTGTTAACTGTTTAAATAAATAGTAACAAAATTAATTGCATAAAAAATATGAAAAAATTCTATAAAATTATAAATATGAAGCTAAATAACAAAGTCGGTCAAATGCGAGTCGCACTCGCATACCGAGGGTTCTGAACAAATTTCAGTAATGTATGTTAACGGAACCTACAATTTAAAAAAAGGACATAAGCACTTATAACTTATTATTTTTTCTATCTAATTATTCAAAAGTTCTTGCGCTTCTGAATTATTATTCTTATATATATTCTTAACAAAATCGATGTCTCAACCATGGCTATGGCATATAAGACTTTCAATTGCACTTTAATAATATCAAAATTATCTATTAAAATTTTACTACAAAAATTACCTAATTTACTTTTTGCCCACGTCACGAGAAGCGTAACAAATGCTCACGCGTGTGTATATAATGCATAATTCCAAACAATTATACGCTTAATTTAACATTATTCAATTAAGATATACTCGTAAGTTAGAATCCCAATTTATATTTAGCTGACTCTCAAAGGGAAATGTTATTTGGACAATATTAAACGTACCTATCCATAAAAATAAGCAATATGTTCCAGAAATTGCTTTTTACTTTTATAGCAATTTGTTTATTGGGACAGAGTGTTTATAGCGACACTTTATTCAATATTGACAACTTGTTGAAAGATCGAAACACAAAGAACCAAGCGCAATACAAAGATTTAAATGTATTACAACAAGAAATAAATAGGGAAACTTCTGACGACGACCAAACCCTAAATATGTATTTGCAACTAAATGATCAAGAACGGGATCTGCTTAGAGGTCTTATTGAAAGGCAGCATGACAAAAAATGTACAGGCGACAGGTGTGGCTCTTATGAACGAAAGCTGGAAGACGACATCGATGAGGTCCTTGGGGAAATAAAAAACCAAATAAACACAGAAAGGTTTGACGTTAGACACAGCGACGTATCTGATTACAGCGACGGTAGTGATTATCAAAGTAATATGTTAGTGAGACCCTATAATAATTATTATCATCCAAATGAACAACAGACAGTTCCAAGTTACCAAGATTTAACAAAAAATGAGTATGTCATTAATTTTGGTCTTCTTCCACACGGATTAAGCCCAAACTATCCGAGATCGGAGCAACGTAGAATCGAAAACGAAAATGAAGAAAGCTCAAATCGTATTAACCCCGAGGACTTCTTTAAATTTTATGTAGATACAAAAACTGATATAGTTACAAATTTGCTTGGTGCTGTACGGTCTCTCGATAAGAAATCATTCTTGCCCTATGAAGACTTACTGTCACCAAAACAAATACGTTTTTTGAAAAGATTACAAAATAAGTATGAATACAGTTTGATACGTAACGCAGAACTAGCACCACAAATAACAAATATTGTGTTCGGAGAACACAGTAATAGCAGAATTGTACCGCACAACTTGGACACTTTTAACATTTCAGTCCCAAAATGGTTCTACGATAGAATTGTTACACATAAAGATATAGTGTCAAGATCTCAAAAGATACTTCCTCTCACTAATCGTCAGAGGGTGAGACTGTTAAGTAAAGTAAAGCCTTTACCAATGGTTTTGTCGCGGAGAAACTTTAATCCAAACCAGTTTGGCGTGCCCTTTGAAATGGATGTGCAAGGGCTGGGCCAAATAAATCAATAGATATAAGTATAACCATACTATAAGTACTTCATATTTTATTTTTTTTCTTTTCCTTAACAGTAGTCATAATATTTGACTAAGAATATGTTTTATTAATTTTCTATATTTTTCCATTAGTGACATAATATAGATAAACTGTAATTATATTAATGATAATAAATCTCATTTTTATTTTATGTTCAATATCTACCATTCAAATTCAAATTCTATAGAAAATAAAAGTACCGGTTATTGTGTAATTAAAACCATTTATTTGACCCGCTATCCCAGTATTTATAATAACCTTACTTATGAAAAACTGTAATAACTATGGTATAATATATTAATTTTTACCGTACTATTTTTTGTGAACTTTATTGATTTTTATTTATTAAAATTAATTTACTCTATTTGCACAATTAAAGTTAGACCAAGGGTGATGATAAGAGGAAATTATAAAACTATAGAAAATGACGGTAGATAAACAAAGTATCATTTGTCACTACTTCTGATAGTGTATAGTTTAATATAAACTGCAAGTCGCGCCTGTTGTGTCCGTAAAGACAGGAAGTGTCACTACTAGCTTAGACATAATGAAGATACCAAGTATGTTTTTTATTTATTACCGTTTCTTCTATAGTAAATAGAGTATGTAAAGAGAATCTTTAAGAAACTCTGTTTTTGGACCTATTCCGTGTTATTACGCGTTAAGTGACGAAATTAAATGCCACGGTGTTCTTTTCATATCCTAACGAATTATCTGCATACTTTTTAATAATACTGCAATACAGATTATTTTGTTATATTTAAGTATGTTAATAATTTTATAGCTTAAAATTAAAATCTACCTCCATAGGTATAAATTAAAAAGCATTGAATTCATATTTACAATATTTTATTGTATATTTACATGTGTGCGATATACCACGTGAAGCTGATTTAATTTTAATTTATTAGTTTATGCCTCTAATCACAATAGATATCTGTGCAGAGTATAGATTTGCGATAAAAATCTGCGATTGAATGCCACTCAAGGAAAGTTTATAGTTGATTATTTTTTCTCGTCTCATCGGTTTGGTAGTGTTGTATAAAAACAAATCATGTACTTAAGTATATTCATACATATTATTATAAAAATGTATTAATTTAAAGACTACCTACCTGGTGACAATTTGTACAGTTTGTAAAAAAAATAAAAAAATCTAGCGTCTATAATCTTAAGAAGAGATCTGTTGATCTTTAGATAAATGGATCTCTTCAAAGATTTGAGCAAGAGGGAAGTCTTTATGTAGAGAAAATCGTAAAAGTAGGAAGTGACACTACCAGGAAAAAAGTCTTATTTACTTGTCTAAGACAAACACTTTTCTGAATGCTCAGCTATGCTTGCTAAATATTTAGGGTTAGCTTTGTAAGGCGTATTAACCAATCTACACTATTATTTCCATTTTATGTATAAATGACAAAATATACTGTAATAGACTAACACGCCTAAAGACCATAAATAAAAAAAATTAAACAATGACATTGACAGTTACCAGTATTTTAGAGGAATTTAATTATTTTCATTTTAAGCAATAAATAAATGTATTAACTTTATTATAAAATATATAAAAAGTAACATTTAAACGATTTTAATATTTAATATAAATATAGAAATAAGTTAAAAATGGCAATGGCCAACGATACGCCTGAAAGTGATTTCTCAATAGAATGTTTTCAGAATTATTCAGCTCCTGAGGTGTTCGTGCAGGGTTTAGCCGGGATGGTTGATCAGACGGACGTAGAAGTTATTATACGAGCACAAAAAACGATGTATGTATATTAAATAATATTTGAAACATCCCTACAGATAATAATATTTATATTAATAAAAATCAAAATAAAATAATCACTTTTGAAAGCATATTACTTTTATTAATGATTGCTGTTTCATGATTTTACAACATAATTTTTAGTAAAATCAATTTGTGAATGATATCAGTATTATTGAAATAAATTCCAATAAATATATAGTTACAATAAAGTTTTAGCTGATTTGGTTTGTACTTTTATTATTACTTTTACCAAATATTTATTTAATACAGTTCAGTTTTTTTTCTCTTTTCTATATAAAGATCTTCAAATAGTAATTTTGAGGGATATTTTCTTGCTTGTTTTTATCTTTGTTTTTTTTTTCCACTAGCAATATAGGCAAAGAAAAACTACTATCAAATTACATAGTTTCGTATTTTCTGTTTAAATTTTTGGCACTGAACCGTTTTTCGGCCACCTTTGTGTACCACACTGAGGAAATATAGCAATCAGACTCACAACCATTGCTTATACAGTCAATTGCTGTCCCACAGTCTCACTATGGCCTCAGGGAAATAATATTTATATATTTTTTATCCTTATTTTTTTTATACTAAGCTATATACATTATTATAAAATTTCAGGTTACAACGCTTTGAAAAAACAACAGAAATGCTAACAAATTGTAACCAATTGTCTGCCAGTCGACTTAAAGCTGCATCAGTTGAATTTAAGAAACACACTCAACTGTTATTGGATATGAAAAAGGACTTGGAGTTTATATTTAAGAAAATAAGAGCTATAAAGACTAAACTTAGGTGAATTTATTTCATTACATGGTAATCTATTTAAGATATTATTCATAATACTTATTGTGTTTACATTCAGACTGTGGGCATTGGTCCGTGCATCTTTAGAGAGAGCACTAGACACTAGAGCACTCATCCTCATATACATGTCGGCTTTGTTCTAACTTTGATTCCCACTTCAATTATCACTTACGTCTTATTGATGGGCTCCTTTTGTTATGCAATATACAATATACATAGAACTATATAGTCCACTAACTGGAATGAAAGATTCCACACAATTTAGGGGAGGCAGTTGCCCCTTCCCTAGTAGGCACTGGGCACTGTCCTCACCACAGATATTGTGCTGCTGCACCCTCTTAAGTTATTTATTTGAATATTTACTAAATATTTTTAATAATTAAATTTAAATTACAGTACACAATACCCAGAAGCCTACAAAGCAGCACTAACTACAGTAGTAGATCATAAAAAACCCATTGAAGAAGAAGAATTTAAGACGGAAAACAAAATAGAATCAAAAATGGTTTCAACAGTTTCAACAGAAACTTTAAAACCTGCTAGTCTCGAAGAAAAGAATTGTAAAAAGAAATTAAAAGCTGAGCAAGATAAAGGAGAAAGTTCTAGAATGTTGAAAGTTAAAACTAGTAGTTCGTCTGAAACTGAAAGCGCGAGTTCGGGTGATGAGAGCAGCACTGATACTGGTTGAATGTTTCTTATTTCGGTTTTTTAAGTTTTGCTTGAAATTCGGAAAAAATTATAATATGTGGCCCAGATATAGAATTATTTTCATTACCTCCCTCTGCTAAAACAAAGTGCAGTGTTAATTTTCACCACATACAAATAATTTGAATTACAAACAATATAGTTTAAATAGAAACATAATCAATAAAATGCAAATATTTATTGTAAATCAAATTTAAATTTATAAACAGTATATATTTCAACTGCATAGAATTAAAATATTTATTTCATATACATTCCAAAGACAATGTTTTGGCCCAGTCTTTATTTGCTTGACATTATTTATGTGATTGTTGTTTGTTTAAATCCCATTCAGTTAAAGTTTATTACAAAAATATTTTCGTTTTCATCCTAATTACGCATAGGAAAAAAAAACTATTTTTTTCATCAAAATAAGAATTCAACTGTAAAAATGATGAACGAATTATCTGGTAGGGAAAACTGAAAGAAAATTACTTCTTTTCATATGCATGACCTCCTTGCCTCTTACATTTGAGGCTTAATACAAACTTAAAGATGACAATTTCATGACATTAAGATTTTCATTCCATGATTTCACAACTACCTGCTCGTTACATCGAAGGTTCTCAATTATTGATAAGGCAAGTAACTTTTTCAAGGTTTCGTTTTCTCTTCCCCGGCCTTCCTAGACTTAATTAACTCTTCTTTATGCCTTTTTCTTCCAACCAACTTTTACCAACACACTTTGTATTTCGTGATTTTTCCCTTATTTCCTTAAAGGGTCCTTCTATTTCATAGTTTAACTTAGCAGTGTCTTCAATACACCCTGAAGATGTATTTCAGCAATAAAATTTGAATCTTAATCTCGATATTCTTATTGTGAGCGATTATAAACACTTAATTTTAGCGATTATAAACTACGAGCTATAAACACTTAATTAAATGAAAAAAAAAACGTATTTGCTGTGTAATAGACGGTGTCGGTGTTCGATAGTGCTGTATAATCGCGTCCGCTTATACTATACTACGATCGATGTTTGAGGTTATAATATAATGTAATGTTAACTTAATAAGACAAATATTATGCTCCAAAGTTTATTAAGGCCCTTTAATTATACATAGTCTCACAATATACAATTACTGGGAAGACCACAGTACTTCCTAGATTCATATCTTTAAAAGAAGTCGGTAGATGGAAACTCCATAGGGTCGTTCTTTTTCCACCCTCCGTCAACTGTCTTATGGACGTGCAATTTGTTTTTAGCTAAAGCCAAGATATTTTCTTACAAAACGTAATTCCGAAAATGCTGCTGAGCTTATTTATTCATTCATACTCTCTGATAACGACAGCCACCTGGAATTACAAAATTGATTATTATTGGTCATTAAAAAAAAATTGATCACACAAAATGTAATGGGGAATGTGATTATTTCTCGATCCTCTACATTTTACCATCTGAAAATAGTATAAAAATATCTAATAATAAAAAAATAAAATGTAGACGATGGCAAATAATGACATGACTTAATGGTAATTTATTTGTATGAAAAGCAGCTGCTGATGAGGTCAGCCTTGACACCACAAGAAGCAGGAGCCGTGCCTTTTTTATGGAAAAAATATAAACTAATTATTAATTTGCAATACTTAATATAGTTGTGGCCGTCGTGGCGCAACGGCGCACCTTTGCCTTTGCGGACCTTTAGTTGAATTCTGTTAATTAACTTATTAAAATCAATCTTTGAAATCAACGCAATATCTCGGAAATTTGAATAATGAAAAATGTGGTTGGAAGAAACAATATTTGGATTCTAGAGAGAAAAATATATAAATATAGTCTTCAGGGTCTGATGGAATTATGAATAGATGAGAGATGATGGACTCTGCTATATTTGCTTTTGGTACTTTACATAGTCTTATGCGGAAAAATGAGGTCAATGATGAAAGAGGTTTTGCTTCCTAGTACCTGCCTATGGTTTCATTCTTGACTTTATCACTAAAAGCTTCCAAAGTCCTACAGGTGTCATTTCAATTGAGTGCCACCGGTACATTATTTGCGATTTTTTAGGTTTGTTCTTTGATATTTCCACTAGTTTCGCCCAGTCTCCTGATGTCCTTGGACGGGTGCTACAGATGCCATATCCCAAAATTCATTGCACAATTCCCACAAGTCTTGTAAAGTCCTATGTATGGATAATCCTAGCATCATTCGCCACTAGTGTTTTCTAGTCTCATTTTATTAAACATTTTGTCCTTTGAAGTTACCAAATTGAGACATGACAAACATGGTAGATATAATACAATATCTGGTGGTTCCCTTCATTTTGTAATTATCACCGTCACTATTTAATTAATTTAATTCAATTGATTTAATTTGTATTAACCAAAATCAGTTTAGTGCAATTTTTGTAAAGGACTTGTTCCTCGAACCTACCAAACGAATTTTGAGATTTTTTCCTCACTTTCCGGTCAATTTATATTAATTACAATGGACATTGCTCCCTAAGTGACAAAAATATAAAAAATATAAGAGATCTAATACAATGAATATTTTTGAGTGTGGTTATAATTAAAAACTTTTTTTTAATATCATCTAAGTGTAGTTTACAAATTAAAAATAATGTATTACCTGAAATAAATTAGCTTAAGTAATAGGCATAGTAGTAATAGGAATAACATGTTTTCCATTCCTAGAACTAGTCAAATGATACTCAAAAGCACAGAAAACTCAGTATTTGTAAAGATTTCAAAATAAATATCTTCATAACTAAATTTGTTTTTATTTTTAGAAATCCTAAATAATAAAAATATTCATGAGCATATGACAAATATGAGGTCATATTTTTTATAGTAACATTGTCATATGGTTCTTAAAATATTTCTGCATTTTAACAAGATAGACAAACACCCTAGTACTAAGATATTGTGTGTTGAGTTGCAGTAAGCTGCACAGTAGTAAATATTCAAATGTGTAAAAAAGGAGAAAAGAAATTGAAATGTAATATATGTATATATAAATATATATATTTTTATATATTCATACATAATAAGTAATTACCAATTGAATAATCTTAACACATATCCTTAAATATAGTATTTGTTTTTTTTTGCATAACAGGCTAGGCAGTGTATTATTTAGAACTTTTATTTAGATCACAGTACATAGTAGCCACTCCACTACCCACTTTTTGCCTAAAGTCAAGATATTGTGGAACCTATCACAAGTTTTATCTTAACAGAGGGGTAAATAATTTATTTCTCCAAACGGGGTTTGGACTAAGAATCACGCTTACAGTCCTATAGTGCCTACTAACCTTATGTTATTAGTATGTTACAATATAAACAATAAACATATTATAAAAAAACTACAGAACAAAATTAAATGCAACATTAAATACAACTTAAAACTATTTTTGTATATTAATCTTACTATGTGGATGAGACAAAGAGATTATATTTAAGTAAAAGAAACACAAGTTACATCATCAAATTTTAATGCTAATGTTATATTTACAATAACAGCCACAAGTGATAATCTTTTAAAATAAAGTTTTAGTTAAAATAGTAAAGTTTTTGTTCTTAGACAAGTTATAAATGGCACCACTTTTAGAAGACAGACATTTAAACCCTATAAATTAAAAAACGTTTTTAAAAAATATCTTATTTTAAAGTATTGCTATCAAATAAGATATAATTATTTTATATAAGATATAAAAAACAAAATCTTTAAGTGTCTCCCTATCAGTGCTGCATATTTTAAGTATATATAACAATTCATTTACAACATTGATATCTAAGAAAATCCATTGTGAAAATAGTGGGCTTAAATTAATTTAAAAACTGTCATTAAAAATTCCAGATTCTAGATTATTAGAGTATTATTTACCTAATATAGAATCAATTTTGCAAATATTTACCTGTTATAACATTGGAAATTAAAAACAAATACAATTTATCTCTATAAGATCATAATCCTAAGTAAAATTTAATATGATTTTTGTTACTATAGTTTTTAGTTAAAATTATATTGTTTTTGTAATTCATTTTGTTTGTGTCTGCTAATTTGTCATACATTGTTAATTGAGTTTCATCACAATCAAAATAATGGTGTACGTGTAATATTATGAGAAAACTGTTATTTAAAATATATATATATATATATGTATGTATTTATAAAAATTTTAATAATTTAGAATTCAAAGAGATCAACTGAGAGCCAATTTTCGTATTATATTCACCTTAAAGACAGAGTTGCATACTTTTCTGTGTGTTTTTTAGCATTTTCTAAAAACTTTGTTATATCATACTTATATTCATAAGCCAAGTCCATCATAAGAGGGTCGTCAGGATTAGGTGACGACAGCAAAGCTTGTACAGATATGAGAAGTGTTTCAATTGTGATAGTAGGGAGCCATGATCCTTTAGGGGGCATTTTTAACATGTTCATACAGATACGGCCAGCTGTAATAGAAAGAAAGATTATCATATACATATATGTATTTATTGACATACTATACAAGTGTTGCTTATCTGAATATCTCTTTCAGAAATAAGTTGATCCTCTAAGACAAATCCTGTGTTCTAACACACATTTTACACAGTTATTTTTACAACAAATCTCGCATGTAATTGTGAATAATAAAAAATTAAATGAGGAGTTTTAGTGGGAAACTCAAACTGATTACTTTCATATGAATAAAACAGCTGTGGAATTTTAATAAACCTTACTATAAGCTAATAAAGTATAAGGTGGCCCAAGAAAAATCATAATTTTTTAAACAAACATGTAGCTACCACAATAGTGTTCAATTATTATTATTCAGCTTGTTCCTTTTTAATTTGTAATTATATCAGTGAAATATTGAAGAGATAAATACATATATATTTTATTGCGTTTTATGTAACTTAATAGATGTGAACAAGACGAATAGACAAAATGGCCTAGAAAGATAACAGTGAACAACAATTCCTAGTTAGATAAACAAAGAGACATTATACCAGATAGTGCATATTAGATGTTACTTATTTCAACGTTCAAGCGAAAAAAAAACATAATTACCTTTATCAATGTTGGGATGGTAGACAGGTGTAACAAATTTTACTACCGGGGGCTCGAAAGGATATCTCTCTGGTACATTTATAACGAGTTCAAACACACCTCCTTCATACGGAGAGCTTTTTGGTCCACATAGTTTAACGTGTAGTATATCGAATCCTGCTTCTGTGTCTGGCTTGCATGTAATACCCCAAGGGGGCTGAGTCTCTAGGCCTTTAATTTCACGTAATAGACGGTAAGTACGCGCACTAGACATGACGTCCTTTGTGTTAATTATATTTTGGTAAATGTAGAAAGAGGGGGAAGCAAACTGTAAACAATAACTTTGAATTGATAATATAAATATAGTTTAATAATACTCTTAAGTCTCAAGGAACATATACTAGCTAAGCTAGCAAACTTCTAACTGTCATATCCACAGAACATGAGAACACATTTACTCAGATCATACAAAATTTAAATAGACAAAGAAAACTAGGCTTTCGGTCTAGATTGTATTCAGTCGTATTTAGTCTAGATTGTATAGACTAGATCGTCTATACAATTTAGAGTAAATACGAATTTTTAATACATGTTGTAAGTTGATTTAATTTATTATTCATTTAATTTCAAATAATTTATAAACGATACGGCAAATGTCATAAAACGAAAGTGGCGCTATTGACGTTAGCTGCAATATGAGCTAAGTATTAAGTTCGAATATTTACAAGGTGCCGTCGATACTGTGTTATGTACTGAGAAAAAGATAAAATAGCACAGCCGTAAGGTCGTTGAATGAAATACGTATTCTAGTACATTCTACAATCATTTTTAATTTAAATAAATCACGAAATTGCTCTAATAGTGCATGTAAATCGATGGTTACTCGGTTAAAACAAAATAGTAATTTTATTTCTCGATTTTACTTCATAAGTGTTACTAATATTGGGTGAGTTATATTTCTTACATACTATATTTAAATTAAGATTCAAATCTACTATGTCATTTCATAAATCATTTCAGTTATATTTATAAATACGTTCATCCGAAAACTTCAGACTAATCGATCACTCCACGTTTTTAAGTCCGCAAGTTTCTTGCCGCATATTATAATAATTGTAATTTAAATCTATATATATAAACGTAACCAAGATAATATATGAGTACTCAATTTTACATTGTAGGTATAATAAATTATAACTTTAGTAACTAATTATTAAATCTATTCGTATATAAGCCGGTTTTTCGTCCCATTTCGTATACTAGTTTTATTTTTTCAACGTCAGAGGTTTCATTTTTTGTTGCATTAAGTTTATGTGACTATTCATATAAACATGTTTTATGGTGTGCAATTTTTTTACTTAATATTACACTTCAATCATATTTCATTGAAGAGCTTATTATGTACCATAATGTTGTCAAGCAATTTATTAATGATTTTAATGAAATATTTACAAATATACTAAATTTATAGATTTTTTTTCTGTCATTATTTTTAAGTATTTAAGACTTTTGCTATATTTAAAAATACAAATCTTAACAACTTTCTCTAATACTTTATAAGAAAAATATTTGTGAATAATAATAATGATGAATGAAAACTTTGAAATATGTATTTATAAAATTATTACTATTATAGTATTCAAGTATAAAATATTTAAAAAAATGTACTGGTTGCAATTTATTTAAAACTACTTATTTTTTATTGGAACAAAATCTATTATTTTTAAATATTATTTTACACAATTTAATAAAAATGCTATTTGAAGTCATGAATAAGTTATTCTGTATTACCAAAACCAGTGTTCCTCTTGCAGCTTTGCCTGCTTGGGCTACACTAATTTAATAAGTTGCTTTATCAACATAAATACTCCAAAATCACTTTATTAGTGAAAAATTACATTAAAATTTGTTTTTTTAATCTTAAAGAAAAAATGGGTATGTTGGTGGGAAAAAAGAATTTTGTGTTTTTTTTAACATCATGCATATAGCAGTGACCCAAGAAACCTAGTGTTAAGACACTCCAAATGAGCAATGAACCTTTTATAATCTGTATAATGTTAGATCATGTCAATATTTTATAAACTCTCAATTGTATTACATAAGCACAGTATCAATTGTTTTAAAAGTAATATTATGATATCAAGTTTTATGAAACAAATGAATAACAAATATTGTAATATTGATTTCATGTCTGTGGTAAATGTTATTATATATTTTTTTCTACTCTTAGTACTCTTATAAGTTACTAGCATTTCCCCGGTTATCAAGACCCTGAAAGATGTGCATGACACAACATTCTGAGTGTCTACAGGAATAATAGGCTATCAAAATGATTAACATGAGGTATAGCCTCCCTTAGTAAATAGACTATCTGACACAAAAATAAACAAACAGACTATTAAGCTTTATAAGATTTGTATACGTTAAAAGATTTTGGAATTTTATGTATTTATTGTTTATTTGCATATTTTGTGATATACAATATACTATATGCTTAAACAATATATTTCTCCTGTATTATGTAGTAGTAGGCTGAGATTTAGAGCTATGTGTAGGTAATTAAATAATAATTACTTATTTTCATTATGGCATCAAAGTCATACATGATTGGTTAACAGAACTAATTGTACCTTGTCTTATAATAATCTATTCACATTTTTTGAATGGATTTCATTTTATGGACTTTACAATTTACGATAAACTTCATGTCTCTTTTTTTTTATTTGAAGCATCCAATACACCTAAACAACTCTCATTCAGTCTCCTCATAATTTAAAATTAGTCATAGATTAAATTTTCCAAAGATAAAACCAACCAATAATGAGAAGATTAAAAAAATCTGATAACTTATTTTTGCAAATTAAATGTTTTATTACAATGACTGGGTTTATCTAAATCGTTCGTCATCATATCTTTCACCTAGGCGGTTAAATCGGATCTGCCACTTATGTCTACTTTCAGATATAGGGTTGACATACTCTTAAAAACTATGTAAAAAGATATAAAAATATTTTACAAAGTCTTATTTAAAAATTATTTTTTTAATTTTCATATTTTAACATAATTGGCAGTGATCAAAATCAATGTAAAGTACTGTCGACCCATATTTTTCTTAATTTTCTCTCTTTTTCCTGAACTTAAATTTTGAAATAACCTTTTTTTGTTGGGTTAGATTAGGTTAGATTAGTAGTAGTTAGGTTGGGTGTAGGTTTTTTAATTTACAGAATTATTTGTTTGTTAAAAAATCTGTAGTGGGAGCCAGATTGGTGTCTGGTGTTGGCACGGACTACCTGGCTTCCTCCATTCTTACGCCCATGGTCGTATTAAATGTGGTTAAAGGTTATTATCTCATTCTACAAAGTTAAAAATAAATCTTAAAAATAAGAAAGTGATAAGATAATAAAAACTATACTTCTATCTATACTAATATAATAAAGCGCAAGAGTTTGTTTAAACGCTAAGAACTAAATCTACTGAACTACTGCGACCCAGAGATTTAGTTCTTAGCATACAAAATAAAAAAAACGTGTATAAAAGCTAAATTCCATTTATATAACATTAAGGTTTAGTTGTAAGTTAGCCCTTATCTTGTCACTTTTACCGCGTGCGCTGCAGAAAAAGTCAAATGTATAAGTACATTGTACTACAAAAACATTCATTTTCATTAGTATATCTGTATTTTATAAATAAATCACAATAAGGCATTTCGTGATAAAAAATATAGAAAATTGCAAGGTGATATTTCACAGTTTTTATTTGACAAAGATATATTGAAACTTACGAACGAAAGTTATACATTTAACAATTTAAAAAATCAGCTTCACGCTGTATCCCGCACACAGCAGAGTAGGCAGAGGGAACCTAGTAAGAGATGTTAAGACACCCCATTCCCCACTTTCTGCCGAATTATGGAGGCATTGGCTGTTCAACTTTCACGCAAAAAAATATTGAACGGATTTTAATGAAACTAATATAGCTCTTACGTCAGAATAAATAGACACCTAATACATACCGCCACTGCACTGTGGCAAATGCATGTGACTATAAGTGGGGCATGGGATGTCTTAGCACAGGTGAAATTAAAGATCAAAACAATAAAAAATACCTACATATATATTTTAAAAAAACCCTATTTTTAATAAGTTAAATTAAGTTATAATATGTACTATAGTATACCATATAAAAAAGCGTTACAAATTTAATTACAATATGTCAAGAAATAAGAAACATAATTAAACGATCTACGTAAGTGTTATTGAGATTAACTTAAATAGAACTGCAAGTCACTCACATTAAGTGCTCAAGTACTATAAATGCTGATATATAGTACGGGCTACGAGTTGTGTCCGCCCTGAAATTAGCTGAAGATGGATACGCAGATTTGTTGTTAGGAATTTTCTTACTTTTGTTTATTTCTCTCCGCGTGAACAATGCACAAACGTTCAGAAAACTTAATTTCAGGGCGGCCACAACACGTCGACCGTACTATACTTACGTATTATCAAATGTTGCATAATATTCTGCAATAGTGAATAGACATATATAAAGGTTAAATATTGTTCTTACTACGTAGATTTATATTTATAGCACTTTTATAGAGCACTTTAACAAATAAAGACAGGCTGTAATGGCGCAGCGGCATAGCTTCTGACAATTAACCCCACGGTTGTAGGTTCTTTCCCATTCGGGGGAATGAGTTCCATTTCATCGTTCTAGTAACAAGATAAAGGACGGAGATGAATTCCACCTTTCAACACGCAATGTTTCGAAAATTGGGCGGAAAGTTTGTAAAACTGATTCTCCTTCCTTACCCTGCCAAATGCGGACAGAAGCAAGCTAGCTGGTATTAGACGCCTTCTAACGTCGAAGTTAAGTATGTATGATGTAAAAGAAGTACATAGTACTACATATAGAGACTAACTTATGTCGGTACATATATATTTATACGGTTACATACTGTAGACCAAACTTAACGTTAATAAGAAAAGTTTTAACCACCGTATTTCGAGGAGGGATGTGAATGCTTAATTTCCTAGTGCACTTGGACGGTATCCAAAAAGCGGTATCCAAAAATCAATATATGAACTTTTTTTATATAACTTTAGGAATATACTTGTATATATTGTTTAGGACAAAGAAACTAGAAGAAGTGCAGAACGGAGTGTCTTAACACTAGATTCACTCTGCCTGATTACATGTAACTATGTTTTCAGCAGTAGAATTTTATGTGGTCGGTACCTACATTATTGTTGATCTATGTGAGTCTCATGTAACAATAAAACAATGGGATGTCGATGACTTCTGTTTAAAGACATTATTTTCTTGGATTTAGACCTAAGTTTACGGTAGTGTCCAACTGCATCCAGCTAGATGAATAAAAACATTTAAGCACCTCCTATTATTTGGAGGCGATATGGTGCAGTGGTGTAAGTAGGGTGACTTTAAAAGCTACGGTTGTGCGTTCGATACCCACTCGGGAGAATTAAATATTAAATATTTTAATTTTTCATTCTGGTATCAAGTCAAGGCCAGGCGTTGATTTCTGCCGGTAAACAGATACTGCATCTAGAATAGGCTGAAAAGTGGGGAACGGAATGATCTTAATGGGAACGGAGTGTCTTAACACTAGTTTCCCTCTGCCTGCCCTGCTATGTGCGGTGCGAAGAGATCCCAGTGACAATTTTTTGTTTCTCCACTTTCTGCAGTAATTTAGGCTGATAAACTTAATCTGTTTTTAGACTTTTAATCCATAGAAATTGTCATTATAACAGTAGTGTTTAACATAAACGTGGAAAATTGTGTCACTATATGTCATGACAAAATATCATATTGATTAATGAAGTGATTTAATCTATGGTTAGCATCGATTCTGAAATATGAACTAATCGATTACACAGAATGTTATGTTTATATTCAGCGGATTGACGGATTTTTCGCCTTTAAAATTAGGGTTTTAAGATTCAATATGGCATGCTCTACCAACAATAACTTGCACAATATGGCGAGTCGCCAATTTAATAACAAATGTATGTTTTGAGATTCTTTAGTTCACAAAAGCTTTATTATGTAACTAGCGACCCTCTTGCGGCTTCGCCCGCTTTTACTACTGGATTATTCATATAATATATGTTTGCAACGCACTTAAGATAATGTGAAAATTAATTAAGCCCTAATGCAACCCGCAATTTCGTAATTCCAATAAGAATTTTCCAATTGTTTTAAAATAAACACAAATAAATAACAGAAATAACAGAAAACTTAAACGAAAGAAATTATAAACAACTGACTACCTACTATTCTCTGACTCAAAAATACTTAAACGAAAGATGTAACCAATTATGACGCGTGGAAATACATTATAATTATTGGATAACTCCAAAATACGTGCAATCACTTCTAAATTTACTTTGCCAGGCGCAGAATTAAAACATTCTCTCGGCCATCTCCGTAGTAGCTCTGAATGACATCAGGGCCTTGGTTCTCTGACCGTGGTCTCAGCCGAAAACCTGCTTTGGAGCAGATACATGGAAGGGGATGCGGGAGATGATCAGAATTGGGCCCTCGGTTTCATGAGGGAGGCGTTGATTAAACGACCAAGGAGACTGCTCATGAGTGGGATTGGGAGGAGGATAGAAAGTCCCTCGGAAGAAGACGTCTGACCTCGGGCGGCCGGGTATGCGGAGTGCTGCTGCTCAGGTGAAGTTGAAGTGCATCCAGCCTTGCCTTCTCCGTCGCTAATTAATGCGCAACCTTGTGTCGTGTTGGAGATGTCTCGTAACGCGACGGTTGTGGGTTCGATCTCCACTCGGGGCTGTGAATTGTTATTTATATAATAATATTTTCATTTTTTCGCACCGGTGCCAAGGCGAAAGCCCAGAGTTCCGCCACTCAACACGTAATGCTTCGAAAATTCGGCGGAAAGTGGAGAACGGAGTGTCTCAACGATAGGTTTTCTGTGCCTAACCCTGCTATTTAATTTTGAAGTACTTATATAAAAAATATAAGACAGAATTAACGATTTTTCTTCAATTAAAAATTTCTTCAAAACTCTGCTTCAAACATTGGCCAGTGTTTGTACAAAGATATTCACTTCTAGGGTCTTCCATATTTGCGAAGATCTCACATGATTCGGACGTTTCATTTTAAAACGCTCTCCGCTCTTCACTTGAGTGTGTATACAGTAAGTACACTCTCTAGTGAACCTAAGGATAACACTCATTTTGAAGCTGAATAAAATTTTATTCTATATATTGTTTAGTTTAATAAGCACGTAGCGGGGTAGGCAGAAGGAACCTGGGCACCTCTTGTTAACACACCTGTGTTCCCCACTTTGGGACGAATTCTGGAGATTTAAACCAAAGTGAAAATAAAAATGAGAATATTAAATATTTCAGTTCCGGGGAACCGAACCCAAGACCCGTCGCGTTTGCAGTCACATACTTGTGCTCCTGCGGTCTGCTCTCTATGTAAGACTGTGTTATAATTAAGTGGTTAATTATTAAAATATATACGTTAATTGAGATTATCGTAGCTCAGCGGCATATCTAATTGACGTTTGACTTTAGACGCGACGATTGTGGGTTTGATTCCAATTTGACGGAATCGNTTTTATCTTCGTTTAACGTAGAAAATTAATAAAGTATTTTAAAGGATAAGGATTAATACCATTATGGAAAAATATCCCTCACAATAAAAAATATATTGAAATTATTATTTTAAGACAGAAATATGATCACTACACGTTATTCTTAAAAGATACGAATATGTTGTCGCTGACTTTTTTGTAGATCTCATTAAGAGGAACAATACTCCAGTACATTATTTTCATGTAATACTTACCATTAAATCAGCGCATGCGCGAAAGTGTATCAACGTGTAGAACTTTATACATATTTATCTTATTTATGTTATCTTACATAAGAATGTACAAATAATAAACTATATATAAACCTTCCCTGAGAAATACTCGACCTAATGGTGAAAACCGCATCAAAATCCGTCGGGTGGTTTAGAAGAAGAAGAGTTAGAAATTTCAGACAGTCACGAAAAGCGACTTTGCTTTATAAGATATAGGATGGGTGTATAATATATATAATGATATCTAATTTTATATAAAACAATTAAACAATGGTCTCATATATTGCCGGTACCGATATCACGTTTTAGAATATACTTAATTAATAACGCATAGCACGCAATGGTATTGGGTTTGAATCTTATTAGCCAGTAAAGATATTTTACGCAGATAATTTTTTAAAAAATCTTAAATAGCTGATTTGCAAATTAAAGTATAGGGGAGACCGGGGTTGGTTGACGATAAGGGTAGGTTGACTAACGATCAAAAATTCGTCCCACGCAATAGCTTTGAGCCCGGCAATGAGACACCAGAGTCTGTTACCTCAGTCCGTCACTAGTGAGACCAGGAACGCGACTTCGCGCACACACTTCTTTTGGGAGAAGGAACGTAATATTGAGATTCATAGGTCAACTTACCTCAGTTGAATAGTCAACCAACCCCAAGCATGGGGTAAGTTGACCAGTTTTTCATTTTTTACAAGAACTGGCCTGTATCATAATGAATAACGTGCTTTTTGCCACATTTTTCCATAGCTTAATAGCAAATCTATTAACTTAATCTATTTTTAAACTAATATACTCGACAGAAACAAAAATAGAAGCCTTTAAGCTGAAAATTGGTCAACCAACCCCGGTCTCCCCTATAATGAATGATCAAGGTACTTAGTATTTACGCTTCCGAGCGCCTACAATTCTTTTCAGAATGTATAAGTAACGTGATTTTTTCTTATATCGATTCGTAGAGAAAATATAACATAACATATAAACTTATCTGATTCAATAAGTAAATTGTATATCTAGAACTTAAAGCTTATAAAAATGTTATTACAAAATTGAAAAAAGAAAAACTAAAATGAACGTGTTTGAAATTTTACATCTTTGCTTTATAATAGACTGTTGTATAATACTATAAATAGTAATCTTATTCAGATTGTAAGACGTATCTTATTGTAAAAAGATAACTCGGTACTATCTATATCTCATTAAGCTATCCAAAGGTAAATATGTCATTTCTTATTCGTTATCGTTAAAAATATTATTTGGTTTTAGTTCGTTGGCAGAATTAAAATATAATACATAACAAATCACTTAGAACTATTTGTATGCATATCATAATCTATCTAATGACTGTAGGTTCCATTCCCACTTAGTCAATTTTTATATTTATATTTTATAATAATTATTTTTGGATTTTCTATCTGGTTAAACATCACGGCGCTGTTGGTTTGCCCACATTGTCTAACTTGCCCTTTAATATCTTCGTTAAATAGGTAGAATAGGCCGAGTAAATAACATTCCTTCAAATTGAACCTACTACCTTCTCGTTTAGTTATCCATGAGGCAACTGCGTAGTTATGGCGTCTTTTTTATTTGAACATGGCTATGACGTTGTCTAATTATTACCATATTCAAGCATACATAAGACATATGGTGACCTCGTTGCTGTATTAATGTCAAGTTTAACACGATATCCATTTAATTAATTAAAATCTATATCTATACTTAAAATGGTAACGAAACGGTGTCTGTACATGGAAGATATATACAAAAATGTTATTGGTGACATTTAATAACGTAATAGAAAAAAAAACAATGATAGTTATCTATTTGTCTGTGCGTTTGGTCACTATGATCTCAGAAACGGCTTGACCTATTTAATTTCAGTTTTCACTATTGTACTTTGATTTGCCTTAATATTTTGTGTTTATTTTATTAATCGGCTTATAAATAAAAAGTTATAGGTACCATTTTAAAATATGTCGTTTAACAAATTTGGAATTTGAAAAATAAAAAAAAATAAATACCGACTTCACACTTATTTAGTGAAACTTTGCTTTAGAAAGATTGATACCACAACTAATTAGGCTGGCAGGCAAAATATTATTTCAAATATTAAACCGACCCATAGCCAATGATGATTTAATATAAATTTAAACCAGTAGTTTCTGAGCTTAGTGCTTTCAAACAAACATTTTTTTTTGTGCTTATTATATACACCTTATTATATTATTTGATATATTTTTCACAAACATTTTGCGTATTAACATTATATAATGATAAAACAATAATACATTAACCATGAACCCTAAAAGATAAAAGATCAGATAAAGGTATTCGCTGTAACTCCTAAATTATTCATATAATGTATGTTTGCAAAGCACTTAAGATAATGTGAAAATTAATTAAACCCTAATGCAACCCGCATTTTCGTAGTTCCAATAAGGATTTTCCAATTGTTTTAAAATAAACACAAATAAATAACACAAACAACAGAAAACTTAAACGAAAGAAATTATAAACAACAGACTACCTACTATTCTCTTACCCAAAAATACTTAAACGAAAGATGTAACCAACTATGTCGCGTGGAAATACATTATAATTATTGGATAACTCCAAAGTACGTGCAATCACTTCTAAATTTACTTTGCCAGTAGTAGCTCCGAACGACATCAGGGCCTTGGTTCTCTGACGGTTAATGCTGTTAGCCCTATTGGCTTTTACAGCGACACCGGTTGGGTAGGGAAGAGGGTACTCTGTCCCTGATGAAAAGCAAGCACTACGTGGCTGCCTGTTAGGAAAATTAAATAGAATGCATCGGCCGGGAATCAAACCCGGGCCGGCCGCGTGGCTGCCGAGCATTTTACCACTGAACCACCGACGCGTGTAAGGTAGGCGGGCGCGGCGGACGCAAAACGTCGAAAGGACGAATGGCAAGTGGCGAGCCGTTTCGCAGGAAGGATTTTTTGATATTGTAACAACTTCTAAAATACTTATTAAAATGAAAAACAGTAAAAGACAGTTTTGATCTATATTAAATGGCCAACGCAACTAATATACTTATTTATATGCTGGGAATAACGGATAAGTGAAACATAGCTGATGTGTCAACAATTAAATGCGTTTTTCTCTAAAACTATTGGCAATTTCAAAATAGTGTAAAAAGCAAATTTTATCTTCGTTTAACGTAGAAAATTAATAAAGTATTTTAAAGGATAAGGATTAATACCATTATGGAAAAATATCCCTCACAATAAAAAATATATGTAAATTACTATTTTTAGACAGAAATATGATCACTACACGTTATACTTAAAAGATGCGAATATGCTGTCGTGGTCTTTTTTGTGGATCTTATTAAGGGGAACAATACTCGAGTACATTATTTTCATGTAGTACGTACCATTAAAGCAGCGCATGCGCGAAAGTGCATCAACGGGTAGGACTTTATACACATTTATCTTATTTATGTTAACTTACATAAGAATGTACGAATAATAAACTATATATAAACCTTCCCTGAGAAATACTCGACCTATTGGTGAAAACCGCATCAAAATCCATTGGGTGGTTTAGAAGAAGAAGAGTTAGAAAGTTCAGACATACACGAAAAGCGACTTTGTTTTGTAAGATATAGGATAGGATAGGATATTCTGATGGTCCAGTGGTTAGTAACTTTTACGCTGGGTTACAAGTTCAATGTCTGCTTTGTTTTTCACGCTGTATTCCAAAGAAACATATGGCAAAGAAGGCAAAGCGAACCTATTGTTAAGACTCGTCGTTCGCTCCTTCCGATGTTAGATATTTTGCGTGTTGAGTAGCGGTATTCAACGCGAGTCTTTGTCATAATTAAATAAAAATAATCCATGATTTCATTCAATCCATTCATTAGCGCGAGCAGGAATGGAGCCCACAACCATCATCGACACCTCAATTATTCATCTTTTAAAGCTTAAAACCAAAGTTATACAGGCACCAATGACGTAAACAGACTAACCGTACAACACCTACGTAAGAGAATAATCGATAAACCTGTTTCATTTAACATGAGTTTGTTGTTTTTTTTTTACTTTTTTAAACTTTTATGACTTTTTTGTTGTTTTATAACGCCTTAAGGAAGCTAGTTGTTAACTCCGTCATGGCCTAACAAAAGTTGTGTGAAATTGAACTGCTTATAAGTTATTCTAGAGACGAAGATATAAATAATTACTCCAGTATATTTTTTATATTGTTATTTGTGTTTAATATTATACTAAATTATAAACAACTTTCTATGTCCAGAAGTCTGTTAATCACTCAGTAAAGAAAAAGTTTTTTATATTCTTTAACGGACAGAAAAATCTAAATTAACGCTTCTAACGTTAACGTTACTAAGTTAACGCAGTCAAAAGATATCAGCATCGTTACTACCAAAAAACTGGACAAGCGAGCGAGTCGCCCACCGAGCGTTCGGTACAAAAAGTGTCGAGCTTTTTGTAAAATTCAGGCTTAGCTTAGCCAGAGCTCTTTCATTTGATATCTCACAATCTTGCGCACCCAACCTCTTCAAATAAAATAAATATAGAAATATATTTTAATTACGAAATCATGGCGCCGTAGATCTGAGTATATGGTATGAATTTCAACCCGACATCTGCAAACGTTCCTGAGATAACGCGGCGAACTTGGTTTAGGACCAACAAATATTTTGTTTCCTGACACTGGTAAAATGAAAGAGGGATGTGTAGTTCCAACACTCAACGCTGTTACTGTTCAATGTGGAGAACGGAGTGTCCTAGCGCTAGGCGGAAAGTGTCTACCTTTAGATAGAAAGATTTGTACAGCGAGTTCTTTTTTTATTGCTTTATGATGACGTCATTAGTTAGTTACAGGCAATAATTTATAAAAGAAACCAGTAATCAAAATGTGACAGCCACTTCATGGAATAGCAATATCAATATAGATATAACCTTGAAGTACAGTCGACTCATTGTATCAAACATGTGGCTATGGTTACAGATCGATACACATTAGGCTTGGGTACAACTAGAAACATATATTATGTAGGTATATTATAAGAAAATATATAAATATAAGTAAATAGAATAGATATAAGAATAGGTGTGACACTCTACTGCACGAGGTGACTCATGTACTGTGGACATCAAAACTATTAACGTGGTGTGTTAAAAACATATAGTCTATAGCAGTGTTTCCCAACGTGGGGCGTACGCTCCATTTGGGGGCACTTGGAATATTTATCATGGAAAAGTGGGACATGATCTAAAAAAAGTTGGGAAACACTGGTCTATAGTCTTCTTCCATACATTGACGATAGTCTAACGCATACAAGTGACTACATAAAAATATTTTTTCATCTTGAACCGCTATTTCTTTTGATTAGCGGGTTTTACCAAACAAACTCTTGAGTTTCTCATCAAACCACGTCCTCTGTGGAACTGTCCCATGAATCAGGCACAGCTCTGAATTTTTCACCCAGCAACGCAATGAACCCCACACCAGCTTGAATATTTGAAATATATTAGTATCAACTTAATAGATAATTTATTTTCATTTCAAGAATATAGAGACGGAAGTACAAAATAATAGATCTTTCTTTTATATTATTTTTGAAGGTCAGATTACCTATTACTTGGCAAATAAAATATTTGGCATTCGTATGACAAGAAGACATAAAATGTCTTTTCCAAAACAATGCTCTAGAATCTAGACCTTTGGTAATAATCTAGAGTCTAGATAATATTATAGCTTTCAGTGTAGTTACATCCCGTGTTGCTATTAATTTTATGGGAAACTCCCAACTGCTACAAACATTGGAGTGTTTATCATGAAAGTATATGCGATATATGTATGCGTGCACCTATGTGTACCTATATATATATATGAGATCATCTTGCACAATTGGGACTTGCCTGAAAATTATGTAGGTTTCAATTTCCGATCAGATTAAAAAATAAATTGCTAGAACGCAAAAAAACGGAGTACCTTATCACTTAGTTTTATCTTTCTGTAGTGTATCTAGAAAATAATAAGTTGCTTTGGCGTTTAATTGTTATAGTTAAAATAATAAATGAAATTCGTAAAAGAACATTTTATAATCGATCTATCGTGCCACTAATTTTAATTCTTCCATTAAGTTTTTTTTATATTTCACATACCTATATAGCTATAATGTTTGCATTATTAGGTAGAACACTTAGGTAAATATTAAATCTATTTCCGCATGCTTCTACAAGTTTTCGCCCGCAACATTGTTAGCATGGATTACATGTCGACGCAGGAAAGCGATTTTGTTGAAGAAAGGACTCTGAAGACCTTTCTTTAGAAATACGATAGGATCCCTTTCCAGCGTCGAATTGTGTTAAGTGGTGGAAGTTAACGCCGCACTTTTCACAAAGCTCATTCTGGGTGGTAAACCTGGACCGTAAACCTATGGCCTCGCCACCGCAGTAAATTGAAAATTTTACTACGAGGGTGCTTTACCCTCGTAAAATTTTCAATTTACTGCTATTGTGTCATGACACATTTTTGGTGCCCAAGGTATCTGTGACCGCAGATGGAATAGGTTAACGATTAAATTTATGTAATAATATTGTAACCTATAGAATTCCTGGATATATGGGCTATCCACAAAAAATAATCATTTATTTTCAAACCAATAATTCCCGAGATTAGCTCGTTCAACCAATTAAACTGATCAGCTGTATAATATTAGACTTGATTAGTATTGATTCTTACACAATGGCTCCGTTATAATATTAATCAAATCTGGCCTTGAATAATTAATTTATCAATATATTAAATAATATATGTATACAGGTATAATCTTGTTATATATTTTTTTCCAATTTCCGCATATAACCTTGTAATTTTTATATGCGATTATGATATAGTATATATTTTTTGTATAATCTTTCCTGTAGTGTTAAAATTTTGAAAGCTTCCTACTACCTCAAAAGGAAAAAATATAATAATACCTACGACTTGATTTCGGAATGAGGCGTGTGCGGTATTAACAAATGATGTTTTATATTACAACGATAATTTTATTATAATAATATTTCCTTTGTAACTATAAAAGCCATACTTACCCTGCTATATGCGGGATACAATATAAAAAAATATTATTATTAATGAGTAACAACTAACAATAAATATTACATAATATATAATCATTTCTCTAATTAGAAATCGAATCCGCAACCATCCCGTTGGCAAACATATCTACTGCGCATATTGGTGTCAAAATAATATATTACTACATACCCTAAAAAAAGATTGAACCTATGACCTCTTTACTACCTATATCACATCTAATTATTAAAAATATTTATCTTTTCAGATAGCGGCGCAACTTACAAAGTAACTGACACTAGCCTACAAAACGACTGACATTCGTTGATTCTACCGCAAAATTGTCAGTAGTCGTGCGGCCTCTATAAACGTTGGACGTGTTGTTTGTTTTTACTGACGTTAAATTATTACGTGATTATTTTGTATTGGTAAGTAGTTTTTTTTATTATTATAATTAAACTCGAAGGTGAAATACGATTTTTATCAAATCTATATTTTTTGTATCATTGTTTTAATATTTATAATAGTTGTAGAATGTACATACTTAGAATATTTTAGATTATTTTACTTAAGTGTTATTTACCTACTTGAAAACATTAGTACATTTTATTACAGAATATTTAATTTCTTATTTTAAATTTTGACAAGTCAATTTGAAATATTTAGTCAATACAAAGCTAAATTATGACTACGTACATAGAAATAAAGTTAAAAACTTTAAGTGCAATGATAAACTAGGAACCTTGTTTCATTAATTAATTAATATTTCACGCGAAGCCGTCGTAGCACATGGGCGAATGTAGGACCTATAAAAGCGACGATTGTGGGTTCGATTCCCACTCGGGGTAATAAAACATTTTTTTTAATTTCCTCGCTCTGGTAAAAGGACAAAGCGTGGTGTTGAATTCAGCGGAAAGTTTCTTAGTACTATGTTCCCAGCTTCCGCCGCTTCCGCCGTAAAAAATGAAATAAATAAATATATGAAATTTCCACAATATAATCATAATATGTATTTGTGATTAATGATATTAATAGATTTAATATTAAATATTTTATAGTATTATTAAATTTTAATTAATTAGTTGTTTTCTAAATATTTTGTTACATAGTTCCACATTGTGTGGAGTAGGTGGCGAGAATCTAGTTATACATAAATATATTACACTAACTTCATCCATCCGTTGGTGCAACTTAACGCCGCGGTAAATGAACCCACAACAATTGCGTGAAACGAGTATTTTAATAAGATTTTCTAATACAGTTTTGATCTCCGCCGCTCAACACTCGTAGTCTTAAATAACGGAGAGTGGAGAATGATTCCTATTTAGACTACAGGTTTCTTTATGGTTAGCCTGTGAAGTTAAAAAAAAACTAAATTAGTTTAAGTATAACAATGAAATAATTAAATTAAAACCAATACGATTTTATAATGAGCATTAATTAAATTTTTGTCCGTAGTACCGCTCACATGTACCTATTTACATATGAAATCAATGTTAACATATTTTATATCGATTTTTCAGTGGCTATTTGTATAATATTATGACACATACATACATAGCTTCACTCTATATCCCTTGCGGAGTAAAAATTATTGCTATAAAAAATCTTTATTTAATGAAAAACTCGTTAAGGAATAATATATAAATAGTATTTGAGTAATATATTGGAATTCCAAGTAAAAATGAAAACTTGTAAATATTATTTTGTCTTTTTTACTTATATAAAGTTATACATTTCTTCGCTCTGGTGTTGAGGCAAAACGTGGCGTTGAGTTCCGCCACTCAACACACAAAGTGGCGAACGGAGTGTATTGGCACGAGGTTCCCTCTGCTTACCATGTTGTGTGCGGGATACAGCGTGAAGCTGAAGCTTACACCCTAATTGCGCAAGGATGACGTCATAAATAAAAATAATAATTAAGTGCTACTCTGGAATATGATGTCATATTATTTTAAATACACAATAAGAATGTCTATCTCTTGATAATATTATGGAAAGTCACCGCTTATCAGAAATATCTAATGTACATAACTAAAGCGATGCCCCCCTATCGATGTTAGATATATTTTTTTATAATCAATGAATCGTAACGGCTTAGTATGATTATTTATTAAGAAAGATAGTGGGTTCAAATTGCAAAGTGTTTTAGTTGAAATTAATTGGAAAAATACAATCAGAAGTTTAGGGAAACTTAATGCTAATAATAAATTTTATCAATAAATTGTGGTTGACGGTTGAGGGTTCGCGTCCCACTCTGTGTAACTTACTGCCCTTTAGTAAATAGACAAAGTGAAATAACACTACTAAAAACCAATTACACTAAATGCTTTCCTGCGACGACAGTAATTATCTTATAACCCTTGGGGGTTAACGCTTCTATACAAAAATGTACAAAGCTCGGCCACTTAACATGATTAATTATTTCATGATGTTAGTTAATGAGAAATACTTTTGACAATAAATAATGCTATAATTGATTTTCAATTATTATTAAGCGACCAGTGTTAAAACACTCCATTCTCTATCAAAAGTCTGTTTTAATATTGAAAATAAAGTTGATTGAGATCATAACGGAAAAACCGAGTGTTTTGACACGAATTTATAAATACGATTAGAATTTATATTTCTTCGATAAAATACATCCAGTCGTAATAAAATAATTATGATATTATACTAAATACTTATTATATTATATACGGAATATTAATAATATTAATGACACTTCAAAATTATATCAATTCTCATACGTAATTGATTGTGGCGTGAGATATAATAAAGTGGGGAAATTGATAAAGCTTATCATTTGAAAAGCTACACTTGCATTGACATGATAAACTGATAACACTCACTGTCATTAAAGTGATTTAGTGAAAATGCATTTCATTTCCATCTATAACATGTAATTAAATTAAATTATTTTTATTTTAAACCTAAAATATACTAAACAAGACATGTCTCGATAATTGAGTGAAAAAGTGGGGATCGGATTGTCTTAAGAGTAGATAACCTCTGTCTACCCTTCTAATCTGCCGGGATACGGCATGAAGTTACTTATGTGATGCGATTAGAAAGACGTCTAAAATATATTCCATTTTACTTTTGTAAATATACAATATATTTAAAACAATTATATTTAGAATCTTTTAACAATTATATATTTTTTAATTATTATTTATTACGCCAATGTTTTCATTCAAGGACACAGAAACCGTTCTTTCCTTCAAGATCTTTCCTATCAACCTTCAAAATCATTTTTAGACTAAACTAAAATTTTAATCTAAGTCATCACAGTATTACAATTTCCCTATTAAAAACTTGAATGTAATATGAAAAATGCTTTATAAATAATTTTAAGTAAAAAAAATCTTTTATATTAAGTTCTTTCAAGAACTAGGCGTCGCCTTGACTTTCGAACGCCCGAATGGAGCGAGATCCGTTAATGCATTTTTTAACTGTACTACCAGATTTTTATTATTACCTTGACGTTCATATAAATATAATGAAATATAAAATTATATTTATAGTAGAATTATTTACGTGCAACTGTAAACGCCGGGTTCTAAGTTCGATCCCCACTCGAGGATATGAAATATTTTCATTTTCGTCGTTCTGGTAACGAGGCAAAGCCAGTCGTTGAGTTCTGCTTCTCACCAAGCGCACTGCTAAATGTTGTGTCATCTTAATACTTAGCATTAAACGTAGATTAAACCACAATACGATATTATGGTACCATAGAGCTGGTCTGATCATGAAATTGGAAGATGGCTTGAGTTTGTGCTCACTACATTCGTCTTATTAACGTGTTCCGTTGAAAATAGCGAGATTTTATTTTTTTTAACTATTAATTAAATATTTTCTCAATGTTGATACATACCATTTTACTATTATAAATTAAGACCGATTTCGACGTACCTACTCATTCACTTTATTCTGTAGTAAAATGAGGCTGTTCTCGTTTGTTCCTTTCAAACGTAATTCTAGTACCTACTTCTAATTTTATTGGAAGTCTAGACGTTCAAGCAAAAGCTAATTGAATGATAATTAATGCTACCTAAGATTTAATGACAATTTTGTAATCTTAATTATATACCAGTGTGCTATTTATACCGGCGATAAATCACTGCAAATTAAATAAGTTTGTAGCGGTAAGGTTTGTTCGAGAACACAACTGTTAAAGCCGCACCCAGCATCTGCAAATTAGGCCTTAATATTTCGAGTGACAGCCAGTATCACAATCATCTGGAAAGCGAGTCTACCTTGATCTTGAAGTAACTGGGTGTCATCAGCAAAGAAGTATAGGTAGGTACTTCATGACAAAACAACGGTTGGCCCTGGCTCAGATGAAATACTGTTCTCATCTTTGGGCTGGTGCATGTCAGTATCATCAACCTGAACCATTCGATTCATTAGGGACCCAATAATTTGTGAAAAGGCTTAGGAGGAGAGGCTTGGAGGCATGGAGACTTATTTCTATACGCAACGTCTTGAAAATTGCGGGAAGTGTTGTATTGACCGCAGTCTTGTTAGCCAGGAAATTCAAAGCTTCAAATGTGAATTTACATCACTATTTGTGGGGTAAAACCATCATTTATAGTCCATCATATTTTCAGTCAGAAAATAAATAAAAAATAGACTATAAATGATGATTTTAACGTACAAATAGTGTTGTAAATAAGCGTGCCATGTTGTGATAGATTCATTCATATGTGCTCACTTGTCGGTCTTCAATTTGTGTTTACTAGGGAAGTAATCTTCTCACAATATCTTATGTAGGCTCGTGCTCTATAACATTATTGTAATAACTAGGACTTTTTTTAAAAGTTATATTCGTTGACGCAGGGGCTCAAAATGTGACTGTAAACGCAACAGATTGAGAATTGGATTCCCACTCGAGGAAGTGAAATATTTAATATGTTCATTTCTTCGCTCTGGTGTCGAAGTAAAGCGCGGCGTTGAGTTCCGCCACTCAACGAACAGTATCGCTAAAATTCGGCGGAAAATGAGCAACGGAGTGTCCCACTGCCTACCCTGCTGTGTGCGAGATAAAGCCAAAATAACCTGGGACCCAGGCAATAATTACCAATTGGTGCAGCGTTTTGATTTTGCAGCCACTTAGGAATAGTTTAAAAGAAATATGGCGATGAATGATGTATTTTAGGATTTGAAATATCCAACACGAAAATAATTTTACTATTCGAATCTATAGTTCGAACCAATCAAACTCTTCTACTTTATAATATTAGTAAAAATAGAAAACGCTGTTTTAGTTTTCCTCTATGTAAATCTAGATTCCGAGATACAGGAAATACTTGTATATTCTATTCTACAAATGTCATTATAAATTCATTACATTACGTACGTATAATGTTAATTTCCTCGAATTATTAATACCACGTCTATTCACACTGAGAGCAGAGCTCTGATGTTACAAAGTCCTAATACTGTAAACAATATTGACCTTTAGAGGAAATCGATTCATTTTACCGATACTGTTTACATAACATATATACAATACTAGACCACGGCGCTTACATATAGATTTTAGCCTTGATCTTGACCAACGAATANAGAACTAGGCGTCGCCTTGACTTTCGAACGCCCGAATGGAGCGAGATCCGTTAATGCATTTTTTAACTGTACTACCAGATTTTTATTATTACCTTGACGTTCATATAAATATAATGAAATATAAAATTATATTTATAGTAGAATTATTTACGTGCAACTGTAAACGCCGGGTTCTAAGTTCGATCCCCACTCGAGGATATGAAATATTTTCATTTTCGTCGTTCTGGTAACGAGGCAAAGCGAGTCGTTGAGTTCTGCTTCTCACCAAGCGCACTGCTAAATGTTGTGTCATCTTAATACTTAGCATTAAACGTAGATTAGACCACAATACGATATTATGGTACCATAGAGCTGGTCTGATCATGAAATTGGAAGATGGCTTAAGTTTGTGCTCACTACATTCGTCTTATTAACGTGTTCCGTTGAAAATAGCGAGATTTTATTTTTTTTAACTATTAATTAAATATTTTCTCAATGTTGATACCATTTTACTATTATAAATTAAGACCGATTTCGACGTACCTACTCATTCACTTTATTCTGTAGTAAAATGAGACCGTTCTCGTTTGTTCCTTTCAAACGTAATTCTAGTACCTACCTCTAATTTCATTGGAAGTCTAGACGTTCAAGCAAAAGCTAATTGAATGATAATTAATGTTACCTAAGATTTAATGACAATTTTGTAATTTTAATTATATACCAGTGTGCTATTTATACCGGCGATAAATCACTGCAAATTAAATAAGTTTGTTCGAGAACACACCTGTTAAAGCCGCACCCAGCATCTGCATATTAGGCCTTAATATTTCGAGTGACAGCCAGTATCACAATCATCTAGAAAGCGAGTCTACCTTGATATTGAAGTAACTGGGTGTCATCAGCAGAGAAGTACAGGTAGGTACTTCATGACAAAACGACGGTTAGCCCTGGCTCAGATGAAGTACTGTTCTCATCTTTGGGCTAGTGCATGTCAGTATCAACTTGAACCATTTGATCGCATTCAAAGTTGAATCATTCGATTCATTAGGGACCCAATAATTTGTGAAAAGGCTTAAGAGGAGAGGCTTGGAGGCATGGAGACTTATTTCTATACGCAACGTCTTGAAAATTGCGGAAAGTGTTGTATTGACCGCAGTCTTGTTAGCCAGGAAATTCAAAGCTTCAAATGTGAATTTACATCACTATTTGTGGGGTAAAATCATCATTTATAGTCCATCATATTTTCAGTCAGAAATTAAATAAAAAATAGACTATAAATGATGGTTTTAACGTACAAATAGTGTTGTAAATAAGCGTGCCATGTTGTGACAGATTCATTCATATGTGCTCACTTCTCGGTCTTCAATTTGTGTTTACTAGGGAAGTAATCTTCTCACAATATCTTATGTAGGCTCGTGCTCTATAACATTATTGTAATTGACAAGGACTTTTTTTAAAAGTTATATCCGTTGACGCAGAGGCTCAAAGTGTGACTGTAAACGCAACAGATTGAGAATTGGATTCCCACTCGAGGAAGTGAAATATTTAATATGTTCATTTCTTCGCTCTGGTGTCGAAGTAAAGCGCGGCGTTGAGTTCCGCCACTCAACGGGCAGTATCGCTAAAATTCGGCGGAAAATGAACAACGGAGTGTCCCGTCTGCCTACCCTCTTGTGTGCGAGATAAAGCCAAAATAACCTGGGACCCAGGCAACAATTACCAATTGGTGCAGCGTTTTGATTTTGCAGCCACTTAGAAATAGTTTAAAAGAAATCTATCGATGAACTATCCAACACAAAAATAATTTTACTATTCGAATCTATACTTCGAACCAAACAAACTCTTCTACTTTATAATATTAGTAAAAATAGAAAACGCTGTTTTAGTTTTCCTCTTTGTAAATCTAAATTCCGAGATACAGGAAATACTTGTATATTCTATTCTACAAATGTCATTATAAATTCATTACATTACGTACCTATAATGTTAATTTCCTCGAATTATTAATACAACGTCTATTCACACTGAGAGCAGAGCTCTGATGTTACAAAGTCCTAATACTGTAAGCAATATTCACCTTTAGAGGAAATCGATTCATTTTACCGATACTGTTTACATAACATATATATAATACTAGACCACGGCGCTTACATATAGATTTTAGCCTTGATCTTGACCAACGAATATATAAAGGACTAGGCATACAACGGAAATATCTCTAGATACGACCAAGATAACGCATCCTACATACCTACAGCAAGGTACACCAGATACACCAGATAAACCGGGTGCCAAGACTCGGCTCCCCGTTTCCTGCTTTAATTCTGGACTCGTGTTGTGTCATGGAACTCAACACTGGCGTTGTCTTACGAGAGCGGGCAAATGAAAATATCCATTCCCAGGAATGCAAAATCAAATAATTACATTTACAGTCAGACGCTGTGACTATATATTATATGCTAATATATACAAGGTACCTATTTCTCTTTTTTCATCATAAATTAAAGTAGCTAGGTACTATGATTTATTAAAAAGCCTACCTCAAAGTATACGGTACATGCGTAAATATGAATTATTAAAATACCATAAAAATCCATGTCAAAATTACTCTGTTTCAAATCTGTGATAAATGATGAAGCCTAATTGTCAAAACAACTATTGGAAAAACTAAAAAACAAACAAATATTTTCTAAATTGTAAATAAAAAATTTCTAGCGATAATAGTTTTCTTGCTTATTCGTCTGCCCTTCACGTTATTTTGGCTGTCGTCTCGTGTAAAAATAACGTTAACTACGTATAAACCTTTAGTTAAACAGACGATTGAGTTACATATACTCGTATGCGACACGTAATGACTCGATAATTCAAAAATTCGGCGAAAAATGGGACCGCTGCCTTAACACTAGGTTCTCACGTCCTAAAGATAGCCGTTTTGTATGAAGCTAAAAAATATATAGAGGCTATTAAGGTGTAGTGGAACAGCGTTTGACTGTAAACACGACGGTTGTGAGTTTCATGTCCGCTCGTGGTAAAGAATTATTTCGTTTCCTCGCCCTGAGGTACTCTGGTTACGAGATAAAGCGTCGTACTAACTACCGCCATGATATACGCCTGAAATATGTCTCGAATTCAAGCGGACATTGGAGGACGGTTCTCTCTGCTTAGTCAATACGGATATAAAGTAAATATAATTTAGCGAAAAAAAATCAACTAGTTGGATACGCCCCAATAATTAAATTGCTAAATAAAATTACCCATTGCTAGTTCTTAATCCCAGTGCATTCGAAGGTTATTTATTTAAGGAATCCTGGATCAGTTTACAACACTATAAAATACTATATACCCACCATATTTCAATCATTTACAAATTACTGATGTATTTTAAAACTTTTTTAATAACCTTTTGAAATTTTTATTTCACGCTTGGGAAATTGGATGTAAATATTAAAGAGGGTTGAAATCTCTCTCGCTTCGCTTCGCTTCGGTCGTTATGCCGCAAGACCACAAGCTTACGATTGTAAACGCGACAGTTCTTCGCTTTGGTAACTAGACTAAGCGCGGCGTTGAGTTCCGCCACTCGAAACCCTGCCATTGCCTGAATAATTCGGCGGACGCTGGGAAACGAAAGTGTCTGAAAGGGGCACGGAGTGTCTTGACTCCGGCTTTCCGAATTCCCAGCATATAGCAGGGTGGGTAGAGGGAACAAAAAAAATTAAGAAAAATATATGAGTACATGCAGTACTGAATTGTAATCGGTGTCGTTGACTCAAACATAAAAATAGAGCGTCTCTCGTCTATTAATGTGGGTCGCGGTTGATTGAGGGGTGATCTTTAAACGGCAATTGTCTGAAACACTAATTAAGATCTTAGGTTCTTTGGCACTGATAGAAATAAAATATAGTGATATACCTCTCTGCTCATTAGTTAATTTGAACTGACAACTACAATTTGAATTATTTATTACTTGAGATAATCGCCTTCAAAGAAACAAACTCATTAGCTTTAAAATATTACTATAGAATTATAGATAGATAAGAACGTGTGACCTCCGCTATACCTAATAGATATATTTTCTATGACTAGAGAAAATTTATTATTAGATTTTGCAATTAAATGTCCTACTGTCTGTTCGTACGATGAAATTTATTTATAATCGTTGCATGGCTCCAGTCCAGATTTTTGCGACTGCTCCAATGCAAGCTCACTTTGTTGATTGTGTATGTATATTTCTAATGACGGGTTTTCACTTTTGTTTTTACTACATAGTAAATTGGTTATTTAGGCTGATATAAAAAGAGTTTAAAAAACATCTATCAATATAATAAGATTTTAATTAATCTCTCTCTGTACATGTAAGGTATATGAGAAAATAAATAATGTGTAGTCCAAGCGGGCGAAGCCTCGAGCTGGTGGCTTATAATAATTAATCTATTGTCTCTTAATCTGTTCCTAATTTAGTAATATTTCGAGTATTTTTACGTATATTGGCACATTTCGACTATTTACTGTTCTAAATGTAAATATGTATAGATCTTTCGCGTTCGGCGATATATTTGTTTTAAAGATTTCAACTTTATAGATCACCAAATGTGTCAGAATGAACATTAATGGACTATTGAACACATAAAAACTCTAGCCAAGTAGTTCCTGAGATATAGATTACTCAAATACGTGAAATAACGAACATAATTAACACACACCAATTATTAACTACGTTACTTATAATACCATTCAAGAGTTACGTTAGTATCCAATCAATACATATAACCTTTGACCTACGTACAATTGTTTTATATAGGTAACGTGGGCGGATAACCCCCTTGTATTTAAACGCACGTGTGGAGACGCGCCAACGCGAGTGCTTAGTACGTTACTCCCGGTCTCGTACTCGTGCTCAAGACTTGTACTTAACTTGTGATATTTCTTTAGATATTTCGTCATTTTGTTTGAATTTTTCGCGATTGTTTTACATTTTTAAGATTACTTAGGGCTCTTAGGTTCCTCGCAGGGCCTACCATTTACTTTAGCTACTATTGTATTAATAAATGAAATTGTAACTTTTATATCGAAAAAAGTAACTGTTCAGTTTGCTACCGGCTCTTTTCAGTAGAACTGCCTTTTGAGTCCGCGGTGATAGCTTTATTTTCTTTCAACGATTCAAAAGTGCTCGCATAGGTTTATTTCAGGCAAGAATATTTTATATTTGAATTTGAAAGACAAAAGGGAAAACGCTATATATTCGCCATGTTTGTTATTTCGACGCCTTTGTGGCCTGACTGTGTACACAACTCTTGCCTCTTCTGCCTACCTTGCTACACCTGGGATACAGTGTGAAGCTCACATAATTATTTTGGTACAGTAGTATATTTTGTAGATTATGTACTATTTTTGTCTATGTGTGGAATAACACTTCAAATGTTGAAATGATTTTTTTTATCAATAACAGAGAAGCCAGAGCTACGTCCACTGTCATCAACCTCCTCATACATGCATGCGGGGGGGCCTCGTGCATATTACATGACCTTCTTTCGGTATTATCGATACTGTGTTCTCGAAGGTCAAGTGAGGTCTTCCCCTTTCTTATCACTATAAACTTATATTAATGCTTATTAAACTATAGACAATCATATATTATAACTTATATTCGATCAAAAAAAATTGTATCACGCTGCACCGATAATTTCGCGCGGTTACATATTGGATAGAGGAACTTAACGCCGCGTTTTGCCTTAACTGATCAAGGAAATGAAAATAATCATAAAAAAATATCATTCACTGAAAAGTGTACTTTTAATCATTGTCCCACTGCCCTACGATATTATCGTAGATACGGGCTATTAAATCAGCTTTCGCGTTTCCCCGCATAGCAGGGTAAGAAGAGGTAACCTAGTTTTCCAATCTGTGTGAGTGACGGAATTCAACGCCGCGCTTTGTCTATTAGGGCGGTGAAATGACTATTAATGAAATATCATAATTTCCCCAAGTAGGGATCAAACCCACTGTGCCATGACGGCATCTGCTATAAATTGCAAAGTAAATTAACAATTTCAATAAAGTATGTGTATTGTATACCTACCTACTGTATTATGAATAAACTTCTTAAGTGGGAACATGAGGACTGATATGAAGAGCAAGATAATACCTAATTGGACGTAATTCATGCTACAATGTTTCTTAATTAATAACTAGAAATTTCTTAGCTTACTTTGTCGCACTCAGAAACGATAATCAACATTTAAAGTAACAATACATTTGCATTAATATAAATGTGCATGGTTATATTAGTTTAATTTGCGCTATTCTGACGCTGAGTTGTGGCCTCGATTCCTATTCGGGGAAATTTTCGTCTGGTAACAATACTAATCGCGGCGTTCAGTTCCGCCGTACAAGTTTAACAGCGATATCTTGAAAATTTGACGGAAATTGGGCAGTGCTCTAATAGTAAGTACTCTCGGCATACACTGCTATTATATGTGAGATACAGCGTGATGCTATTTAATTTAACTTAAAGGTTAATCGATATCTTTGAGTATGACTGTTTTAATAAATTATATTCAACTCGTACAATGTTAGCATATGTGTATTAAAAAATTATACTATTCCTTTAACGTTAAAAAAAAGTTGAAGATATGTAACATATTTTACTTATCATTTAACATGTCTTATTTATCAATCGACCACAAACCACAATAATTGTGTACAACAGATACTATCGTTTTTATTCCATGTGAAAGCTATTTTTTAGCTTCACGTTGTACCCCACAAATAACAGGGTAGGCAGAGAATTGTTAAGATAGAGTGTTAAGACATTCCGTTTCCCGTGCGCCCTCTAATTTTAAAGACATAGCGTGTTAAGTGGTTGAACTTGCCACCGACATTATTATTTTGGGTAATAAATGAACAGGAAAAGATCTTCAAGTTCTATTTGCCCATCAAAATGCTGGAGATGCGTGGAAATATGCAATTAATATTTTGTAGAGCAAGGTGCTGCTAGTATAATCATAATTGTATTAAAAGATTCAAATTAAATAATGTTTTGATTTATTTACAATTATTTTTAACAATAATTAACAGTGCAGTGTGTTAATTATAATTAATTATAATATTTTTTTAGCCTCACGCTGTTAGAAGTGTAGGCAGTTGATTGGCGGAATTCAACGACGCGCTATTCTTCGTTAGCAGAGAGAGAAAAAATTAAAATATTAAATATTTTATTCCGAGTGATACTTAGATTGATATTTAGTATTTTATCATTATTATTATGTGTTTTCTGGTTTGTTAAATTACTATATTTGTATTCTATAAGTTATCTCGGTTTAGTTAGACAAAGAGTAGAGTCTTAAAGGGATCCGGCTAGGTTCCCTCTGCTTACTCACTAATATGTATGCTATTTACATTTATTTTTAAAACATTGCATATTTTACTTTTCAATCTTAATTAATTAAAATATTTTTTATATTGTTTCAGATTTATTAGAAAACACAGAAAACCACTGAAAAAAACAAGAAATTTAGAAGACTTAAAAAAATCACCTAGCACCTTATAACCTAAGCAGTCCGTACGACTTTAAACTGCATGTGATATATATTTATATAGAAACGCATTTAATATAGCAATTCTTATTTAATTCTCGCATATTTATTTATTGTAATTATAATAACTGTAAAAATGAGAGACGGATCGAAGATATGCAGGCATATGCTGCCAGATGACGTAATATACAAAGAAGTTGTTATAGTTGGTAAGATTTCATATATTTTTGTATTTTAGATTATATAGTAGTAGTACAGCGTCTGTCTGTAAACGCAAAGGTTCTATGCACTCTAAGGGGAAACGAATTAGTTCCATTTTCCCGCTCTTACAAGATGAACTGCTGCGTTAAGTTTCGCCACTCAACACGTATTGTATCGAATTCGGGTGGACAGCTGAATGTTTTACATGTTACGTCTATACCTACCTTGCTATATTTTGGTTATGAATGAAGAATGGACCTGGGGACTTAATGTTAAGACTTTAAGTGTAAGAAGATACTTCCGTTCGTTCCGTAATAGTGTTCATGGGTTATGTTATGTTGTTAGTAATAATTTTGATTTCAAAGTAGGTACTCAACTCGAAGTTCGAATGAAGGAATAATATAAGGGCTAAAAATATACGTATTTTGTTTAGTTGTTCAATTTATTAGAGTGAGGACGAAAATTATTGTTTCCACATTATATGTAAAAACGTAACATGTTATTACATAAGAGAGTGAAATCTATATATATAATATAAAATATATATTATATAAAATTAATATATATATATATATATATATATATATAATAAAATATATTTATTGTTTAGAATACAATCTTAAATTATTTTTTATGTGACAGAAAATATGAAAAGAGTTCTTACAAAGGCTAATGTGAAGCTTTCAATAGACAATTAGATTATAGGTAACCTATTGTACTAAAAGTTATTGCTATATACATAAATTTTATATATGTATTTATATTATGAGTACATATGAGGTTATCCATGCTTCAGCTGGACAGCGTCTGACTTGGTTGTGGTTTCCATTCCTACTCAGGGAATGCATTATTTTCATTATTATTATTTTTCGCCTTCTTATATATATTATGTCCTAATTGAAAATAAATAGTTCCTATATGAACAAATAAATATTACCCTAAGTCAATTCGAACCCACAAATATCACGGTCAATCAAGCACATCTCTACTGGGCCACGACGACATAATTTAATAGTTCATTGTTACAATGTAATGTATTTCTAATTACCTATTAAGTATTTAATAGGTTTCACGTTTTTTAATTAAAAATAACGTATTGCAATACTAATGGCAATAGCATTAAAATAATAGTTTATTATTTGCATACATTTAACATCTTATTTAATATTATTGCTGACAAAGGTATCACAGACAAAGGTTAAACAACAATTTCATAATCACAAATGGGAAATGACTTTTTTTTAATTTCACGCTGTAACCCGCACGTATCAGAGCAGGCAGAGGAAACCTTTGAATCTAGTCTTTCAAGACACTTCCATTTCCCACTTTATGTAGAATTTTGGAAACATGTTGAGTGGTAATCGAACCCACAACGTGTCGCGTTTATAGTCACACGCCCCTGCGCCACGACTGGCCTCATGTAAAATTACAATGTACTTATTTAGCATTTTATTAAAACTTCTTTGGCAAATGTTTGAAGGTCGAAAATTTAAGTAACCGTCTTCAGAATGAAAAATTTTGCTTTTTTTAGTTTCACGCTGTATCCCGCATATTGCAGGATGGGCACAGATTTAGTACTGAGGCACTCTGCTTCCGACTTCCGACTAATGTTTCGAGACGTTCCGTGTTGCGTAGCGGGGCTCAACGTCGCACTCTGTCTTGTTATGAAATGGCTTTTCATTGTAACAACGCTACTTTTATTGGACCTGTTACAGGCAATGGACCTAGCGGAATGGTTACATCGTTCATGCTGGCGGGAAATATACCCTACTTAAAAGATATACCAGACTCTCTGCCCATTGACGAAATGCTTAAAGCTAGGTAAGTTATAATGTGTTAAATATATTAATATTTTTAAGGCCAAAGCTTTTTAAGCTAAAAAGTAAAAACATAATAATGAAAAATATACAGAGTATTAGTACTGATACTTTTGTACTGATAGTTTTGTATAAATTTAAAAATATTCAGTAACTATAGTTATGTATATATATTTGAATGCTAGTTAAAATTTGTTGTCTGACAGATAAAAGAAATTGGAAAAAATCGTCAATAAATTTGTAATTTATTACTTGAATTATTAAAAACAATCTACAATAATCGCCATCTGGTCGTGTAATGGTTTACTTTTGTATTAAACTCTGAATTTTACAATCAAGTGAAGAAGTGTTAAGGTGGGATGATTAAGTTCTAAGTTAATTAAAAATGTCTGAAACACGTATCGTTATTTTAATAAAAAATACTGCGTATTTCAATATCCTCTTGCAATTAATATGCAAGTAAGATTTAATATGTAAATTCTCAGTATCACACTGTATTCCACATATAGCAGGGTAGCCAGAGGGAACTTAGCGTTAAGACACTCCGTTTCCCACGCATCACCCAATTTCCGAGATATTGCGTGTTGACTGGCGTAACTCAACGCCGCGCTTTGTAATGTAAATGTTTTTCAATAAGTTATACATAAACATTTATTTACCTTATAATAAACTGTGAACACGTTAAAGATAAGAAAAAACTAGATAAGAAATCTAATCACGACGTCTGAAATTTAACCAGACGTCGGTAGGTCTCCTCGGTAGGTAATATATTACGAATTTTTAAAGGTAAATAAATCCTTCTCAGAATTCGTTGTAAGTGTACCAGTGTATGTAAATTAGGATTTTATATAAGGATGACTTTCAAAATTTGACTTTTTATGCGCACAAATTGTATGAGGAAAAAAGTGTAATTTATTATGTTGCTTAGCTCTTCGTTTATGCAGAACAGACATGGTGGTTTATTTATTTTGTTTTTATGATTTATGTAATTTAGTCAAGAGCAACCAGTTATAAGTAACAAGTCATTCTGTTTGCTGTGCTCTCTGTTCTGTGCTGAAAGTTACGTGAGCTAGGTGACGGAGTTCAACACCGCACTATATCTAACCAGACGGAGTCAATGCTAATATTTTAAATCTGAACGTCGTCTTTCGAGCCACAACTTTTATCGAGGCCAATCGTGGCGCAGTGGTACCAACGTGCGACTGTAAACGTGACAGGTTGTAGATTCAATTCCCACTCGAGGAAATTAAATATTTAATATTTTCAATTCTTCGCTCTAGTGTTGAAGCAAAGCACGACATCGAATTCCGCCACTCAACACGCAATGCTTCCAGAATTCGGCAGAACATAGGATGCGGAGTGTCTTAATACACCTAGTATTAAGACACTCCGCATCCGTCTGTCTACTCTGCTGTTTGCGATATACAGCGTGAAGCAAAATAATGCCTTAATTTGTCACTAAAACTTTACAGATTACAAAATTTACCAGCTGGACAAAATTTATTGGAAGTTGATCTCATGGAGTTGGCCGAAGGGCTAGAAGGGAGGAGCCAGAACCCAGTGCCGTTATTAGTAAGTATTTCAATAATTTATTTTTGTGTGGTTTAAACGTAAAACGGCAAGGTCAATTTATTATTTCTTTTATTAGTTATTTAAAATCCCCATACGTACAGACACAATTTTTTTACTGTTATTATAATATAGATTATCTTTGCCTTCCCTGCAAAAATGCGGCAACCGCGTGGAGATAATAAAGTTCAAACTTTTCCCGAAACAGATAATTAATGAAGACAGCAAAAATATTTTTAATGATACCTCCTTAAAAATACAGATAACAACAGGTCGACATTATTTAATAAAACTTTGGTATATCGTATCTAATCGTATACAAAAAAATATTTTGTTACCAACCGTAAAGCTGACCTCTCACCGTCGATCATTAACACTAAATTCTGTAATCTATTGTTTTTTGTTTCTTCTTATTGTAGTATTTCCCCGTATAAACAGATAAATATAATTAATTAAATGATTTAATTAAGAATATTGAGATACTGTTTTTTTATCTGTGTTTTAATGTTTAGACTGTTTGTAGGTGTGATCTAAGCGTCTTTATAATATTCTAAAATTGACATTAAGGATAATTATTAACCTGTTATATTTTTATATTATAACTTTTTAAGTCGTTATAAAATAAATGGGAAAATAAGTCCTTTCCGCGCCAATTCCATTCTTTGAAATAACTTTTAAGCAGCGATGCTTTGTAAAGATTTTTTTTACAAATTTTCAGGGATAATAAAATAACTTTAAATTAATATATATCTAAATTTAGTCGTTTTGTGAGTTTATTTGTGAATATTATATACGGTATTGACAAGTCTCTGAAAAGGATCTAAAAGGCACAAGGTTCAATCCTTGTACAAACATAGAATTCAATAGAATTGAGGTTCACCTCATAATGATTGAAATAATGGAACGGAATGAATAGCCACTAAATTCTCCACTTTATATTACATTTACAGGGAGTATAAAGATATCTCCAGATCTGAAGATCAATGACCAGTTGTAGCTCGACATAATATACTAGTACTTATGCAAATCATACAATAGCTATATCTGTTAATATTATCATCACGTCGCCGCCAATGTTTTTTTTTTTTTTTGATTACGCAATACGTCGTCTTGCAACATGTTTTTTATCGCGATTTTATTTTGATTATATCGCAATTCGCAACTTTTGTTCCATTTTTTAGGGTTCCGTACTTAAATGATAAAACGGGTCCTCTTACTAAAACTCCGCTGTCCTCACCTTTATTTGTTCATCCGTCAACAGGCCGTTTCTCATGAACCGTCATTATTAGGCAGTCAAAATTTTCATAGATGAAGTATTTCATAGATGTTGCCGTTATAACAAACAATACTAAAATACAGAATAAAATAAATATTTAAGGAGACTCCCATACGTTAACCATGTTTTTTGCTCATTATAGATAATGGTACGGAACTCCCGCGAGCGAGTCTCTTGCACTTGGCCATTTTTTTTTGAAAACTGCAGTTGCAAAAATAAAAAAGTTAGAATGTAGATAAAATACATTTTGACATATAAATATCATGTTGACTTTGTGGTTAATGACTGCAGGTTGCGGGTTCAATGCCCAACCTAGAGTAATATTGTGTTATGTAACTACGAGCTATTTTTATATATAAACGAATCGCAGCTCGCAGCTTCGCTTGCACCTACGGGCTATATTCGTAGGAAATTCTGGAAATCCTTTATTAGTTTTATTGTATTAAGTGTTTTTGATTTCACATATTATTCATATCAGTACATGTATTTTTATGTATGTAAATAAATAAATCAGCTTCACGCTGTATCCCGCGCCAGAGGGAACCAAGTGTTAAACACTCCGTTCCCCACTTTCTGCCGAATTCCGGACGCATTGCGTGTTGAGTGGCAGATCTCAACGCCGCGCTTTTGCGCGCCTCGACACCAGGGCGAAGAGATGGAAATATAAACGTAAATAAATATTTCACTTCCTCGAGTGGGGATCGAACCCACAATCGTCGAGTTACAGTCACTCCCTTGTGCCGCTGCGCCACATAGGCCATGTATGTCTTATGAAATAACAATGTTTTATGGGTTTAATTTCCATAACACTTTTTCAAATCCGTGTACCAATCGTGTAAAGGTCAGATACATAGGTCTTTACAATACAAGCTTATCACGCGCATTTATTTTTTTTCTCATTATAGTTTATTTATTTATCTATTTATACATAAAATGACGGTTTTTTTTTCTTTTTTAATCCATTTTTTTTCCATTTATTTCTTAGGCAAGTGGCAGAACTGTCAATGATAATAATAATAATACTTATTAATTTTCAAATATACTTTATAATAAAGGAACGTAACATAAATATTAATAAAATAATTAATATATTAATATAATTTAGCAAACATTTGCACGTTCAATTTCAAAATTCAATGTAAGCAAAAAATATGTTATAAAATCAAAATGCGTGGAACCCGCTTCGCTTTAATGATTTATGAGAAAGCATTTAAATAACTGGTATAAGTGCGTCAGAACTGTATCTGTATATAAATATACATTAAATATACAATTGTATATCTGTACATAAAAGTGTAAATGATTATATCAAAATAGTTTTTTATTAACATTTCTATTTAGTTTCTAGTCTTCTTTCTTAACTTTATACCCAATTTCTTAATTACTTGTTAAGTAGCGATACTAAACGCTGCGTTTTGTCTTAAAACCTTGTATACTCGTATATATATGAGTAAACATCAAGCCCACTTCATCAAGCCCACGTCAGAATCGACTAATCTACTGTATTACAGTGGTTTATAGCAAAAATGTTATTAATACTTTTGAATAACATGTCCCATTGTATGTAAAATATTCAATACGCATAATACCCTCATTGTTATACGATACATCGATATTATTGTTCTTGAACTTGAATCTAATGAAACAAATATATTTTAGTAATGTAAGTTACCGTTAGATTTTTATTGTATTTTTTTAATAAAATTGAAGTAAATTTGGTAACTGGCGCAGTTAGGAAGCGCATGCCTGAATACATATAATTATAAGTTCTATTCCTGCGCTTTAGAAAAGTTCCATTATACATATAGTTCAACTGTGACCGCACACGACTTCTCCCGCTTGGGCTGATTGTTATATTATAGCCAAATTATACAAAATCTTCACATAAATGGTAGCCTGTATATCATTCTATGTATGGCTAGTAGTTTTGAAAAACGTGAAAATGGAACAAACATCCATCCTCAAAAACTTTCACATTTATAATAGATATTAATAATAGGTACATATATAAGTAAAATACAGTAGAGTTAAAGAAAAAATGGAGAAGAATAAGATTAATCAATGGTTGGCTATTTCTTAATAATTTTTATTTTTATTTTTATTTTGAAAAACATAAGATGGCAAGAACTTAAAACAAAAATCTTAATAATTATTATTCTTATTCTTTTCAGGTGGACACATTACTTCGACCGTGCGCAGATATAGGGATTGAAGCTGAATCATTGATCGAATGGCGATATGATATTGATAAACAGGTATTTAATATATATTTTTTATATAACCCAAATAATTATTATTTCTATATTTTTAAATGTAATTAATGACTAGTTACGTTTATTCGTAATTATAGGAAATATATATATATATATTTTACTTGGTTTTGTCTGGCTCGAAGGATCAAAATAACTTAGGTCTGAGGTTTACCACATCCAATAACTTAAAGACACCATTTTTTAAAATTTTGTAAAATTTTTTATTAATATTAACTTCAAATTAACTTTATAGCATCACGCATAGCAATTGGACAGAAAGTACCTAGTATCCAGAAACACTCATCCTATTCCTTTCGATTTTTTAGGGTTTCGTGATTTTTAAGGAAAAAAGAAACCCTTATAAGATCACTCTGTTGTCCGTCTGTTTGTCAAGACCCTTTCAAAATTCATAGAGTACTTTCTGTTGACCTAAAAATTATGATTTTTTTTCTACTAATTCTGGAAAATATTTAAATGCTATACGTTTGTGAAAATCCAAAAAATAATGACTTTAAAAGTAGAGCAAAGTTTGGTATTAAAGCTGCTTGTTCAATTTAAGTTGAGTTCAATTTCAGAAAAAGCTCGAGACCTCCCGATGAGAGCTATTGTACGGAACCCTCGGTGAGCGAGCTGAAGTAACATTGTCTAAGCTATTTCACCTTGTCACTCTGAAAGTAGTCAAAACCAAGAAAATATATCAAAATTATATCTGCAACTACTTTTATAGTTTATCTGAACTTCAGTGCGGCCACGACCCTCAGCCAGTACTGTACAATTAAATTAACCATTTATTATTGATGACCAGATTGACCACATAGTCCTTGGCAAAGGACCCCCGGGCGGGGCCTGGCATACGTTCCCGGGGGCAGTGCGGTCTCTGTCCCCCGGTACTTGGCTCGCTCTCCCCCCACACGTGGGAGTGGGAACGGGAGGGGGAGTGGGCATTCGAGGGAGGGTACCAGCGAGGGCGGTAGCGGCGTATTGCAGGCGATATGTGCATGCTTGCAAGTTGCAGGTAATTTGGTTTTTTATGAGTGTTTTTGGTTTATTATATTGTTTTTTTATTATTATTATTTATTTTTAGCAGGGATAGCAGACACTCTATTGTCAAGACTTTCGACAACTTGAGACGTACAATGTTTTGAGGCTGTGGCGTGGCGTGGCGCTGTGTCATAAGCCGGGCAGAGTGGGAATTGAACACACAGCTGTCGCGTTCATCAATCAATCATGCGATTGTAATGAAATATTTTATATTTTTATTTGCTTACCAGAGATATATCAACTGAGCAAGTTGATAGCTGGTTAATAGTAAAATGATTTCCGACACTTAACACGCAACGCCTCAAGAATTTGGCAAATTTCCCCACTTTGGAAAGTGGAGAAACGGTGTGTCTTAACACTAGGTTCCCATTTCCTCTAAAAAAATTTTTTGTGTCTAATCGAATTTTGTTCTTGAATCTTTTGAGTCTTTTCAGAGTGGGAAAAGAAATTAATTATTTCCTCCAAATGGGGATCTAACCCACAAACAAGTTTACTGCCTACCTCTGAAAAAAATATTTCTAGATACGCTCATCACGTGAGCTCTATAATATCATGACAATCAGCTCTCCACTGCGATACAATGATGAACTGTCAGCCGAATTGTGGAGACATTGTCGGTTGAATAATAAATAAATAAGCTATGACATAATAAAAACGATCGATCATTGATGCGAATGTAGGTCGTTCAAATCCCGCTACGTTCACATATTCTAAAACTAAATTTTTCTTTGTGTAAGTGTAAGACAACAATTTTAATATGTAAAAAAATATGAAACTACGTCTTTTTTCCATTACAGAAATACTTCCGCAATGGGGTTACAGTGACTCACGTAACCCGTATGGCGCCATGCCGTACTTGCAATCCCCACACAAACCCCACAAATTCCACATTCCTCATACACGCGCGTGACGTCACTGGACATACTACGCATTATGTTTGCAAACGACTTGTCTTAGCCATAGGTGTTGGGGACAGACCTAATATGTTGAAACTACAGTCCCCTATGTTGAACAATAATATTTTGGCGCGAGATTTGTTGGTTACCGAGAGAGGAATTCACTTATTGGGGAAATGGAGGCTGGAGAACGGGGTGATTGGGAACGGAGTAGTCGGAAATGGGGAAATTGGGAACGGGTTAATTGGAATTAAGGAGATGGGAAATGAGGAAGAGGGTGGAGCAAGTACGGTGATGGTAGTAGGCTCGGGAGTATCTGCAGCTGATGCAGTGAGACTAGCGAGGGGAGTTGGGCTGAATGTAGTCCACGTGCATCGTGCTGCTGCAGATTCTTTGGCCAAATTGTCGCCGGTTACATATCCTGAGTATTGTCAGGTATGATGATTTTTTAAATTAATCTGCTTTCTTTCATTTAGCAGAGAAGGCTGAGTAAATATAAAATCAACACATTTTTATAAAGCGAACAAATATTTGCACAACATTTTATATAATATTTACAGAATTAGTACCTAATAATAAATAATAAACAAATACCTTTTTCTATCCACAGGTATACAAAATGATGCTAGATGGGCCTTCTGGAGACCATAAAAATTACACCCCCTATCCGGAACACGCGGTACTAGACATCACCCCCGCCCCGCAAAGCACCCCTACACACCGCAACAACGACCTACTCACTCTCAAAAAAGTCAAACTCCTCAATCTCAGAAGTAACCAGACAGTAGAAGTAACAGTGTCATTAATAGCAGTCCTAATAGGTTCAAAACCTGATTTATTTTTCCTTCAATCGAATTTAGACACAAATTTAGACATACACACGAACTTAGACACATCAACGAACACACAATGCATTAAATGTATAAAAAAACAGGAGGAAGATCAAAAACAGTGTTTCATTAAGAACCATTGGCATTACATAAAGAATGTTCTAGAACAGAGTATACAGTTATGTAAATCTAAATACTTGAACTATGAGATTAATGGTAATGAGAAGGAGTGCATTATGGGAGAATTTGGAGGTTTTGAGGGCGATGGCGTCGGATGGGGGGTAGAAATGGGGAAAGCAGTAGATGGTAGGGGGAATCCTCTGGCAGTGTACGGGGATTCCCATGAGGCGAGGAGGGTAGAGGGAGTGTACGCACTGGGGCCTCTTACGGCGGACAACTTCATGAGGTTCATACCGGGAGGAGCGGTTGCCATTGTGTCTCACATACACAAACAGAGGGACAATTGACTTTTCTATAATATGATAATAAATATTTTTTCGTTATTTCTTGTATTCTTTCTTCCTTCAATTGAGTGTTTTTATTATTTTGATATTTTTCAAATTATAAGTAAGTTTGATGAAAAGCATCTCAATCCCATCGTAGTGGGATCGAGGTCAACATCTTTTTTTTTTCTTCAAGCTGTACCTACTTCGGACATAGCAGGGTAGGCAGATGGAACATAGAAACGTTTTGTTAACATACTCCGTTCCCATTAAGGCACTTCCGTTTTCCATTTTCCGCCGAATTCTCGAGGAATTCCGTGTTAAGTGGCGAAACTGAACGCCGAAACGAATCAAATCAAAAATCTTAAGTAACAATATTTATTATTTTCTATCAAATTATCCATTAGTACATCCTCTTATTGATTATTTAAGTGGACTTTCGACTATACGACGAAGGCAATTAGTTTATCTCTACGAATTTAAAGTAACAATTAACAGGCATCCTATCCTATATCTTATAAAACAAAGTCGCTTTTCGTGTCTGTCTGGCGTTTCTAACTCTGCTTCTTCTAAACCATCCATCGGATTTTGATGCGGTTTTGACCATTAGGTCGAGTATTTTTCAAGGAAGGTTTATATATAGTTTATTATTTGTACATTCTTATGTAAGTTAACATAAATAAGATAAATGTGTATAAAGTCCTACCCGTTGATACACTTTCGCGCATGCGCTGCTTTAATGGTAAGTACTACATGAAAATAATGTACTGGAGTATTATTTCTCTTAATAAGATCTACAAAAAAGTCCGCGACAGCATATTCGTATCTTTTAAGGATAACGTGTAGTGATCATATTTCTGTCTAAAAAATAATAATTTCAATATATTTTTTAATGTGAGGGATATTTTTCCATAATGGTATTAATCTTTATCCTTTAAAATACTTTATTATTTTTTAACGTTAAACGAAGATACAATTTGCTTTTTACACTATTTCGAAGCTGCGAATAGTTTTAGAGAAAAACGCAATTAATTGTTGACACATCACGCCGTTGACACATCAGCTATGTTTCACTTATCCCTTGCTCTCAGCATATAAATAAGTATATTAGTTACGTTGGCCATTTAATGTAGATCAAAACTGTCTTTTACTGTTTTTCATTTTAATAAGTACTTTAGAAGTTGTTACAATATCAAAAAATCCTTGCTGCGAAACGGCTCGCCACTCGCCATGCGTCCCGCGACGTTTTGCTTATACAAGCGCGTCCGCCGCGCCCGCCTGCCTAACACGCATCGGTGGTTCAGTGGTAGAATGCTCGCCTGCCACGCGGGCGGCCCGGGTTCGATTCCCGGCCGATGCATTCTATTTAATTTTCCTCACAGGCAGCCACGTAGTGCTTGCTTTTCATCAGGGACAGAATACCCTCTTCAGCATTAACCACAAGCTCGAAAAAAAAACCCGCCTGCCTCTATAGCAACGAAGATTTAGATGCGTTTGCACGTATTGGATAATTTGAGTTGAATGTATTATTTCAGCGCGATATATTTGGTTTCATATTTTTTATAGTAGTTATTAGTAGGTAGGTTTTTGTTTATAATTTCTTCCGTTTAAAAAAAGTCATTTAACTATCTAAAAATAGTCATTTAAATATATTTTAATAAGTACTTGAAAAGATGAGTAGCACAAATTTAAAATTACGGTACCTACTAAAAAATCCTTGCTGTGTAAAACAATTGGAAAATCCTTATTGAAACATTAGGGTTTAATTAATTATCTTAAGTGCTTTGCAAACATACATTATATGAATAATCCAGTAGTAAAAGCGGGCGAAGCCGCAAGAGGGTCGCTAGTAAATTATAAATAAATGCATTCAGCGTTTGCTTGTTATATTTCTACACATTCTCGTTACCCAAATCAAATTTCCAGGGTACGAAAAAATTAATAAAAAATCTTACTAACAATTGATCTGATTCTATCCTCACTCGAAACTAACTATAATTAACTACTTTTACTTTCTGGCTAAAGTAGTTGAAGCGGAGCGGAGAAGTCAGAGGAAAGGAGCGTCTTAAATTTAGTTTTCCTTCTGTTGTAGGAAAAAAAGGGATGAAGCTGCTACCGAATAGAAGGTAACCGCACAATAGAAGCGTGATCACTTTTCTTAGATTTTTAAAATATTGTTTTGCGTTCACGGTGTGTCCCGCATGTGGGAGGGTAGGCAGAGAGTATAAAGTGTTAACATGCTCCGTTCTTCGTTTTCCGCCGAATTTTAGAGGCATTGCGTGTTAAGTGACGGAACAAAGCCGCGCTTTGCCTTGTTACGAGCGAAGAAGAAATGAAAATATTTATACACCTTAATTCCTTCTCCCGAATAGGGATCTAAACCACAAACGCCGCGTTTACAGTTCAAACCAAAGCCAAAGTTCCTTAGATTAAGTAAAATAAAAAAGTAGTATAAATAAAAAAAACATTTATTATTATAATCATGTACATCGATACATAAAAATGCTTCTTAGAGACATAATAATGAGACCATGGCACATATAATATTACTAAATATAGTACATTCAGGGTAACTCCGAAAATTGGGTATTTCAAATAATTACCCTTACGTACCAAATGCAAACAAACCAATGTTGCCAAAAAGTACAAATCCCGATTTATGGAGTTACCAGAATACACTTTAAAGTGAAAAAAAAAGCTATATAAAATGAATCTAAACACATTCAACTTAAAATATATTTAAAATAAACGTATAAAGGTAACTGCAGTGGTTGTGGATTTATACCATCCCATAACTAACAACGACACTCAGAAATATTAAATAGACTAACTAAATTTTCCATATGTAGTATAATGTCAATTAATCGCTAAAAAATATTTGTGAGTGCGGCTATCAAAATTACATACACAAAAAATCTTATTTATAAACAAATACATATAACAATGATTCAAATTACACTAAACACCACGAGTCAGTCAGAAAAAAGGAATAATGCGACAATTACGAAATTTTTATAATATTGCAGGATCAAAGCCAAAGTCTTTCTCTTCCCGCATACATTAACATGATTAACTTGGTTTTTTTAAACATACAATTACGTCATTGTTGTACCAAACAAGCGTTGTAGGAATAGGTGAGGGCGCAATTTACATTAAACTAGATATTTATAGAATAGACATTTATCTCTTATAAGCATTTGTTGTTCTCACTTTACACATGACCCTTTCTAATATTGATTTTAATAATTATGATATTATGATCCACAAAACCGCCAACATAACACAATCCTTCCATACATTGATATAAGTATTCAGTACAAAAAAATCTTGTCAGTATTACCAAAACTTTTCTACTTAGTGGTCATAAAGCTTCGACGGTTTCCAAGAAGCGCAGGTTGAAATCCCACTATTTTCAAATTACAATTCATCATACTGTATTTTCTCATTTCACGTGTTTCCTTAATACCACATTCAAAATACAATAACAATAAAATATACATTTATATTTACACAAAAAATATTTCAATCTTTTATATAATATATATATATAATATTTAAATATAACATTCATCCCTATGAAAAGTTATATAGAAGCCACTCCATTTCACAGCAGGCGGACGACACAAGCTCGAGGAGCTTCGTACCTGCTAACAGTCTTACACAGTTACATTCTTAAAATGTATAAAATTTCGGCATTTATATATTTAGTCCACTGCATATACAGATTTGGTGGATTTTCAGTGCAGGTTGGTTTAGAAACTTTGATTAAATAATTACCCTCAAAAACCACTCAAAACACTTGAATCTGTATGCTAAGGTGGCGTTTAAACATAAATACTAAAATTTCATTATACAATTACTTACATCTATATAATAAGATGAGAAGTTACATACTTTTGTTATAACATTGCAGCTTAGTTCATCAGAGCCAATACGCGTTTACATGTGATGGTTCTGGGTTCAATATCCCACTTGATCAAACTCTGAAATTGCTTTAGTTTCCATTGTTTCTACTTATATGAAGAATTGAGCGTTGTTATTTCAGTCATAGAATATTAATGCAAGACCTACTATAGTCAAGTGAAATGACAAACATTATTGTTATAGTTTTTTACTGTATTCAGTATAGCTGCGTGTCAAACGTTGTGCCGCTGCTACGACGCCAGCCGCTCCATTTCATAAAGAGGGTAACAGAATAACGTTCTAAATTCTAGAAATAGAAAGAACAATTATACAACTAACATGGGGTTATACACTTAGGCACATCACTAGCATAACATGCGATTCAACTACTTGTATATATTTACATAAAATATAGATAATTAAAATATATATTTATAAATATCTATATACCATTTTCTATTTATATTGAAATAATTTAAAAAATGGAGAGTATTTTATACAAAATAAAAATTTAATTACAAGAAAATCTTATTACTTAATTCTAAGTAAATTTTTTAAAAAAAATTTACAATTTATTTTGTAAATGGCTAATTTGACAGCATGCCCATATAATATAACACAATACTTATATATTCAGTGATGATTTCTTATTTATATTAACAACACAAATTAATAAATATATTTCGACAATCAATCAATTAAAATAGTCAGTAAAATATATGTAAGTATATATATATATATATATAAAAATGTTTTTTTTTCCAAAACTTTTCAAAACAGTTAGCAACATTATTTATAATCTCAAGTAAATATAATAATAACTTACAAATTTCTTCAAAAGATACATTAAGTAACATTTGTTTAAAAAGAACATTGATAAGAGATAAATAACCATATAAAATAGATCAAAGTACTTTTATGTAACAGATAAAATAGAAAAAATATATATATTAAAGATTATTTATTTAATTAGGTTTTGAGATTAGTATTTTTAGATATGGAAATATGGTGTATTATTTAACCAGTTGGACAGATTAATTCATATTATTATATAAACTCTAATTACACACAGAGGTATTAAAATTGTTATCCGGCAGCGTCATATTTTGCTTAGCTTTATAAATCTCAAGAATATTTTTCCAAAAAATAAAAAATACTTATTGACTATGTGTTATTTATTAGTCTTAATACTAAAAAAATTAAGGTAAAAAAACCAGATATGCAAATTTGCATTGAATATACAATACTGCTATGATTGTTACTACTATGCTTTGCTATTCATTTCTTATTTTCCAGACAAAAAAATTGTCATAAGATATATTGATTGGTGGACTGGTGGTGATACCCAACATTGTTTTCTTAAGTTAAGTTACATTCATCTGGAAACTTAAAAATGTAACTTATTTATATCAATATAATTATTAATATAGAAAAGTCTTGTATATTAATTGATATATCATAAGCTATATAGATGGCAAATGTAAATTTAGAATTAATATTATTTATTTAAATAGATTTCAGCAAGTTCTTTTGAATTGTTAAGCAGTTTTGATATTAGTTCAGAAGGCAGTTTTGTTGAGAAGAGCTGACAGAAGAGACGACATTGGTATTTATCTTGTATGAGATTCAATTGATATTAATTCTTTACATTTCTATCTTTCAAATACACCTGAATAGGCTTTACTTGTAATTTTTAGTATTGTATTTACAGTTATTTTTATTATAGTGGCATACTTTGTATAATTTATAATATCTATTTCACATTTGTCAATATCATAAGAATTTTCACATTAAAAGAGTTTTTAGAAAGACATTACTATTTTACAATTATTTTTTTTATTACAAAACTCATTTTTCATTTCTAAATCCAGTTAAAAGTTAGTGATTCTTAAAATATTCAATAAAATTATTAAAATTTTTAAGTTAACAATAAATTGTTAATAATAAAAGAAAACAAATCAAATAATGTCTGCAAATATCTAATTGTGCCAAATAAATATCACAGTTTAAAAATAATATAAATGCATTTTTATATACATATATTATGTAGCTATAAGACATTGATATAGATAGAAAAAGTAGTTTTAGACTAAATTGTTAACACTTTTATAGTGTTATTTCTCACTTAGAACAGCAAAATATTTTGGTAGAAAACATGTCAAACTTTACGTATAGTGGGTTTGAACCCATAGATTAATAACAAAGACTAAAAACAGTTTAAATATTTTTAACACATACTTATATAATTTTGGGTTGAAAGTGAAAATAAAATGAAATGAAAACCTGACATGGTAAAAAAGAGTTCCTTCTGTACAGTATAAACTATGTTGAAACAGTTGGAATTGTTGACAAAGCTCACATGTTTTTTATTAAAAACCTGTGCTATCATTAAAGAACAGTATATTAGAGATTCATCTAAATCAATTATATTATAGCTGCATTAATGTTCATATAATATCTTAAAAGCTAGGTTATTTAAACAATTTTATAAATACCTTAGTGACAAGGTAGTGGAAGTAACACCACGTTAGGTAGAGAAATATGATCATTACCACAATGGTGAAAATAATTTGGCGTCAATCACGCCGCACTGGCGGATCAGCAGGCGGGTTGTGGATGGTAGACACCAAGTTCTTCAACTCTTCACAAAGCACTTTGGGTAACCCAAGGGAATCAACCTTCTGAGGGTGATTTATGTGGACAGCTAGTTTCAATAGAGCGGTCTGACGTAGACTTCTAACCCCAACCGTAATGTTCCAGTTCGTTCTATACATCATACCACCTATATTCGCCGGCGGTCTAAATATATGCTTATTATTAATAACATAACTCTCTTTTGTTGCGACATCAGTGAATTCCCAAGGATGAGTTATAAAGGAGTTTATATCGTAAAATGTGGCAGCTTCTAGTCGCACATAATGTCTTTTAGCACCATGGAAGTCCCGCCACCAGACATCAATCGGTCGTGATGTTTTGTTTGTGAAACGTAAATAGGCCCGCGACAGCGATTGCAGTGATTTCACAACCACCTGTTGGCCTTTTTCATCCGTTTCGTATATAACATCGGCAGCTTCCTGCCGCTCCGCCATGATCATCAAACGATATAGTAACGCGAACAGAATTTTGCCGGTTAATTTGCCTTAATACAAAAAATATAAATAGCTATGTTTATACGAGCTAAGTCGGGAAACACATATACTCATGTAAGATACTATGAACAAAAGGTTGTATCAAAACAAAAATAATGTATTTAAATAAACCCGCGTTTTATTTTTGGCCCAGACAGTGACTTGACGTTTGATTCACTTCCTCTTCGATTTTCGCCCACAATGGCTGTTTGTGTCGCTGTTATCGGCAAAGATGTAAGTATAAATCAGTTTTCTTTTGTTAAAACACTTAATTGCGCATTTTATTTGTATGTTGTCGTCAAGTAAACAAATAAAAACAACACGTTTAGTCTGCAAGATAATTTCTTTGTGTACTGGCAAAGCTATTGTTGTAATTATTTACGTCAAAGTTTGTTGTCATAATATACCAGAGACAAGTGATTTATATACGAGCTCGTATATGTTACCTATATTATAAAATTCGTTTTTTTAGTATTATATATCTCATGTTGTCATTCAAATATAGAAATAGGTATATTTAGAGAAAATTGTAAATATTATTTACGTTGTATGTTACATATTCTCATTGTATACAAATATCTCATAACATCTTTTATACACTTTGAAGCTAAGTTAAGTATCTAAATACTGTATAAAAAATACACTGTAACATATTTATTTGATGCACAAGTTTAATCTTACAACGTGTTCAAAATGTATATGTGTATGTATCTTATTATAATGCAGTTTTATAAAATATTTATTTCATATATCAAATCTTTTAAATAAAGCCTATTTTAAAGCAGAACATAAACTCACAACTACAAGTGTATTATCCGAAAAGCACGAAGTCAAAATAATTAGACTTAGTTCCATTGTTTAATGTTAAAAATGATGATATTTCAGAATGCACCACTATATATAGGTGGTATCGGCAACGACAGTAACACCGACAATGAACTGTCTCGACAATGGCTAGTCCACACAGCGCTAGACGCTTTGGAAGAACGATTGGCGAGTACTAACCCTAACAATGCCAACTCTGCTGGAAATACATCAAGAACTGATTTACGTGATCTGTACCTTGGACTTCTTTACTCTACGGACACTCATAAGATGTAAAGTTATTTTATTTATCAAAAAGAATTTAGTGACATAATGTTTCGCTTTTTTCTTTTTGTCGTATGGCGACTTAGCGATACACGATGTGTGGTGGTGGCTCATTTTAATTCCAAATCAAAAATCATTCATGTTATCTGATACCAAAAGAAGCTATATTTTTGTATGCAAACCGACACTCTTATAACTACCCAACTTCTATACGATTTCATGTACGATCTATGTTAATAAGTAATACATACTTATTAACATAGATCGAGGCACAATGAAAACATATAATGAAAACATATATAAACAAATACTTTATAAATCTCATCAACACATTGTTTTTTAGCTATGGATACGTTACCAATACTAGAATAAAATTGGTACTGGTAACAAGCTCTTCTTCGCCCAGCGGAAGTAACATAAGAGATGCCGAGGTTAGAACTGCATTACGCAGACTCCACGCCTTATATGCTGATGCAATTTGTAATCCATTCCATCTGCCCGGTGATCAGATTGTTTCCTTGTAAGTATTTTCGTACTCTTAGAAAAAAATATTTTAATCTCTTCATTCTGATAAGAAATTAAAATGCAATATCTCGAAACGTAGTACGCTGAGTGATAAACTTAGTGTCTAAAATCTAAACACAAAATTCTCTGCACCTGCATCCATGCATATTTTTTTATTTAAGTTCTCATTAAATTAAATATTTCCTTTACAGAAAATTCGACAAGCAAGTGAAAAACCTTATGATTAACAATGTTTAATTGGTATGATAATTAAAACCTTCCAATACGAAAACGTCACCTAATATTATTTGTTTTGTCTTGTGTTACTTTATAATTCCATTATTTTACTAATGAATGATAGTATAATTGAGTTCATTATATAATTTTGGTATTTATTTATTGGAAACATAATCATTATTTATAAGATTATTTTAAATTTGATTTGGTAATTACTGTTTTAAATTTAAATTATCTAGATTTAGGCTTATCCAGTCATAACTTGTATTCTCACCATTTAGTTTTGTTATGTTTTATTTAAATTATCTTGTTAGCTTTATAATATTGCTATACTTACGTTTCTGTATCTTTTATTTTGTATGACTACAAACAGAATGAAATAAAAATAAAGGCTTTAAAATATGTGTATCTGTTTACTTATATTTTCTTATTAGCCACAATAGGATTTCACAATGAACTCATTTCCAAGTTTTCTTTTATTATTTCTTATTGCTACGCTCTACATCTACATCTTGCTCAATACTACGTAGATATTCTAGATTACTTTACATTTTAAAATATACCTGATGATATCAAAAATCACAAATGATGAGTAAAAAATAAATAACAAATTGTAAAGTTCTTATTCTTTGTTTATGGTTTTTATTTGAGTGGATTTCTATTGTAAGTTGCAACACTTGCAAGTTATGTATAGGCTTATATACGTTTTTTATATATTGCGTAAAATGGAACGGCAACGTTGAAAAAATTAATCAGTTAAATTATGATAATATAGAAGTAACATCAAAATTTAACACAAAATTAAGAACTTGTAATGATAAAAATAACGAGTATTTTTCTTTTTTGCACTAAATTTATTTCAACAAACTAAACAAAAACATAAAAATAGAAACAATAATTGTTTTTAATAATTTTCTACAGCAGCTTAAGATTCTAAAGTTTCTGAACGATTTAATTTTCAAGACTTGTTTTTATCTGTGTTTTTGATAGCATTGACAAAGGCACCATATTTCTTTTTCTCTTTTCATTTGACATTTGTGTTGAACTGATCTCTGGTTCAGCGCTGAACAATTTTTAGTTGAAAAGTTGTTTATCTCGACCGGGAAATCGCATAAACATGGTAAATATGGCCTTATAAATTGTATTAAACATTAAAATTATGTTATAATTGACTTATGTTAATAATACTGGTAACTAAACTTTCAGTACTTGGAGGTTATATTAACACGTGTATAAATGTTCGCGCTTAAACTAATTGTCTGTTTTTGTCACTTACTATTGCTTAGTAAATCTTTGCAAAAGAATGACTGGTAAAAGAGGTAAAGAGAGACATCGGGACCTTCGAGAAAACATGAGTCTAAAGTCATACAGGAAATCATACAGTAACTTGGTCGACGTGTGATGACTATGGGGGAGGGCAGGAAGGATAGAGATAAATAAAGTCCGTAGCGCTTGGCGCTCACTTCTCTGGCTTTACCCTACACCTTTAAAAACTGGTTGCCTTTTTGTTAATGCATATTAAATCAATGATTCTAGGCAGCCGCCGTCGTGTCAGGCAAGGATATCGAGAAACCCCAAGCTGAGGTCTCACCCATCCACCGCATTCGTATCACATTGACATCCCGCAATGTACGTTCATTGGAAAAGGTCTGCGCAGATTTGATCAATGGTGCTAAGAAACAAAAGTTGCGTGTAAAGGTAATATTGCTATAATTATTTAATATATTTTGATCAATACCTAAGTAAACTATTAATCATTTTAATTGTGAGATGCAAACCTAAATAATCAGTGATAAGTAACTAATAAGGGTGAAAATAATGTATACAATTTTCTTCTTCAGCATTTTATAAGCTTAAATTTTACAATATTTTTTATAGCTTTAGCCTAGCAGGTAGCATATTATGTTAACTTAACCTGTAAAATGTAATATTGTTATAATTAGATCTTGATTGTATTATGTTAAGATTAATATTATACAAATTTAAAAAATATGTCTGATTTTATACATTTAGCGCTAAGATGAAGACATACCATGTTTTGTATTGGTGTGTTCACTATAGAAGCGCTAAAACAAGGCTTTTCAAAGTGCAGTGTATAGTTACATGTACTATACTCTGCTCATAGGGAAGCAACAAGTTAAAATTTTATTGTACATCATAGTAAAAATATTATTTAAATAATGTGACTTAAGTATGCAGTAGGAATTATAGTATAAACAACTTTTATTTTTTAAAATCTAGATTTATATCTTTATATGTACATATACTTATCTACACATAGATGTACTTTCTGCCTGAAAGTACCTGGTGTCCAGATTGTCAGTTGTCTGCGTAAATTTGCGACTCATTGCATGTGAAATGTTACAACTCAATATTGTAACTATTTGTATATTTTAATTTAAATTTATCATATTCATTACAGGGGCCAGTCCGCATGCCAACCAAGATTCTTCGCATTACCACCCGCAAGACACCTTGTGGTGAAGGTTCCAAGACCTGGGATAGGTTCCAGATGAGGATCCACAAGAGAGTGATTGATCTTCATTCTCCTTCAGAGATTGTAAAGCAGATCACCTCGATCAATATTGAACCAGGTGTAGAAGTTGAAGTTACTATTGCTGACGCGTAGGCACAACTGCCTTAATAAACATTTTTTAATTGACTTTTTGTTTTATTCTGGTTAGACTAGTGAGGAATGACCCTTTTAGGGTAAAACAGTGTGATAGTTCACTGGCACAGTATGGTTGACAAGTTGTGGTCACACTGAAGTTAGTTGTTGATCTATCTATATCACCTTTATTTATATTCTTCCCAAGTACAAAATAAGAGAATAAGAAAGAGATTGCTTCTTGTTAATTTTACATTATTTGGCGTTTGTTATAACTTGTTAGATTACTATTGAATAATTGTAAATATGTAAAAAGTTTTCTTGTTGTGAACTTTGTCTTGGGTACATTCTCCAATAAATCTTTCTCATATAGGTACCGTCCATGTACAGACTGCGATGATTACAATTTTATTATATTCTATTATAATACTGATGATACATTAAACACTGTTACAGCTAATTTTCATATATATATTTTTATATGTAAAAGTTTCGGGTCAAAATGGAACCCACAACTAATGCGCATAAACAGGAACTGTGCCCTGACTTTGGTGTTATTACGTTACAATCAATCATTACATGCGATATTGCCATATCGTTAAATAAGGAAAAGAAAGATTAGCATTATAAAGCATATTGCGAGAGAACTTTTACAAATTGGTACAAATCACGCTTATTCAATAGTTTTTATTTCTTTTAACGTTTGTTTGGTAATAATACTCGTATATTTTATTAGCTTCACACACACACACAGTAGATGCGAACCTGGAACCTAGTGAACTCTATTACCCATTAAGACTCTTCCTGTCCTCACTTTCCACCGAATTATTGAACCCTTGCGTGTTGAGTGGAGGAACTCAGTGAAGCGTTTTATCTCTTAACTTCCGAACTATGGGAATTGAACCCGCAACCGTTGCGTTTACAGTCGCACGCCTATGTCTCTAAATAGACATCCTTTTCTTTTTCTTCATATGTGGGTGGGTGGATGTCATTTATAACGCATATAAGGTATTTAAATACGGTATTGACGATGCATCAATACGAATATTAACATTCAGTATGAAATATTTGATATTCTGTTTCAGCTTCACGCTGTATACTTCAAATAGCAGGGTAGGCAGACAAAGGGAACCTCTGTGTGGAAACTAACGAGTGAGGGGTCGAATCTACAACCGAAGTATTCACAGCTCAATTCTGTCCTGCTTCATCACGGCAATCAATAATAAGGAACTACCTACTTACGAGGATTTATGAGGATTGTATGACGAAATATAAATAAAAAAAACATTTTCTGCTCCGGCGCCACGCGCCATTGCGTGGAAACAATACTAAATTGTCAATCTAAATTATTGCGGATGTCTGTATGTCATACGTTAATTGTGTAATTGATTTTGTTTTTTTATAATAATTATTTGTAAGTGTGGAATGTAAGCTTTGAGTAAGGCTGATAGCATTTATGGAATTTTTACATGGTTGTTCCTCGAACCAAACAATGATAAAGACAGTATTCATTTGTCATCAGGTAAGATAAAACTCGGGGTGGAGTTAGAAGAAGCGGGGAGAATAGGTTTAACACTAGGTTCTCTCTACCTCTTTCGGTATGAGGGAAATTTTATATCGAAATTATAAATAATAATTAATCACTTAATAATCTATAGATACCTACTATTCTCAATTTCTAAACGTGCCTTATTAAGCTGAACAGTTCGTTTATCACTCCGGGGTCAACGTACTAATCTCATAAACTAACTAACTAATAATTAAGTAAAAAAAAATAGTGTTGTGATAGCCCCTTTATCGAGGAGGACTTCACATTCACCGTTTCGATGTAACCCACTGTTCCTGCGGTCAGAGTCACCTCGGAGAGTAAGTACCAAGTGTCATACACTACACAATTCTTAGTAATTTTTCGGACTACATGGACAAAGCCGCTGGTGAAAGCTAGTTATCCACATTTTTCCTTAAATTCTTCAATTTATTGCTCAAGTGGCACTCCTAACGTGGGTGTTAATAAATGCGATGCAGTATTAAATACATTAAGTGCATTAGTAATGCAGTTTTATCATTTAAGTTGTTATTATTTATAATGCTGTTTCTAAGAAAAATTGAAATTTAAAAACATATTATGTTTAATTTCTACATAAATCATTATTTGTTCAAATTATATTGCATATTTCATTAAAATATTTAGACATATTAGAAATACTATTTGATGAATGTAATGGGCTATTTATATAATACGAGTATATAATCCAGTAACAAGACAGCGGTTGAAAGTGGGGAACGAAATGTTTTAACACTAGGTTCCCTTTGCATACCCTGCTACACCACCCACAAACGTTGTGTTTTCAGTTGGATGCTAATAAATTTTTAATAAAATTACTGCAGCAAATAAAATGGTGGTTTTCTCATTCCTTCTTACTGAGTTGATGTTAAAACCATTAAGTAAATTTTATTATTCAGCATAATAAGCCTCCTGCCACGCATTAAAGCTATACTTATCTAAAACTATATTCCGCTAGTTAAGTATCGAAATCCAACGCCTTGACATTTTTTCCTTATGGGAATCGAATCTACAACAACCGCGTAGAGACGCAGATACTGGTACGATAGGGTAAATATATTTTATACATATGCAATATATAAAATATATAAATAAGCACGCAATGGTGGTGGTTCGAATCCCACTAAGTATTTTTTTTTAATTTTCTCCCTTTGAAACAAAATAAAGTGCGGCGTTGAGTACCTACTACGAGTCAACACGAAATGTCTCTAAAATTCGACAGTGAATCGTAAAGGGGATTGTCATAAGATTAGGTTCCCTGTGCCTCCCTACCATAAACGGGATACAGCGTGAAGCTATCTTAGTATTAATATATTATGTCAAAACAGTTTCAGTGAGACCTCTACCTTCTAGAATGTCTAGAGCTCGTTAGCGCAAGGCTCGCGGAGTTTGCTGAAATAGGATTCATAATGTTTTCAGTTTGCAGACCTTTCAGAAAATTTAATTGGAACGGCTATCCAAGCTTTGTATGATTATCATTGAATGTAAGGTACTTCTTGTTATATGAGGAACATTTGTAATTTTTAATTTAGTTTACACATTTTAACATTCTTTATTTCGTTTCTCAGTATCACGCTTTATACCCGTATAGTGAATCCATGGCATTATAATTTTTTTCTATATATTCAATAGGAAATAAAAACAGTTTCTAAATGCACAATTGCAATGTACAAAGACACCATATGAATTCTACAGATATAAGTTATTTTTCAATTGTGGTTTTATACGTTGTATTTTTTAAAAGGCCATCATGGAGCAATCTGTTCAGTAGAGCTTTGTTAGTCGGGTGAAGAATTTTATTTTCCTGGCTAGAGAACATGCCTAGAATTCGGGCAGAACTCTGCCAACTATCATACATAACTTAACTTAAAAGCCTAAAGCTTTAAAACTTTTAGTTTATAATACGAGTAGTTACCTACTAGGTATATTATAAAATGGCTGGGCATGAAAGGCAGCTCCATAATTTGCATCGGCAGTCTAATTTAAAATGCCTTTGACGAAACTACTTGAATTTTCATACTCGACGTTCTTTTACAACGAGCGCTCTCGCTCAGACATTTCTAGTGGGTATATAATATACATAATGAATGGTGGGCTTACACTGTAATCTCTTAGCTTGGGCTTTTGATTTTTTACCTTGACATTTTCTAGAGGCCATTGGGGTTCAGTGGCACATGTCGGACTTTTACAGTCACGAGGGCTGTGGGTTCGATTCACATTTGGTGGAATGATTTATTTTCATTTCCTCATTTTGCTTTGGTAACAACGCAGCGCGGCATTTAGTTCCGCTTCCGACACCAACGCGCAATGGAGCAGTGCGTGGCGTACGAAGTGTTCATGTAAGTATATGTTACAAAGTGAAACTATTAAAACCCATAGATAATTTAAGACAGGCTAACATATATTATTTCTAGGTAACATTATCAAAAACTACCAACTTAGTTTGAGTAATAGAAGTGCTGTAGAAATTAATAATTTTCTATATAATTACATAAATTTCAGTAGTAGAAAATTAAAAATATATATTTGGTTACAAGCGCCGCAGTGGCTGGGTCTAGCGCTAGTTCTGGGCGGTCGACGCTCCGGAGATCAATAGTCTAGAATCAAGTTGGGCGGACTTACCGTATTTTTAAGCGAAGTTTAATTTTTTATGCTTATATCTGTGAGCAATGAACTGAAAACTAATTTTATAGTATATGATGTATATAATATTCATCATTGTACTAAAATATATAAAAACAAAGACATAAAAAATGTCAAAGTGGACCTGTCTCTAAAGAGATCTCTTCTAGTCAACCAGTGGAAGTGCATGAATGAAAATTTGCGAGTAAAAACACAGTACAATTTAAGAAATTTTTTATTAGCTTATATTGGACTTTTAAATAAAATTTACTTATTTTTTTATTTAAATTTGATTATAGGATATAGGATCATTTTAAATTTGATTAGATAGAAAACTAGGAACTCGAATAGTGCTGGCAGGTCTTAAGTATCAGGTGAATCTGAGCTGAGCTTCTCATATTGCCACGCAATGGGCACCTGCAAGGTGAATCCAAAGAAGGCTGCGAAGATTTTTTCTATACAATAGGGAAAAAAATGTTTGAATGCTTAACTGCAAAAAACAAAGTAGCCTTTTGAATACTAGTGATGTATTATTGTACAATTGTGGTTTTATACTTTGATTTTATGTTTATATTAATTATCTGTAAACGTTTTTGTCTGCGATTTTATATTTGCTTTGTATACTTACATACATCATATAGATAACATATTTGACATCGATGTGGGTGTGGCTTAAATCCTAAACATGTAAATAACATTCTAATTTATTAATCTATACATATTTTAAACCCTAGATCAAATATATTTAAACGTAGATCAACACAAAACGACGTTTTAGTGTAACTAGCCTCGATATACGAGTATACCATATACCTAGGTACTGTAGGCGTGGCGAGTACCAATAATTGTATACGAGCGAGAGAGATGGGCGCCGGGGAAGCTGCGTTGCCATGGCAACCGCGAGTAGCCCAGATAATGAGATAGATTCTAGACCCAGTTGCGGTGTTATCGATTTTGTGATACGCTCTCCAGTTGCTATGCTAGTCGTTATGCAGTATTTAGTGAGGATGTAGGGATTATTAGGGTTGTATTTTTGGAATTAATTTGTTTGTTTTTTTTTTTGAAAATGGACAGTGTTTCAGATTTCGCAAGAGGCATAAGCATGTGACTGTAAACATGACGATTGCAGGTGCGGTTCCCACTCGGGGAATGTAATATTTATTTTTTATAGTTCTAGCTAGCTTCGCTCTAGTAACAAGGCAAAGCGTGGGGTTGAGTTCCGCCACTCAACACCCAATATCTCAAAAAATTGGCGAAAAGTGGGGAACAGAAATATATTAATGAGGAACAGAGTGTCTTAACACTATGTCCTCATGACTCCTCTGCCTAACATGTTACATGAAAGATACAGCGTCAATCTAAACAAAATAAAAGATATTACATTCAGATGGCTCAGGCAAACGTAAGGGGTAGAAAATTTCCCACAGGGATTGGAACAACCCGCCACGCGTCTACATAGCATATAGGTATTATTAGTACACACTCTAAAGTCTAGAAGAGTCTTAGTCAAACAATTCTAAATAAACATCGTGCTGAGCTAACACATCTGCCTATATATGGTGTTTGTAGACTAACTTGTGGCGTGTGGGTGTGGGTGGATGTTATAATAAGCTGTTATTATTGAGTAAATAAATCATCGGATTCGATGTACGATTTTTTTTTGCATCACGCTGTATCCCGCAACTAGCAGGATAGGCAGGGGAATTGTAATCTAGTGTTACGACTTTCCTTCGTACTATAGAGGCGTTGCGTGCTCGGCAGCGCTTTGCCTTGTCATGAGCGTGAAAATATTAAATATTTCTTTCCCCCGAGCAGAAAACGAACTCACAACCGTCGCGTTTACTCTCTGCCTCTCTACATTTATGTATTAGTTTTAGCATTTGAGAAACAAAAAAAGGAATTACTGTCTGTAAATAATCATAATCATTTCTTAGCTTTGACTTCTTTATATCAAAGATATTGTGTGATAAATAGATAGGATAAATAAGAAGGATAGGGCAGGAAAATAAAAATAAATTATTCCCCCGAATGAATATCAAACCTACAGTCATCAAAGAAAAATCTGCATTTAGCGGAGCTGGTAATAATAATAAATACTGCGCTGTCAATTTAGTACTTATTTTAAGGTACCTACTCATAGAAATTTAGACTGGTTTTTGAACCGGCGACTTCGCCTCCGTTGTAAAATAAAAATAATAAAGACACAAATGAACTCTACGTAGTTGTGACAGTTCAACCAAACAAGCTCTCTAGTTTATGATTATGGCTTTATTATAACTAACGCTTCGTCTTGCTTACCAAAGCGAGGAAAAGTAAATAATTCTATCCCCCAAGTGGGAATTGAACCCACAGCCCTCGCGTTTATTCATCAGTGGCCACAATCTAATTAGGGTTCTAATTCACGATAGTATCATAACAATCGATTATCTTAATAAGTAAATGATTTTATCTAAAACACAGATCTGGGGCTCCATAGGTACTGTAGAGGCGTAAATGAAGACAAACGCTTATATGTCTTGGCTTTTATAGCGTTGAATGTTGTTTAGACGAAAGTTTAAAGCATTTTCGTCTCTTTTCTGTTGGAATAGAGAGTATTTTTGGGTTTGAAAGCGAGACCTTGTGAAAATTGGTATAGCAATAGGTTGTATGCCCACGCAGCACGCTCTCTACAGTGTAGGGGGTGGGTAGAAACTTGATTTATTAATGATAATAAAAAATATAATGGCGTTTTAGGAAAGATGGTATGGTATCTGTGTGTTGGTTTTGAGTTTAATTCTTGTTAGATTTTATATAAAGTTGTGAATTAGATTCTTGACTTGTTAGATTTTATATAAAGATAACACTATTAATTAAGAAGTACTTATACGAAAATATATGAGCCGAGCTAATGTCCAGGGGCCGAAAAATATCTCTAGATACGCCCATGGACACTCGTAGCCCTCATGCATGCATAGGCATAGGTTTCGTTCAGGGCACTGAGACTGATTAAACTCCAGTTTACACATACTATTAAGTTAAGAAGTTGAGTTAAGAAAAAGTAAGAAAAAGAGACGGACTATCAAAGTTTATGGTGCAGTATAACTTAATACCAAAAAAATACATCACTATACTTTTTTCCTTTACCTGGCTGAATATATATGTAATTCTATAATTGAAATGCAACCTTAATAAATTAAAAATTAATGAATATTTATTTATATGAAAGTAGCGCTGTCGTGAAACTTTCAACTGCTTCTTAAGCCGAAATTGGTTTTAACCGAATTATTGTTTTACATTATTCTTAATCAGATATACTATTTTTTTTGTAGTCTCACCTTTTTTTTGTAAAGAGTAGAGAGGAAGAACAGAGTAAAGGAACTGTTTCTGTTCCTTCCCGCTTTCTCTTGTCTGACTGGAGATATTAATATGATTTATTTTCTCGAAGATAGATAGATAGATATATAGATAGATAGAAGATAGAACCCACAACTATCACTGTGACCTCAAAAAGAAAAAAAATGTTATTTATCCCTTTTGTTAAAGTTAATCTAATAGCTTCTAAACAAAAGTACTCTGCAAGCAAGTAACACCTACACGTAATAAGTCGCGATAGGCGATTGTCCAATTCTTATTGTAATCGATACATGGCCTATTTCATTAATAATGTGAATTTTATAACTGTTAATTGAAAACAACTTGTTATAATTGAAGTATTATTTAGATTAAATGTAGATATTGTGGAAATAAGTTTATTTTTCTTAAGTTCTAACATTAGACTGTTGAAATAAACGTAGTTGCCATTTTCCAATGTTACTAATATACATTTAAAACTATAAAAACTATAATTTACAAATATTTGATATATTCAAGACTTAATTTCGATTCTGTTACCATATACGCGGTCTTTTAATTTAAAAGTAGAATCATTTATCATCAGCAAATTTCCTAAAAATAATGTATTTATTGAAAAAAAATGTTACAAAATTGTAACATTAAATACAAATTGTAACATTAAATAAATATTTTAATAGATATCTAAATAGATATCTATTAAAATATTTAGTCATTGGTTCTTAAACAATATTATTTTCACTCTCAGTTTTCTCCGTAAATAAAAGATATGACAGGATCCCTTTTTTTTACTTTTTATCTTTTTATATAGATTGTTAACAAGTTACATAATGTTAAAAATAAAAATTCCGGAAATATATATTTTTAATCACAATTGAACAATGGCTACAGAGTACACTTGAATAAGTAGTGTAGCAGTAGGCGTTAGCGGCGTGAGTCAGTACTAGCGTAGGTGCGGGTTCGACGTGAAGTCATCGAGGAAAGGCTCAAGGATTATGAATGAATGTGACCTTATTTAGATTTCTTCTTATGCATTTAATTTTTATTAATATTTAATATTATATATTCATTATACATATAATTTTTATTGGTTGTTAGAGCGTCTGAAAATTTGTTATAATTTATCTTTTTCTTTTTCGTTTTTTTTTTGCGTTTTTGCGTTGAGTTCTGCCACTCAACACGCAATGTCTCGAAAATTCGGCGGAAGTGAGGAAGAATACAGGAAAATGACTTTCAATTGCCAATAAACGTAACTTTTCTTTAAAAAAAACTTTCATTAACCGCATCCACTTGGCAATAAAAACCTGACAACCAATAAAAAAGTACCAAATACATAAACATTTATATTCGTCGTGTACTTAGCTACTTACAAAAATGTATCGAATATTTCGTAATTTTGTAAACGATTTCAGTCTCGTTATACGAATTTACGAGGGGTGGGGACGTGACGTCACCTTTGGGGTGACCATGGGAGGAATCTTCTTTGAAATTATTATTTTACGTATATGGAAAAATGCAAAATCAAACTCTTTCCTCACAGGAGTTCTATTCTGAAATTCTTAAAAATAATTTCCGGCCAGGTGCGAATCGGACTCGCGCACGAATGGTTTCTTATCATTGCTAATAAAAACATCACGTTTGCTGTATGAAAGCCTCCTTACATAAATTTAATATTCTTATTTATTTGTTGTTATAGTTGCAACAAAAATACATCATCTATAAAAAAACAAAAGACCAATTATAACGGTTCATGAAATTACAGCCTAGTGACAGACGTGAGACAGCTACACGGACGGACAGTCTCACTTTTAGAGTTCCATTTTATCCTTTGGATACGGAACCCTAAAAATTACCTATGTTATGCCACGCTACGAGGCTATTGTGGTACAATGGGAAAGGGTATTTATTACTGCATTGATTTCTAAATACTAAATTACAAATATTTGAAAAATATATTTGAAGTATAAAATAAAAAATAAAAAAAAATCTTTTATTATCAAGCTACATAGGCTCATAGTTGGTTAGTACAATGGAATTACTTAAGAACTATATTAGTAAAATAAAATACAAAAAGATAATAAATATAATAATACACATAATAACTTTTAAACAAATAATCAACAAATAGCTACAACAGGGAGATTGCCCCGGCTACATTTTGCACATGCAACATATTAAATCTCCCTATTGGCGGCCCATCCACTCTATCTGCAAATACCCACAGTTACAAAAGAAAAATATTTTTAGAAAACGTAGAAAAATTTTAACGTGGTTTGAACCTACGCCTTTTGTAAATCGTCAAAGCTTTTTGAGCTTTCCACTAAACCTTCTAATCAACTTTCAAATTTTTATACCAACATAAATAAGACATAACAATAAATAAGAGATTTCTGAGAATATATGGATTAGCGGTTAGAGCGCCTGGACGGTTTCCAATAGGTGGAGGTTAAAATCCTGCTAGGTTCAAATTTTTATCATTTTCTAAAAAACGAATATGAAAAAATCCCCCAAAAGCTACCAGTATAGTCATCCTGAAAGCTGTATGAGTCACCCCCGAGAGTCGCGACGGGCGTATTCGGGAAATCAATAACGCGGCTAACAATATGGCTTCCGAAATATATAACTCTAGCATTCTTATTTGGATTTACTTTGAAATCTAAGCTGAAGCTTAATTCTAATAAAATAAATAAGTAAGTACTTATGCTGACATAAATTTAAAAGAAATACAATTTTGAAACGTAACTAGACCTAATGTAAAATATATTTTCAAGTGACGTTTATCTTTATAAAATAAACGTGATAATATCCAGTCCTTATAAAGTCCAATAAATCCAGTCGTTTATTTTCCCGCTCTAACAAGACAAAGTACTCTGGAGATCGTAGTGCCTTAACACTTGGGTCTCTCTGCCTACCTAGAAAGTGGAACTATACATTAAACATTTTCTTTTCTATCCAGAATGATAATCAGGCAGTTCGTTTCCTGCATGTAGGTAGTACTTCCGCAATGCGACAGGATTGCAACGCGGACGTTTCAATTTTTCGTTGTTTGCACTAGTAGTACCTATTTGCCAAATTGGAATTTACTTTGGGAAAATCCAAAGCCAATTTTACAACCAATTTTCAAAGGAAATAGATTTTCACTACTTATTTATATTTCTACTAAAATAATATAAATATTATCTATGAGGTGCTCCTGCCATCTCCACATCCTCATTTGCACCTCCTATATAATAAATAAATATATTTTTATTCTAGTATGAATAATATATTTAGTCTTTACCAAAAAAAATACAGCTTAACCCTTAAAAACCAGTACAAATTGAAACATAAATTTCAACGACCGTTACATAAGGACCGATAGCTGGTTCTCCGAGTAAGGACATGAAATCTTCTCGTATCTAGGACACGCTGTTATGGAGATGCCGCGAGATGCCTGCACTGTAGACTGCAGTATATCTACATATATACAATTCTACACTTACAAGTAATATTTGTAAGAAATTATATAAAAAATAAAAATTAAGTTTTCTAGTGACTGTGAAATCGAATGTGATGAATTGTAGGGTTCTAATCTCAGGTTAGTGGTTACTGAATGTAAAGAAAATGGGTAGAGAATACTTACTAGGTTATTTCTTTTAGCTTCATGCTGTGTCCCTTATATAGCAGGATAGACAATGGAAACCTAAGAAACTGGTGTTAAGACACTCAGTTCCCCTTTAATACACCTCCGTTCTCTACTTTCCGCCGAATCCTCGAGGCTTTGTGTGATTTGCCCCTTTACCAGAGCGAGGAAAGAGCGAGGAATTTCCTTTCGCACATTTATGCTCCCGTGCCTCTATATGTAAATATAGAGTGTCTATTTACTGTGAATTTGAACGTGCAACTACGTAGTGCTATGAGAAATGTTGATTTTTGAAATGTAAAATAACTTTATACGTACTCAATTTAAATTTACCTAAAGTATACTATAAAATAAAATTTATTGCATTGAATTAATAAAATAATCATGATTTAAAAATAGTGTGGGCGTGAATAAACGTCTTTTAGTATATAGCCGAAATACATTCACTTTAATGTCGGTTGCATACTTTTATTGCAGTTTTGAGAGATGATAAATTAAAATATATTTTTTATATAGCTGTATTCTGCATGCTATACATGGTAGGCAGAGGCAATCTAGTCTTGAGACACTCCCTTCTTCACAATTTTCGAGACATTGCGTGATGAGCAGCGGAAGTTAGCTCAGCACTTTGTCTTTTTATCAGAGCAAGGAATTGAATTATGACCATTGTCACCTCTCCAATAAGACGTCACGTCGCAACGTGACGGCCTTAAATTGTGTATTTAAGTATTTTCCAAATTTTTGGTGTTATTTTACACTTAGGAAACAAAAATACTATATTTTTAATCATTTTACTCGTAATAAAGAGTTATCAAATTAATTCTAGGTGTATGAACACTCCTTCATTATTAAAACTTAAACTTAAACTATTACAAAACGTTTTTATTGTGACGTCGATATAATGATGCAAACTGATTGTTAAAGAGAAAATTTTAAAATGTATGGCGATGACATTCATTAAAAAGTTATAATTTACGATCATACTTATCTCTGTCTCTTACTTCTTTTACTTCTCAATTAAAGTTAATGGTCGAAGTTCATATTATATCTGTGTTGATAGTTTTTTTAGCTTCACCTTGTGTTCCGCATATAAAAGTCGGTGTTAAGACACTCCATTCCACATTTTTACAATCTCTACGTGTTGATTGACAGAACTGGGAATTGAATTAGAAACCGTAGCGCTTACAGTTTACACTGTCTCGCTGCGCCATGACGAAGCCTTAAACTATTAATTGGGTAATTGTTATTAAGAAGAATATCCCAAAAAATCTTAATTATAAGACTATGTTGTAAATACTGCAAAAAGTAGAAAGAAAACCAAATTATTTAATCGTTCTCCTTATATTGTAACGTTTTTAAGAATCGTAATTTCTCCTACACATACTCCGGAGCTGTACAGACTTATATAGCAGCTTGCACTTACTCGGTCAACGCAAGAAACTCGACAATTTACGATTACAACAATTATTACGTGATCAGAAATATATGTGGACATGAATTTTAATTGATTTCTTTTGAAATATTTTTTGTGTGATATTTTGAGCTATGATAGTACGGTGGTAAGGTTGTGTATGTATTTTATATTGGCTTTACTATGTACGTGGCGGAGTTCAACGTCGCGCTTTGTCTCGTTACCAGAGCGAGGATATAAAAAATATTTCATTCCCCCCAAGAATCGAATCCACAATCGTTGCGTTTAACTCACTCGCTTGTGCCCCTGAACTCCAGCTCCAAGGCGGTTACAAATTAATTGTGTATAATTTTTTTTTATTGCTTGTAAAACGCGGTGTAGTTTAGAAATCTCCAATTATATATTTAGTGATTTTAATTATCAGCAGAACGCTTATAAAAATAATAATTATATTATAACAAATATTTCCTCAATCGTTTTTATTTTCATTTTAATATCATATAAATTTGTATAATCAAAATCATTTCATTTTGGCAACACATTCTTAACAATTTTTCTTATTTCTTTTTATGATTTAGTTCACGCGCTACCCCGCTTGAAGCAGTTTATGCAGCGGGAACCTAGTAAGCACTTTAACAGATGACTATAATTGATATACATTTAATTACTTTATCTTGACATAAATACCTACTAAAGTTGGCCTGGCGCCGCACAGACGGTGACTTACTCTAAGCAAAGCATAAATGAGTAATGGACATTTAAAAATATCCATACACAATTATATTGTAAAGTGTTTGTGTTGGAAATAAGAGTCGATATTGCTAAACTCGTTTCGATATTGAATATGACATCTGTGTCATGAAAGGACAGACAATTATAGAATAAGTTAATATATTAATAATTAGTGGTAAAGGCTTCGTGTGCATGCATGCATTTTCATCATAACAAAGTACTGTAATACTGAAAATCGATTTGAAAATTTGGTTTTTAAGCTCAGAGGTAGGCTGTGTGTTGATATCTGCGAATGTCAGTAGTAAATATAGGTAACGTGATCCTTCTTTGGTCGACTCATAACGAGACATTGTATGAGAAACGACACATCGGGTTGCTTTCGTTTTTTCAAAGAGCGATTTTTTGAAAACTAGCGTACTGCGATAATCACGAAGTAGTTAACACGACCGACTTAATTTTCATGCCATTCCGGAATAACGGGACATTTGTATGTCCCGGTGGCAACAAAACGGGACGTCTGGTCTGGACGTCATATATACTTATATAGGTATAATAAAGATTGCTGAAGAAAAATACTATACATTGCTGGTATGACCTAAAGAGTGGACTTACTAGATCATCACTAACAGGAAGTTATTGTGCGAGTATTATGTCACCTGACATGTAAGAAATATCAGTGGGAGTCATTAATAGAGACACGCACTTCAGACAATTCGCAAGGTTATTTTGTTATTGTTATTCTCTATTATGATTTCTTAGTGCGTTGAGTTATACCTAACCTATAACGAATATTTATTATACATATGTTTTTTGTTCCTTTTTTAGCTTTACGTGAGACACAGAGAATTTAGTGTTAAGAAACTCAGTTCTCTATTAACACTCCGTTCCCCACTTTCCGATGAATTTTTGAGGTAACGCGTGTTCCATGGTGGTACTCAACGCCGCCTTTTAACTCGTTACCAGAGCCAGAAAATGAAAATATTAAATCGAGTGAGTACTTCGCGTGATACCCATTACACCACAGTGCCACAGAAGAACACAGAAGAATTTCTTATAAGAATAATTCTTAAAAGCATAAGCTTAAGATACTCTACTTGATGTGTCGATCTGACGTGAGTTCGGAATTTTAAGACAAGAAAACTTACCTATTCACCTATTCACAATAATTATTTTGAGTCATATACGGAACAATGGCGACGAGTGTATTTTTTATTACAAAAAATATAATAAAAAATATAAGTTTCAACCCTAAATCATAACAAATCTTGCTAAGAATTTGCAGAGTTAAATGAATTAACAAAAGGAATAGATCGAGCTGATTGTAGAGAACCTATTACACTTTAAATGAATCTTGTTTACTGTACAGCGATCATTTAATATGTATAAACCTATATACCTACTTTTCCGCTAGCTGTTGCGCCGCAAAGGTACAAGTGTCTAACTGTAGACGCGACGGTTCTGGGTTCATTTCCGCCCAGTGAAATTGTTTAATATTTTTATTTCCTCGCTCTGGTAACAAGGCAGAGCGCGGCGTTGAGTTTCGCCATTCACTGTCACGCTGTCTCGAAAGTTGGGCGGTGTGTGAAAAACATAGGATTACTTAGGAATAAGCCCATCGCCCACCCCAGAAATATTACTAAGCACAATTTACCCTGAAAAATTAAAAACACATCAACAAATTAAAAACATAATATATGTATCAAGGACTTTGAAAAAAACAATACATCACGAAAAAGTGTAGAGAGCTTGTTTTTAAAAATATTTTTTGACTATTATTTTTATAACTATATTATTGTATAACATACAACTCTATGTAGGTAATCGTATGAGTTTAATCATTCACTTTCATTCAGCGTAGTGACAAGTACTTCCGGCTTAGACGTAGGAAGTGAGCGTGCTGGCTGTCACTGTGTTAATAATACTTGTATTTTTCTTAAGCTTCACTCTGTATCCCACACATAACAGGCGGCCACAGGTGGGCACAGGCAACCTGAGAACCTAGTGCGAAGACACTCGATTCTCACGGTCATTACGACCATTCGTAGAAATAAGCGGGCGGGGAAATTTGCATATGAAAATTAAAAAATAAAACTTTTACGCAAACCAATCTGTTCCAATCTAAAGTGCAATCCCTTGGAAAATATTTCGAGATACGCCCGTGATTTAGTATAATAGAACGAACGCAAAGAAATATTTACAACATTTTTGTCTGTTTATTTGTGCGCTTGTGCACGCTTAACTCAGCAACGGCTTCAGCAGCAACTTTAAATGCAGTTTCCACTAATAAGATATATGTTTACGCATATGTTTTATAAAGTAAATTATTCAACAACATTCCGATTAGTAAATAAATAATAATAAAGTACAAACGGGCGAAGCCGCGAGCGGGTCGAAAGTTAATAATAAGGTTAAACAACGCTCACTACAGCCGGAAGTGGATGGGTGTGCAGATGATGTCCTTCATGCTTTGTAGAGCGCAGAGACAAAAAGTCCTCTAAGCGCTCATTTTTTAGTTATGTAAAATAATATTTAGAATTATATGTATGTTGAATGGAATGAAATAATCCACAAAAATCGAAATCACTATATAGTAAAGAGACTGCTAAAAACACCAAAAGCACACCTTGGACGCCACCTTAAAAAAAATCTCTTAAATCAGGATCTGCCTACCCCGCTATGCGGGAAAAAATGTGAAGCTGTAAAAAAAAGGAATACATAAACTTTTAAAATACAAATGTGTTGACTCCATATTTCCTTTTAAGTATCATTTTGGTGTGTTGTCGATTATTCGATTAAATTCGGAGACAAAAGCCGCCATTACCTAATATAGCTGTAGCCGCGATTGCCAGTCGACTGTCGAGTTGGCACGAGCTGTGGGCGTAATAGGTAGTCTTCATGAGTATTAAACTTTAATATTTAACCATATGTTTTGGTAATATGAAACTTTTGGAAGAAAACTTAAAAAGAAATGATTTAATACAAGCGACCCAAACGCGGCATCGCTCATTAAACTAATTGTTATATTATAGCCAATTATACAAAATCTTTACGTAAATTGTAGGCAATGTTTTGAATTTCGATGTATATGTTATATTATTTCATCTAATCCGTTCAGTAGTTTTTGCGTGAAAGTGAAATATTACATAGGTATTTATAACTAGCTTAGCTTAGGCTTAGCTTTGAAGGATTTTTTAAAAATTTTTAAGAAAAAAAATATTATTACAAAACGAATAAATCATCCAAGCGCTCCACCACTAAGCCATAAAGAGTCTTTAAATAAATTTCATTTTGAAGATTTTCAATACTTTAAATGGTACGGAAACTAAATAACAGTGTCCTTATTTATACAGTTAATGAAAGAAAAAAAAGTTAAAAGTTTAAAAGAACATTTGAGCAATTCGAGACCTTGCAATTGCATGAATGAAATCCAGTTACAAAGATTGCATCACCACTTGAGAAGTTATCCTTCGTTGACAAATGATGTTGACGATGACGATGTATGCAGATTGGAGGTGCTTGTGCTATTTGTGCTTGTTTTTTGTTAAATTTAAACGAATGTATTGAAAATATTATTTAAATATGTAATTATATAGCGAATATGTGCTTTATATTTTATATAAGATATTTAATAGCCGGCGACTTTGTCTTAAAATGTAAAGTGAAATATCCCCTTTCGTCCCATTCTCGTAAGGACTTAGGGAGGTCCTCTCTAGGTACCCTACATTCCCCAATTAATTGCGCCATATTTCATGATCCTCAGTAGTTTCGGCTGTATATTGCTTGAGGTGGACTTTTATATATTTAGATTTAGTAGACCTTTTTATTTATAAGATCATATTATCAAGATTTATAGAAAAAATCTTATCGTGGTTTAGTTGAGATACTTAGAATGTTAATGCCTTTTTCCATTCAGAGGATTGATTACATTAAATAAAATTGTTGGCTCAGTATGGTTAGATAAAATCCCACTCGGCATTTAAAAAAATAAACATGTAACCTCAGTAAACAAAAAGAATCAATGCTATTAATTTTTATTATTATTCATCTCATTATTAGAAAATGAGTAAGACTCTATGTCAATGAAATTATTTTTTAGTTTTTAAAAAAAAATATATAAGATAATTGTTATTTCTACACAGTGGCGTAGCTAGGGTTTGGGACTTGATGCCCTCTAAAAAAGAAAGAAGGAGATTCAAAGTGTCTTCTACTCTCACGTCGATCAAGCGTCAGACACTACAATGTGACATTGGCTACCTTTAAAAAAATTAATCGTCAACTTTGATGCCCCTTTCCTTTTGATGCCCGGTGGGACCGCAACGCTCGCACCCCCCTAGCTACGCCACTGTTTCTACAAAATCTNTTTAAAATATCTGTAAAAAAAATTCTAACAAGTAAAGCGTATTACACTGTTCAAGAATATTTGGAGGATAAGCATGTATGGAATTAATGTCTATTGAACGTAATGCAGGGTAGCTGCCAGCTAATGTAATAGATTGTACCATTGATTTTGAAAAGAGCAACTGTTGAGTTTCTTGCCGGCTCTTCTCAGCAGAACTGCCTTCCGAACCGGAGGTAGCTTTTTGTTCATATGTTCATTCGACGATTCAAAAGTGCTTATAATAATTGCCTATTTGAATAAAGAATATTTTGAATTTAAATTTGAATTTATAACCAGCTTAGCTTAGGCTTAGCTTTGAAGGATTTTTTTAAAAATTTTAAGAAAAAAAATATTATTACAATATTATCCATAAAATATTATCCACTAAGCCATAAAGGGTCTTTAAATAAATTTCATTTTAAAGATTTTCAATTCTTTAAATCGTACGGAAACTAAATAACAGAACCCTTATACAGTTAATGAAAGAAAAAAAAAGTTAAAAGTTTAAAAGAACATTTGAGCAATTCGAGACCTTGCAATTGCATGAATGAAATCCAGTTACAAAGATTGCATCACCACTTGAGAAGTTATCCTTCATTGACAAATGATGTTGACGATGACGATGTATGCAGATTGGAGGTGCTTGTGCTATTTGTGCTTGTTTTTTGTTAAATTTAAACGAATGTATTGAAAATATTATAAGATATTTATAGCCGGCGAATTTGTCTTAAAATGTAAAGTGAAATATCCCCTTTCGTCCCATTCTCGTAGGGATTTAGGGAGGTCCTCTCTAAGTACCCTACATTCCCCAATTAATTGCGCCATATTTCATGATTCTCAGTAGTTTCGGCTGTATATTGTTTGAGGTGGACTTTTATATATTTAGATTTAGTAGATCTTTTTATTTATAAGATAAAATAAATTTATAAGATAAGATAAAATCTTATCGTGGTTTAGTTGAGATACTTAGAATGTTAATGCCTTTTTCCATTCAGAGGATTGATTACATTAAATAAAATTGTTGGCTCAGTATGGTTAGATAAAATCCCACTCGACAGGTAAGTAAATAAAATTAATTTTTATTATTATTTATCTCAATTTTAGAAAATGAGCAGGAATCTATGTCGATCAAATTGTTCTTATGAAATAAATAAGAGGATAATTGTTATTTCTACAAAATCTTCATCATCATCATCATCATCATCATCAGCCTGTCCTCGTCCACTGCTGGACATAGGCCTCTCCAATGGCCACTGAGCTCGATCTTCAGCTCCTCGCATCCAGCCGCTGCTCGCCACTTTGCGAATATCGTCACCCCATCTAGCTGGAGGACGTCCTACATTACAAAATCTTAATATATTCTAAAAGTATCATACATTTTTCCAGCTACTTTTCTATCTGTGGACATAAACACTTGGCCATATCACTGACCCTTATGACCTGTACATGGATAATGTAAAAGGGAGACAAGAGGGTATTCTGTCCCTAATAAGTGAGGGATGCTTAAGAGGGTGTCGTTGACCACAGAGGTGACTCTTGAGGGATTCGAACCTGAATACGATGCAATCCACTTGGGATATGTCCAAGAACTTTATAACTTTTAACTGCTGTTTTGTTGTAATTATGTATTCTGTATACGCCTAGGGTGTAGAAAGGTTTATATAACGCCTCAATTCTTAAAGAAATAGAATAGAATAGAGAAGAATAATCTCTATTCATTCACAAAAAAATCATGTAATCTGAATAATATTACAATATATAAGTATGCATATAAAATGTATGAAAAACTGTACTTCAAGAGATATCTTATAGATAGACAACCTTTTGGTACATAATGAAAGTAGTACCTAAAATAAAATACGTTAAAACAATTCCATTGAACTATTTTATTTTTAATTATTATAAAAACTATGATATATGGATGAAAGAAGATGCTGCGTCATTTTTTATTTTTAATTATAATATAATATTCATAGCTAATGTTATAGTTGACATTATTAAAAGGAAAATACTGCTAATTACATTTGTAATTCCAATGTTTATATCGTTAACTTCTAAGAACATACATTCATCGTATACATACATATAAGAGACTAATCTCATTACAAAATAAGTTTAGTAAGGTAATAGCTAGAACTAGTGCTTTTTTATTGACATTTTATACGAAGGCAGTGAAACAGAGGTCATAATGCAAAATATGCAGTCGGAGTGACCTCCAAGCTGAAATCTACACGAATAAATTTTAACCAAATTCTAATCATGAATTTACTTACACATAGTATTATAAATTAATTTAATTTTAGCATGCAAATTTATTATTACAAACATTTAAAGCTTATTATGATTTTCAAGAATAAGTATAGTATCAAAATGTATGGAGTTAATATTAAATATCTATTGAATGTCATGCAGGCAGTTTATGTAAACATAAAATTGAACCATTGACAGTGATAAGGGCAACTGTTGAGTTTCTTACATGCTCTTATCAGCAGAACTGCCTTTCGGCCTGGTGTAGGTGGTAGCTTTTTTGTTTACTGATTCGATGATTCAAAAGAACTAGCAATAGTTTATTCGGATGAAGAATATTTGGTATTCTATTTGGAATCTGGACACGAGAACGGAGAGTATTAACAATAGGGTCCCAAGCTCCCTTTCCCGCGTAAAAGAAAAAAAAAAGTACCGAATTTTTAACAATAAAACTAAAATTTTACTTACTTTCAATTAAAAAGAAATATTAAATTCTATATACAAATTTGAGCGTAGCAGAATTTGAATCCGCACTGCTTTCAATCCATCCAAGTGTTTTAACCAGTAAATAAATATTTTCTCATCGCCCTACAATGACATTCTATAAAATTTTTGCACAAGCACCAGAGATATTTTCTGAAGCTATAGCAACAAACTTTATATTTGGTTCATAAATTGAGGTCCTGATAACATATTCTCAGTATAAAGTTCGTAGTAAACAAGTTTACATTTAATTATTAAAGCCTATGTCCTTGACACACTGCTAGTTTTCCTTAAACGACCATATTTTTACAGCTAGTTTATAATATACATACGAGTACTTACTTAATTAATTTCCATTTTTTAGGTGTTTTTATTAAAGAGAGATTTTCCAGAGAAACTCAATGTTGTTAAATGATTTTTAGATCTCCGCATCTCACAAGAAAAAAGCTGCCTTTTGCTTATTACTTTGTTGTCCATAGATCTGTCTCTGCCTGTCAATCTGGCAACACCATTTTTCTCATTTAATGAATATCAAATATCCAGGAACCGTCCTTAGGAGTATAGAGAAAAGAGTAACTTCTGATTCAAAGCAATTATATATTGAGGTAGAGAAGAGAAAATACGAGCTTTAGTGTTTTATATTACCTTTACGTATACTTCCATGTTTTGGCCAACAATTATAAAGTTTATACACTCAGTATTCACTTAGAAGTATTATTTTTCTGTACTTCAGGTGTCAATTTCATATTTTTGTCAAGATAGATCTTGAGAACAATGGTCTTGACAGAGAAACAGACTTACGCATCTCTCTATTGAAAACTGAAAATAACTTCATAAATATATTCAATAAATATGCGTATAGTTCAAGCGCGTTGGGGTCCACTAGTATGTATATAAACCAGCTTCACCCTGTATCGCGCACACAGCAGGGTAGCCAGAGGGAACATAGTGTTAAGACACTCCGTTCCGTATATGTAAATATCATTTTATATCGTTTCAAGTAGTACATGTTATGTAAAAAGTACTGGTATACAGTCTTGGACTCGATCCAACTTGGCATCGATATTTAACGTGACTGTAGCTTAAAAATCAAATATGTATGACAAGTATACAAATCCTTTAATATATTTATAGTATATATCCATAGAATTCAGGATCACGAAAGGAGTTCGCAGTAGTGTTGTGGACCTATCACATAAGTGTAGGTCCGCTTTAAGGGACGATTCACACTACAGTGACGGTCGCGGATCTCAGCCCGTCAAAAATATTCTTTACATGAGAAACAATGAAAGCATTCATGTTATCATTTCGTCCAATCACTTATATATAACAATATCTCTCATACAAGGATATGGTATCGGACTGTAGTATGAATGGTCCCTAAGAAAAACGTTAAAATTCGCCTCTATTTTCCGAGGCCTAATTAACCGAAGCATACATTAAATTACATTACAATGTACATATATACAATTTTCGATTTCAGCGCTCGGATCTAGGTCTATCGTAAAAATGGCCGTGCTGATTTTGATGAAATTTTCAAAGCAAAAAAAGTTCTTGTAGTGCTACTTTTATATTATTATTTTAATTCCATATATTCAGTTGAAACATTATTGTTCCATTATTTAAAAAACTTATGTCCCATCTATTTATTTGTTCGGATAATCGAAGCTCTATTGTAAGAATCTTTCATACTAACCTATCCCAAGCAACACTTGCTATGAAAATGTAATCTACTTTGTATCTTAGTTCATATCCTTATCGGCAAACGTAATAGTCATTTTGATAAAGGTTATTTAGTTTAATTTGATTTTGATATCGTGTATTCTATTTCCCACATCAGCCGGGGCGCAGTGGCACAAGCGTGTGACTGCAAGTTGTGAGTTCGATTACCACCGAGGACATGAAATATTTAATATCATCATTTCTCCGCTCCGTCTCGCCCTCGGATGAGAATCGGACTCATAATCATGCAGGTATAGTAGAACAGTCATCAGTTGACCTCAAGTATCTATTCGAGATAATCAAAGAAATTACTATAGTCGAAAGAAAACATGATAGATCACGTCTAAAAATATGCAACAGGACAAAACGGTCATTGTGAACGAGAGAAGGATGCAAGTATGCGCGTGCGCAGACAGCGCTCATTGTTACAAATTGTATGACAGTGCGAATGTGGCAGCTGGATATTCATAATAAAACATTGTTATACGATATTAAGATATGTGTAACTAAATATTATTAATACTCTCGAATTAAAATAAAATCATAAATAAAAGTTACTTGATTAAAACGATTGTGGCGCAGTGGACAGCGTCTGACTGTAAATGTATGGGTCGTGGGTTGGTTCCGCACTCGGGGGATTTATTTATTCATTCCCCCGTTTAGGAATCGTCGCATTTGCAGTCTGACGCTGTCCCATTGTAAGCAGTTTCCTTACAGTATATATACTTATTAATAATAAACCATATGTGTAATATCTTATGACGGCTAATAATATGTAAAACCAAAAATAGTTACTTACAAATAATTCCATACAATTTAAATTAGGTTTAATTCTCAAAACAACAAATTTCTGATCAAAGGAAACGTTGAAATTTATAATGAAATCATTTATTTATGAGGAAAAATAAATATAAATTGTGAGAGAAAGAGGGGAAATGTTTTCAAGGGCATATGATTCATAGCGTCCCCTCTCTAATATACTGTTTAGTAAAGAGGGCAAATATTATTATTAGATGCCAATGAGCAACTGGAATGCCACGATTTAAAGTGATGGCTGTAGGTTTGATTCCTGCTCAGGACAAATCTATATTTATAACATATTAAGTTAAATAGAGTGCGGCGTTTAATTCCGTCATCCAATTAGTTAAGTTTATAGTAAATTTTGTCAATACATGTTATATTTCTAAGTTAAGTATGAATTATGATTCACCAAATTTGTTTTTATGATAACTTTTCATGTATTAATTAAAATTGAATTTATTCAACACCCTATGTTAGGCCGATTTGAATTCGTACAACTGTACATATATGCATCACGCTGTATATAGCAGGGTAGGCAGAGGGAACCTAGAGTAAAGACACTTCGTTCCCCCGATCCGCCGTTTTTTGAAAGCATTGCGTGTTGAGAGGCAGAACTTAGGACCACGCTATGCCTTGTTACCAAAACGAGGAAATAGAAACATTGAATATTCCATCCCCCAAATGGAAATCCAACCCACATTCTTTGCGTTTACAGTCACACGTTTATTCAACTGCGCCTTAGCCTCTATCTACCTATATGCAATATGTAAAAAATACCAATAAATAAATGCTGATTATATGCGATAACGGTTTTCCAGGTCACTAGGGGCAACACGATCTGTACGATCACGCTAGGTAAGCACGATAGTACTAAACGAAAACATAAAAATAAATCGTTTTGTTAATAATCCGTGAATTTTCTTTTCTTAGCAACTTGAGTATTTTTAATGAAAAATAACATATTAAAATATTATTCAGCGATTGCAGCATTTTTGATGGATGAGGTTCGATTCCCTTACGAGGGATTTATTTTATATGTATGTATAAGTTTCCTCGTTTTCATTTCCTGGATCTAAGCGGTAATTTGTTTTGCCTAACGGACAGCGTTGGGTTTTGCCTCTTAAAACGAATTGTCTATGAGAACGCAGTGTTTTAACACTAGGTTCTCTCGCTGTACTATAAGAAAGTTGTAATACTTACTTATATTATATGTATTTACACTGTTTTACATAAGGTTAACAACGTTAATTATGAATACTCTTAATAACGAGTAATTACGACATGCTTAAATAGCTGTAAAGAAAATATTTATCTTATTAATACCATATACATATATTATTACGAAAGTTTTTCTTCCTCCCCCAAGGTAGCAGTGAGCGTCATAAGCCTGGAAGTGATGATAATGATGAAACGCATAGTGTCATTTGACACTATGCGTTTCATGTGTCATTTGACACTCCTTTTCTCTCTATTTAATCATTGAAAGATTTTTTAATTCTTACCAGACCACTAACGTGCTATGTATCTTATACCGGGAAACTTTTCCCTGCATGATGCATAATTTCTCCAGAAATAAAAAACAATATGGGAGAGACCACTGCCAGTACATTAATAGGAACTTACATATATAGACTAAGCCTGCATACTCCAATTGAATAACTGATATATTAACTAAATTATAAGGAAAGAAATCATTCATAATTTTTATTTTGGAATTTAATAGATATAATATTTAAGATAAAAAAAAATATGATGTTTAGTATATAGGTACACAAGTATAGTACGTACATTATATTTTACTTACAATCTTTAATTCTTTATTAAAGATCTTTTAGTATTAAGTAGCGTAACCTAACGCCGCATACAATCTGGCTATATGACTGGAAAGATAGTGACAGATAGCATACTGGTATAAATATTATCTACTGAGTAAAATATGTACGGAAAGTAAAATCTTCTAAATATACTTAGAAACCAAACAAAACACTTTAAATATTAGCTTATTATACTGCTAGAATAAACTTTTCGAGTTGGCAACAAATTTTAAGCGTCAAATTTTAGATTTATTTACACTTTTAGGACCATCTGTCATCTTGTTGGTCACTTTAATTTTAAAAAAACTTTGCTTAATCTCTACGCCTCCACTATATAAAAAACAACAATAGACGTAAAATATGCAAAAAAATATTAGTATAACAATATATGATGTTAAAAACAGCAATATCGAAAATTAACAAAAATTAGGGTGTAACGGTGACTTTTCCAAAACTGTTACCTAAAAATAATGCGTGAGCTCACAAGCGACATGCAAAAGAGAACCAAAAGGACAATTAATAGAAAAAAAAAAAACAATTAAACCGACCCTACACCCTTGCGTTAAAAATAATTATGCAGTAATACTACCATATATAGCGAAGCTAAATCTTGCCATATTGAGTACAGTCAGCCAAACACCGGCAAATTTCGCTGTAGTCTTTATTTGTATGACATAAAGGTCATTTTTGCTTAAATCAATCAGAAAACTAGTGGTGTACTATACAATGAAGTGAATAGTAATATCATGAAGTTAGCCACACGTTTAGCTCTCCGGCCAATCAGCGTTGGCTGTTTTCACACTGCGCGGAGGCGATCCTAGCCTAAAAAAACCACACCGAGCTGCAGCCCGCTCATATCACCGAGTAGTGCTGTGCGAGAGTCACGTGTAGTGTTTAAGTAATAAATTTTATATTAAAATGAGGGAAATCGTACACATTCAAGCCGGGCAATGCGGCAACCAGATCGGAGCTAAAGTAAGTAATTAATTAAATCATTTGCATTTTTATCTTACAGCCACGCGACGGTGTAGCGGTACTATACAATGTTTATGGTAATGGACCTGGAAAATTCTCGCTAATATCCAATATAGAGAAGAAATGTTAAGTAACACAAAAAAACAATCCAGGGAAATTACCAAAATTCTCAGTAAAAACTGAATTCTGAAATAATTAAGAACTAGAGAAACTAGGTGACGATTGTGCTTTATTGCATTACGTCGTTCTTTTATTAGGAAATGGGCTTGTAAATTGTAAATATCACGGAACGCCGTCATCGCCACCGGCCGGCCTCACCCCCTCACGCGACTAGGGGCGAATAAGGTTAAAAGTTCCTTAATCTGTCGTTACGTAATTGTTATGACAAACTGAAACTAGAATAACATAAGTAAATAATATTATTTATTACAAAAAGCTGTAGCAAGTTAAGAATATTTTAAATGTAGTAAGGTTAGTTAACTTCAAAATACAGAAGATTCAAGAAAGAAGAAGAATAGAACTCTACTATATTCACTATAACCATTCTCTTCTTCCCAACTTCTCCTCTACTAGATTTTCTCTCTAATGTATTTTTACTAAAGTAAAAAAAAACAAGCTGTTTTTGTTTTCAATCAAGTCTACAACTAGCAATGACTTAGTTTCGATTAATTTTATCGACCCAAATTAACAAGAATAGCTTAATGTTTGCTGATAAATGAAAAATCCAACTGTTATTACAACTAATTACTTACAAATAATTGTAAGTATGTCAATAAACTAGAACAGGTACTTAAAATAATTAACACTGTTTACTTAAATTATTATTTTTAAAACGCCATTCTGGAAAATCAATTGTTGCATCACACTACATTATAGGGCATAAAAAAAGATTTCAAAAATTGACTAAATTGTACAGAAAAACGAGGATTACATCTTTTTACAAGAAAAAAAAAGACTATCGACATTTTTCACGTATTTTTTTTTAATTTGACTTTGAAGCTAATATCAGTACAAATATAGAACATATCCAAAAATATATAACAGGTCCCAAAAATATTAACTAACAAGAAATTTAGGTATATATTAATTTGATATTAAATTGAGTCCTGTCAATTGAATATATAAGAAATAGAATATATTAGATTTATTATTATAATTATAACTTTAAAAAAAGCCAGTAGCATTGGTTCATTGTTTTATCTGTATCCAATAATTACAGCTTTCCCGACCTCGGTGAAACCTAATTTACATGCAAGTATCCGCCATTGATCGCAGATTTGAATCTTTACAGGCACGATTTCAGCACTTTCTATCTGGTTGCTACTTTAATTGATCTTATTAGAATAGAAAAACTTCGAATCTAGTCTCTCTTCGTTGTCAATATACCTATTACCTATATAGATTATGGTTCTATAAATTTGCCTATAAATTAAATCATTTCGATTATTTTCAGACGTAACTAATTATTTTAAACGGGACAGGTTGTTGGTTTGATTCTCAGTCGAGGAAATGAAATATTTAATATTTTCATTTACTCGCTCAGCTCGCTCAGGCAAAGTGCTGCGTTGAGTTTCACCAGACAATATGCAATGACTCCAGAAATTGCTGGAAAATCTTATTAGAAAATAATTACTAAACACTAGGTTCCCAGGGTCCTTCTGCCTACCCTGCTATATGCGGGATACAGCGTGAAGCTAAAAAAATATACATATTTTTGTATGTTTCTAAGCTATACATACTAAAGTTCAAACTGGGTTAGCCATATAGAGTTTGTGAGAGTCGTTAATCACTTTTAGTCGTTCATCAGTTTTTTATTTTTAAATATTTTTTATGTAAAAAAATAATTCCAAAGAACATAGCAACTGCATCGCTGTTTCGCACAGATAAGAGAATCAGATAACATAGATAAGAACGCATTGCATGACATTTTTTTATATAATTTCAAAATCAAACTTATTAATATAAAATAAATAAATATATATAAATACATTTTATAATATTTTAAACGATGATTCAATTTCTATTATATTATTAATATTAATACTATTCGATGTATTTAGTTAAAAGTTAACAAATAGAAGAAAACAGTGTAATATTTTATTACGTAAAAACCACAAACACGTGTAATAGGCGGGTAAATAGAAATTACATTAGATCATAACCAAAAATAAATAAAATAGGGGCTGGTCGTAGTTCAAGGGGGCGCAAGCGTGTGACTCCATTCGAGAAAATGAAGTATTTAATATTTTCATTTCTTCGCTCTGGTGTCCAGGCAAAGCTCAACACGCACTACCTCCAGAATTCGGCGAAAAGTGAGGAGCGAGCTTAACACTAGGCTTCTTCTGCCTAACTCGCAGACGCGAGGTACAAAATAAAAAATATAATAACTAAATTAAATATGAAATAAAATGTATACAGAATAAAAATAGCTGTGAGTTAGATTTTATGTTTATGTTTTGACCTTATTTTTCTAAATTCCTCGCTCAAAAACAAAGCTCGTGTCTCGAAATTAGACGAAATGTGAAAGACAGAGTATCTTAGCACTTAACACTATATTTTTTTTAATCTGCAGGTGTTGTGTGACGATAGAAAAAAATTAAAATCAAAAGTAACCTAGTTTAGGAGTTAGAACAGAATACAAAATGTATACAGTACATACATATTTGTGTATAACTTCATCATATCATCGGCATTTGTATTTAACTTTTTACTTTGTACGTGACTCAGAATTGCCTTGGAATTTTAATGCACGAGTGAGATGGATTATTTTCCATTGAAGTTAGAATAAGATGCAAAACAGCTGCGTCAACACTAAAGAGTCATACAAAAAATAACAAAATATTAAATCATCACTTTAAATAAAGTATTCATATGTTGTACTTCTCTTTAATACTTGTCACTCCAAATTTTATTCGAATCATCATAATTAAAAAAAGACTTAACGCATCCCCTTGACAGCCTTTTTAGAGCATTTACCGGAGTATATTATTGTTTACACAATGTATGTCATACAGAACGTGTCTTCTCATTATTTAGCGGCGGCCTCGTTTGCGTTACACTCAATTTGACGTAACAACAAACTACATATATTTTTCTAGTCTGCCGGCTGCAAATTAAACGTTATATTTCACTTCTGCGCATACAAAAGGATTTTAATTTTTATAACTTTGAGAATAGAGTATGAAATGATTATTGAAGCTCTCTTAGCGCAGCGATTCCGATATCTTTACACACAGTTTCTTTAACTAGATCCCCGCATTCTTCCCTTCCATATGTGGGTACAGCGTGAAGCTAAAAAAATATACTGATTAAATCAGAAATGAACATATAAATACATTTTATTTAATGATGATGATGATGATGATGAAATGAACATAAAGTAGGTACCTAAATTATTTCTAGCGGCATTTTTACTACTATAATATAATTTAATTAGCCACAGATAATAATATTAATTGGCGTTTACAAAAACTGCACAGCAATTAGATGTAGCAAATAAGAACAAAAAAAATATTTTATACAATATACTTTCTATTTATTCTATTTCACATATTTTTTACAAATTTTAAAATAATGTGAAAGTAAAATATTGAATGTAATCTCAGAAATGCGATGCTAATAAATCTTAAGAGATTGACGAAACTTGATACTATGCTATGACATCATTGTTTAAATAACACGGCAGATAAAAAATATGGAGTTTTGAACTTGTGGACTTATTTAGTGCAATGTTTTTTGTATCTTATCTGTGTTATAATTAGTAATGGATAAGAGATTAATGCAGAGTATTTATTAAATGTAAATGTAAAAATAAGTTAATTGACTGACTGACTATTTATATTAAATATATATTAATAAAATTACTTATATTCTACCTTCTATATTATTCCGCCAATATTTTAAAGTATTTTTAATTAATGAAAAAATGATACGTAATTAAATAAATATCAGTAACACATTTAAAACAAAAAAATATATATTTGCTTCCATAACAAGAATTAATTAAAAAATAATTCTTAAAACTTTTAGTAATCGATGTGATACTAAAATGTTGTGTAAGTTTAAATATTTTAAAAGATTTAATTGCTAATAATCTTATACCAATTAAAGCCATTTATATAATAACTTAATTATAAGCTCGAATTACATTTATATTTAAAGTTAATTAAAATAGACCTCGCGGTGCAGTGGAACTGCGTTCGAGTATGAATGCTATAGTGGTGAGTTCTTTTCCCAGGAAATACATTATTTTCTATTCTCTACTCGGCAAAACAAGCCAAAATGTATGCGAGAATCGTAAATGATATTTACAAAATATATAGCATATTTTTTTTTTTATTCAACAAGCAATGGCTCCAGAATTCAGCAGAAAGTGGGAAACAGAAGTGTCTTAATGGGAACAGAGCGGGATACAGCGTGAAAAAAATATATTCTAATAATATTATTTTTTAAGTATTCTAATCTAAGTACCAAAGTCTTCTCGTGTATGTGTTATCAGTGGCAATGCCCGGGAGTTCAATGACCCGCCATCGCCTTACAGTTTAAAATAGCTTATACTCCACCACTTAAAGCCGCTTTAAGCATTTGCATCGTTAAGCGATTCAATTCTTAAAGAAAGCTTCTAGTTATAAAAAGGATTACTGTAAACGCTTTTATTCATAGTAATAATATATAACCAGTCTAGAAATTTAGTTGATTTGTAGTAGTTTATAGAAGTAATGAACTAAAACCACTGTAGTATAAAATTATAATCCAGTCTTAAATTCCTCACTATCGTAGTGCAGTAGACACAAGCGTGACGGTTGCGGATTCGATTCCTACTCGGGAAAATAAATGATTGTTTACTGATATTTTAATTTCTTTGCTCTGCTAACAATGTACATCGCGGAGAGTTCTCTCAACAAGCAATGCGTCGAGAAGGGAAGAGGGAAGTGGGTAACGGAGTGACACTACACTAATATTAAATTTGCTATATTTTATGCAATATACCATACTAAAACTGCATCTTAACAAGTATTTATTTTTAGAAAACATAAAAACTCGAACATTGCGGTATTTGAACCCGTGCCTCTTAGACGTATCTGCTACGTTCAAATTATTGTACATTTTCTAAAAGTAAATATTGTCTTTGCTAAGTATGGAATAACACTTTAAAATTGTTAAAAATATCTCAGTAAGTGTCTATTGTGCACAGTTTCTCCGCAAGTGGCACATCGTACGGTGTTCACACACTTTCATCTCGTCGGCTTATCTTGTTACAAGAAAGCTTTACGTCTGTGTCTGTGCCTGTGTACAATCGATCGCCTTTCACTTTTCATGTTATTAAACATCATTAGTTATTTTTGAAAGTATTCCTCAATATCTCGATCTTTATTACTTTTTAAGTGTTACATGATATAATCGATGTATGTGAATTGGTTGCAAATTTAATTTCCTCTAAATTTTAAAACGTCGTTTAGAGCTAAAAATGATTTAAAATTGAGTCAATTTTCTATATAAATATTTTTTTTAATTATACATTTTTTTACTGTTCGTGATGGTAGCGAGTTGCAAATTAACTCATGAAAGTCCAATAATGTTAGGTAGAGTAGAGGATTGGGTTCCCTTATCTGATACCACAAGAAAGAATAGTGTGACACTAAATAATATCTTTTCAACGGCTAGACAGGCTTTATGTAAAGTTACAAAATCTCTCAAATCTTAATGCATTCAGAAAATGTTTCAATACTTATCGTCGCCTGACGTAAGTGCTATAAGAAAATTGTTTACTTAAACAACTCAAGGCGGCTCGCTAGTCGCTATTAGCAATACTCGCTTATTCTTTGAATCTCGAAACCCTGAACCAAAAGCCATATTAGTCATTTAGTTATATATGGCGTTGTCAGGCGTACAGGCGTACCCACACACACAGCGCGCATGACATCATATCTGCCGTCACGCACGCAATCTTGAATATTAATGCTTTCCAATACTTCAGCAAACTGCTTTAGTTCACTAAATTGGTAATTTGCAGTTTTGCTATTATTTCCAAACATTTAGGTGATCTATTTCAGTGGATTTAGCTAAATTTTCGCCAATATGGTGCCCATATGGTGGCGGTAAATTCGATTCGTAATAAATNCCGCTCGACGACCGCAAGCCGAGGTTCGAGCCCCGCAGGGGGCGCCCTTGCGTCGTCGGCGCTCCCCACAGGCAGCCACACTGTGCCTGCAATTTTTCCAGGGAACGAGCACCCTCTTCCCTACCCACCCGGTGTCGCTGTAAAGGCCAATAAGGCTAACAGCATTAACTTCAAATCCGAAAAAAAAAAAAAAAAATACGGATGGGCGTGGGCGTCGCCCGTCGGCAAGGCAACTACACCTCCATGAGTTGGCTAGCGACTTGCGTAATCCATTTGCTCTAACTACAGTCATTAAACGCACATTATGCATCCTGTCAGACATTTACGCGATGGTTCATTGCCTTTGTTGTCGACGAGCCCTGCTGCTTGAAACAATGATGGCAGTACACAAAGATTATAGTTGGTAGTTAACTTCTTAACTACATCGAATTTGTTTTCGTACAAATGGTCGTGTTTTAGGTATTTTTAATTTAAAATAATTGCACTAACATTTTTTTAGTTATTTAATCTATGCGTCTCTTTTAATCTAATGGTCCTTATTTGTATAATTGTATCAAATATTTTAATGAATACTCGCTTTTACTATATAGAAGACTAATAATTATTTCTTTTTTACAGTTCTGGGAGATCATCTCTGACGAGCACGGTATCGACCCTACTGGCGCCTACCACGGTGACTCGGACTTGCAACTAGAGCGCATCAATGTATACTACAATGAGGCCTCCGGCGGCAAGTACGTGCCCCGCGCCATCCTTGTCGACTTGGAGCCCGGCACCATGGACTCTGTCCGCTCGGGACCTTTCGGACAGATCTTCCGCCCCGACAACTTCGTATTTGGACAGTCTGGTGCCGGTAACAACTGGGCCAAGGGACACTACACTGAAGGAGCTGAACTTGTCGACTCAGTCCTTGATGTAGTTCGCAAGGAATCCGAATCCTGCGATTGTCTACAGGGCTTCCAACTTACACACTCCCTTGGAGGCGGTACTGGCTCTGGTATGGGAACCCTTCTTATCTCGAAAATTCGTGAAGAATATCCCGACAGAATAATGAACACATACTCAGTCGTCCCCTCGCCCAAAGTATCAGATACCGTAGTAGAACCCTACAACGCGACTCTCTCAGTACATCAACTCGTAGAAAACACAGACGAAACTTATTGTATTGACAATGAGGCACTTTACGACATTTGTTTCCGCACACTTAAACTGTCCACACCCACCTATGGAGACCTTAACCATTTAGTGTCCCTTACAATGTCCGGTGTCACTACTTGTCTTAGGTTCCCTGGTCAACTTAACGCTGATCTTCGTAAATTGGCTGTCAACATGGTACCCTTCCCCCGTCTCCACTTCTTCATGCCTGGATTTGCCCCACTCACATCTCGTGGAAGCAGACAATACCGTGCTCTTACTGTACCCGAGCTTACGCAGCAGATGTTTGACGCCAAGAACATGATGGCGGCGTGTGACCCACGTCATGGTCGCTACCTCACCGTGGCTGCCATCTTCCGAGGCCGCATGTCCATGAAGGAAGTGGACGAGCAGATGCTCAACATCCAGAACAAGAACTCGTCCTACTTCGTAGAATGGATTCCTAACAACGTGAAGACCGCCGTGTGCGACATCCCGCCCCGTGGCCTCAAAATGGCCGCCACTTTCATCGGCAACTCCACCGCCATCCAGGAGCTGTTCAAGCGCATCTCCGAGCAGTTCACTGCTATGTTTAGGCGCAAGGCTTTCTTGCATTGGTACACCGGCGAAGGCATGGACGAGATGGAGTTCACAGAAGCCGAGAGCAACATGAACGACTTGGTCTCCGAGTACCAACAGTACCAGGAGGCGACCGCTGATGAAGACGCCGAGTTCGACGAGGAGCAGGAGCACGATGTAGACGATCACTAAACGTCAATTACCGTTGTGTTGCAACATAGTACATGCCATTATTGTCTCGCGTTACTTTAAGTAACTTAATGATTCCTATACGTACTGTGTATTGAAGACATGCTTGCTAACTTTTAACAGACTGCACGACTAAAAAAGCCCGGCCCTACCAAATGTGAAAGCATTTAGATAAACACCATTAATACATTCCTAGTGACTCCAGCACGATGAGTGTAAGATCTGAAAAATTCTAAGGCTGAAACCTACATATTAAATATGTGTTTGACGCGTTTGGCCGCCACGCCAAACCAAGTCGGCTTCAATAACAGAAGTTTTTTACGATTAAATTTGTTTTGATCAATAATTTAATGTATATAATAAAGATTTTTATTTATTAATCATTTTGTTTTACGATGCCCGATCTAAATTATTTCCTTACAGTTAGAATATTTTCATGTGGACATTTATTTCTTCGGCGTTTTATTTGCCAGCACGCATTATCTGGTCTGTTCTGGTTAGAAAGATCAATACAAAATATATAGCAAAATGCTGAAAATGTATAAAGATGAAAAATTTATAAGTAACTTAAAATAAAAGCAACTTTTTTTTTCTTGAAGCATTGTAGGTAGAGGGAAACCTAATGTTAAGACACTCCGTTCTTCACCTTCAACTGAATATTTGAGACATAGCGTATTAAACGGCGGAAGTAAACGACGCGCAAGGTCTACCAGGGTACAAAAATGAAAATAAATGAATATAATCAATCCCTCGAGCGTGGTTAAGCCCACGACCGTCGTAATCAAACTATACCGAGTAAAAATACTTTTTTTAGAAAACGGGCAATTCCGAAGAGGCATGGGGTTCAAATCATGGGTTTAAAAAAAGTATTTTTCATTTCTAAGTGTCGAATAACACTTTAAATAAGTTAAAAGTATCATCATCATCATCAGCAACCATCTTTTGTCCACTGTTGGACATAGGCCTTCCCCAATTCTCGCCACCACGCTCGATCCTCAGCTCTTCGGACCCATCCGCTTCCCGCCAACCTCGCCAAGTTAAAAGTATACAAAAATTATATTATATAACATATTTCGATCATATACTATATATGTACATTTAGAGGTTAATTGTGAATCATATATGGCCGAGGCTGATGATGAGTCAAGGTGACCGCGCTATTGACACATTATTACATACAGTTTATATAATTAGTTACGTATTGAAAAGGCAATAATATAATATGAACAAAATATGTTTTTTTCACGTTTGCCATTTGAATATTCTATAATTAATTTGCATTATAGTAGGTAAATTTTTTCTCTGTTTTAGAAGAATTTTTTGAATTGTGTTGTCAATGTTACTTTAGACGATTTTTTCACTATTTTAAAATCAGATAAGATTATAAATTGTAGAAATTTTCAATAACAAAAAGGTTTCATCTGAATTCTGAACAGTATTTAAATACTCTATAAAAAAACAGTAATTGAGGCGTGGCGACATGGCGCAGTGCAGCGTTTGATTCTCAATGCGATGGTCGTGGGTTCGATCCCCACTCGTGTGAATGTTAATACATTCAAATCAAATCTTCAATTCCTAGTTCTGGGAAAAATACAAAGTGTGGCATTGGCTGACATGACATAGTGACTTAATAATGCGTTGGAAAGTGAAAACTGCAAAAGATAAATAAATACAAAAATTAACAGAAATCAATACTTGAGTCAACATTGCTCAAAAAGGCAAAAAGAACAATAATTTGAGTCACATGCACCTGACATCATCACGTCTATATATAGAGATGCATACAACCAATTTATTAGTTCTTTCTATCTTCACTTAGTATGGGGCAGCGATCTTTGTACTCTTAAGAACGTCAAACGTACACGCAACGGCTGTGGGTTCGAATCCCACTCGACGATAGGTAACCGAGTGTCCTAAGATTAGGTTCCCTCAGCCTATCTGTTAAATACAGCAGGATAGCGTGAAAGTAAAAACAACTTTATACAACATCTCGACAGAGCTCAAGGTGAACTGGACGAGATAACAATATGATGTCAGTATGTTAAAGTCAAAACATGCTTATGTCATACGTACCTACAAAAACAGGTTAATATATTAAACGTTTATATGTAAACATGTCATGTATTAGTTGTTCTAATTAAATCTAGGGACCGTCGTGACAGCCACACAGCGCCTGCCTGTAAACGCAACAGTTGTATGTTCAATTCCCACTCGGGAGTACAAATTACTAATATTTCGTCGCTCTGATAAAATGGCAAAGCGCAGCGTTGAGTTCCGATATTCAACATGAAATCTACCTTCTATGAGGGGAATATAGCGTGAAACTGAAATAAACATACTAAGTATTACAGGTATAAATCACAAAAAGTCTAATTGCTTGAAAATTCCAAAACAAACACAAATTTGAACCGTCTAAAAGCAATACCTTGTCGATCGTATATCGAATTGATATACATATCTATTACCTAAACAAAGGTAGGCTCGACTTGCACTTGCACTTCTACCTGTAGTAACTAGTATCACCTGCCATATTATGCCATGCCATGCCATCAATGAATAGCATACAGTTAAAAACAATAGAGATCTCTAATTCTCTATGAAAACAGTAGCACTCCAGCTTACAAGCTTCCCTATAAAAGTAAGTAATCAATTGTAATTGCACAGCGCACAGCGGCGCAACTAAGCTGCGTCTAAGAAACCTACATGCTAAATGTGATCTTTTTACGCTGTGCAGTTTTGTCTATGTGATGTCAGCAGTTTAATATATATAATTTTAGGTAAAATATCCATTTAGATAATCATAATCCATTTAGATATCAAGTAATAATTGCAATAATTCTTTAATAATTATCAAATTATACGTACGTCTATTGCTTTTAAAATTCTTAAGTTTTCAATTTTATCAGCTCTTCTGAGAAAAGGAAGTAACAACATTTTCAATCATTTTATGATAAGTAAGAAGACAGTAGGCGCGATGTTATCTATACTTTTTTAGCTTCAAGCTGTTCCCGCAGCAAAGGCAGAGGAACCTAAAGGTCAAGACATTTCGTCCCCCAGTTTCCGCCCAATTTTTGGAGTCGCGCAACTCGACGCCACGCCTGTTCTGATGCCGAAGAGAGGTAATGATTATAATTAATTCACCGAGTGGGAATAAAACTCACAACCGTGGCGCGTACAGTCTGATGCTGTACTGCTAAGCTAAAACAGCAGTACCACGGCTTTCTTATTATTATTATGTTATTCTATATAAAATTTATCATATAAATGAAACTACACATTTTAGTTCATCTACGTCGAGGAATGACCTAGAACAACTTTTCAAGACCTCGCTGCCTACATAAGAATAAACTAAAGCATAATAAATTAATAATTTATAAGTTGTATATATCATATTTTTAATATAATTATAGTGTAATTCAGAGACGTTTGATAAGAAACATATTTATCTACAAGAATTTCGACATAGTTCAAATAAGAATACATAGCTTAAGGGGCTGTCGTATAGAAAGATTCCAATAGGCGGTGGACATAATACTAAAGTATAAGTTCTTATAAGTTCATATCCTTTAGTATGATATAATAATCTTTGTACATTTTTAAAGCTTCCTTGGGGAGTAAAGGGGAACACTAAGAGAGGATTTTCATGAAGGAGTAAGAACAGGATTTGTCATTTGTACCTACTTCTTTTTTCAAAAAAAAAGGTTTTACATTCCTGAATACACCTTAAAGTCACGCAACCAAATTTGCGGTCAACAACTAGTTTAATATAAAATCGAATGGAATGTTCAGGTAAAACTTATAATAGTTAGATATTCCCATATAATTATTATTTAGTATACAAGATAAGTTATACAAGGTCTATCTACGCCCTTAAACTAAGTTTGTATATCTAAACCAGTGAGTGGAAACCCAGGAAGATCTAAATCTAGCATCAGCTCTGACCTAGACAGACTGACCGCCCCGGAATGTGCTCCATATTGAGAGTGCTGAATGAACACTTCATAATTATATTCTATATTTATATTGTAATAAAGCAATTAGAAAGGTGTTACGGCAAATGGCAAGCCGATTGGAATTGCCTTCCCACGTAAACTAAAATATATACTGTAAATAATTTTATATGGATACATATAATTTAAATGTTGCATATTTTAATTTTATTATATCTTCACGGATTTTCTGTATTTTGCATTATATCTGGAGAAAATTTACGAAAAATAAACTACTTTCTTACCTATTTTGTGTAATATGGATGTAGAAATAAATATATATAGATTTAATAGTACAAACCCTCTAGATATAGTAAAATATTTCAAATATTCAAATCAACTTAGATATCTCATACGATAACAATTTCACGGTTTACATTCCAGCCAATGTATAATAAATTGTATTGGCGAAGAAATATGAAAAATATTTGTAAGATCTGTAACTAATTAAGAAAATTAGTGTATTAGTAACGGCGTGCAGTTATGACTTGTACGGCGGAACACGGTGGTTGTCGGTTCAAATCTTACTTAAGAGAGATTTTTTAGCTTCACCCTGTCTCTTTAACCCCTCATTCTTACTTCAAAATATGAGAATATTACTTTAAAAATGTATGAGGATGATTTATTTTTGTTACGAAAAGCACGAAATCCGACTCAATAATATATATTTTTCAGCGTTATGCATTGTTGTAGCAGGTTTTATTGAAACAATCTAACCGTTCAAGACTCTCCATAGTCCTCTCCGCTTGTCACTCGCATTCGGAGTACCTATATCATGTTGGGAAACAAAACTCAACGCCGCGTTTTTCTTGGCGGAGCAAGGAAATGGAAATACTAAAATTAACAATACAATACACCTTGAAACCTTGTTAAAGCGTTACATGCCATATAGACTAACATATTTTACAGGAATAAACACAATATATAAGCAAATATTTAAATATTTACACAATATTCGAACATTCCTTCAGAAACAAGCCATTTTGTTACATTCGAGAAAGTTTTCTTAGTCATCGATGTTTACGACACTATGTATGTATGTGTATGGAGGCACTGCGATATAAGCACAGTAAGTTTTTGTATGCATGTACTTACGATATACTGAAGGAGGTTTGCTAATTGTGTCGGTTACATTGCGCTTTCCAAGAGTTATGAAATTTATATATTAGATGCTATATATTTGAAAGTAAAATGATGTACCTATCTACTTTTTTAACACGCTGTCATTAGGTCGACTAGAAGAAGAAATATAGTCTTAATTATAAACACAGTATTATCTTCTTAATTCGTCTTCCATTTTTTGATAGTCTTAAACGTCTTTTGAACGTATCTATAAACCGCTCTCAACTCTAAGATCGATCTTGAGATGCCATTATCATTCATAAATTTTATATCTATGACGGAAAACGGTATCTCAAGATCGATCTCAAACTTGAAAGCGATTTATAAATAAGGGGCTTAGATTCCACTAAAGGAAACACTTACGTAATAAAAGAAGCAAAATTATTATTTTTTAAAATATTTTCATCGTCCATTGTATAAATATACTTCTATATTTTACATTTTTTTATAAGAATCTATTCAATAAATTATTTTTAAAAAAAACACCTCAATGTATATCAAAGTCAATACAACTCACCATACGTCAGACAATCCGCAATATGGCGCCGGAGAGACGCGAATTTCTCTCATCGAACAGATGGCTGTAGCCTGTACTATTACAATACACAATTATAATGTCGCCAAATTTGGATAATTCGCAATGACACAAGTAGGCTAATAACCAGGGAGATTGAAGCCTTGCTCGCTGCTTGAAGGATTGCTATAAATGTAGAGTTCAATATTATTATTTGTAATCTGTATTAGGCCGTTTATTTGAGGCCGTCGTTGTTGCGCAGCGGCACAGCGTCTAAACAATAGGTTCCAGAGGGATACAGCGTAAAGCTGTGAAAAAAAATTTTTTTAGCACCACTCCTGCTATGTGCAGTGGGAGGTTCCCAGGTAGAGAGAACCTGGGAACCTCCCTACTTTCCTCAGATTTTAGAGAATTGAATTTAAGTGAAGGGTCACTAACATAATTTACTGGAAAGAGACCTTCAAAAAACCTAATCAATTGCCTAAAATTTCTATGAAATATCCATAAATGCATTTTTATTCTAATATTATAAAGGCATTGGTTTGGTGAACCGCACTAATCTCAGGAAATGCTGGTTCAAAATTCGAATAAATAAAATCTTATTGTATTGTATTATAGACATAGTTACGATTGGATGTAGTCCATAGTACCTACCTATCAGACCTACTTCGACTATTGACTATTGATGATTTGTCATGTAGGTAACCTGCACCACCTTTTGTTATTTCCATTCGACCCGGGGGGTGAAGCCGCAGGTGAAAGCTAGTATCCAGTAAAATGTGAAGTAAACTAAAATACCATAAAAACCAAGAAATCGATATCTAGCCCACATAATACGTAACTAATTATATGAACAGATTGTCTTCTACATTACATAGTATCAATTCATTTCCAGGATATGTCTATCAGTATTTAGATCAATCTGGACCTAACTCTACTTGAAATTACTGAGAATCGAACGGATATTGAACCTGAACCTGATATCAATGAATTTAATAGCTACGCCCATTATATAGCTATTAGTACTAAATCGTTTAATTATCTAAGATTAAAAAAACAATAAGGCTTTCGTGGCGGCGAGACAGCGTTTGGCCGTAAGCGGCTCGATTTTCACCGTAACAGTAGCCGTACAAAACGCAGCGTTGAGTTTCGCCACTTCACACGTAATATCCCGAAAATTGAGATGATTGTGCTGAGTACTTAGTGTGTCGAAATATAAGCAATGTGGTAAACTAAGTGTCTTGACACTAGGTTCTCTCTGTTTACTCTGCTACGCGGTAAAAAAGCGTGAAGCTGCTAATATATATGTAAAGTATATACTCCTATATAGATTTGAACCGCTAAATATTGATTTTGAAATGAAAATGGATACTACACTTAAACTCAATTTGTTAGGTAACAGGACACGCCTAAACTGCGGATTTTTTACCGCATAGGATGCCTGGGTTTGCTGCATGACTTTAATATACGTTTTTTTATCCTCAGGAGAGTAGGCAAAAGAAGTATAGTGGTAAGATACTCTATTCTCCTCTTTTCGCCTATTTTTGACACATTGCATTTTGAATCGAATCCACAGTCGTAGCGTTTGCAGAATATATTTTTATAAATATGTGCCATAATATAGGGGTATATTATATTAATTATTAAAAATGGGAAAATAATACGCATGGTTATATTTTAGTAAATCGTACTAATAAAACAATTATTACACTGAATCAATATTATTTATTGAAGTACTTTCATGTATGTATAAGTTAAGTTTTTTTTTTATAAAAAAAAAGTTTCATTTATTCAGAATATCGCAGTCACGCAATTTAATATTTGAAATTTGAATATTTTTTTAATTATATTAATTTTAAATGTACGTTCATTAAAGTATATTTTCAAATAAAATAAAAAATTACAATACATTATAATAAAATTATCTTGAGTGGCTATTGCTAGTTGAATATTATTCTTTTTAACATAAAAAGTAATAAGGCGAAACCAACTAACAACTTAAATGAATTGTTAAAAAAAATATGGATTAAGCTGTAAGAATATTTTCTATTCATTGAAAAAATATAAGTATTCTATCATAGTAGCAGTAGAACACTATATAAGTATATAAATGTCAGGAATAATGAAATCTTTTAAAAATATATAAACAAAATAAACCTAGCATTAAAAGTACATAATATGAAGTTTTATAAAACAAAGTAACTATTAAAATATTACGTTTATTTTTTACTAAGCTATTCAAAAAATACATATATATATATACCCTTAAACTTCAATTCCATACCACTCTATATGCTATTGCTACTAAATATTTAACAATTCTTATCTTAATAAAAAAAATCATATATCACAAGGAAATTTCACAAAATAACAGTTATAAAATGGTTAGTTTTATTGTCTATATCGACCCCACCCCTGTCCGCCTGTCCCTGTATGTAGGTTGCCGGCCGGCGATCGATACCAACTTTCCAAGGTGAAACATCTGTACAATTATATACTGAAAACTGGTCATTTACTTGAAATTTACATGAAATTTATATATAAAATCCAATTACCTATTGTTTTTACTTCTTTGTCATAGTTAAAGTCTTTTATTTTGTGTACTGAGCAAAAAAAGACATAAAACGATCAGTAAAAATAGTTAGGTCTGTCGTGTTGGCACCATTGGCGGCGTAAGCAAAAACCAACCAATCACAACATAGTTGGATTTTAGAGTTGCGAATGAACTATATACATCGATATCGGTAGCTATAAATTGATTTCATAAATTAATAACAAAATTAACTACTTAACGTAATGTTTTTTCTAAAGCTCACGCATCTTATTCAGTTGGTACAATTAGTTAGTTTCAGTTTTTTACAATTTTAACGCCGAATGAAATAATACGTTTTTTTTTCTTTTGAAAGTGTAATACAACACTTAGTAGGATCCCGCTACATTCGATTTTTTCATATGTTTTCTAAAAAGTAAAGATTATAAAAGAGTTCTATATACTTACAATTTTCATATTAACAATAAATTGGGACCAGTTGTAGCGCAGGTGCACAAAGTATGACTGTACACGCGACTGGATTAACAATTAAATTTATTCAAATGTATATTTTCATTTCTTTGCTCTGGTGTCGAGGCAAAGCGCGGCGTTGAGTTCCACCACTCAGCACGGAATATCTCCAGAATTCGGTGAAATTCTTAACACTAATAGTGATAAGGTCGCCTTTGCATAGTACCTATATATTTTGCGCATATAGTATTATTATTATTTCTTTTGTAAAATATATATTTCCTCTACGTATGAAATAAAGTGTTGTATCTATCTATCTATATCCTTCTATCCTGCTATGTGCGGGATACAGGGTGAAACTAATTTGATTTATGTTGATAATAGAAATTGAGCTGATGATTCATTACAACAATATTTCTTTAATCACCAATATCAATAATACCCATCACCCATATAGAAAAAACACGACCATGTGTCACAGTACCGTAGTCAACTTAAGTGGTTGTCAATAAAACATAGGCGCTATTTACATTCCCTCACACTCCTTTATAAACACTCCTTTATAAACCATCCTTTACCATCCTTTCACTCCACCGTACCTCAAAGAACGTTTCAAGTTTCTAGGGTTGGACACCCTACACTCCCAAACCCTCCGTTCCCGTAATAACAACCTCCTTGCAATACCTTTGTCCCGCATGAAATCCTATGGCGATTCCTTTACTGTGATGAAAGTAAATCTTTGGAATGAGCTGCCAGTGGAAGTGAGACGATCCCAATCGGTTGGGATATTTAAGCGGCGTCTTAAGCAGCACTATCTCAAATAAAAATACCTAAACTGACATTTTTGCTTAATCTGTGTATCTAAGTATGTATGTACGCATGTATGTATATATTTATGTATTTGTGTGTATGCATGTATGTATATATGTCTATGTATGTATGTATGTTGTGTATTTATCCGTGTATGTATGTTTATATGATAAATAACGTATTTATATTTGATAGCATCATATTTATTATTACTTTTTTGCACCTCTTCGCTATCTTTTATATAATAAGTCCTTTCAAATGGTTGCCTGTAAGAAATCGCTTTTAGTGATAAGGCCGCCATTGCACTTTGTATTGTCTTTCTGTAATTACTGTTACTCTACTGATTCTTTGTTTATTTTAATGCAATATAGTATTATTATAAATATAAAATACAAACAAAACATACATAAATACATACACACAAAAATGTCGCAATGCGGCAAAAATCTATCGACAACTGTCTACACGCGCAACATTAACCATCCGCCTTCCTGTTAACCTCTTCCACCGAACGGAACGAAAAGCGACCATTCTTCATTCAACCACGGACTGTGGTGCGTGCGGAGCAGTAGTGTTAAGTAAATTATTAAGTTAACAAACCACATATAACAAAATGAGGGAAATCGTACACATTCAGGCCGGCCAATGCGGTAACCAGATCGGCGCTAAGGTAAATACTTTTAAATAGTTATACATTATTATTTTCTGTTGAAGCGATAGTTGGGGAATGCGGCCGGCATTTTGTGACGCCTCGTCGTCATGAAGAAAAAGTTGCTTGGCCGCGTAATGTTCTCTTAAGTTGTTAATTTGTGTTATTTAGTGATATTTGTTACTTCTTATGACAATTTTACTTCGATATTTCAAATACTTGATGGGTGTGGTCAAGTTTAATCAGTATTTTGCGCATGCCCTAAAATCTTTTGTCTTTTCCTTATTACATACATACTTTTCAATTCAAAAGTTTACAATTAAAAAGTCTATATTTGTTGTTATTATCAAAAAAAAAGATCTTGAATTAATCGGTCATTCCGAACAGTCATTTTACATGACTAAACTTACTAACGCAACGAGATTCCACGTGTTCTTTTGCTATTTGCCGGCCGCTTCTACGTACTGTACAATATATTCACTTCTGACGAACATGCATTTACAAGTTCTGTTTTATTTTTAATAATTTTCTGTACGTTGTCATTTAACAAACTAATGAAACAAAAAAAATCTTCAGCTTCACTCTGTATCACATAACACTGTAGGCACGGTAATATATTGTGTTAACACTCCGTTCCCTACTTTAAGTGCCAAAGGGAAGATATAAAAATATTATTAAATAATCATTTATTGAAGTATCTTTCATGTATAAAATATATTTTAAAATTTCCTTAATAATATTTTTACCTGGCATCATATCTTGCAGCCGCTCTGCCGTTGCAGACAAAAAATATTAAAAAAACCGTTATTAGGGCACGCATAGTTCAAACCCCACTCAAGGTTATCCGCGCCTGATAAAAACCGACCAATCAAACGCCTCTATTTGTAACGTTCGAAATTCAACTTAACTGAACGCTTACCGGACGCACCATATGGTGTTTTTTTTTTCGCTAACAAAACTTTGCATAGGGAAAAGAATGAATAGCGTAGGCTCGTTGTCGAACGTAACCAAGTTTGTGTGTGAGTTTGTCCGTAACCAAGAGAAGTAATTTTTTTTAATGCTACTTTTTAATGTTTTATTTAATAAAACGGCTTTAGAAAAAGTCAGACTTAATATTATAAAGTGTTCCGTTCTGTTATTTTTATTGCGGCGTTTCGAGCGTGCCAGTTGAGCACAAAATCACTCCGCCAGTGTCACGTTGTATGGAGATTGGAGAACACACGAAAGAGGTATAACATTCTGAGATATGAACTGACATGATCACTACAACAAATAGAAAGTATAATAAATTATATATGACAACTACCTCCTATCTAACAACTTACACAATGTTAAAAATGCTTAAAAGCAAAAAAACTAATTCGTCTTCATTTAATATACCTCACGATTGTATTAGTCTATCGATTAGACCATTACAGGGCGTTCGCCTCAAAGAAAAGTCTATTTATGATAATGGTAGCAAAAAATCGATAAACATAATTGGCTAGATAGGAAGGAAGAGCGCATGTCCAGGGTTCGACGACCGCGTCCATCTTCCGCGTAGCTAAAATAGAAGAGGGAATTATGATGAAACATATCACTTCTTAGCGTGTTTCAGATGTTTTAACTGACAGATGGTGTATTTCAGTCGAAACTACTTTTTAACTCGACAACAATACTCGTTCCACGAATATTAAAGATGTGGTATAACTTGTAAGTGATCATATTTATTATTTCATTGCAATACTGAAATAAAAAACTGAATTAGAAATTTAATTTACTAAAATTATACCTTGTAATTAAAAGTAAAAGGGGACACGCGGTGATTTTTTTTTTATTGTGGTGTATTCTTTATTACAATTTAACAAAATAAAATAGATATTCAAAATTAAAAATAAATAGGCAATTAAAAAAAGAAATCTATTTTCCAAAATATAGCCTAAAACTAGACTATTTGATAATCTGTATATTGAAAAATCATGTTTGATTCACGAAATTCTAAATATTGCAATGAGTACGTGTCGGAACGTAATAGGTGGACGTAATGGTTAAAAAAAACTGACATTTCAATTTAAGAATCCATTGACTTCGTTTAAAATGTTTAATTTTTTTACGTTCACTCATGTCACGCTTACAGCGCAATAGGCAGAGAGCGCCTCACGCTGGCCAACTTTGGAGACTTGTCACGCTTTGTCTTATTACCAGAGCGACAAAATCGAGCCCAGAACGGTATCGTCAACACTAGGACGATAAACCTCTGCGTCACGGCGGTACAAACATACGTACGAATAAACAAAATATGTCCTCACCATTTATTATTGTATATTGTCATAACTTGTAAATAATAAACAATATCTTGTGATAAGATACGCAATCTAACAACTCGAGCGTTTTTTGATAAATGTAAATAAATATGATTATAAAAATTTACAAAAAAGAAAATACTTTCAGTTAGTTTTTTAACATGGAAAACTTTTTAACTATTATCGGCCGTCGTGGCGTGGCGGCCGACGGTTGTGAGTTCGATGTCCCCTCGGGGGTACAAAATATTTAAAATATTTGAATTTCCTAACTCTCGTAACGAGGCGAGTTGTGGAGTTAAATACCGCCTCTCAACGCAATGCCTCATGAACTTGGCGTGAAGTGGAGAACAGAAGTGTTTTAATGAAGACGAAGTGTCTTAACATTAAGTTACCTCTGCTGACCCTGCTATGTGCAATTTACAGTGGGAAACAAATGTCATTCAAATCGACAAGGAAATAAGTCACTGTAATATTAATCCATATTGATATAACATTCCACTTAAAGCACTTTGCTCATTCAGCGAATTGTACGTGATGATATAGGTGTTCCAGTTTGGCAACATTCCAGGAACGAAGCAGCTGATGATATCAGAATCTATATGAAACTCGTTTACTAATCTTTTCGTGGTTGTAAATTTTGAATTTAGTTTTAATAAAGAATTATATAAAACAATTTAGTAAATATTAACTTTGTGTAAGTGTTGCTTATACATGTCATGTTTTGCAGCATAGAAAGAATTGAGGCATAAATACATTTGTATACCAAATAAAAAAAAAATTAAGTATAAATATATTATGTTATACAAGTATCTTAACAACTTAAAAAGTTAATTGAAATAATGAATTATATAAAACTAAACTGAATAACAAACAATTTTTCAAAGCTTGTCATCTAACATTTGATTAATCAATAGAAGTTCATGAATCATTGTCTATGAGTGCCATAAAAAGGCGAATGATAGAATAAACTATTGAATACCAAATATGCGATACTCGTTAACGTTTGCCTTTTTTGTTTTATGATTCAAGACTCGATGATATTATAAATTTTACTGTTAATGATTTTATCAAAATTAGAATTTTTCAAATATCTCTATTAATACTGTCCAAGAGCTAATAAACCATAAAATAAATTCCCATAAATTAATTTAAAATTTTACAAATCCAGATCTAAATCTTGTTTACTTCTAAAATGAAAAATATACACTTAATTAATAGCCCGTCAATATTAGACACAACCTTTTACCAAATAAGTACTTTAATATAACTATTTATCAATTTAATACAAGATGACTTTCGAAAAACTACTGCCAAGTTACAATTCCATTTAAATTTTTTGAGTCCATTCACTATTGTATGGGCGACGGTCCGCTTTCTATTTTTCAATTACCTTCTACCACGATAATGCTATTTATCTATGATCTTCTTCCCATAGCTAGTATTTACTAATGTTTTTATCTCATGGAGTTTCTCTGCATTAAGGCAATATTTTATAAAATATACATACAATGACGCCCACAACCAACATGCTAGCTACGTCGATAAGGACAGAACAAATTTGTTTTGCACTCTCCATTTATAGATTCTCGAAACTGAATATTTATGAACCAGTCCACATTGATCTAAAACTTGTATGTTAGTCGCAATTTTATTTAGTTTTACAAAGCACTCTTATAACAGAATAAAATTAGTTATACCGAGACTATTTATTTTTACTGCAAAGATCGATAATGGGGAGAAGTGGAGCGGCCTCGTAAATATTAAAATTCAACCGTGCAAGGAAGGTTTGTTTCGCTAAGTGTCGCCCGGCAACCACACCGATGACTCATGCTGTCGCTAAGTGGTACCAGTTGCGTTTTCTCCCCTTTATTGCAACTTTTAAAACTAGTTATATCTCACGCTCTGAATATAAACGTTTATATCTATAGATTACACATTAGTGGTAACTTAAACGACATATTTGTTTGTTTTAGTTCTGGGAGATCATCTCTGACGAGCACGGCATCGACCCCACTGGCGCTTACCACGGTGACTCGGACTTGCAGCTAGAGCGCATCAATGTATACTACAATGAGGCCTCCGGCGGCAAGTACGTGCCCCGCGCCATCCTTGTCGATTTGGAGCCCGGCACCATGGACTCTGTCCGCTCGGGACCTTTCGGACAGATCTTCCGCCCTGACAACTTCGTGTTCGGACAGTCTGGTGCTGGTAACAACTGGGCCAAGGGACATTACACTGAGGGCGCCGAGCTCGTAGACTCAGTTTTAGACGTCGTACGTAAGGAAGCAGAGTCTTGTGACTGCCTCCAAGGTTTCCAACTCACACACTCCCTCGGTGGTGGTACCGGATCCGGTATGGGTACACTTCTTATTTCCAAAATCAGAGAAGAATACCCTGACAGAATTATGAACACATACTCAGTTGTACCCTCGCCTAAAGTGTCAGATACAGTAGTCGAACCTTACAACGCCACACTCTCAGTCCATCAGTTAGTAGAAAACACAGACGAAACCTATTGTATCGACAATGAGGCTCTCTATGACATCTGCTTCCGCACGCTCAAATTGTCCACACCAACATATGGCGATCTGAACCATTTAGTATCTCTCACCATGTCTGGAGTGACAACCTGCCTCAGGTTCCCTGGTCAGCTAAATGCGGATCTTCGCAAGCTGGCCGTCAACATGGTCCCCTTCCCGCGTCTTCACTTCTTCATGCCAGGCTTCGCCCCCCTCACGTCGCGAGGCAGCCAGCAGTACCGAGCGCTTACCGTGCCAGAGCTCACGCAACAGATGTTCGATGCCAAGAACATGATGGCGGCGTGCGATCCGCGCCACGGCCGCTACCTCACGGTTGCCGCCATCTTCCGTGGCCGCATGTCCATGAAGGAGGTCGACGAACAGATGCTCAACATCCAGAACAAGAACTCGTCCTACTTCGTAGAATGGATCCCCAACAACGTGAAGACCGCCGTGTGCGACATCCCGCCCCGTGGCCTCAAGATGGCCGCCACTTTCATCGGCAACTCTACCGCCATCCAGGAGCTGTTCAAGCGCATCTCCGAGCAGTTCACTGCTATGTTCAGGCGCAAGGCCTTCTTGCATTGGTACACTGGCGAGGGCATGGACGAGATGGAGTTCACAGAAGCTGAGAGCAACATGAATGATCTGGTCTCCGAGTACCAGCAATACCAGGAGGCGACCGCCGACGAGGACGCAGAGTTCGACGAGGAGCAGGAGCAGGAGATCGAGGAGAACTAAACAACACACCCTCGCCCCGTCACAGTCACCACCCCTTTCCCCGTCCCATTTGGGATACTCTCGTTTTCGCTTCAGTAGTTTTTTACAAGTTTCTAACAGTTCTGGTAGTTCACAACATAGAGGACGTTCTGATGTCGCGCATAGTATTTACATTCCCAGTGTTATCGACGGAAGGGCGCTCTCTGGTATGTTTATTGGTATAAACAGTTGATCCCTTACGACGTGACCCCTTCATTGACCTACCACCCCTTGAGGTGCTGCGAATACACTGATGACACAAAAGAAGATCTTTTGTTTGATAAGGCTGAACTTGATTTTTTTAATACCTAAGTTTATTTTTAATCTTTGTAACCAGTGTGATTGAGTTTATGTTGGCTTTTTGGAAACTAAAAAGCTAATAACAATATCGTACAATTTTTCGAAGTCGATCAAAGTTTTTAATTATTATATTCCAGCTGGTGAATAATAAACTACAATGATTTTACATGTTGTTTTATTCAATTTCCGGTAGATAATCTTAACAAGTATACTAGTTATAATTACTGCTACTTGTATGATGAAGTGTTATCATAGTACAAATACAAAACTCAAATAATAGAATTAAATTAACTTTTTTTTTCTTGACTACAATAATTAAAATCAACTTTCTATCTGCATACACTATGCGTTCTAAAAAACGTTAACTAATATTGCATTAAATACTTGCAAATGTAAAATTGATAAATATAATAGCAATTTTATTTTAAAACTTTCTGAAATCATACATACAATAAAGAATTTCTCTTTTATTTAAGTATATTTAAATCAGTTAAATTGTGGTCTAATTAAATTTCTGACTGCGACAAAAGACACTGGATTTGACTCGCTAGAAATATTTAAACACTGAATAATAGTACTTATGTACTGCTAAAATTATTTGTAAGTGATAAAGAGATCTGACGTAAGAGAAGTATCTACTAAATCCTGTGTACTGTAAAATCTAAATAAGTAATGTAAATTGTATTTACTATTAAAAATCGAATGGATTACTTTTAATCAGAGTAAAACTGCAGTTAATACAAAGTGAGAACAGTTAAAAGTATGGTTCATGCAAATTAAGTAGGTATTTGCATGCACCGGACACGTCGGCATTTCCTCGGCGAATGGATAACACCAGCGACTAACGGTTTCATTACTTTTTGCTATTTTATATTCTGATTATCATAATTAGTTGCATATTTATAAGAATACACATAATGAAACGATAAATTTTGTAGGTAAGTATATTAAAAAATCTTCAAGCTTAAGTAGAACGTAGAGAATGAAAGGTGAACCTAGTTTAGGTAAGGCTTTTCAGTAATATATAAAATAAATAAAGCATTACTGATATTGAAATCACTATAATATACCTATGTAATAAATATTGTGTAACAGTGTACTACGTTAGGTACCTATTATTAAATAATTTAATATTCAAAAAATTACTGCTTCTCTAGGTTTACTATTTAGTGATTAGTCAAGGTGAAAAAATAACATAACTCACGTAATTTTATTAATCATCTCAACTTACATCATAATATTATAATACCTTAGTATCTAATAATATAAATACGTAAGTACATAAGCAAATAATAATTACGAGTATCTGAATACAATAACTAATTAAGTATATTACTGTTCGAAATTATCTTTCATACCGAATTGGCATTCTTTAATGTGATCGGATACAATTTCAACAGTTTCATCCGTAATTCTGCCCGCATCTCTTAATATTTTTACTAACTCTGTCATTGTAAAAATCGATTTCACCTGGACGCCATTTGCTTCGAGCACGCTGGCGCCACCTTGTTCCCTGTCAAGAACTATGACAGCGTGCGTCACAGATAATAACTCGTTGCGCAGAGTATTAATGGTTTCGAGTAAGCTGCCGCCAGATGTCACTACGTCTTCAACAACTAAGCATTTTTGGTCAGGTTTGTAGACGCCTTCGAGAATTTTCTTAGTTGCATATTGCTTTGTTTCTTTTCTCTTCATGATCATCGGGGTGTTGGTGTTGACGGACATGACGGCGGTGAAGGGGAGCGCGGCGTAGGGCACCCCGCACAGGATGTCGTGCTCTATTTCTGATGCTAACACTTGTAACTCCTTGGAGATTGCCATCTGAATTAAACATAAGTTGATATTTTAGACTTTTATAAGGCTTATTTATTAGAAGATAGCTAATTAATCTAACGCCTTATTTATACATATATTTTTAAGATGTCCACAAAATTTACGTCATGACGTTACGACGTGGATTCGAATCCTATGTTAAGAAATATTTAAACAAATGTGTATATGTATTGTCTTGTCCTAGTTTAATAAATATATATATATATATATATATATATAAATATATGTATATATATAATTTTATTTTAAACATCACATTCATCCGTAAATTGGCAGAAAGTATAGAATGTTAAAGGAAGACATATTTTAATTAATATAATTACAGTTGGGATTGAATGAAAATAAAAAAGAAGTGAATAACAAGACTTGTTACCTATCTACTTCTTTTTTTTTAGTAGTTACTTAGAAATAACTTACTATTTGTTAATATGTTATAATACAGTTACAAGTCGTAGTCATTCTTAGTTGTTCTTACTATTATCGTATATTATAGGTTGGTCTTTTACTTTATTTATTTTTGTATAATTATAATAACAATTTATATATATTTTTCTTGTATAAGGCAATGTTCACCATAATTCTAGGATGTGACACGACGACCCTCAAGTCAAAGTATATCGGCGTACGACGTCCCACCTTCGCCTCGATATCGCCGAGACGGACCGCGCCCACATCGAACAACTGCACTGCTAGCTCCTGCAAATTGCTCCCCATCTGAAAGTAACATAAAATGTTATGTAATTACTTCATAATTATAAATAAACGGCGCCACAGTGAACCCAACCTAATTTTCTAAATATTAACCAGCATCACGCTGTATCCCGCGCACAGCAGGGTAGGCACTCTGCCGAATTCTGGAGGCATTGCGTGTCGAGTGGCAGGACTCAAGCCTCGACACCAGAGCGAAGAAATGGAAATATAAACGTAAATATTTTTTTCTCTTCCTCGAGTGGGGATCGAACACACCGTCACACCGACCGTCGCGTTGCAGTCACACCTTTTTGCATTTTGCATTCTGTTTGTCTATTCATTCTTTCTAAGGATCAGTGTTGCAATAAAAACTAGTGTAGCGTACTGAGATTACTGGACCTTTTATAAAATCCTACCTAATTTAATTTAGATAGTAGATCTGTTAGTTAAGCTACCATAGTCTAATAAGACCCGGATTAGTTAGTAAACTCTATTTCGTAATATACATATACCTCGTCGGACACAGTGCTGTCTTTATTTTCTAGCATCACAATGTATTTAGTACATAGCACGGCAAGCGCAGGAAACCTGGGAACCTCTAGTTATTATAGTGATAAGGCACTCCGCTCCCATTCCCATCCGCCGTAGAGACATTTCGTGTTGAGTGGAACTCAACGCTACTCTTTGTCTTGTTTGTTACCAGAGTGAAGGAATGAGAATATTAAATATATCATTTCCTTGAGAGGAAATCAAACCCATAACCTAATGTGCTCACAGTGGCACGCCTCTGCCAGTGCGCAACGACCGGCCTAGATTTTATGTTTATTTTACCTAAACTTTTTATATAACACATTTCTGATTGTTTCTTTTAATAAGTTTTGTGAAATATCAGAATTTGTAAAATATCGTTTTTAGCATTTAACAGCTTATTATAATACAAAAACCATAATATAGGTAAATAAAAATAAACTCGTAAGCAATTTGCACAAATTTAATGGACATGTTTTCCCAATTTATGCTTCATTTAACTAAATATAATAATATTTTAGCAAATATTTATATTAGTCGATACAAACCAAAAATATGAATAAAGCGACCATTTGAAAAGCATTCAGAGAAGAGGTCCATTTGCAATATAATGTAATTTGTTATATCGAAATCATTTTATTATCAGATGGCTTCAATAGTGGTGTACTTAGCGGCGTTAACAATCGTAATATTCCTATGATGATTATTTATACATTAGCCTTGTAGTGACATCACTAGTGGTCTAATAAAGTTAGATAGTGATAAAGTTAGATTATGTAGCAAAGGATTTTTTTAATCAAATCTAAAAAGTATTTTTAGGTACACTAAGGTCTGTTCAAAAATCTAAACTAAAGTAAACGAAGTGACTTTAGTGTCATACTATTCAAAGAAGTTTCGCTTTTTTATGAAAATACATTTTTTTATGTTGAATTTGAAAAATATTTAAATCTATAAATATGCCATATAAACCATTTAAGACCCAAATCTCCAGACGTTCTTTTTAAATACGCAAGATGGGCAAGTAAAATTGTTTTTGAGAATATTATATTGTCATAGGTATTGAAGTTTAGTACCTACTAAAAATTGGACATGAAAGGATAGGAGAGCGCATCTTGGTAGACGCCCGAAGGCTCTAAATAATTATTTAGTTTAAAAAACTTAAAGTATAGGACTTTCTGCTGAATTCTGGAAGTATTCAATCAAGAAAATTTCATTTCCTAATTAATATTAAATATTAAATAATTCATGTAATCGAGTGGAATTGAACCTACAACCTGTCGCGCTTAAGTTTTACTCGTATAAATTTATACATTATTGTATTAATTTTTAATATAAATAAAATACCTAATTTACACAACATGTATGTAACATGTGAGATATTACAATTATATTTAAATATAAATAAATATGTTATCAACTAAATAACGGTTCATTTAATTTTAAAAGGATGCATGTTCTCCAAATGTAATAAAAAATGGAATTTATGGACATAATTACGGTAAAGTGTAGAGGGCAGGTGATAACAGGATAGTATTTCAAGTTGTTCTGGATTTCAAAACAAATCCAACTCCTTATTTGTATCTGATGAAAAACGGTTTTGTTTTTAATTAAAATCTGTAATTGAAAAAAACTGGTAATGTAAAAGAAACACTGAATAAAATAACGTGGAAAAATCTTGTAGGTACGCTGTCACTTGGGAGGTTTATCAATTTGTTTTAGCACCTTACTTCGAATATTCATCGAAAAATAAAACATTTTGTGCACATACCCGCCGTCACCCGCAATTATGTTTGCGTGGAGTTAATGTAGCAAATTCCGTTTTTCCATTCTATTAAGGAGGAAGAATTCCTCTGCAAGTGATCCCCTTTACTTCTAGCCTATATAGTCCATCTACGTATAGTAGACTAGCGTACGCGCGCAGCTTCGCTTGCTTATTTAGGGGTGAATTTTTATAAACCACAAAACATGTGTTCAATGAAATATTTTTGAGAGTCTAAATTTCAAATTTTATAAAAATCAGTGGCGTTTTTAAGATTTTTCCATACAAATTTTTAACCCCTTATTTGCACCCTTAGAAGAAGAATTCTAGAAAAACATGAAACATGTGGTCAATTAAATACTTTTAAGAGCCTGAATTTCAAATTTTATAAAAATTGGTGCCGATTTAAAAAAAAATCTATACAAACTTTCAACCCCTTATTTGCACCCTTAGGAGGAGAATTCTAGAAAACAATGAAACACGTGTTCAATTTAATACTTTTAAAAATCTAAATTTCTAATTTTATAAAAATTAGTGCCGATTTAATTTTTTTTCCATACAAACTTTCAACCCTTTAGGTTTAAAATTTTTAAAAATCCCTTCTTAGTAGATGTCCAGATTACGAAAGTAAACATTTGTCCAAATTTCACGTTTCTACCATTAGCCGTTACGGCTGTGCGCGCGTCTTACCTCAGTCAGTGAGGACAAGTACTTTTATATATATAGATTAAACCCGTACAACCACGCATCGCACAGTTTTGAAAACACTGCGTGTTGAGTGGCGAAACTCAATGTAGATCCCCACGCAATCTTGTTACCAGAGCGAGGAAGTGAAAAATAAAACTTAATTAATAAGTCGATCACCTTACAAAGACATATAAAGCTTTAAATTAATGTCAATTAAACAATAATTGACGTTTATACGTGTTACTGCAACTTGTTAAACTTTGGATTTTAATATAAAAATAAACGCATGCGTCATTTTCTTAACCCGATCGCGAGTCATTTAATACTCACTGCGGTTAGATATGTCATACTACTGGCTTTTGAAGACCACACTTTGGAAAGGATGTACTTTGCAACTTATTTGTTTTAAATATATCTTCGTTATTATAAAGAATAATCAGTTTTTTTTGTTTTTATATTTTCTAATTCAGTTGATTAAATTGTCGATGAAAATATTTCGAAAATAAATCTAAATAAGGTTCTCTAATAAAATCAAATTTGCGCAAACACGTCGGTCCTACTGTGTATGTCCTGAATGACTGACAAAGTGACAAAACCGAAGACGAGATACCAAGCTATACATATTTAAATAGATCGATATACAGTTTACATTTCAAAAAGAAAAATTACTCCAAATAGACACCGAACCTAACATCACGTCAAATATTTTTATATAAATATTTAAATGTTGTTATTAACTTCTGTAGTTAATTTATTAAAAAGCTGTAAAAGAGCGATATTTTTCATACGGAAATAAATATTTCAAAACATCGACCAGGGTAACCCTATCAATGCTACTAATATGTATAATTAATTAATTATATGATAGATTTATGAATGTCAGTTTGTCCGTCGTTGCGCAGCAGATATATTTTCATTTCTATAGAAAACTAGGGAACGGAGTGTTTTAACACTAGATTTCCTGTACTATATTCGGCTATACAACATGAAGCTAGAAATAAGAATATGTATTTCTAAAAAAAATATAACTTAATTTCGGTGTGTTCCTAACCGTCCGACAAACTATTGCACTTTGGCTATCGGAGCAGAGAAATGAAAATATTCATTTCCCTTATGAAAATATTCTTCCCTGAGAAATTGAGGCTCAAACCTACGACCATTGCGTTTACATTCACACAATTTAAGGTCTAACCAGACCATAGAAACCTAACTACCCTAAGCTAACCAGAGCATAGGAAAAATATTTGAAATGTAATCATTCTATTTAATAAATATTAGATGGTGTTAATAAATAAGTAACAATAATTATAATATTTCCTTCTTCTACTTACGTAATGATATACCTACTAATAATTTTCGACCTTAACTATTTTTCAACCCAATTTACTTGATATCCTTGACCACACCTTGTATTTATTACCAGTTACAACTGATCCAGTACTTCAATAACCGACAAGGCTGATGAGTCTTCGATTCTATTATGTTTCCTCATTACTATTAAAATTAACTCATCTGTTATAATATTAATGGCACTGACACGTTTTTTAACTTTATAGTATGTTCTAAGCAAATAAGCTTTGACAAGTTGATGACCCATTAAAACAAAATTACGTACTATAAGTCTGTTGACGTTGTGTTATTTTTTTTCCATTGCGTTGTATGGAGTTACATCGAAACGATTAACACCTTTTAGCTTCATGCTGTATCCCGCACATAGTAGGGTAGGCAGAGGGAACCGAGTGTTAAAACACTCCGTACCCCACTTTCCGCCGAATCCACCAGGGATTGCGCGTCACTATGACGAAGAAATGAAAATATTAAAATATTTAATTTCGCACCTGCGCACCTGATGTAAGTAAGAAGCTATAGAAGAATATTTTCAGTTCCAGTAGTTCCTGCAATTAGTCCGTTTAATTAAATTCTTCAAATTTTTTATATCAGCAGAATTTACATAATTCTCGTGGAGGATAGAGAGGCGAGTAAATATGACACTAAAATGTATACTAATATTATGAAGAGTTTGTTTGGCTGAACGCCCTATTCTCAAGAAAAGTCCCGCAGCTAAAAGCTAGCTAGTATTGTATAATTTGTAAAAATTATACAATTTGGCTGGCTCAATGTTGCTGAGGATATTCTATTTCAATTTTATACTAATATTGACAAAAGTTGTTCTCCTAATTGTTTAATTCTTTAATCTTTTGCCATAGGTCAACTGGATTTAAGTGATTTAGAGATAAAATGGAATCCCACGGCTGTATTATACATATATAATATTTTTGTCTATATACCTATGCAAATTAACATACTCGTCGATTTACATCTGAAATCGGTTGACGATGATTCTCACACAAATTCTTTTTAGGCCCTCTGGTGAGAAAAAACTTTTTTCTTTTTTTTTGAAAAAAACGTTTAGGGTTTTGATATAAAGTTCTCTACGTACTCCTACGTTTTCACGAGAAACGCCATTATTAAAGATTCTTATTAGTTCTTTGAACATTCGAAAAAGTAATCTCATAAGTAATATTAACATATCGACCATATTTTAGTTCTTTAATGCAAATTATTGATGACGCAACATCACTTTTCCATCATCACGAGGCAGTAGCGTGATTTAGTTACAGGCTTATGTTATAGCTCACTAAAAAGAAAAAGATCACTTTTACTTGTAAGAAACCCAAAAAGTTCCACTGGTTTACTAGTATACAAGTGAAAGTTGTTTTTTTTTAATATGGGCGGTTTTTTTAATCCACGATTACTTTTTTTTGGTATTTGTAACTTTTTAAATTATATACTATAATATAATATATTAATATTATACAATAAATGAAAAATAATATAACAAAACATTTTAAATAGCTACGTTTAAAAAAGGTTGTGTAATATTATTTTAAATATTTAGCAACCAAGCAAATTAATTATAAATTAAAAATACAATTTTAATTGAACATATTGTTTTTTATTAATAAAAAAACATTATAAATTCTTACCTTTAAAAGGTACAATTTCAAAAATCCACAGATCCAAAATGAAAGTCCCAAAAAAGTTATCAATCGAGATTTTTTACTAAAACACTACATTTGTATTACTTAGCCAATGTTTTTGAAAGGCACTTTTTAATGCTGATTATTATTTTCTTATTTTTTTTAAATAGTACAATTTTAATGTTCTGGGCCTTGAGCGGTCTGGACGCGACGAGAACTATAAGTGAATTATAAACAACTTCGTTATATACTTTAATGATCTACCTATATCTGTGGTCGCCACGATAATTTATTATCTAGGATTCTTCTCATCTCATTTTTTTTCATTATTGTTTCTATATTTATTTTATATTAAATGAATAATATGTTTTGTAGGAGCATTCTTTGGTAACTATTGTGAACCAAAACGGATTTTTAATAATGTTGTAGCAATTTTTGCTATCAAAATAATAATTATAAAATTTTCAGTATATGAAAAGAAATAAATTGAATGAAATAAAAATATATTAAATTATAAATGTATAAATGAGTTTTATGATAAGAAGGTTTTTTTACAAGTGCGGATCCACCGTTGAGGGCACAATAGTAATGCCCACAACCTCAACTGACTTAGCGTCACACCTTTTGGTATTCATATAGCTTCATAAACAGAGGTCGTTTTGGTCGGAGGTTTTTAAATTTTACTGAGGGTTCGATCCTCCCGTCTTATTACCAACTAGCGCTTCCTTGGGCTTCCGGAGGTCTTACTCCAGGGACAGAAATTAAATACCCTGCAACATTTTGTAAAGGAGGCATGGTCGTCCTACTACTCAATGATATAATTGGTCGATATTACAGTCTGCACTAGCTGTTGTCACCGACATTATAGAAAATTATTATACTTACTGTACGTCCAAAAATAAATACGTCTATTATATTACTGAGTGACTGACAGACAACGCTCAGACGAAACTAAGCTAAACAGAAGAAAGAAGAAGTTCAAATAAAGAACTTAGAAAGTTTCACGTAGCACGTAGGAAGGTTAAAGAGTGCAGGTATAACTCTATCAGAGGATTTCTCAAAATTATCGAAAAATCGCAAACGGGAAGAAAATTAGATTTTTATTAGGTAAACATACGAGTATTCATCTAAAGTTACTTAATTTTGGAGGTATTTTACTTTTATACCTTTTTAAGAATTATTTTAATAAACAAACAGACAACTACTGCTTTTATTGTTTTTGTAGGTTTAATATATTTTGTGGATGGACAATTGTACATATCAATATGACCAATTTATTTATAAGGTATTTAAATTAGTCTAATAGAAAGGAATTGTGTACACAGTACACACATCTTGCGCAAGAAATGTTTTTTTTTTAAATTCACGCCTTATCCTTCCTAGCAGGGTAGGCAAAGGGGACCCAGAAACCTAGTATTAAGACACTCCTTTCCCCACTAAAGCACTTCCATAATATATTAAATATTTAATTTAGTTTTTCAAGCGGGAATGTAGTGAGAGGGAATTGAACCTACTTACGCAGATACCAAAATAAATCAAAAACTACCAAATTGATAATAAATGGACAACCAAAGTAACGTCCTGTAGCTAGTTGAATACGGTTTTCTTTATGAACGAAAAACATGTAGGTATTTACAATAACCTCATGTGACCCGAACTTCAATCGATCAGCAGTTAAATTACTTATATCCACTATGTTTAGACGTTAGATATCTGGCCCTTTCTTTACTAGTTACAGCTAGTTTTGTTTAGTTTACGGGGTTAAATAAAACAAAATATAACGATAATTTCTTTTAGAAAACAATAATTTTCAAACACGAACTTTTTTCTAGTTTCATGTTATCTTCTGGTGGTAAAGTATATATTTGGGACATTGATTTGATTGGCAAAACTCAACGCCACTTTTTATTTTACGAAAGAGGAGAAACTGAAGTAATGTATTCGGTTGAGTGGGAATCGAACTCGCAACCAGTCGCAGACGTTGTCTCTCAGCGCCGTGGCTTTTTCAATTCTCACACTGAAAGAGACATCTGATTTGTTAGAACTATGTAAAAATTTAAACTTATCTATGAAGAAATATGAATTATGTTTTCCATTTTACCCGCGTATTTAGAGACAATGTGTGTTCGATAACCGAACTGAACTTTACTAAAAACTTTTTTTAGCTTCTCGCTTTAGACACTTCCGTTCCCCAAATTCGGAACTCAATGCTACGTTTCGCTACGTTGCCAGGGCAAGGACATGAAAATTATTAAATATTTCAATGCCTCGAATGGGAATCGAACCCTCAACCATCGCACGATTGCGTCCCTGTGCCACGACGCGGCGGCCTCAATTAAATATTAATAAACAATTTTTTGTATATGATAATCCATATATTTTTCTTACAAGAAGATACTTTGAGATATCAACTAAATTTCAGTTTTCTGCACTACGCCCTTAGTTTTACGTTGCAAACAGAAAAATCATGTTTTTTTAAGTATTTTGTGAAGGTCCTATATATCCTTGAAGCTTTATGTTATACTGCGATAATGATAATAGGTTCCATATCAACACATTAACACTGTTTTAGTACAATCCTATATCTTATAAAACAAAGTCGCTTTTCGTGTCTGTCTGTTGTTTCTAACTCTTCTTCTAAACCACCCAACGGATTTTGATGCGGTTTTCACCATTAGGTCGAGTATTTCTCAGGGAAGGTTTATATATAGTTTATTATTTGTACATTCTTATGTAAGTTAACATAAATAAGATAAATGTGTATAAAGTCCTACCCGTTGATACACTTTCGCGCATGCGCTGCTTTAATGGTAAGTACTACATGAAAATAATGTACTGGAGTATTATTTCTCTTAATAAGATCTACAAAAAAGTCCGCGACAGCATATTCGTATCTTTTAAGGATAACGTGTAGTGATCATATTTCTGTCTAAAAAATAATAATTTCAATATATTTTTTAATGTGAGGGATATTTTTCCATAATGGTATTAATCTTTATCCTTTAAAATACTTTATTATTTTTTAACGTTAAACGAAGATACAATTTGCTTTTTACACTATTTCGAAGCTGCGAATAGTTTTAGAGAAAAACGCAATTAATTGTTGACACATCACGCCGTTGACACATCAGCTATGTTTCACTTATCCCTTGCTCTCAGCATATAAATAAGTATATTAGTTACGTTGGCCATTTAATGTAGATCAAAACTGTCTTTTACTGTTTTTCATTTTAATAAGTACTTTAGAAGTTGTTACAATATCAAAAAATCCTTGCTGCGAAACGGCTCGCCACTCGCCATGCGTCCCTCCGCGCCCCGCGACGTTTTGCTTATACAAGCGCGTCCGCCGCGCCCGCCTGCCTAACACGCATCGGTGGTTCAGTGGTAGAATGCTCGCCTGCCACGCGGGCGGCCCGGGTTCGATTCCCGGCCGATGCATTCTATTTAATTTTCCTCACAGGCAGCCACGTAGTGCTTGCTTTTCATCAGGGACAGAATACCCTCTTCAGCATTAACCACAAGCTCAAAAAAAAAACCCGCCTGTCTCTATAGCAACAAAGATTTAGATGCGTTTGCATGTATTGGATAATTGGAGTTGAATGTATTATTTCAGCGCGATATATTTGGTTTCATATTTTTTTTTGTACAAACATACATTATATGAATAATCCAGTAGTAAAAGTGGGCGAAGCCGCAAGAGGGTCGCTAGTTCTATATATAAGTAAGTTACAATCAATAACTACTATTACTCTTTACATATTACTTATATGTATGTTAACATAATTTTGTATGAGTTGAATAAAAAGAAAATTACTAAAATATGGCAAACAGTATGAAAATAAAAATCGTTATAAGAAAAAAAAACATACAGCAGTACAATACGTAAACGTTAATACGGCACTGATTGTGTAGTTTCTAAAGATATTTTTAGGGTTCCGTACCTCAAAAGAAAGAATGGAAATGTTATAAAAAACAGAACAAAAAGAAATCGGACACCAAAGTGATCTCCACTTTGTCAATATTTATTTCGAGATCGCGAGGTATCGAGCTGAAATAAATATTAAATATTCAGATCTATGGTCTTTTGGAGCACAGCAAAAAAAAACAAAATTGCATGACAATATAATCAAAAGATATTTATGCGTCGCTTATACTGCATTCCGTATAAAATTAGTCGCGACATATTTCGTGCTTAAAAACTTTGGTGTGGATTTACAGCTTATAATTTCGCACGAATGGCACTTCATAGAAAATAAGTGCACACGTTCGCGGACTAAAGTTTAAAAATGGTAAGGAACCCTCGTTGAGCGAGTCCGCACACACACACTTAACCGATCAAAAATATCAATCAATATTTTCAAAATGCTTCTTATATTTAGTATCTATTATATTATTTTTAATTTTATTATTACATTATTTCAATTAAAATTTAGTGTGGATTAGTATTTAGATTTCGTATCATTTAATTTTCTCAAACACAAGTAACATGTTATGTTTCTCATGCTTGCTTGTTGGTGAAATATAAACAAAGCGCATCTTTAACCTGACGACAATAAATTCTTATCAAAACCCTATTAATTATTAACTGATGTAAATGTCGGTGTTATCAATAATCTATCTATCTATAAATATGTATCTATCTTTCTATTATATAAAAAAAATAGTACACTTTTTAAAATATTCTTGTATAATATGTACATATAACGTTAACATTAATCAATTGCTATGAATTCACAATGATTTTCTTTATAAAAATAAAAAAAAACATAAGTAACTAGGTATAGGAAGCCATTACTATCTTATCTAACAGTAGACTTATGAAACTTAATTATTTTTTATTATAAGTACTCCTTCTGCAATCTGCACACTTATACTGTAAGATACTACAAATATAAAACAAAAATATTCCCAATATAGAATAACTAAAAGCAAAAAGGATAACAACCAACGACACTGTAAATCAATAAAAACTTTTTATTACAGTTAAAACTTTAAAAGCTCAATTTCGGTGTCGCGTGTCCATCAAAAGTATTCTGGTGATCGGCACTTCTATTGTACTGCCAATAACGTCGAGTCAGTTTTCATTATTCATTCGACTTTTTACTGGCGATGAAAGTTTTAACATTTTAAAATATTGTTCATTGTGCGGCGTATTTGGGAAAATGCCTTTGTGTGACAGTCGTGGATTCGAATACAGCATTGCAATTGTAGAGATAAAAATCAGCTTCACGCTGTATCCCGCACGCAGCACTTTCTGCCGAATTCTGGAGACATTGCGTGTTGAGTGACTCGCAAGAGCAGTGACAGAACTCAACGCCGCGCTTTGCCTCGACACTAGAGCGGAGAAATCGAAATATAAACGTAAGTAAGTATTTCACTTCCTCGAGTGGGATCGAACCCACAGCCGTCGCGTGTGCCGTTGCGCCATGACGGGCTACTACATACATAGAGTATATAAACAATATAAACAAAAAACAGAATCGTTAAAACTTTTAAAATAGAAAAAAAAACCTCGGCGAAAACTAATTTATGGCGCTGCGTTAGGTGAACGATATACAGTGAGGTAATTAACCTATGTGTTTATCCCAATTCGATTAATCTGTAACTACCGTGTAACGGTCGATTACCTATTACAAATGATCTTTGTAAATGTTTATAGTTGACATGTAGATTTACAATAAATACAGGAATAATTTAGGTAAAGAAAAAATTGCAACATCCAAATGTTGCCTGGAAGTCTATGTCACTCACTGTACTACAGCGGTCTCGTTGTAACTATTTGTTTATTACTTTATTATTATTAGATGTCCTCGTCCTCCACGTTTTAACCATTTGAAGACAATGCTTGGCAAGGTGGAACTTAGCGCTGCCCGTGCTGTAACCGCAGCAGTGAAATTTATATACATATTATATTTTAACCTTTTTTTTTTAAATAAATTCTGAACCAAGACACATTCCATTTATTGAAGCACATTCCTACTGCACTATGGTGGTTTAAATATTTAGATATTTTAATTAAGTGATTCACAGGACGCGCATTCCCGGGACCGCCATCTTAGTGTCAATGACATTTTGGCGCCGCGCCAAATGTTAAAATCTAATTTACAAGTTTACTCCTCTCCTATTCCCGGTTTTAGAAATATCTATTTTATAACTACGTATGTAATCAAAGATTTTTCGATTTTTTACGGTTTTGGAATGCTCTGGTTTTTGTTTTAATAAGATAGCACGCGCGACGTTTGAGGGTTGGATTTCCATTGGGGGAATGAATTTGGGCTACCATTAGGTTCCCAGGTTTCCTCCGCCCAGGCTATCTGCGGGATGCAGCGTGAGGTTCAAAAAAATGTTGAGAAATTTGAATTTAAGTAATTTAAAAATCGTTAAAAAATATAAGTTGTTGAAGAATCATAATAATTATCTATATCTTAAAAAAAATACTTACTATATTATTTACTTTATTATTATAATTAGCACAGCAGGGTAATATACACAGCTGCAGTATACATTCTTAGCCGATTGGTAGATTCCTCTAAGGTTGACAAATCAGCAAATTACTAGATTCCCTCTGCCTACTCTAAGCTGTAAGCTAAAATAGCGTTTACAAAACTTTAAAAATACTATAAGTCTTGATTTAATTTCAAAACATGGCATTTTACATTAAGCTGTGAAATAAGCAACACTTGATAAATACAACTGAAATCATCCCAAGAAGGCTAAGTAAATCTGAATAATGCAAAAATACCGGTCTTGAAAAAGGAACAATTCGACGCTTGTCTCGCGAACTGCCCACGCGTCTGCGACTAACGGCGTTTTAAAAATCTCTTTAGAATTGGTATCCCTGTCTGTATTTATATGAAGAATTATATTATATTAAATATTTTCAGATAAAAAAGATTAAATACCTAATTTTAAAAAATAAGCTTAGCGTTGCCTTCCATCACCAAAACAGTTAGTGAATACATAAAACAGAAATGGATTTTTAATCAGTTCCATCAATCTACTCCGTAAATGAAGTCGTGAATCATCTTTATCACATTTTTCCATATTTCCTGCATTTTCTCTGGTGTCCATTATCTTGATCTCACTAAGACAAATCTATAAATAATTATATATTCATTGAAATAAAAATGGAGTTCTACTAGAACTTAATTAATTAATTATAATTACAATACAATATAAACTTTCTTTAATACAAAAGAAAGTGATGAAATTAGTCAATTCTCGACGGTACCACTACGTCAGTGTAGGCATTGTGCGAATCTGCCCGATGATTTACAGCCGCTATGGATTTATACAGGATTCTTATTTCTTTGGAGTTGTGAACATGAATATGTAGTATTCTGTATGCTTAATGATGCTGTCTTGAACGATTGTTATAGGGTCGAATCTTATTCGGGGGAATGAAATCCACGTAGTCCGGTCTACTATGTACTGCATTTTTTCAAGTTTAACATTTTTAAATTTATTTTATGAAATGCAGAATACTTTAGATATCTAATAATAAATATAAACTACCTATATTATTTTTTGTTCTATTTACAGGGTTTTTTAAATACTATGTGTTAGATATGTGCAATGTCAGGCTATAAAATATGTATATGTATAAATTTTGTTGTTGTATATTAGTTGTGCTTTGGAGTGACAAAAGTAACTAATTAAACAATGGTAATTCCAGATTTTCAAATTTCTAATTTCTAATTTCAATTTCAATCAAATTCAATATATTCATCAATCAAAAAATTGCTAATATTTTTTTTAATACATATTGAAAATGATATTTGTTTCATACAATAACAAATATCAAAATAATACTGCTTTCCCATAAAAAAGAAAAGATATTACACATATTATATTAAAATATAAGAATCTTTTTATATGTAAATGTAAAAGAAACATTGTTGATGTAAAGATGCAAGATTGAATCTACAACATTTGTTTATTTATAACTGTACTTCATTCTATGTCACGTCATCGTGACTTTTGCGCTTTTACTATTTTGCTATTATAAATTTAGTAGCCTCTCTATGAACACTTTAGGATGGAGAATTACTTTTTAATGCATGTTCTTAGATTCGGAGCTTAGATAGGGCTACTGCTCAATATGAATAGCAATAGTGATTAACAAAATATATTCAATTTTGCTTACAAAATGTTGGATATCATTATATAAATTAACGAAATGTATAAGAAAAAAATATTCGTTCTCTAAAAAAAAACATAAAAATTATAAATTATTATTATACTCAATTTAATATTCATCAATTTTGTTTTTTAATTAATAAAATTCTAAACTTTCAAAACAATTGGCTGTTCAAAAGTATGCCTAGTTCTATAATGAATATTGAAATTTAATAATAAAAAACATGCTTTATTAAATAGAACAATGGCAACCCTACGGGTGTTCTGTCAAATTGTGAGTGAAAATGGCGATTTTGCGAGTACGAATCAACCCATTGTTTGACGATCATTAGTTTCGGGTACAGTTAGCTCTAATTTCAGATAGACTTCGCTTAATAATCTGTTATAAATGTTATGGGAACTTTATGTTTAGTGTAGGTTTAGGTTAGTTTAGGTTTAGATCTTCGTTGTTTTATAATGCATGATGATTTTGGTTATGTAAATTGTGCTGACAAAAACACTCTGTATATTTCTTTGAAATTAAAAACTTTTGTAAAATATGGAAGTACTTGAAACCAAACTTATACAAATTTAATTATAACGATGTCTAAATAGTTTTAACATTTTTAAAGAGTAGAAATCTAAAAAAAAGTTTTTTTTTCATAAAAATCTATTTTTGTATAAAACGTATAAAAAATTAAATTAGGAAATTTCAGTCAACCTTCCGTTACAGTATCAAAATTTACTTTTACTATGCCGCAAGTCATAACGCATATTTTAAATAATTAAAACAACAATTCAATATTATTTTTAAAGGCAATAGCGTGGCCTATATACAACCGCCTGCTTCACGGCGAAATGCCTCCCACAAACCACAATTAAGTATATGTATGTACTTAGGTAGCAATTAATGGTAGGTATGACAAAATAAGGGACAGAAAGGACTATACTATTAAGTAACACGACAAGTGGCCATTTTGCCTGACAGAGTTGAAAAGTCATAATCTTTTGACTAACACCGANGACGAGGTCCAGGAGGTGACTCGTGAAAAGAAGGCTGCCTTTAAGAAGTGGCAGGAATCCAACTCTCCTGAAGACAGACTGGAGTACACAGTAGCTAAACGTGCCAGTAAAAGAGCTGTAGTCAGAGCCCGCAGTGAGAGTTTGTCACCATTGTATGACAAACTTGAAACTGTGGAGGGACAAAAGCTCATTTACAAACTGGCACGTTCCCGGGATAAAATGACGCAAGATATGGCAAAATGTCTTTGCGTCAGGGATTCTCAGGGCAAGCTGCTCTGTAGTCATGCCTCTGTGAAGGAGAGGTGGAGAAGCTACTTCCAGGAGTTGCTGAATACTCAGCACCCATGCAGTCTTCATCACGACCCACCGCCTAACCTCGGACTTATTGCCCCAATAACCCTTGACGAAACTCGTAATTGCCTTCGACGCATGAAGAACGGAAAAGCGGTGGGACCTGACGACATTCCGATCGAAGGAAAGTATTGGGCTCTCTTGGTGTGCTCATGCTTACTAACCTTTTTAACCATATCTTGGACACTGTTAAGATGCCGCATCAGTGGCGGCTTAGCTTTATTACCCCTATTTACAAGGGAAGGGGCAGTGTTCAAGATTGTGGCAGTTATAGGGACATTAAGCTTATGAGTCATACCATGAAGCTCTTCGAGCGCATGATCGACCTCAGGCTCCGCCGAGACTGTACTATCTCTGAGTCTCAATATAGATTTCAGCCAGGATCGGGCACCATGGACGCCATTTTCGCTCTCAGAACTTTGATGGAGGCATACAGCGAAAAAAGGAGAGCTCTGCATATGGCCTTTTTAGATCTGCAGAAGGCCTTTGACTGTGTGCCTCGTCAGTGGATCTGGTGGGCATTGCGATCCAAAGGGATCCCTGAGGCCTATATTGGAATTATCAGAGACATGTACCACGATTCCGCTTCTATGGTTAGGACTGCTGTTGGCGATACTAGACCCTTCCCGATTACAGTGGGGGTTCACCAGGGCTCGGCTCTTAGTCCGTTCTTATTCAATGTAGTGCTCGATACTGTCTCGGCTCACATCCAGGACCAGCCTCCATGGCTGATGATGTATGCCGACGACATAGCACTCATTAACGAGAACCTGGAGCTGGACTGACGCTGGAGCGTAAAGTGAACCTCTGGAAGGGTACGCTTGGCAACCGCGGTCTTAAACTAAATGTGTTGAAGATCGAGTACATGGCCTGCGGAAGCCCGGACTCGAGCACCATCCTTATAGGTCCTGAGCCAGCCGTTAATTCGGAAAAGTTCAGGTACCTTGGATCCGTTATGCGCGAGTCTGGAGGCATTGATCACGATGTCCAAGGCCGGATAAGCGCTGCCTGGGCCAAATGGCGGGATGTCACTGGTGTGGTTTGCGACCGCAGAATATCGCCCAAGCTCAAGGGGCTGATATACAAGAGCATCATACGGCCGGTTCTTTAATACGGCAGCGAATGTTGGCCAGCACTAACTCGGCACACTCAGGAGCTTCACGTCACGGAAATGAAGATGCTGAGGTGGATGTGCGGCGTAACGCTGTCTGACCGCATACGCAACACATTCATTCGAGGTAGTTTTGGGGGCCCTGACGTAGCGGATAAGCTCCAAGAGCGTCGCCTGAGATGGTTTGACTACGTTACGCGCCGGCCTAAGAACTATGTCGGATGCAAGTGCCTTGCTATATCAGTTCCTGGAGTGAGACCTCCCGGACGCCCAAGGAAGCGCTGGTTGGATGTCGTGATGCCGGACATGAAAGCCAATGGTCTAACCACCGAGGACGCAAAAGGACGTGCAAAGTGGAGTAGATTGAGTAGAAGGGCAGACCCTGGCAATAGCCGGGATTAATGCCAGGAGGAAGAAGACGAGCGCAGCGTTGAGTTACGCTACTCACTCAAAACACAATGTACAGAAAATTGGGCGGAAACGGTGTGTCTTAAAACTAAGTTCCCTCTGCCTACCCTGCATTATGCGGGATATAGCGTACAATTAAGAAAATGACATTAGGTACATGTTAAAAAGTATGCTATATTTTTAAAGTTGAAAAGTTTTTTAAAGTTCTGGCGTCCATTACACTCTATTTAAATTTCGTAATCCGTCTTCAAAATGGCTATATGAGTACTTAATAATTAATATGCAGATTATATAGCCCAGTTGTAAACAAGAACTTATGATTATACATTGATTTATTCTGCGTATCGTTTCTCCTTTGGTTTTAATTTACACAATTGTTATTAGTATGTTTTTTCTGTAAAAGAAATATTGAATATTGGAAGAATTAACCTCCAGCTTGCTTCGCTCCCCAATTACTTCTCGGTTGGCTCGTTTTAATCTATATTCTATGTATCTTACCATACTAATATAATAAAGCAGAAGAGTTTGTTTGCATAACTTCACGCTGTATCTTGCACATAGCAGTGTAGGCAAATGGAACCTGAGAACCTAGTGTTAAGACACTCCGTTTTGATTTGATTTTGAAGACACTTTTGATCCCCACTTTCTGCCGAATTTTGTAGGCATAGCGTGTTCAGTGGCGAGCGAAATATTTAATTTTCACAACTGGGAATTGAACCAACAACCCTTCGCACTCAACGTCCCCTCATAACTGGTCTCAAAATTTACATATAAAATTGCAAATTAAGTATGCGTATATAATATTTTCCCAAAATTTAAATACAATAAGCACATAAGACTATAAAAATATAAAACAATTCGATACATTAGTCGGACAAAGCACAAGTTAGTTATCTTCGATGAAATTAGACGGTCCTTGAATTAATTTATGGTTATGTCGGCGCATGAACTCGCGAGCGGTGAATCATGGATAGTGTTACCAGGTGCAATGAAGAAATTCATCTATTTATGTAATAATGTTATTTATTAATTATATTAAGCTGTTGCGTATTAAATATTATCTTAAATTTTACATTTATAACGAATATTAAAATAAATATTTTGACATTAATATAAATTATTTTTCATTTATGTATTCAAATGAAATAATTATTTAAAAATACTTACAAATAAACATTTAAAAATTATATTCTTTTATAGTATTCTTCAAAATTTTATAGTACATTACCAACAAAAGAAATATTATATATAACGTGATGACCAAATATATAATAATGAATTTACATACAAAATCTACAATACAAAAGTTTTACCCAAAATTAGGCAAAAAAATATAAGCATTACCACATTCCCACCCCGAGCGACGTTGTACGTTCCCGTTCACTCGGCAATTCCTACGTCGCCTCATTCGAGCTTCAGCCACTCAGTCAGCGGCTTGTGGCGACTGTGATACAGAGTTCAAACCAAATTTAATCTATTAATACTATAAATAATACTTTTATCTTATTTAATCATATTAAAACACAAAAATGAGGGAGATTGTGCACCTGCAAGCCGGACAGTGCGGAAACCAGATTGGCGCCAAAGTAAGTGACATTTATTTTTTAATTTTGAATTTAGCAACGATTTCTGTCAGATGGCCGGCTGCAAACTTTTTTGCAACTTTTCGTATTCTTGCTCAAATTTAAATTTTAAGAACCTAATTTACTAAGCGATTATTATTTTTATTTATTTGCAATAATAACAAAATGCACATTGACACATTTTTTTTCATATTAACCTCGCAATTTGATAATTAACTTTTGTATAGGCTGTAAGGTAATATTACGTAAAAAAATGTTATTATTAATACGAACGTGTTACATTATGTTACGTGTACATTTTATTAAACAATGTTAATTGTAATCCTACCTGCTGACACCGGAAATATTTTTGTGTCGTCGACCAAAATATCACAAACATCATACTAATAAGAATGTTAAATAAGAATATTATCAATTTATTATTCCTCCTTTAGCGTGATATAAATAAGTAAAGAGGTAAGTTATATTTAACGGGACATAAATTGTTATAAATAATTAAATTTAATAATTAGAAAAATTGCACATTAATTCTAGCATCTTATGGCATTATAATAAAATTCAAACATTCAATGCTTGTAATATTAAACACAACAAAGCTTGCGTAAAAAAAATGATACATAAATATTTAACGTTAAAATGAACGAATAAATTCCGTCTTGAAGTAACTAACATTTTTGCAGAACTGAAAAAAATATGAAAAAGAAAAACTAAATTTATTTTAAGAGAATTTTAGATGAAATCGCGTTTCATGCAACCTGAGTGTGACGATGTCGTTTATTATTGGAGCAAAGCAAATGATATGCTTTCTCCAGACCGACTGGGTTTCGGTTCAACTTATAATAGGATAGAAAAAATGTATAAAAGAATTGAATAACTTGGTGAAAGTGCGCCCGGTAAGTGATAGGTACGACCAATTTTGATACAGATGAAAAAATCGCCAATACACTTCCAATCTTTAATTGCTTTTCTTCCAAGTCACTGCGCTTCGACATTGTACTCGTAAGTTAGAAGTATCATAAACTATAATAGACTGCAGTATTTAGTTATTTGGTATATCTAAATTCATAGTATTAATTTATTATTTTATGAAATCGGAAGTTTATTCCTTACTTGTTCCTGTAAAAAAGACTTAAGTATTAAAATAATACCAATAAATAATTATTTTGAACGAAACTAGATATCATAATTCCATACATTTATTAAGAGAGCCTCATAGAAAGATTGTAAATGATTTTAAGGTACGTACGACGTTCTTTGAATTTCGTGAATTTGAAATCTCCACTAGGTTAACTTTTTCTACTCGGCTATATGCGGCATAAGCGATCCATCTCATCTATTGTTTTCTCGAGTGGGAACCCCAAAACCTGTCGCGTGCACGGTCGCACGCTTGTGCCCCTGCACCACGATGGCCTCATAACATAACTCATATTGCCAAAAAGATTAACTTAATAGTCTATATTAATAGTAGGTATTACATGAATTACATACACAGAGTATAAAAAATACATTAGAAAGTATTGTACCTAATTAACCAAAGATTGGCCCGAAAAAGAAGTATAATACAATAATTGCTCTTCCGTCGAGTTCAAGTGCGATAACCGCCGCCGCTGTTAAAGAAGCAACCGTTACAACCGTTAGTTTATCATTACACTTTCATAGTAACATTACTTTAAAATGGTAGATAATTAAACAGAATTTAGATCGCATAATGCATTCCGAATTATTTTTAAAACTACATTAGCGACATATATATATATATTTATAATCTGTGTGTTCATTCTGTTTTTATTATTATACAAATATTATTATAAATTCGCCATATTTTCTTCATAAAGGTCTTTAACTCGTTATCGCTATTTCAATACGACTCATAGTTTGTTATCAGAAGTTTGTCACATGCACAATCATAGTTTGTATAAATCAAAATATTTTTGTTATAATTTGTTCATAGAAATTGTGATTCATAGAATGAACTATATTTTGTCTGTGTTAGAATCGTAATAGGTACGTACCTACTATAATAAATAACGTTTTAATAATTTAACATAGATTAGAAAAATGCCTATTTTTTATTAAAAAAGGCAAAAGTAACATGTAACTTATTTTATAAAAAAAAACAAATTTCATTTTTATTGTTTTTTTAGTAAAGTAAAAATTGGTTTCCAAAAACTTTAATATAGCAAAAACACGTTTTTAGTTCACTTTCGGAAATATTTTTGCGTTTTGATCTTCATATTTATTTAAATTACGTTTTCTAACATATTAGTTTAAATGTTTTAAAATTTGTATACCAATTAAATATAAATAAAAAATAAAAATATTTTTGCTACCTTTAACACTATCAGCCCATTAATAGGACTTTGACTTTGAAACTGAGATTTTTTCCACTTTATTTCATGTAAAAGGAAGTAATAAAAAGTTCTTCGCTTAATCAAGTAGGCTTGGTTTTAAAGGCAGACATTATAAATATTTATTTAGAAATTTTCTCTTCTAAACTTTAAACTCGTTTGATTACAGCGTGGCTATAATTATTATTATTAATAATATTAATATATAAATGGACATCTTTAAAAAATAGATCAGTTTATTTATATAATTTATTCCTTTGAGTGGGGATCGAACCCACAAACGTCGCGTCACTATCTATCTTTTTAACTGTTGAAAACAGATGGTTCTACGAAAAATAGAAGACAAACATATTGGTATTTCAGATATTTAGTTTAGTAAAAACAAGGTAAAAGCGGTAAAATATTTCATTTTATTTATCTCGGAATATTGGAGGAAGGTCATGTAAAAAGCAGGAGGACAGTGGTTGATGACAGTGGACGACGCGAAAGAGGTATGCAGATGCCGTAGCGCTGGGCGTTATATTTTAATTAAAGTCTATTTCAATTAAGCCACCATAGCTCCTTGTCTATGTTATTTTTATAATTTAAAAAAAAAGATTACTATATCTATTTTTACATCGTATTATTCATTAGAAAATTAAAATAAGTTTATGTTCTTGAGGGTATTCTACTACAACGAAAGAATATTTCTAACAAAAGAATATGCAAATTACTATTTGCAATTCATCTATCGCCCATTGGTCAATCATATTTGTATGTATGTCTGACTGTAATATAAAAATTTAAAACATAAAAATTTTGAATTGTATTGATTCACGCGTGGAAGTAGCGGCCGTGCTGTGAATGACAATGTTCTTTGTACTTATAAGACTTTATGGTCACTCATGACGAATATCCTGCCACTTATTTGGATTTTTGACGTCTTAATTCAAACAATTAGATCGTTTTGAAGCGGTATCCAGATCCAGTGCTCCAGATTACCTTATAAAACAATTGCTGACTTTGTGAGCTTGGTTGTTTGTCGCGTGTATGGACAGTTTTGCCGATTTGGACATAAATAAGTCTTTATTTAGTTTTTTATTACGCATGTCATAAAGCTTTCTTTATTAGAAAAAACGATGTTATTGTAAAGATATATTAATTTCAAGCAAATTTTACACTTGTTCAACGATTTTTAAAAATATTAAGAACACGTCTTTGTAAAGCGTCAAAATGATAGTCGGATAACTTGTCAATATAAACCTTAACTGTATTTCATTATCTGTGGCACTTAAATAAAATCTTTATGATGAAATAACGAACTGTATTTTATATTAAATAGCACAAGAAAGTTAATTAAAATGTGATGAATGTGCATTTTTGCAAAAATTAATATAGCGTCTGCAAAAACTAAATTAGTAGATTTATCTATAATAGTAAGAGAAGAACGTTATCTTTTGATTGACGCAGTTGCGAGGCGTTTAGAAACTCCGCGTACACGATTCTTAACATTTTTAACAATATCATAAAAAATAGGAACATAACGTTTTATGCGCTTTAAGTATAATATATGAAGAAAATAAAACATCTATTGGGATGAAAAATCTGTTCAATGTTTATTATTACAAAACAAGTGCTTAGACTTGGGGAAGCCTTTAATGGTACCAGGGTATATTATAAGCTACACTCTAATACTGATTAAATACATGATTCGCTGGGTTAAATGTCCAGTTGTGGCCAAAACTTATTGCTCATAATACGCAGGAGATGCGTGACGATTACAGTTAAAAAAAGCAGCTGTTGAAATTGACGGTGGTACCTTTATGTTCATGCGGCGATTCAAAATGTGCGCAAAAGTCTCTTTTAACAAAGAATATGTTAAATTGAATAGATTTAACATCGAATTTGGAAAATGTTTATTTGGATTTACATAAATAAACTTAAATATCACTTTCAAGTTAGCTATAAATACGGAATCTCTACTTCACTTTAATTACTAAAGTAAACAAACATAAGCGCTTTGACTAGGAACGTATACGGAAACCGGCGCCGTCCATCTTGTCTTGTCTAAATTAAGAACACAAAATGTCGCGACGTTTACAAACGGATGAACTCACGAACACTCTCCCTAATTAGAATGCATCCACCCCCACTGCACTGTGCATTTATTTTAGATTTTCTTATAATCATCCCTTTATAAGTACATGCGATGCTTTGGTTGTGTGAAATGTGTGCAATAAGGAGCGGAGAGATAAATAAATATCTTTCTCCGCTAAATGCAGCTTATATGTTTTCAAGTGTTATATTTTTTTAACACGTTTTATTACTAGATATACTTACATATATTAAAGCCGTCATGGCGCAGTGGGTTGAAGGTTCGATCCCCACTCAGGCGAATGATTGTATTCAATTTATTTATATTTCCACGATAAGTGAAGGTGAAGCGGGAACCTGCATGCTCCTCCCTTCTCGAAAATTGGGCGGAAATTGCAGCACAGAATGTCTTTATACTAGGTTCCCTCCGCCTGATCTGCTATACGGGAAAAAGCGGGAACACGCATAAAAAAATATTTTTATACTTATATTTAAAATATGAATAATTTCTACAGGAAATATTTTTATATTATATAACACCAGTTAAACATAAAGACAAATAAAAATATTTACCCACGTGAAATTTCTTAACTTTCGCGTTTTAAACATAACAGTAAAATACTCGGACAATGGCTTAAGTATTAACAATGCTTGTATTTTACTTTTCTGAAAGCAACGAGCAGAGAAAGCGAGAAGGTAGATATTCTTATAATAATAAAAAACGTCATTACATCCGTCTAGACACGTTTCCGTTATAAATCTCCGTTTGGTCACGATTTTGTTGTCTTTACTTATCTACTGATGTTTAATATAATAAATACCAATTTGCCTATTACTCATTTTTAATTCAGTGAAAGGAAACTATTGAAAAATTGAGTCACGCCATGTTTTTGTATTATACCAATACTAATGGAACTGAACGTTTAATGTAGTCTATAAAGTGACTCAGATTTCATGTGCTCCATCAAAGCTGTAGACTCTTGGTTCACCCCCCACTTACTATATTTTTGACATTTTATATGTTAACTTTGTAATGAGAAAAAATAACTTACCATTCTATAGATTAGCCGAGGCGGAGCCTATGGTTTTGTAGGGTGAACAGTTCAGAGCACTGCCTGAAACTTCCCCCAAGTGTTTGTTTTTTAGGCTTAAAGAACTTTTTATTTTATACTTGTCAAATTATTTTCAAATAGGTATATTAAAAACAAACTAAATCATAAGCATTAGCTATAAGCAAGCATTCGTTTTAATATTACTACACTTTTGGATGAAAATATTATGATTATAATTTATTGCTATCTACTAGCCTACTATCGTTTATTTTAAATGCATGATCGTAAGTTATGAGTATAGTAAACTGTTAATCAATATAAATATAGAAAATAATTTTATAAATTAAACTTCCATATAAAAATTTTAGTAGCGGAGACCGGGGTTGGTTGACGATAGGGGTAGGTTGACTAACTATCAAAAATTCGTCCCACGCAATAGCTTTGAGCCCGGCAATGAGACAAGAGAGCCTGTCACCTCAGTCCGTCACCAGTCAGTCAGTCACCAGAAACGCGACTTCGCGCACGCCATTCTTTTGGGAGAAGGAACGTAATATTAAAAAACAATGCATGGAAGTTATTTGTAATAATGCCTATTTCTTCATGGTTATTGATTGTCAAAGAATTTATAATGAATGTGTGACTTATGTTCTTTCTTTTATGTATTATTCCATTTGATTTCGTCGCAGTTTTGAGGTTATAGCTGTTATGTTAGGTTTGCTGTTATGTGTGGTTGGAAATTAAAAATTGTTTCGGGGATAGTAGACTAATGTATGACGGGGCTGGTTCACTACCTGGTCAACTTATGCATAACAACGACCTATTCAGACGTTGACCAATAAAACAAAGAAGCCAAAGGTGGAATATCTACAGAAACTCGATAGGATGGAAAGGGTAAAGGGAAAACAACTCTTCGTGAGGTTAATAAGAAGAAAAGAGACGACTATGAACCTGATGAGAATAAAAGATTTTGTTTGAAGTACATTCATTACGTTTGCCCAGTGCACTTCAAGCAAATTCTTTTGTTCTCACATAGCTCCAGTGTTGAAAGAGAAAAATGGATACATTGCTCGCAAGTTATGAGCACACGCAAAATGTGTAAACAAGAACATATTGTTTTATGAATGCAAATATTAGCACCTCCGATTTAGGAGACTGATTAGATAGTCAAACTGTTGTCAAATCATAAATATAACTACATTATTTAGTCAGACATTGACCAAGAAAACAAAGAAGCCAAAGGTGGAATATCTACATAAACTCGAAAGGATGGAAAGGGTAAAGGGAAAAAAACTCTTCGTGAGGTTAATAAGAAGAAAAGAGACGACTATGAACCTGATGAGAATAAAAGATTTTGTTTGAAGTACATTACGTTTGCCCAGTGCACTTCAAGCAAATTCTTTTGTTCTCACATAGCTCCAGTATTGAAAGAGAAAAATGGATACATTGCTCGCAAGTTATGAGCACACGCAAAATGTGTAAACAAGAACATATTGTTTTATGAATGCAAATATTAGCACCTCCGATTTAGGAGACTGATTAGATAGTCAAACTGTTGTCAAATCATAAATATAACTACATTATTTAGTCAGACATTGACCAAGAAAACAAAGAAGCCAAAGGTGGAATATCTACATAAACTCGAAAGGATGGAAAGGGTAAAGGGAAAAAAACTCTTCGTGAGGTTAATAAGAAGAAAAGAGACGACTATGAACCTGATGAGAATAAAAGATTTTGTTTGAAGTACATTACGTTTGCCCAGTGCACTTCAAGCAAATTCTTTTGTTTTCACATAGCTCCAGTATTGAAAGAGAAAAATTGATACACTGCGCGCAAGTTATGAGCACACGCAAAATGTTTAAACAAGAAAATATTGTTTTATGAATGCAAATATTAGCACCTCCGATTTAGAAGACTGATTGGATAGTTAAACCGTTACCAAATCATAAATATAATTACATTTATTTTATTTACAGTTAGATATGATTATTTGTTACCAAATGACTTAAGTTTATAAGAAGGTTTAATATTAATACATTTTGTTTTAAATATTTAATAAGAAAGTACTTTGTTTATTTTTAGTAAATCAAATTACCTAATGTTTTAGCGTCTTATTATTATAATTATATTTGACTTGAATTTTATTATGTATATTTGAAGTGACGGAAGATCGCCTATTAGTTTCAATAACTTATACATTTTTGTCTTTTATCTCATTTCTTTGTAGATTTTGCCCTTACAACTCTGTAGGTCAACTTACCCCAGTTGAATAGTCAACCAACCCCAAGCATGGGATAAGTTGACAAGTTTCTCCTTTTTTAATAAGAACTGGCCTGTACTCTATATCATAATGAATAACGTGTTTTTTGCCACATTTTTCCATAGCTTAATAGCAAATCCATTAACTAAACCTATTTTTAAGCTAATATACTCGACAGAAACAAAAATAGAAGCCTTTAAGCTGAAAATTGGTCAACCAACCCCGGTCTCCCCTACTTGTAGCAGGATTCCGACACGATTTCTCCTTCTGTCGGAAGAAAAATGGATCTAGTGATAGTCTATTTAATATTAAAATAATTTATGACTAATAGAATTATCTTATCTATTTATGACTAATTATAAATATTAAATATTTTGCTACAGATACAGTTAATGAGATTATTGCGATATAATTGATTCTGCGAATACAAGTTTTTCTAGGTGATACCTACTATAGCTCAAGTTACATGCCATGTATTGGACACTAGGTCACTGCCGTAAAAGCCTAGGTTATCCTACCACTTTATAAATATTAAACAACCCTCTATTTCTAATTTAGCATGTCTGCATAATTTCATGAATAATAATAAAACGCGACGCCATAGGTGCCTAGCTAGAAATTTTCTTACTGTGTATGTTTGACCCATTTAAGGTGATATTCATGTGATTATATTTAAAATATTTTGATTTTATTACAAATTTAGTGTCAACTACAGTCTACTTTAGGGAAACAAAAATATTTTATATATAAACTGTCAATTTACAAGGATTTTTTACTACTACAACCAACCTACACAGATATAATTATCTTACATTCTTATATACAAGCAAGACAAAAATTAAATATTTTTGAAATAATAAAATATTATATTTTATTATGATTTATGATACATCAGTTATTTATTGAACACTCCTTACTAAGTCATTTGGTTTTTTTTGTTCAGTCGATCATGTTTCAGACTTAATCTCTAGACGACCTCATAATGTCACATAATCTTTTGCTTAATATATTCTCTACAATCTAGTGTTGAAACACTGCGTTGTACTCTGTATATTTCTAGTAATTGTCAGTTATACGGAGATACTATGATAAATTTCCACTTCCCGGATGACTTAACCTATAATATTTATCAGTTAAATTTTGAAGCACTTAGTATAATAAAATATTGAACGCGGTTAGCTAACAAGGCAAATATTTGCATCTATCCATTATTTTTAATATATTTCATGGTAATTATAATTGACGTATATAAATACTTCCCTATATATTTTAATACATAATTTTCATACAGAATAAAATAAACCATACGGAAGATGCAATAATATAAATATCAACATATTAAAAATAACCTTTAATTGTTAAAAAATGTAGATTATTTATATTCAATAATTGTCAATATGCACGTTTTATTACTGCATTGCTGGAGGACACTAACCGAAACAAAAAGTTAAAGTATTTTATATATCAAAATACCTTAAACAGTATCCGCGTGGGAAAATGAATTATAGTTTTCATTTACCTGCTCTGGTAACAAGACACACTGCGACGTTGAGTTCCGCCATTCAACACGCCTTCCATGTTCAAAAATTAAGTGGAGCATGGGGAACAAATATCTCAACAGTTATATGCAGGATTGTGAGCGAAGCTTTAAGATTTCTCTTAAATGGAAATCAAACCTGCAGCTATCGCGTATTACATTTAGACACTTGCCAAGTAAGTTACAATGGCGCTTAGTACAGTCTGGGTCACCAGTCGACCTTGTATTTGTAGAAGTAGGCATCGTTCTTCATGACCAAGTTTTAAAGCAAAAAATAAACAATGTATGCTTTGATTCTACTGAATAGATTTTTTGTTTGTAGTAATTTATATGTTAATAATGCAACAAATTAAAAAGAATCTTGTGTCTTTCATTTAAACAGATCTATATTTCTCCGTTCTCTATATTTCCGTTTAAAGTCGCATTCATAATACTTATTAGCTTAAAAAATATAAAGCCCAATTTTAAGAACATAGACTTAATTTGTTAAAAAAAAAGATTCTTTTACTCTTTGTGCCATTCTGAATGTGTCTCGGCCTTTCCAATCTCCATGCTGTATCCCACATACAACTACCTTCTACCTATTTTGCTAAAGTAGGGGGAGAAAATCTAACGTTAAGACACTCCGTTCCCCACGTACCGACAATTGTTCGAGACATTGTAAACTCAAGCTAAACGCCCGCACTAATTATTGTACAAGAATTTTCTAGATTAAATAGATCAACTGCCAGTGGTACAAGAAACTACCACAAGTATTAAATTTAGTTCTTCATCCTGCAACAATATATAACTTCATCTAATATAACAAGCAAACTTATTTTTCTAGAGGACGATCATGTCTATAAATGTACTAAACGTTGATGGAGAGATTCAACCCACCTTGTAATAATATACCCATTACTTTATCGTTATTCTGCTCATGATGCCAATATATAATGCATAAAATAAAGTGCCCTAGTAAAGTAATGTAGTTATTTCCTTTAATTTTCTGTAATATACAATTTTACGGTCATTTTGTGTTGGCCCTGAGATAACTTCCATATTTATTTAATAATTATGTATTTATAGCAAAATGGTTTTATTTAATATATTTTTAGGTTTTGTAATATCAATATAAAACGATAGAAATAAATTAATAATATATATTTTTAAGTTAATTCCCTACATTATATACCTTTATTACACTATATTACCTTTGCCACAAAATCAGCAACGTTACAAAGAAGTAATTAACATTGGCAGATTTAATCATAGTTTTTGTATCTGTGCAAATAGCATGGCAATGGCGTCGGGTCACTGGCCGTTGCGTTTTTGTCCGTCTGTAAATTATTTTCCTGTTGTGGTTAAACTATTATTATACTGTAAATCTGAGAACTGCACCACAAAATGTCGTGTGCAACAATATTACTACATATAAAACATACTCGTATATAGGATTAGCTTAGTTTAAGCTTTTACTACAAGCTTATCGACTTTCCTAAAAAATAAAAATATTGACGGAAATTACACATTAATATAATTTGAATTATCTTTAATTATTTTCTTAAAAAGCAAATTAATTAAACCTAGTAAGTCTTATTAAATTATATTATGTAAAGCTTAAGTTAAACGCGGATATCGATCTAAGTATAATTTATTTACACACAATATTAAATGTTCATAAATATTTTTTCTAAATATTTAAATAAATATGAAATTAAATTAACTCATTAAAATAAAATGTGGAAACAGTAATTTATTTAACAAAAGTAAGCATCTACATCCGTTAAAGTCATTTCCTTGGGTAAGTGGCTTAGAATGTTTACACGATGTAGTTCCGTTTATATCACATACCCGTATAATGTTTTTGTTTCTTTCAACATCCAAACTTGAAGCGAGTCCCGAGAGTAACATGCCACACGTGTTAACCACTTGTTAGAAGAAATTTGATAGTATGAAAAAATTAAGTATCTATTTGTTTTTTTTTAATTATAAACATTCTTTGTTAGAAAAGTTTAATTTACATTTTATATCTGTATTAATTTATTTTATTATTTACTTGGACTCACTATAATTGTTACATCAATTCATATACTGAAAAGTAAATAAAAAAAATAATTTGTATGTACAACGTGAAAAATTAAAACTAACTTATACTTTAAAGTAAAATAGCGAAATTAAAGACTCCTAATAAAGAAAGCAAGCCTTACTTATAAAATTCTTGGCATAATCAGGTTCAATACTGAGCGGGGAGTGAAAAACCAGAGATAAATCCCTTTTTTTTCTTCTGTCCACCTATTCAATTGTATTAATCAATAGAAAAACAAACTATCTTCACAAGAACTGTAAGTTTCCTATTAAATTAGATCTTGTTTGTACTTTGTATTAACTGGAACAATTTACACATGTTTAGCGAGCTCCCTTATTAGTTAACATACTGAGTATGATAATTACGTTTTTTTAAGTGGTGCCATTATCGTGTATGTATGTTGTATCTACTTGTTTTAACACATGTTTTCTATTTGCTTTTTTTACTCATTAAAAAGAAAATCTAAGATATTGTTACACAAAATTACATTTAATAGAAAGAGTAAGCTTATGTAGAAGGATTTATCGATTAAGTACTTTTAATATAAATAGGTATTATATTTTAGAGGTTTAGACTCCATCGTGGGCGAGTGGAATTGCGCCTGAGACCTGGGTGTAAAAGTGATGTCTATGGGATCGATTACTACGATCCTCTTTCGGGGGAATTATTGTATTTAAATAATTTAAGAAGGAATCTATTTCTGGCGTTTTCAGTTGAAGAATCTCTTTGCTCTTCACTTTCAACCTATTTGAGTGGCATTGCCCAAATCCAGCGCCTTGTCTAACAGGACTAACAATAATGTTGACGTTATTTAAGATTTTAAAAGTAATTTAAACAAAAAAAAATGTAGTGATTTATACTTAGATTGTTATTCATCAATCGACATAGACACCATCTGTTGGATTTTATGCGCAATTACCTTCATCATAACAAAATTACTTTGTAGTTAACACTTAACAGATAGCAGTCAAAAACTTGATGAAAGTTACCGTTATATTTAGAAATTAAATTATTTATAATTGGATTATGTAGGGGTAAATATTTTTTGTTTAAGTAGGTGCTATACTATATTTAACATTATTTAATATTCCGATAATATACAAAATATAATATAAATAAATTGAAAATATTATTTTGCTTATGCTTAATTATGTAGGTATTCATTCAATTTATATTTAAATATTCTTAAAAATTATCCGTAAATACATCAATGTTTTAAGTTAATCTGTAACACAGAACAAAAAGTAACTTCAACTAAAAATGCTACCGATAAAAAAAACAAAGACCCTCTTCAGCACAGAAATACACGATTAAAATCCAGATATGGCAACACTCCGGGAGACAGTCCGAAAATAATGCAGTATACGCTGATGTCAACGTCCAAGCAGCAATGCAATAAGAAAAAAGTTGGTGTTCTATTTTCAAATTGCAGCCGTCATGGCCGCCAAGCAAAAAAGGAAATGTTTTGTGCATTTAGTTTTGTCGTGATTGAAATTATATATTTTAGGCTACGTATAAACTTTTTATGGCCATTTCTTTATCTTATTTGTCACTAGTTTTATTGAACTTATTTTATTGAACTTATTTTATTGAATTTATTGAAGTGTGAATTCAAAAAATAAATATATTTTTGAACCTGACATATCCAATACGACTATTTTTTAAGTCAAAAAAGGGTAACTGATTAAAAACAAATTTAAATTTCTGTCAAATTAAAAAAAAAATTATACACATATACCCTTTTTTAATATAATATTTGTTTTTTATATCACACCCCAACAATACAATGTAACCTCATAAAGTGTCTTAATGGGTACGGAGTTTCTAAATAATATGTTCCGAGGTTCCCTCTCTCTACTCTGCTAAATGCGGGATAAAACGTGAAGATAGATAGATTTATCTATTTCACTTACGTTATTAAATCTTAAACATAATTTTACACTTCTTAATATTTTTCCGCTTTTGAGTTTTTTTCATCGATATCCGTTTAAATAACACTTAATTAATATATCCTGCCAGGTTTCCTATTCACATATACGTTAGTTTTTTTATACCTTCACACAATTTCTAAATAAATGCATTATACGCAAAGGTAATAAATAGTGATTAGTTATTTTATTCTTCACCTATTACTGGCTTAAGACGTGTCGAGTGGCGGTATTTAACGCCGCAATTTGTCTATTAGCCAGAAAATCAACATATACAATGATTTTGTAAGGTCACTCTCACTATACCAGTGGCTGTAGTTAAATTAATTTTGAATTGCATACTTTTATCCGATGCGTGAAAATTTGGTGATTTAAAAAAAACCCTCAATATCTATTTCTATGTATATATATTTTGTTATATTTTGTAATAGTTACACGGAGAAACACGGTATTAGAACACGGTGCGATCGTAGGAGTACTAAATTCGCTTAAAACAATCTAGATGTCGTTTTTAAGTAAGTGGAACAGCCGGGGATTGATATACCTCGTGGGTTCATTTTGGACTACTTCCTCTATAGTTTCTTCAACTTGTAAAATAATACTAGTTTAGTACAAGTACATAATTTTAATAATTTATTGTTTGGGTTAATAAACGTCATAAAGCAGTTAAAAGATATAGTATACAACCGCGGTTGTGTTCAAATGACTTCCAAGATCTTAAATTTATATGCATACTTAATACAAATTATATTTATAAATTTATAATGTACTTTAAAAAATGTGAAATCGATTTAACGTATTAGGCTATTACAAACTTATCATTACAAATTTTCCTAAATATGAAAAAAACGTAACTTTAAGAAAGTAAATTAAAGCAATTTACTTTTTCCAGTACCTAAGAACTCCTTACAAACTTATGTTACTGACTCATAACATAGAAAAACACTGTTTTCCACGAAAAGTATCAAATTGGTATTACGTAAATTGTTCATGTATAACTATAATATGGTATACATGTATATTAGAAGGTAATCCCGCGGCGCCCGAATGTCGTAAAGAGACTGTCTGCTGTGGAGATCGATAACGTGAGGTGTCTTACTTTCTGTATAAAAACAGGCGGCTTTCTTCTGTTTTGTTTATATATATTTTATATAAAAGCATAGGTGGCATATCATTAAACTTTTTTTGCGGAGTTAAGTTCCAACACTCAATACGGAATGTGTGAGGCACCTTAAAAAAAACAAACTAACTCTTTGTTTGACACTCTGACCTTTCGACCTGGAAACAGATGTAGATAGGATACTGGAAAGGCTTTTTGTAAAATATAACATTACTATGCATTTTCTTCCCCATAGAGTGAATTAAAAATGGTTTCCAGGTAAACTCTAGATTACTGACGACTGACGTTTTGTCTACAAATTAGTCTAGTCCGTTCGGCGCCGACACAACGTCAAACTAATAGCGATGACATTTGCATTTAAATACACAAATTGTAAGGTTTAATTTCCCATGAATCATGGCTGTTAGGGAAGCCCGTACATTGAAAATGTATATTGACCGATGGCCTAATATAAATTTTCTGTAGCATTTTCAACCTTATTCCATTAACACAAAGTCTAAAATTACGCTAAAAACCTATTTCTAATAGCTTTTATTGACCACTTATCATTAGGAACTCTGTACATTATTTAGAATTTACCTGTTAAACGCGGGAAATGCCATCACATAGGTAAAAATTTAGTGTTGACACTCCGTTCTCCATTTTTTGCGTACTTTACCATTTAAACGATAATTTTTTGATTCCCACTCGGGACAATAAATTAATTTAAATTCTCGTCAAACTCCGCTACTAAACACGCAATGTGTCGAAGATTGGGTAGAAAATGCGGAACGGAGTATCCTAGTCCAATAACGTCCGAAGTCCTAATACGTCATACGTGTGCTTACCGTATCCCGTATGCGGGAAACAGCGTGAAAATAAAACAGATAGCGTGAACAGAACCCACAACCGTCGTTTCCTGAAAATCAAACGATGTCCATATACTATAATAAAATTAAAAGCAACAATCATATCGATCACTAGTTAGCAGGAAATCGTTGGCTTAGGGCTTTCCAGGTTTCAAAAGGGAGGGGGCGGATAATTTTTCATTGTTTTGTCACCCTTTTTGTAAACCCTTTGTGTAAATGGCTTCGTACATTGACCAGATGGCTCATCGAGAGCTAGGGCTTCGATTAGGGCTAATTAAGTACCTAATTAAGTACTAACTAGTGTTATATTAGAATATTCTCGAATGGGCATACCATTAGACATCAGAGAACATCATAATTTCAATTTTTAAACTTACTGGTCAAGTTTCACTGTTTTTAATTAGCTTTATTTCTTTTTATGTTAGCTCATAAGCTGTTGAAGATAATATTGAATTTGACAAGAAAAATCCTAAAAATTCTTTAGTTCTAAATAGAAGAAATGTAAATTTGCTATAAAAGTTTATATTGCGTGATAAAAATGCAAATGACATGTACATAAATAACTTAACAATTGAAGATAACCCAAACATCTTAAATGAGCCAGCGAGATTCGAACCGGCAGCCGTCTGACACTAATGCGTTTACAATAGGCCTAAATTGAATTTGATTGGATCATCAATGAAGGTAATCTGTGTATGATTCTTCAATCAATTGCGATTTTATAGGGTTAAAATATTTCATTATACAATACATATACAATGTATAATTAAATATTTTAATATAATCGAAGAAATGTTTCTTAATTTTTGTTTTAAGAATATTCCCATATCCAATAAGGCCGCCGTGACACAAAGTGGGTTTCACCTATAAACACTATGGTTATGGCTTCGATTTCCACTCAAAGTTATATATTTTTTTTCTTCTCTGGTAAGAAAACAAAAGAGCGGCGTTGACTTCCGCTATTCAACACGGCCTAATCCATTTATTTAGTTATGACTAAAATATCAGAGACCAGAGTTACATATTAAATTGAATGTGTCGTCGAATTTCTAACTAGATTAAAGAAAGGCCTTTAGAAATAATATTTTTTTTAGGTTCACCCAAGGCACCCAGGCAGTGTAAACTGTTAAGACCCTCCATTCCTATTAAGACACTTCCATTTCTGACTTTCCGCCTAATTTTAGAGGCATTGCGGGTTGAAGTCCGGGACTCAACGCCACGCTTTGTGTAACCGAAGCGAAGAAATTAAAATATTAAATAGTTCATTTTCTCGACTGATAATCACACTGATAGTCACAAGCTTATGCCTCGACGCCAAGACAAGCCTCAGCAGATTTATCCAATGCATAAATTACCCACACAGCGTAAAAATAACTATTTATTGGCGTCATATAAAGCGGAAAAACAAATAACTATCTTATAGATAAAATCACAAATCCCAGATCCATTTTATATGTGCAATGTGTATGTTTGTCCGTGCACCGTTATTGTATAAACAGGAAGTGTACCAAAATGGCGAAATGGGGTTACAGATACTAATTAGGGGACCCGTTCACTGAAATCTATAATTGTTTATAAATAACGAAGTATATAGATAAAGCTATGCAATATGGCTTCAGAATTCGGCGGAAACTCGAAGTAAACGACCATATACATCCAGAGTTCAACGAAAGTCCCTTAATAGGAATGGAGTTTCTTAACACTAAGCAGAGAGAACTGGGGAAGGGTTCCCTGCCTATTTATTCAAACATTTTCTTAAATATATTATGAATATAATTGTGTAGGTACATTTCGATCTTTTGTTTCAACTTGGAACTTGTCAATCTGTAGTGGATTATAAACGTACACAAGGGTTTGAACTTATCTAGTTCAGATATAATATTGAGATTCAGAAAATAGATACAATTAGGAAAATGTATTGCGGTAAAATCCTAAAAAAAAAAAAAAAAATTATCAATTTAATTCTATTACTAAATCTAATAAGGAAATATGCCACAGAAAATTAAAATAAAATAATAGACGATATACTGGCACAGTTCAGGAGAAAGTAAACGAAATGTAAAGGAAAATAAATAAAGAAAATAAACTATTAATATCCACTAAAAGTAAATTATAAAGTGTACCTATATTAAATACAAAATTATATATATGTAAGTAAAAAAAAGACTTGTAACATTTTGAATACAAATCCGCCTCTAGTTAGGAATAATTTCTTTTTATTTCATTAACTTCCTTCTATCAACTAATGGATTTAAATACATCTATACCTATAAAATCTACCATTACTGAGTGACCAATGAATAACGGCCAGACAAAATAATTGTAGATTTCTTTCGTTGCGTGAATTAGTATATCTATAAAATAAAAAACTTTTACTTACAAAAAATATATAATTTTAAAAAAAGCGTAGTTTGGTGACCTACGGACGGACGTCACGCGATATTAGAAACCTGTAATTAAGGTACGGTAGGTACAGATAGTATCGTTACGTGCGATACAAACATTTGTTTCACATCAATAAAAATCGATCTAAATTATAAGTTTTGTACTAGTTTTTCTACTTTATTCTTTAGTTTAATTACATTTAAAATACACTTGATTCTGTTTTAATATTAAAAAGCAATTATGGGTGAGGAATACTTGTTAAAATATTTTCCTTTCATGGAAAATTGAGAACATAGGGTAATTTATGACTAACTGGCGACTAACCCGCGGCTTCGTCCGCTTTAACTAATTGTGTGTTATTCTGATGTGTAAGCTATATTACTATCAAATTTCATTTCAGTCCTCATATACTTTTACATTTATAATATCAGTACAAAGAATTTATCTGTCTGTAACGAATTAAAAATATGTATTTATATTGCATTTTAACTTTAGTATTAAAATTAACAACTGTCACTTCTACTAAAGAAGATATGCCAAAATCGCTACGATGACGTCAATGTATTCTTATCATTATGGAAGCAACATTTCTAATTCTTATCTTTTAAATATACTTCTCAATTATAAACACGCAACAAAAGGCAAGTTTAAACATGTCAATACACGTTTGTATGTATGTTCCCCTATGCTCATTCAAAATTGATCCGAACTCTGAATGAACCTTTTGTCAAGGAACCTTCTCGACGCTTGCACCCTAAAAGCTATATTTGGTTTCTTTTTATTATTAACTCGTAAAACTTTTTAATTTCAAATGATAATACTGACGGCTTGTCAGTCAGTCAGTCTTTAACGAATTTCATTAAATTGGAGATAAAATATAATAAGTTATATGTTAAAGAAATATATAAATAGAATAACACTCTTTTGCTATCAAGTAAAAAAACAACGTAGGTACAACGGGAAGATGTTATTAATATGCTTGTGCTAAAAAATTTTAGGTATTTATATCTTCCAATAAATACTTTCTCCAAATTTTCATTTGGAGAAAATATGTAAAAAAATTAAAAAGTTACAGTTACCGACAAAATTTTAAAGTTTTTGAACTTTGCCACGCAAAACAAAATATACAACATACGAGTATGCTGAGCTCAATAGGCTTTGTTATATGCTTAGAAATATATGGTCCATAAGTATAACAGACAGTACAAAAATACTAATAGAAAAACACAATTCATTTATTTATTTTTCATTTTAATGCACACTCTTCGGACTATGCAGTACCTAAAAAAATAGTAAAAAATAATTGGAAATGACACCTTCTACCGCCTTTATCAGTTTGTATATCAATCTACCTATATATAACTAAAAAAAGATTATAAGAAAAGCTGCGTGTAAAAGCAGTGTGTATTTTTCAATACACACTGAGACACGTACTGAATAAAAATTTTTTAGAACATTCCTCATAAAACAAGGAAGTCCTCTCTTATTGATTATAAATTCGTCAGTAGATCGATCGTCAGCGATAACAGGTAGTCCTTAGGTACCTATAAATAATTCATATAGTGTAAGAACTGTCGACCACTCGAAGGATTTATATTTTATGGTTAAGTATTATTAAACACTTTAGTTTTGATGTTCGTACAGGATGTAAAAGTCTTAAATATTATGTAAAAAACTAAACTAAAAACTAAAGAAGTATATTTTTTGTCCTGATTGTGGAAAAATACTTAAATATTACTTTTATAAAAATATTAATGTTCAATTAAATAGGAAAAACATGCTATTTTGAATGTACCGAACGATAATTAACTTTTATTTCATAAAGGTCACAGATAAAACAAAGATTGGCGTAACTAACCACACATGCGTTTAGTTGCTGTGCTGTGTAGAAATTAGAAAAAAAATAAATATTAAAAAAAGAATATAAACGTATAAAGAGTAATCTTTATTAAACAAAGGCATTTATTTTATTATTCTCAAAGAAACTTATTTGTGAAATTATCAATGATAAATTGCTTCCAAATAACTCCGAGTTTAGAATTGTCCAGTCTTACATATACGACGCGACGTACAAAACTTTACAACTTAATATGAATCAATATAAATAATTAAAGAAATATATTATGGATATATTTTTCTCGTTCTGATAACAAGACAAACCACGGGGATAAGTCCCATCACCGAACACGCCATGTCTCTAAAATTTCTTGCCACGAAACGAAGTGCCTTAAGTATTAGCACTAGGTCGCCACTGGGCCTAAAAAAATCACTAATAATACCATATCCGAAAATATTACATTCACAAACGGATTCGAATCCAGAACTACTGCCATTCACACTCGTAACTGCTATTCATCTGACGAATTATTTTATGACGTGCTCATAGGATTTATATATAATAAAATTCACATTAAATAATAATTAATTAATATAATCATTACCAATAAAATAAAGACAGTTGAGGAAAAAACTAAAATAGTTATTTGTTTTGCGTCAGTGGGCAGTGCGCGCCGCGACACCAACGTTGATGAACGTAAATTGTGCTTGTTTGTTTTAAACTGGAGAAGGAGAAAGATTATTGGATCTAAAATCTAGATATTATCTACACATAAAATACAAAATCTAGATCTAGGTATGTATTTAGTGTAAATAACCTATATCATTTTAGTGAGAAATCACTTAACATTTGTGTAAACATTGTTGTGAAGTGATACACGCCCATCGTACGGGTATGCGTGCATAAATAGCATAACGTAATGTTTAACATACTACTCGATGCCTTTTGAAGCGTTTTTCTAAACAATTTGTTTATTTTTTGTTTTGTTTGTTTATTTTAACTCTGCTTTTAGAATTCGTTTAGTTAATGGCAAGTTTATGGCAATGCAAGTCGACCAAATGTCATTTACTTATGTGCTCATGGTACTTTTATATATATATCTATAACTTATAAGTAACTGTGAAGCCGTAGTCTGTTACATGTCAAGGCCAAGAACGGGATAAGGGGACGGAGATATGTAGAACATATATCTTTAATCTATCGTCACCTACCAGTACCGACGAATTAAATATATGTTACTATGAAATGTCCAAATTCCAAATAAAATTAGGTATACAAAAATATACGTGAAATATAATTATGATATTAATATCTACAGACATTATGACGTCATTATTGTCAGTTGGTCATGTCTGAATGTACGATGGTTGTGAGTTGAAACCCCACTAACTTCTGAGTAATAATTATAACATAATAAATAATAACTATATGTACTTACAAATGTGTTTCATAGGTCTGGTGACGACGGGAATCCCTCTGGGAGATAAAAAGTATCTAAATGTAATGTGCGTGTTTTCCTATCTGATATATGAAAATAAATTACTTTTAGCATCTCTACGCAGGAGCGAGCAATGTCTGACTGTAAACCAGACGGTCGTGAGTTCAATTCCACTTGGAGGAATGCATTATTTTCTATTTCCTCGCTCTTGTTACAAGATTAAGCGCGGATTTTCGCACAAATGTCTGTTTTTCGAAAATTTTAAAGGGAGTGCGTTAAATATTAGGTTTCCCCTGCCTATTCCTACTTTGTTAAAAAGTATGTATCAAAAAAGATACGGGCGGAATTAGTGGAACCGATCCACCGATCTCCTTAACCTAGACCATATAAACTAAAATATTTTAGCTATATTATAAATAATATAGATAAGTACAATCATTCCTGAGTGGACATCGAACGTGGTCCTCTCGTGAGACTAACCCACTGCGCCACTAGAGCGACTTGTATACTATAATTACAAAGAAACGCAATCTCGTATAGTCATCCATTACCCACTTTTATATAGCACGTTACTCACCCGTCATAAACGACTCGCTAACTACTCGTATCTGATTGTTCTGAATGTAGGGCGAAAGTCCTTTACGAACGCGAGGTTGATACTTTAGTGCGATAGTAAAAAAATAGATTTATTTATTGTAGTCTTATAATGTTATTTATATACAGTAATATGCTTATTTTTTAAGCTTCACTGTATCCCGGTAGGCAAAGGGAGCCTTTGGACCTAGCGATAAGACACTCCCATTAAGGCACTTCCGTTCCTCACATTTCGCCGTAGGAAAATCGAATTCACAACCACTGGTTCTTCTTAGGTCTGAGGCATTAACTTTAGTAAATTGGCATAAGCATGTAACTTCTTATTTTGAATAAACGTTGACTTTGAAATTATAACATACGTATGGATCCTTCTTTGTTAAAAAATATATTCTTAGAGTACGCTACTGTTGTACTTATACGAGAAGATACTAAGTCTTATGAATTTCTAAGTATATTTCTTTAAGCTTCACGCTGTATCCCGCATAGAGCAGGATAGGTCTATTGTTAAGATATTTCGAGACACTGCGTGTTCAGTAGCGGAACTCGATGCCGCACTATGTCTTGATACCGGTCCAGTCGAAAAAATAATTCATTTATTAAAAAAAATTATCCACTATATGTTTTTAAGGGACACCTATAAAGTTCAAGTTCTAGCTCTAATATAATTACATTCATGTACATATATATCTACATATAAGTATGTAATATTTTTTAAATGTTACATACTTATATGTAAATTTTTTATTTTCTTTGTCAACAGTTCTGGGAAATAATATCTGAGGAGCACGGCATCGACCCCACTGGCGTGTACCGCGGCACCAGCGACTTGCAGCTAGAACGCATCTCTGTATACTACAATGAGGCCTCTGGTGAGTTTGTTAGGCGTTTATAGGCAGTAGTTTCATATGTAAACCTGAGCTTAAACAGGTGCGGGAACCTTGTATGTACGTTTTTCACTTACCGTACACTTTTAAGACATTACTTGTTCAGCGCTTTACCGTATATAGTATAATTTCTTGCAATCATACCTACGAATGGGAATCGAACCCACAATCAACGATAAGATAACTACCCATAACATTCTACTGCACTCATCATAACTACATCATAATCTGCTTAAAATATGCTGATAAGGCACTGAGCAGGAGAGAGAACACAGTGTTAAGACACTCATTTAAAATGTACCAAACCTATAACAAATTTTAAATATAAACGATTCTTAGTTAACTTTACAACAAATCTATAATATAATAAAACTCTAAAAATATATAACTTTAATATAGAAACTGAAGAAAGCCCAAGTAATTAGTAAGCAGACCAAATAGTACGTTTATATTGGGTCTCACGGGCATTCGAGTATAGCTTAGGTGCATGTTAATTGTAACTGTAGCCTGGTCGACCGGCGCAGGCGCAGCGCAACGGAGCGTAGCGTTGGATTATCTACCTAGAACCAGCTTTATAAAGCATTTTGTTTCAAAATTTTACTCAGGACTATAGTGATTTATTATATAATATGGTTTGTTGCGAAATATTTGAGAAATTTTATTATAATTGGATTGTTTATATTGAAAATTATTTTCGTTTTCCCCATTCTAGTTCCAAGAGTTAGAGGGACGTACTATTTATAAATGTTAATTAGCTTAAGTTTGCGGCGTATGCACCTAAGTTAATAAATATTTTTTACTCTCCGTAGATTAATTTTAGTTTCTGTTTTCGTATCTCATATTAATCACATACAAGACACGAACCAAGTCCCTAAATCTTAGTTGTATAGTTACACAGCTTAGATCTATAATAACTTTTCCTATACGTCTACCGTAGAATTATATAACACAAACCACAATAGCCAATATAATTACATCAGACAAGAATAGAGGCTGCGACCACCCGTGAAGTAGGAAGTGTCTAGATAACCGGCGGTAGTCATAAATAACCCTGTCGCTAGCTATCCACCTAAATAACACTTATGTCTTAAATAATCCCTCAAATAGACATCTAGTAAGGAAGCACTTATAGATTCCTTAATGTCATCGTGAGGACCTTGAGGCGCAGTGGCACAGCAACTAAATAGTTATGAGTTCTAAGCCCACGCGGGAAAACGGCTTAATTTATATTTTGCAGCTTTGGTAGTCAAAGCACTGCGTTGACTTTTATGACTTACCGTAGTGTCTCGAAAATTGGCTAAAATAGGCAAAAAGTTTATAATCACATTAGGTTCCTTCAAGAAAAGTTCTCAATGTCGTACCGTCGTTTCTAAATTAAAAATTAAACGTCAATTATGTTCAAAATGTTAGGCTTAAATTTTAACAAATACAAAACTAGAGCATAAGATATTCTTCTTAATAACAATATACGTATCAAAAGACAGGCGATATCTACTGTCATGCAGCGGAACGAATCGTCGAACAAACGTCTTAATCTTTATCCTTTTAAAGATATTTGGTGGTGGGTGGAACCGAATATTCACTTATCATATAATTATTGAACAGACATTCCCAACTGAGCCACGAGGGTCTCTCTTAAGAGTTACCGTTAAAATTTCACAGAACATAAAGCATGCATCGTCTCAACCGCAGTTAACAGTGCAACGACCGCCAAACTATGAATCACTTGCCATGGCTTGCTTATTTGAGTTTATTAGGGGAAGATTAGGAATTGAAATTATGAACATTGTATATTTGAGGCCAGTCGTGCCCCACAAATTGTGACTGTAAAACCGACTCGAGGAAATGAAATTTCTTTATTTTTCTTTAAAATTATTTGCTTAGTGTTATATCAAAAAAGTGTCTTAAGTGGGTAACGAAGGCATCTTAATGAGGACAGTGTCTAAATACGAGGTTCCCAGGTTCCCTCTGCTTACCCTGCTATGTGCGGAATACAGCGTGAAGCTAAAAAAATGATTCAAGATTTTTTTACAAGCTTTTTTTTCTATTATAATTCGTTTCTTATAATATACAATTACCTAAGTTCGCAATTTTGTAACACAATACAATAGGTATTTGCCTCCTTCGAAACTCGATCGACCGCGTCTTTTTTTCTGCAAAGCGAACCAGTTCATGGTATTTTGTTATTGAAAATTGAAACAATATCCTCATAGTTCAGAAATGTCTTTGGCATTAATAAACAGATTAATGTAATAAATGAAATAAAAATAATAAGTTTTCGTTGTGATTCAGTTGGCAATGATTTTACTTATCATGGCGTGTTCCAATTCCGATTGCAGAAATATTAATATTTTATAAATAGATTTACAAAACAAGCAATGTCTACCGCGTGGAAACATGGTTGAATTACTTATTTGTCAAAAGATGATATAGTCTTTAATTTTGAGCAAATTTAAACTACATTATTAAATAATAGTGGTGGGATATGGTAATAAGACAAATCGCGACATTGAGTTCTGTCATTTAACACCAAATATACGGAACTTAGGGAACGAATTGTGATAATATTAGGCTCCCTCAGCTTACCCTGCTAAACAGTATATGCTTAATTCAATTTATTATGCTTATTTATGACATAGGTACATACTAAGTGAAGTTGTACATATTTAATGTTGTTTGTATGTACTATACAGTTGCGACGGCGGAGAACGGCGGCAAGTACGTCCCCCGCGCCATCCTGCTCGACTTGGAGCCCGGCACCATGGACGCAGTGCGCTCCGGCGGCTACGGCCAGCTGTTCCGCCCCGACAACTTCGTGTTCGGGCAGTCCGGCGCCGGCAACAACTGGGCCAAGGGCCACTACACCGAGGGCGCCGAACTCGTGGACGCCGTGCTAGACGTGGTGCGCAAAGAGTGCGAGAACTGCGACTGCTTGCAGGGCTTCCAGCTCACGCACTCGCTGGGCGGCGGCACCGGTTCTGGCATGGGCACGCTGCTCATCTCCAAGATCCGCGAGGAGTACCCCGACCGCATCATGAACACCTATTCCGTCGTGCCTTCGCCCAAGGTGTCCGACACCGTCGTCGAACCCTACAACGCCGTGCTCTCCATACACCAGCTCGTCGAAAACACCGACGAGACCTACTGCATAGACAACGAGGCCCTCTACGACATTTGTTACAGAACGCTCAAGGTGCCCAACCCCACATATGGCGACCTCAACCATCTAGTATCGCTTACCATGTCTGGAGTGACAACCTGCCTCAGGTTCCCCGGTCAGCTCAACGCGGACCTCCGTAAGCTGGCCGTCAACATGGTGCCCTTCCCGCGTCTTCACTTCTTCATGCCAGGCTTTGCCCCCCTCACGTCGCGAGGCAGCCAGCAGTACCGCGCGCTCACCGTGCCTGAGCTCACGCAGCAGATGTTCGACGCCAAGAACATGATGGCAGCGTGCGACCCGCGCCACGGCCGCTACCTCACCGTGGCCGCCATCTTCCGAGGCCGCATGTCCATGAAGGAGGTGGACGAGCAAATGCTTTCCATTCAGAATAAGAACAGCAGTTTCTTCGTCGAATGGATCCCGAATAACGTGAAGACTGCAGTGTGCGACATCCCACCCAAGGGGCTAAAAATGTCATCAACTTTCATTGGAAACACAACTGCCATTCAGGAACTGTTCAAGAGAATATCCGAACAGTTCACGGCCATGTTCAGACGCAAGGCGTTCTTGCACTGGTACACTGGCGAGGGTATGGACGAGTTGGAGTTCAACGAGGCGGAGAGCAACGTGAACGACCTGGTATCGGAGTACCAGCAGTACCAGGAGGCGACGGCGGAAGACGACACCGAATTCGACCAGGAGGACATGGAGGAGCTCGCGCAGGACGAACAACACGACTGAATTAACATCCATGTCTCCTAATCTCAAATATAATACACTATATATTTTCATAATTAGAGGCTAAGTCAAGTGCATAAATGAAGTATATCCTAAAGATACCAAAGTGAGAGCGTCATCTGTCTGTATGAATGTCAACTGTCAACGTACGTACCGAGAAGTACATTTCTTTATTTTTAGTTAAAGTATGTACTGACTAATGTATGCTTTTATATATTAATTTATAAATGAAATTTTTAAATTAAATGGTTTTTAAATTACATTCCCAAGATTTAAATTCAAATCAATCTTCTTTCTCCTGGCATTAATCCCAGCTATTGCCAGTGTCTGCCTTCCTACTCAACCTACTCCACTTTGCACGGTCTTTTGCGTCCCAAACAAATTTTAAATTCAAATCAATACATTCTTTATTCAAGTACACTTTGACAAGCAACTTTTAATGAATTTAAATTAGTTCAGAAGCCAGATCCGCTGAGAAAAAATCTCTAAAATTTACTTTATCCATTGACATAATATAAATCCTCAAAGTTTTCTTGGATAGACTAATAATGTTTTAAAATGGTCTTTTTTTAGCTTCATCTTTATCTTGCCCATAGCAGGCTAGGCAGAGGAAACCTGGGAAGGTAGAGTAGGGTAGGCCGAGTTTTGAAGTATTAGATGTTGAAAGGCGGAACTCAACACCGCATTTTGCTTCGTTACCCAAGCAAGAAAAGAAAAATAGTAAACGCAACAGGTTGGAAGTTCGCTTTCTACTCGAGAAAATAATTGGCGCTTCGTTTTCTCAGATTACCCGGCTGGGAATAAAGCGTGAAGCTAAGTAAGCAAATATGTATTGTTTAGTAATGAGATATTTAAATAAAAAAAGAAATTATATAATTAAAAAAGGAACAAAAAATAGACAAATATTTAATTTCATATAACCTGAACATTATTATATCTAGACTATATTTACAATATGAACACAATAGAGAAACCAACATACAAACTAATACATTTTTAGGCAACTCACTAGTGGCGGAACTTAACGCCGTATTTTGTCTTTACTAGATCGGAGAAATTAGAATCCACAACCGTTGCGTTCAGAGTCAAATAAAGATTGAGGAATCAAATATGAAACAAAAACAACTCTAGTAGCCTTATAACGTCACATTACAGCACACTGTCAACTAGTAATAACAGAAAAACTTTTGTAAATAATATAAATTTACTATTCAAATGTTCAATACATTACTTCTTAATAATGTTGATTATTAGGCAATAAATATATTTCAATTAATAAAAATTGAAATTTAAACAAAAAACTAAATACTTTTTAATACATATATATATTTATTCAAATTCTGTTATTGTTATTAAACAAGACTACCATATTGGTATATTGCTTAATGTATGTACTGCTAACAAGAGTAGTTGTGGACTCGATCAACTGTTTTGTCTGAATGTTATTTTAAATACATTTGTTTCCTCGAATCATACATATAATTTCTTTACATACACAAAACATACAAAGCTAAGTGTTAATTTAACAAGTGATCAACGCAAAAGAGATTCTACACGTAACCCTCAAAATGAAAATGACAATTATAACTTTAGATTTTGCTAAAAAATAAACCATAAAAAGTCTATTCAATGATTCTATGGATAATATTCCATTACATTTTTTTAAAATACATCTCTTCGTATTTCTGAGGGTGTCTTATAAACTATATGACATTATAATTTGAACATAACAAAAATATGGCAACTTTTCAAAAATAAAAAAAAATGCATAAGCTCCCATACATTGGGGTTTTTTTTTCATTAAACTACATAATATTGTTAAATACATTATTATTTACAATTTATAGTCAAAATTGTTAAAATACTAATCGGCACTTTAAATAACAATTTATAATTATTAGTAACATACATAAATATTTCATTAAAATACAGTTTCACCACTGGCTGAGTCCCACGACAGCCTCTCATCTTCCAGACAAGCTATAATTGATGTTTTCACAGAACTTGAATATCAATATCTAGAAGATATACGTGTGTCACATGCATTTCATTTTTACATACTTATTTGTAATTTAGAAATGTAACAAACTAAATATGTATCATATGAATTGTTACCTACTACTATTGTTGACTAATGAGAAAATTATTCTTGAAAATATAATAAACAGTTGTTTTTCTTTATCTTCTATGTGTAAGATAGCATTAATTAAATTACTACCTGAAACTTTATTCGTAACCGGTGAAACTGGCCCTACGGCTTGTCTTTATAAAACACTCTCAAGCTATAGATCTGAGATCGATCTTGAGATCCCGTTTTCGTTCATATATTAAATACCTATAAACATAAAATACTAAAATTCCGAATCCAAAAATGTATTGATTACCTTTACACAAAACAATATTATTTATTTAACTGGGCTGATATGTAGAAAATGTGTTTCAAATAACATGTTTTTTATATTAAAAAAATACTGTCAACAAAAGAAGAATATTCTGATGTATGTATGGGTGGACCTTGTAGTTATACAGCTCCTATTATTATATTACAAATCATATTTTAACAATTTTTTTAATTTTACTAATTAAAAAGAAATATTTTTTCAAAAATAAAGGAAATGAGAAAACAAATTAAAGCCATATTTGATAGCGCTTAATAATATTGAAATGAAAAAACAAACATATTATAATAATATTACAATACATATTTTAAAAAAATAATACAAAATAATTAAAGCAGCAATTCTAACTGGTTGACTATTCTCAACTACCAAATAACTCAATATAAAATATTTGTTTGAGAGCAATTATTACATTTGAACCTATGATCTATCCATTTATACTTGGCAGTTACAAAAAATATATAAAACACTAACATTAGTCTAAATATTTACAGTAAAATAGCTTATACCAACAAAAAAATAAGGCACCAAATGGCATGACATCCGCCATCTTGTTTTAGACAGAACAGATAAAACAAATATTTACATTAATTAATAAATTTGACATGGCACCGGAAAAATAAAGATTCTTTTAATATTAAACTATATAAAATAGCCACTTAATTATAAAAATAATTTTATACATTAATTTATACATATTTATTTGTCACTTATAAAAAATTTAATGTCATCATAAATCAGTATAAATTACCCATTTCTATATAACCTTTCATACACACTAATTCAATAACATTATTCATTATTAATAATATCAAATAATCTTGATACTTGGCTATATTGTCACTTATGAATTAACAAGTCCATACAAAATGTACAATTTCGTGAAATTCTTTTTTTTAGCTTAATGTTACGTCCTGAATATAGCACGATAGACAGATGAAACGTAGTAATAAGACACTCCTGTCAAACATTGTCCAACTTTCGAGACATTGCGTGTTGAATAGCGAAACTCAAAGCCGCGCCTTGTCTTGTTACCAAAGTGAGGGAATGGACTCATTCGCATAAGGGATCGAACTCTATACAACCATATCCTTTAGTCAGAAGGTATTCTACTGTGCGCCAAATGGCCTTAATTTTTATATATAACAATAATCTCAAAACTTGGCGAGAATGTCACTTATAAATCAACATATGCATCAAAATGTACAAGTTTGTTACTTTTGTCACACAAATTCACTTTAAATGATCACTTTTACACGTAAACTTCGTTGTCGTCGTTCAATCTGATGGCATTATCGTTCGCCGCTAGTTTCAACAGTGTTTTCTTTATTCTTAAAGCTGGTAGTCGTACGGAAGCATTTTGATGCCAACATTCTCTCATTAAATTCGCCATTCCCACCATTGTCTGTAGAAAATGCAACTTTTAGTTAAAACCAATTTTTATCATCGATATTCCTTTATGCTACGTTAATACACATCTTCTGTACAATTCATATAATATATATATAAAAAGAGAAAACATTAAATATTTAATTTCCCCAAGCGGGAATCGATTCCACAACCGTCGTGTCAACAGTCACACGCTTGTGTCCCGACGCCACGACGGGCCGTATTATTATGATGATTTCGAAAGGAACAAATGATTAGTATGTTACGTATGATACATAAAAATATGATGGAATGATAGCAGGTTTGATTTCCAGAAGACAAAAAATTATAATAAGACTAACCGGATGTCCATCATCAGGCGGCTCGGGCCTAGCATTGTCCACACACACAATCTTCCTCATTTCTTCAAAGCTGGGGTCGGCTGGGGCCAGCTCACTGAATGGGGGACGGTGGTCTCGAGCAGGGGACACTCGCCTACACACCTCCCATAGCACTAGAGATAACGCGTATATATCGCATTTGCGGTAAGATTCGAAGCATTGGAGGTTCATACTGGAAGATATAATACAATAAACATGAAAATTTAGAAAATATTATTGTAGTAACTCAAGTTTTAATACAATTGTTATAGAATATTGATTATATTTTTAAGGATAACTATTGTTCATTCACTTATTAAACATATCATGTACAATATAAGAAGGCAAGTCTTCTCAACTATATAGCAGCAAATAGAGCATAATGTCAAGAGAGTAAATGAAAATGATTACTGGTAGTTATCCACCACTAAGAAACTAACCTACAGTTTGATTTCATTGTAAATGCAAAACTTTTAGAAAAAAAATCCAGACTTAGGCAAAAAATCAACATCACCCTTGTGTCGCTGCGCCACTATGACCTTTTTTACTTATAATTTAATAAAAAATGTAAAACCCACCTCTGGTCAAGCACTTCCGGGCTCATATATCTCTTCGTCCCTTGCCTGGGGTTCTGCATGAGGTTGTCGGCAACATGCTGTCGGGTGACCGCGAGCCCGAGGTCAGCTATACAACATTCGCCATTCACTTTCACCAGGATGTTCTTGGATTTTATATCTCGGTGAGCTATCGCTGGTTTACCCTGAAAACGTTTGGAATTTATTAGTATTTTTTTTTTTATTTCAGTAAAGAAAACTAACATTTTCTTAACTATCCATTTAAAACCACATTTAAAATGTTGTTTTATTATATGTAGGGAATTAGAGATATCGAAGCCGTCGTGAACGACACAAGGGTGTGACGGTAACGCGACGGTTGTGGGTTCGATCCCCACACCAAGAAAAGAAATATTTATTTACGTTTATATTTCCATTCCTTCGCTCTGGTGTCGGGGCAAAGCGCGGCGTTGAGTTCTGCCACTCAACACGCAATGCCTCCAGAATTCGGCAGTAAGTGGGGAAAGAAGTGTCTTACCGCTAGGTTCCCTCTGCCTACCCTGCTGTGTGCGGGATACAGCGTGAAGCTAAAAAAAGAGAATAAACGAATCTTGGAACAAGACGTAAGTTTGCCAATACCAAGAAGAATTTAATTTCTCCTCGTGGAAATTGAACCCAAAACCTGTCAGCCATACTATATTAAAAAAGAAAATAAGATATAAAATTTACCTGTGTCCCATGTATGTCCGTATGTAAATGCAATAACCCGTTAACAGTGGACAGACATATTAACATCATTTGATGTCTCGTTAACGTTGTTCTGCTGAGGTGCTCATACAGTGAACCGAGTGGATGGAAGTGTGTTATAAGCCAGAGCTAAAAAAAAAAATATTTAAATAAAGGAACTTTTATGTAAATATGCACTTAACTCTCCACTCTATTTTCGAGACATTGCTTTGTTAAGTTTCATAACTCAACACCACATTCTTTGTTATCAGAGGTGGGAAATAACAATAGTTCATTACACATGCTATGCTACGACAGTCCTGCATTTGACGTAATTATATTTTTTTAAATTGAGAAACAATAATAATAAAAACTATACATAATATTAATACAGTTAAAATAACGTTTATAAAAATAGTGTTGTGGGTTCAAGTGCCCATTCACATGAAAGAACAATTTTATTCTAGTGCAGCGTTATGTTGCCCGCCTTCACTTGTAATGTCTTAAAAAATAATTAAAATATAACAATACCTGCGTACAACTATTCCGGCTAGTCATATCACTACCAACGTATGCCAATATATTATCATGTCGCAGCATCACTGTACTGTAGATCTCAGTTTCTCGTCTCCAGCTTGCCTCGTCACGAGAGAAAAAGATTTTGACTGCAACACTGTCCGCGTACCAGGAGCCGCGCCATACTTCGCCGTAGCGACCCTAGATTGGAATAAATAATAATAATTCATTTTTTAGCTTCACAAGCTGAATACCGTTTGCAAGGTAGACAGAAAGAGCTTACTGTAGTCTGTTTTTTGTCCGTATATAAGTCATTGTTTATTGAGTAGGAATCAACGCCGCGCTTTTCCAAGCAGAATGGGGAATTAGAAAAATTTATTGCCCCAAGTGTTTGAACCTACTACCATTGCATTACTTTCATTTTCATTTCTTCGCTCTGGTGTTGTTCCGCTACTCAACACACAATACCTCTAGTATTCGGAATAAATTCCTCTGCCTACCCTGCTACATGCGGGATACACCAGGGCACTATATACAATTTTCAACATCAAAAAAAATCTTCATATACCTTTCCAATCCTCTCAATAAGTGTAACTTGTTTGGCCAGTGTCCGTTGTACCATTAGTGGTAAGCCCGACCCTGAGCCGCTAGTGACCGAGCACTCTAAATACTCGCGGAGTGTCGAATCACCGGCAGGCACCGCTTGGAGGCCAGTCTCGCGCCCTTGTGAGCTTTCTACACCTGGAAATTTATGAAAAATAGGTTTTNTGCCTGTATCTTCTCATGAGCTCAACCATTTGAACGGGCTTTTTTCAAGTCAAAATTGCACATTTTTTTTTGGTTATTTTGTTTTATATTTTTTTTCTACTTTTATGACATGTCCAAGTAAATGTTAAGCATTTTTATGGAATAAAGATATTTTGACTTTGACTTTGACTTTGAGTATAATGTGGGTTATATTTTTTTTGTATAGTAAGGAAGCCAATGACTTGATTCTTTTTCCACATAGAATGGAAGCAGATGAAACCTACTGTTAAGACACTCCCTTCCCAATGCACTGCAATCTTAGACTTAATGGCATAGCTAAATTTCTCGCTACTAAAGTAAAAATTTAAAACAATATATTCCTCCCAGTGGGAACCAGATGCCATGCCGCTGTGTTACGAGAACCTCTTTTTTAGGTAAAATCCTGCGCATTTCTTACTTAACAAGCAAATATTAAAAACGATAACATTTACCTTCATAATATGCGGTGGTGAGGTGGGCACTGTACAAGGGCGATGTGAAGTAGTTGGAATCCGCGCCCAGCTTGTGTGCCGCTCGGGACACTCGCAATCTGTAATTTAATAGGTAAATAGTATTATTTATATTATGAGCAGTGTTAAAACAAAAGCAAATGATTTTGTATGGTTGTTTGTAATATATAAATTTAATGCAAAATCTTTTTTTTATTTAAAAATATGTTTTAAATTTGAATATGTTATAGTAAAATTTTCAGTTAGATTTTACAGAATAACTGTACAAAATAATAAATAAAAAGTACACACCATGTGTTGATATTGTCATATAAAAACAGAAAAGTAAAACTTTCAGAAAAGTAAAACTTTCAGTCAAACACCCAAAACGAAAACAAAAAAAAAACACAAGCCACTACCATTAGTGATGGGAACTTGTCCATGTGTTGCTGTTACACTCACCTGTGCGCACGCCGCGCGAGCACCACGCACAACACTATGAGCAGGGCGGCGACGAGGGCGGCGGCGAGACAGGGCGCGAGGGCGGGCGGCGCGGGCGCGTTGGCGGCGGGGTGCGCAGGGGCCTCAGGGCCGGCGGCGTCCTGGCTGAGGACGGGGAAGTCCCCTGCGTTGCACAGGTCGCCTTGACAGCAGGTTATGTTGAACTGGGTTAGGTGACGTTTTGTTGGGCTAGAATGTCATAGTAAATATGTTATAAATATTTTATATCGAGGGCATTGTCTGAACAGCATCTAACAATGATATTGTATTCCACCACTAAATATACAAACTTTTCATAAGTGGGCAGGCACAGAGTTCTCACTGCCTATATATAAAATAATTGTAGGTAAATCTCACGTTCCACTTTTCAAAAGTGCTTACAACAGTCTATTTGAATAAAGAATATTGTGAATTTGAATTTCAACTTAGCATTCACCAGGAAGGTAGAACATATAAGTTAATTTACTCTCTACTTTCCATCTACTTAAAGTAATTGTAATAACATCTAAAAGTTAAAACTTACAGAATGATGATGTATACAGCATAATGCCTATCAAAAATATGAATAATAGTCCACTTAACTCAACTCACCCATTCGTTGCTTGATTAGTTCTGCAAGTGAACTGATAATGGTCCCTCTTTGAGGAGCATCCTCGGGAATGTTGCAGGGTTCCATCTGGAGCTCGGACCGTGGATTTGAAACAGTAGAGGGCTGAATCACACTCTTGATGTGTGAATGTTTCATCTTCATCATCACAGTTTGGTGATTCACATTGATGACATTTATATCTAAAACATGAAAAAACGAAAATTATGGAGTAAACTTAACATTTTCAACATACTTCTATTACATTCACCCTTTTCTAGTTTCACTGTTTACCCTACATAGCAAGGCAAGTAACAGAACATATTGTTCAAGAGAGTTGTTTTAATCAATGCCTTTATGAATGGCCAGAGTGAGGAAAAATGCTGTACAGGTGCACCACAATGGCCTCTTCACCTGTTGCATGTATATAAAAGAATTTATATATAATATCTATGATCTAAATTGCATTCATAATTGTATGTTATATGTATAATAAAACAATATTTTTCAAAACATCAACAGGATATACTCGCTTGAATGACCAGGAAAAAGTTGTTTTGAGATGACTATTGTAAACACATTACCTTTTTTGATACTTCCTCCTTTTAAGCAGCACAAGAAAGTAAATAACATTAGATAGATTGTATATAATAAAATAAATTTAATAATGGAAATGCAAGTACAGATTCAACATTTTTAAAACTATTAAAATCTCACCTTGGATTCTGTACCATGCTTTTATCAATGTTAAACTGATCATCTCTAAGTTGGTTGTCTGTCTGTGTACTTTGATTCCCATCATCTTCCAGATTGTCCAAGCCTGGAAGCCCTGCTGTAAATAAAGTATAATATTAGTATGTACTTTTTAATACCAATATTGTAAAGCTGAAAAGTTTGTTTCACTAATCCTATACTTTTATACCATACAATATACAGTATGATCGACAAATCATGGCTATAATGAAGTTAATTGTAGACGGCTGCGCAGATTTACCACTCATTGTTCACTATTGAAATTTGTTATCAAATTTAACACTGATAACACTGACAACACATCAATGATTATTTAGATTTTTTCCTGAGTTTAACTATATGTAACAGTTCAGAAAACCTAACTTCAAGATGGCTATAGTAAGTAGTAATGGCTACTTTGAAGTTAGGTTTTCCTTTATGTGACAAATAATCTTAAATATCTATTAAAATTATTTATATATAATGTGGCAATTAGATTGATAAATTTATATTCTACATAGTACTTGCATACAAATAAAGGATACAAAAATCATTGAAATAATATTTTTTGAGTTATATCCTATAACAATTTATTTACTAATTAGTAATATCAAATACCTACAACAAATATATTTAAGTTTGATTGACTTTGTATGATTCATAGTATAAATTAAAGTACACTTTTGTAAGATGTTTTGTATTAGTTCATAACCTAATTACAAATATTCAAAAATCTTGTTATTTAATTGATAAAAGGTTCCTATAAATATAAATTACATAAAAATTTAGGAATAAATTGATTTACATATTTATTAGCCTTGAAAATTGAAGGTTCACAAAATTATTTTTACTTATTTTTTATTATCAATTTGTAGTCTGGTTTTACATGTTTTTCTTTTTGTTAAAGTATATTTGGCATGCTGCTGTTTATTTACTAATTCAAACATACATTTAATATATAAGTTATTCTAAATAAACTAGGTATGTTATGTTTTGGACATATCGATATTTACTATTAATAATATTAACATCATATTTTATTGATAAGAAAAAATATATCAAAAATTTAAGAGATATACATATAAATTTAATAAACACTGCGTAAGCCTGGCGTCTTATGAGAAAACAATAATAAAAACTCTTGACAAAAAGTGATCTAAAGAAGCTAAGTAATTTTCTCGAGCTCCCTTTGAGATATAATTCAAAACTTTTATGGTTGACAGATTTCATAGTTGCACTGATTTTAAAACATTTAATATCTTTATAACTTACCTCGACAAGCATTTAAAAGTAAAAAAGTGAACAAGTATCGCACTATGACAACGTCCGCCATTCTTCATTCATCATAACAATGCACAACTGGTCAAAAGAGGTACATTTTATAAAGGTCATAAATTTATAAGATTAGATTCTGTTTAAATATACAATTTAAATTATTTTATCTTAAAATAAAAATAAAATTTAATCTTTTAATATTGTAGACTCTAATCTATAATAATAATGAATCTAAGCGATTAACTTCCGGTCAGGAACGTAAAGGATGCGTTCACAATTACTCCTACAACTTCACATAATATAAAATATAGTACTTTAGTTTAAAGCATTATTAAAGGAATAAAAATATTCTTCTTTCTTTTACTCTAATTACAGAATATGATAAAATAATTATCATATAACTTAACTTTATTATATTCACAACTTCAAAATAGTTAACATTATAGTTTTTTATTCATCAATGATTTATTCGAGTATCCGATTGTAGCTGTTGATTCAAATCGAATAATGTCGGTTGAATGTTGATTTACTTGATTTTGTTAAAGGAACATATTGTATATTTGCAAGTTATTACTATATTTATTGTTCTTTCTGTACAATTGTTATAATTTTCTTACTTTAATCAATATAGTAAAAATGCCACGCACAAAACGCCCTTTACGAAAACAAGAGAAAATTTGTGAAGACGATGATACTTTGAAGAAATTAAACAAATTAGGTAACATTTTATTATTTTCACATTTTCGATCTAATAATTATCACAAATATAAAAAAATCCCTATACAATTTCTCATAATTATAAAAAAAAACTAAATTATTTCGTATTATTTTCAAGTGATTGACCAAAAAAAGAAAATCGACGCACGCGCTCATATGGAGTTAAGAAACCTCGATATAGCCTTTAAAATGCTGGGCTCTATCAGCAGAAATTATATAAATAAAACTGTCGGCGAATTGGTAAGTATTAGAGCTTTCAGTTATTTTAAAATAAAAAGTACTCTTGTAACAATGTTATCAAAACATCATAAACATTTCATTTTTTAAATCATTACTTTAAGCTGATAAACTAAAAGAATACATTAATAAAATATTATGTGGAAGGGTCAGGAGTTACATAATCATTTCAATATGTTTATATTTATAAACAAATGTATTGTATACAAATTTAATTAGGTTCAAACACAAACAACTTATATGAACTTAATTTGGTTATTTTGTTTTTTTTTGTACAGTTTTAATGTTTAATGATGAAAAAACCAAGTCAAGTGCTTTGATGTATTAACTAGAGCTTTAGCAATAAACCTACACTTTAAAATTGCTTAGTATTACAGAAGTATTATTATTATTCTTTAAAAAGTATATCATTAACAGTATATTTATTATTTTTGTTAATTTAGAAAAATGAACTGTTTTTCAAAGAACCACCTAGTACTAGAAGATCTAGGACAAGAAATTCAGCTCAATCAGCATCACATGACGATGGTATGATTATTTCTATACTTTTATTATTCTTATGTATATTAAACTAAAGAGCAGCTTTTTCATTCAATTTAATGAAAAATAATTTAAATTTGTAATTTCTTTTAGTTAGTTAATATTTTTCATAAATGCAAAGTAGTTTTATAATGGAGCCTTTATTATCTTGGCTTTTTAGTTAACTTTAGAATACCTCTAAGGTCTTCTAAAGTTATTAAATGCAGATTTAGAATTATAAATTAGTGTTTCATTTTATTACACTGGATTATTTAACTAATTATGTAAATAGAGGATTGAATAAAACACCATTTTAATTTTTAAAAAATCTTCCTGAATAGAATAATAAAAAGAAATTTCAATCAAAACAATGTTTTGCTTGTAAAACTTCCTAACATAATTATATTTTTAATTTTACTTATATTTATATTTTATGTGATTTGTTTTTATTACTAAATATTGTTTTCTAATTTCATTTATTTTTATTTGGCACTGTCATATTTTATCCTTTATTACACAATGTTTCATTGCACTGATAATATGAGTATAGCATGTTTAATAATAAAGTACCTATTGAAATATAATAAAAATCTTAAAAATTTAAAAAGTTAAAAAAATAACCACACTTAGATATATCAATTAGTATTAAACAAGTGGATACACAAACTTTTACCTTTTAATCTCTCAAACTGAAACATGCATTAGAGTATCCCCTATACTTCCTGATGAATGCACCAACCAACAACCTCTTAAATAAGACAGACTATTAACACACTTTACATAAAACAATAAATTATTTAAGAAAAAACACAAACAAAAACGGCATGAATGTGTAAGTCTTTCTGTGGTATAATACAATTTAAAAATAGATATTGATGGAACTGATTATTTTTAACATTTTGAAAGTGATTATCCACACTTAGGAAAGAGAAATATCTAAGAAAACAGTCACAACAACACTACTGTTTTCTCTAAATATTGCAATATTTCTTATTATGTTGCTATTCAATATTATTTTATTATTAATCATGCCCATATCATCTAACATTTACATACAACTCAACTAACTTGGGTGGCTTTCTGGGCTAGGGTACCTAACGGAGAACTCGTCCCAGGGCTCCGGTGAACGCGGCGTTAAGACAGTGCTAGGTGAGTATTTTGTGCTTTCTATTCTTGCTTTTTACTGTCTTTTTATGTCTTTTTATCGTGCCATTTTTTAGTATCATTACTTTAGTTTTTTTTAGGATTATTCTTTTATGTTTCTTAGTTTATTATTAATTATTTTTGTAGGCCAATTTTAGGCAATTAGATTTAGAATTAGTCATTTAAATGGAACCATTAGGTAAGAATATAGCTTTGTAAATATAATAATATTCATTTAAATATAGATTTAAGTATTTCATTTAATGATAATCTAGAGAACCGTGACCTAGTGACACAATCACTCTGTACTTCATTTTTAGCTAATTATGTGGTGATTGATGGAAGATATTATCTTCATACATTTATGGGATATTCATCAAATAAAATTTGAATCTCCAACTTGGTGGTCGCTGTATCTTTATAGCGTTACGAAAAATATAAAGGATATATATTAAAATGATGAGGCCGTCGGGGACCAGGGCCACAAGCGTGCGGCTGTAAATGCGGTTGTAGGTTCGATTCCTGTACTCTGGGACCGTATCTCTTTTACGTTTAAGTTGGTGTAATAAAATATAAAATAAATAATAATAATAAATATTTGTTTTTTTTTTCATGTCCCAGCTCCACCATCATCTAGTCGCACCCATAGGTCTCGTTCGGCGGACACTTCTCGTCTCACAAGTACGACGGCCACAAGCAGCCGAACTGCCAAAGGGCAGAGACGACGTTCCCGCTCAGTTTTCAGAACACCCGCTTATAACAAGCAGGCGGCGGTGAATTACCCCGTTATTACGCCTAAGGTCAGTTTTTTTTATATTCACGTTGTTTTCTTCTTCTTCTTCTTCCTGGCATTAATCCCGGCTATTACCAGGGTCGCGTAGAGGTCGCGCCCCAGAAACTGGTATAGCAAGGCACCTGCGTCCGACATAGTTCTTAGGCCGGCGCGTAACGTGGCCAAACCATCTCAAGCGACGCTCTTGGAGCTTATCCGCTACGTCACGGACCCCAAGACTACCTCGAATGAATGTGTTGCGTATGCGGTCAGACCGCGTTACGCCGCACATCCACCTCAGCATCTTCATTTCCGTGACGTGAAGCTCCTGAGTGTGCCGAGATAGTGCTGGCCAACATTCGCTTCTGAATAAAAGAACCGGTCGGACGATGCTCTTGTATATCAGCCCCTTGAGCTTGGGCGGTATTCTGCGGTCGCAGATCACGCCAGTGACCTCCCGCCATTTGGCCCAGGCAGCGCTTATTTGGCCATGGACATCGTGATCGATGCCTCCAGACTCGTGCATAACGGATCCAAGGTACCTGAACTTCTCCGACTTAACGGCTGGCTCAGGACCTATAAGGATGGTGCTCGAGTCCGGGCTCCCGCAGGCCATGTACTCTGTCTTCGACACGTTTACTTTAAGACCGCCGTTCTCAAGCGTACCCTTCCAGAGGTTCACTTTAGGCTCCAGCGTCAGTCGGTTCTCGTCAATGAGTGCTATGTTGTCGGCATACATTATCAGCCATGGAGGCTGGTACTGGATGTGAGCCGAGACAGTATCGAGCACTACATTGAATAAGAACGGACTAAGAGCCGAGCCCTGGTGAACCCCCACTGTAATCGGGAAGGGATAGTGTAGCCAACAGCAGTCCTAACCATAGAAACGGAATCGTGGTACATGTCTCTGATAATCTCAATATAGGCCTCAGGGATCCCTTTGGATCGCAATGAACACCAGATACACTGACGAGGCACACAGTCAAAGGCCACATGCAGAGCTGTCCTTTTTTCCCTGTATGCCTCCATCAAAGTTCTGAGAGGAATAAATGGCGTCCATGGTGCCCGATCCTGGCTGAAATCCACATTGAGACTCAGAGACAGTACACTCTCGGCGGAGCCTGAGGTCGATCGTGCGCTCGAAGAGCTTCATGGCCCCATAACTACCACAATCTTGAACGCTGTATCTGCACAAAACCAAGTAGGCAGAGGGAACCTGAGAACCTAGTGTTAAGTCACTCCAATTCAACCCATACTACAACTCGGTCACATTCGTTCCACACTTTTCGTCGAATTCTGGAGGCACTGAGTGTTGAATGGCAGAATGAAAATATAAGGTAAGTTTATATTGAAATATATTTGTTTAGATGTTTTTTTTAGAACCTGCACCGTTGTCACCCTCATAACGTCGTAATCAACGAAAAGACCTATCTGTCAACTATTCTTCTATTAGCAAGAACTAATATGTACGAGTATGTAAAGTACGGACTCAGAGTCGTTTCAACTCTGAAGTTAGAGGTATGAGAGATACACAGGATTCATTCTTAATTTTAATTATTTTCTTCCCGAGTGTACAATGGGGAAATGTTAAAAATGCCTAACTTCACGGCGGCCACGACTAGTCGATCGTACTGCAGTTTTGTAGATTGATATTTTTTTTCTTGTTTTTTAAAGGTGAACCCACGGGCTCCTCTCACGGTGCTGCGTCAGCCTCGCTCTGGGGAGATGGTAGTGTCCATGACCGGATCACCCGTTATGGTGCCCAGTATATGCACGTAAGTTGAAAAAAATATTATTAGACGCTTATAGCCTATATCTATACTAATATTATAAAGCGGAAGATTTTGTTCGGTGGATCGCGCTGATCTCAGGAACTACTGGTATGAATGGAAAAAAATATATGTGGATGTGAATACCATGTCTTGATGTGTGATCACATATATGGATGTGTGGTCTCATCTTTGATTGTGTGATCTCATGTGTGACTAATTTAATAAAATTATTTTTTTATTTACTATCATTATTTACGAATTAATACAGAGAGGACCAAGAACCCGGTTACAATTTGAAAGACATTATAAGTATGTAAGAAACTTAATTTCTTCTTTCCACATTTTGTAGTCTCACTCTGTATCCCACACACGGCAGGAGAGAGTCATTCTAGGAACCCAGTTTTGAAGCACTGCGTTTCCCGTTAAGACTGTCGGTTCCTTACTTTCTACTGAGGAATTGCGTGTTGAGTTGCGTGCGTTTACTCAATGCCGCGCTTTAACCTTTTTACCAGAACGAGGAAATGAAAATATTAAATATTTCTCTCTTATTATCGCCTCTTTCTCTAGCTTCAGTGGCAATAGTTCCTACCCTAGGTGGGGTCTTTATTTTTAAATAAATTTAATAAATTTAATTAAATTGTGCAGAATGCAACCACATGAAAAAGCAAATTGCAACATCCTTCTCAACGATGGCACAATGCTGTCCCTGCAGCCCAAAGAGCTTCGACAATCACAAGCTTACATCCCATTCTCATTAATGGATACGGCAGTATTAGATCAATTGAATACATTGAAAAGTAATTTGGAAAAGGTTCTCAAGCTGGGGAAGGAAGTGAAGTATAAGGATTGACTGTGTCAATGATATTGTTAGTGTCAAGAGAACTTTGTAACTTCAAAGCAAATGCTTTATTTAATTTGAATACGTGAGAGAAATTGTTCTCCATTTAGAAGAATTATGGTTGATAGTGTTAGTGACAGTGTTAGTTTTATAAGAACTATGTTTAATGATGAATATTAATAAAAACATTTATTGAATACATAAAAGAGTAATTTGAAGAAAATTTATGGCTGAGGAAGGGAGTAAGGAATTGTCATTTAATTGTTATATTATTGTCATTTAACAACTAACACTATCATGTTATTTGTTAAAACACTGTGGGAAGGCAGTATTTTAATTGGATTTTTTTTTGACATGCAATCTCCTATATTGTATATTTATAGTGTAATATTTTCTGTAAAATCTTCATGTGTTCTCCATAAAACGTGACGTTGGCGAAGTGATAAGTGCTCAACTGGCACGCTCGAAACGCCATAAACTAAGAACTGAACTGTACTGAACAACACTGTGAATCCCAAGCATACATACCCTTTTCATTTATGGACACCAGTGTTTCAAAGCAATTGGGGAAAATTCCAGTTGAGTACTATTGGATTCAGAAAAGGAAAAGTTTTGCAGTTTACAAAGAAAACAAAAAAATATCCATAGTGATAGTAATAATTTTAGTGTTAGTTATACTGTCACTACCATCACTGCATCTTTCTCACTATACAGGTGGAATGAATTAATTAGTTAACTTAATTGTATTGATTTGTACATTTATCCTTTTTTTTAGCGTCATGCTGCATTGCGCATGTAAGCAGAATAAGCAGAATGGAATCTGGTATTAAGATATTCTGTTCTGTCCAGAGACCAAGAGAGTCTTTGCACTGTTTTTCTGCTTAAAATGGGATACAGTATGAAGTTCAAAAAGTATTTGTTTTTTATGAGAATAATGAATGTTTGTGAATGTTGACCTCAATTATTATTGTTATGGCTGTTTGTGTGTTCCTCTAATTTTTAATTTTATGTATTTTTTTTTATTTTAAGACTTGGTGATGTGTTCTTTAATGATATAATGATTTAATGTTTGCTAAATAATTAGAATACAATAACGTAATTAAATATAATATTGCATATATTTTTATAGTTTTTCTTTGTCATATATTTTTTTACTATAAATATTGTAGGAGAATTATGAATGTTCATTTTACAATTTAGAATATCGAAACAGTTTTTATGTTTTTGTTTAACTATAATTCTTACCAAAGATTTTTTTGAGGTATTTTGAGGTTAAATCTCAATCATTTTATTTCACATAAATTTTGAAATAGTTTAAAATTTGTCTATTTCATCAAGTTTCGTAGTTAATATTATCTTTTTATCAGAATAAATAATAAAAGCTTATTAGGCATCTAATATTTTATTACTGTCCAAACTTTTGCATTAAAAAACCTTTTACTCACTTTATAATAATGAGTAGTCAAGATATCAAATATGGTATAGAAAAAAAACACTACATGGTAAAATCCCAGTGCATGTACTGTACTAAAAAGAATATGATTTTTGACAACATCAATAGCTGTGCTTAGCAAGTGTTTGCTCTACTTCTTTAACATATTTCTCAGATACCTTCTGCTGTCTCATCTCGGACACCTAAAAAAGAGTTATTTTAGTTATCTATTATAAACTATCTCAAAATATTTATAATGAAATTTTATATTAAAATTTATATTACATTACGATTTTACTTAAGTAGACTAGGCCTAAGGAACCTTATATGATGTTTCCCACACACCGCCCAACTTTCAGGACATAGTCCGGCGGACGTGTTGAATGGCGGAACTGAACGTTGTGGTTGATGTTTTTATCAAAGCTAGAATATTAATATAATTCATTCTCCAGAGTGGAAAATGAACTCACAATTGTCGCTTTTACAGTCGACATACTGCTGCCATTGCGCCACGATCGCGATTGCAATAAAAACCATATTAATAAAAGTATGAGAATGAGAAACTAATCCAATAAATTTAGGGAAATGGGAACAATTTTTTGTTTCCATGGGCATGGGAATAGGGGGGGGTGGGGGGGAGTGGTATTAAATATAAATAATTAACCTTAGGAAAACCATCTATGAACAACGAGTCGTAACGAAGTTGCAAGCGGCAGCTGGTGTCAAAATATGACAACAATCTTTAACATCTCTTTTCTATTCTTTTCTATTACCTTTTGTTTGATAACTCTCCTCTCATACTTCTCCTGCTGTTCTTGCTCCATGCGGAGGGCGACGCCTTCGTTGTGGACCTTCTCCCGCAATTCAGCGCTGAAAATTATGAAATAACGTTATCAGTCACCTGTATTTAGAGATAAACGCATATGTTATCATTAGATAAAATATTGTTATTAATACGGAAGTAGTGGAATTTGTATAGAAGAATCTTTTTGATGTTAGGTTTTTAGACAACGTTCTCCATTTTTTATTTTTTTATTTAATAGATACGATCTTCATTTTTAACCGACTTCTAGAAGTAATGCTATTTGACTATTTTTTTATGTTTGTTACCTCAGAACCTTTGACTGGGTAAACCGAATTTAAAAATTATTTTTTTATTCGAAAGCTGGTGCTTTCAGTTTCCCATATTATTGTTATTCATGTGAAAATCACGTAAGTATTAAATTTGAATTAAGTATGTGCGGGACAAATGAAGGAATAACGCCAATCGACTTCGATTATTCTTTTTTTATTGGAAAGGACTTTTAGGGTTGTCTGATGAGAGTTTGGTTAGGTTCTGATGATTATGGGATCCGGTTGAAATCGTTTTTTTTTAAATATAATATTATGCCCACTTTGCAAATGACGATAAAATAATTACGATAAATCAATATAAATTAAACACACTCTTATTTTTTATATAACTTTTGATAAGTGATTAGAGAAAACACCGGGTTCGGTTACTAGAGGGCAAGTAGACGTATCTTTGGATCATTCTAATTAAATACTTAATTATAATTAAACAATCACCGAGTGCGTTCTTTATCGTTGATCTGCTTCATAATTTCTTGTCGGTGACGTTCGACGCGGGCTTTGCGTTTCTCTTCCAACTAAAAAATAGACACAAGACGTACATTCTTAGTTTAAAAGTACATCTAAAAATTTTTTACAGAAAAACACTTATCAAAATAAATAGGCCAGTCGTGGCGTAGGAGCATTAGTGTTAGCTACAGGTTGTGGATTCAATTTGCACCTAAGGAAACGTTATAATTAATATTTTCATTTTTTTCTTCGGTAACTAGGCCAAATGCGGCGTTGAATTCCGCCACTCCGTGCAATGCCTCTAGAATTCGGCAGAAAGCGGAAAACGGAAGTGTTTCAATGGAAACGTACTGTCTTAAGACCGGATTCCTAGGTTCCCTCTGCCTACCTAGCAGAGAAGGGTTGTGTAGGATATAATGTGAAGCTAAAAAAGTATAATATTAAAATTTGGGCTGCATTATAAAGTGTATGAAATAAGTAGGCACCTGTTTCTCTTTCTGAATGAACTCCTCATTCTGTCTCGCCGCGTTGTTGAAACTTTGCTCATCTTTGGCTATTTCTCGTGCTATGAGGCGATGGATGTCATTAATCTGAAAAATAAAACAGTTATTATTACTTTATCTAATTGGCTTAAAATATATATTAATATATTGTTTTCTACACATTTAGCTATGTTGTACAAAAGCTATTTTGTATTTCTAATATGTTGTAAAAAAAACTGCAATTATTATAAAAAAGTTCATATACTATTTAAGTAATATAAAAAAATAGAAAATAAAATGTGAATACCCAAGATAATACTTATATTATACTTACAATTATCTTTTTTTCCGTAAATATATAGACAGATAATATAAGTAGGCACCTGTTGTACTCTAGCTTCATGCAATCTCTTCATTTCCAAGTTACGTTTGATGGCCGCTTCCTTCTCCTTACGACGATACTCTCTTTCAACATCTTCTTGAATTTTCAGATTGCGAATTCTTTCCAATTCTTCTTTTAGCTCTTGTTCTGCCTAACAAATATTAAGCGTAATGAAAGGTGAGAACCATACCCTGTACCGCTAAGTATGTCTGTAGGGTTACCAAAACATTACATTTAATTATATTAATTATATTATTTTAATGAATTTGAATAAATAACGATTTCTTTATTTACTTCTGACAATGGAACATAATTATTACGTTCAATTATGTGCTCATTAATGCATTGAATGCAGCGTAGTGGAAGCCAATGCTACACTTTGTTCAATTAAATGACAGAAATATCGATATTAGAATTATTAACTTTACTCTGAATAAATATTCATTCAACCCACAAAATTTGATTTAATTAAGACAAATCTTATATAAATGATCCGGCGTGAACGAAAAGGCCACTCGTCAGCCGTCATACAATTTCTCGAAAATTAGTCGATGCGTGGGGAACGGAGTGTCTTAATTCCAGGATCCCTCTTCCTACCCCGCTGTGTGCGGCGCACAACATAAAACTAAATAAAGTACCTTTTGTGCCTTAGCAATGTGATCGATGCCCTTCTGCTTAGCGGCCTTTACTGCTTCAGCTTCAGCCCTGTTCTTTGCATCCCTTTCTTGCTTTTGTCTAAGAAAGTTAGCGATTCGTAGATCCATTATGCGTTCTTCTTCATTCTGCAACTGCTTGTAGTACAAAAGTTCGGCGTTACCTGTTATGTTATTAAATCATTTACTAATTTACTAAATTATTATTTTGGCAAAATGTATTTTTTCACGTTCTATTTCGGATATTGCTGCGCACCACAGATGTCTCATTACAATGATATAAAATCTATACTTTAAGTTTCTATCAGAGATACAGAGAACAGCAACAGTATATGAAACATGGTAGCTTCAACCTTAAATATAAATAGGCACACCTTGATCCAGTATTTCCTTCAGCTTGGCCTGTCTGCCGTGTTTCTCTTTTAGTTTATGAGCTTCATCGATTTGCATGGCAATGTTTGCTTGATTCACTCTAATACTCTCCTCCTCAATGCGCTCTGCTTCCATTATCTAGAAAAAAATAATGTAAATACATATATCTATTATTTCTTATCTTTTCCGAAAAAGAAAAGTACAACATTGTTCCATCCTCATTACTTTACCTATAGAGATACAGTAGAAACTCGATTATCCGGCTCTCAGCTATACGGATCCCCGATTATCCCGACTATCAACCGCTACAATTATTTTGTACAACCTACTACAATGGATCCAAGAAAATTTATATGTGTACGTAAATGCGTATTATTTTATTTGTCTATGAGGCGTATGTTGGAAAATGTTAATATTTTTTTAATAAACGTTGATATGTATTTGTTGCTTTTAATAGACGTACCTATCTATAACAATTTTGTTCTACATATGCACAAAAGCAAATTTTCTTTATACATTCGATTATCCAGAATTTCGATGGTAAATAAATGACTAATGACAACAATTAGTCCGGTTAATCGAGTTTCTACTGTAAATATAAGAACTGTAGTTTCTCTTTTTAGCTCAGCTTTACATTGGAAGCTGTAGCTATATTGCATGGTAGGCAACGCAACGAGGACCTAGTTCATCTAGTGTTAAGATATTCCGTCTGCGTTCTACGTGTGGAGTGGTGAATTTCTTAACCATTCTGTCTTATCAGAGTAGAAAAATAATTGACTCTCCTGAGTCACGAGAGATCACAGCCATAATCACCGCGTTTGACTATTAACGCTATAAATATGAAGTCCTCTCATGATGTTAATGATAGGTATGCATGGGCATTTAGATATACTTTCCAGGGGGGTCTGGACTTTAACTTTGAACAAACTTGTTACTTTGTATTGTTACCTAGGGTTACTTTTGGACACAAGATCATTCTGAGGTGCCCGGCCCCCTCTACTCTACGTCCATCTGGATATGTAAAATACACAAATAATATAACCAATGTCCTAATCGATAATAGTAACCTTAGCCGTTTCATGTGCTTTTATTTGTTCCTTTAAGGCCGATAGGTTTTGGAGTCGCAGTTGATGCCTTCTTTCTTCATCTTCTTCAGCTCTCTTAACTGCCGCTTGGCGATTCTCTTCCATTATCGCATCAAGTCTAAACAATAAGAAAACTTAAGGGATATTTCCTGATACTGATATTTATTATATATCGCACTTAATTTGTCATAAAGTGGCTATATACAGTCATTTTTAAACATTTATCGGGCATTTATAAGCAATATTTTAACGAATAATACGGGTGTAATATGATTTTTTAAATTATTTTTTTAATCCGAAATTACGAGTACTTTACCGTAGGTTCTCGAATCCAAAGGCGATAAAGCCGTTAAATATTAGTTTTACATGTAACATATTTATATTTTCACCTTCTCTGTTCTTCATCCAGCTCAATTTTTAGAAGATCCTTTTCAGCAATCTGAGCGTCGCGGATGGCGTGGCACTTGGAAGCTAAGATAATGCGGTTGCAAAGACGCGGTCCTTGCATGCTGTTCGCTCTGAGGACTGAAAAAAAAATTTCTTTTTCGGTTTAGAGGTTAATGCTGTTAGCCCTATTGGCCTTTACAGCGACACCGGGTGGGTAGGGAAGAGGGTACTCTGTCCCTGAAAATATGCAGGCACTGTGTGGCTGCCTGTGGGAGTGCCGATGACGCAAGGGCGCCCCCTGCGGGGCTCGAACCTCGGCTTGCGCCGTCGAGCGGACTGGGAGTTTCCCTATTCTAAGCAAATCCAGCCGCGACACAGAAGCCGCGACTGGGGAATAAAATTAGACTAATCTAAGGGAGCTAACGGTCCCTAACCGCTGGACACGACAGCGCCGCGAGGCGGCCGAATACAAAAAAAAACATCATCACATGATTTTATAGGACAATCGTAGCGTATACACACATATGACTATAAACGTGACAGGTTGTGAGTTCGATCCCCACTCGAGGAAATTAAATATTTTTTTATTTTCATTTCTTCACTCTGGTGCCGAGGCAAAACGCGCCGTAGAGTTCCACTACTCAACATGCAATGACTCGAGAATTCGGCGGATCACTAGGAAAATAAGTCCCTAGGCTCCATCTGCCTACCCCGCTATGTGTGGGATACAGTGTGAAGCTAATAATAAAACATGCTTCAGTGATATATATTAATCATTACATACTTTCAGCACGCGACAACGTATGGGCAGCTTGGTCTGGCCCTTGCAGTTCAGGGTCAGTAGAACCTGTGGCTTCAGCGCCAGGTTGTGGCATGAGCTGTTCTTTTAATTTCCTTTTCCTCTCCTCAGATTCTTTCGCTGCCCGTTGTATTGCTTCTTCTTGAGCGTGCATCGCTTGTAATTGTTCTTCCTGAGTAACTATCTGAGGACGTATTAACGTTGATATAATATGTATTCTAGTTAATGTTTTTACTGAACCTTTACTCTGTTGGCAAAAATCTTACGGTAACATTTAATGATTTGAAATCTTTTCATTTCTTTGGTAAATCCAAGGAAGGTGTGTAGTCACACAACAAGCCCTTGTTAAATCTACGCAAATTAATAACAGTATGTAATTATATCCCTTAAATCCACACTTTGGTCATAACTCCCAGGCACTCCAAACTTGTCAGCGTACAACACGATTGACCCGGCATCCGTACGATGAACAAATATAATAGTTTCTTCTGCCATTAGATCGAACTAACCTTCGCTTGTTTTTTTAATCTCTCATAATCTTCCTTGTTCATGACAGCTGGATAAAAGTTAGGTGTAGTTTTTGGTACCAACAAGGTCCTCCAACCATTCATTTGTGGTACCATAGTGTATTCGTGTTTCGGAACCTCGCATATGTGGATAGGTTTCTTTGTAATGGGGAATTTGAGACGACATTGCGATGGCCTAAAATTTAATTTAAAATATTTATTTTAGGTAGTTTCCAGCTTTCTGCTGCATTCCGCAGTAGAATAGGCAGAGAAAACTTAGTATTAGTGTTCTACACTCTATTGGGTGGTGGAACTAAACGCCATGAGAGTCAAGTGTTAAGACACTCCACTCCCTAATTTCTGCTGAATTCTGGAGGCATTGCGTGTTGAATGTCGGATCTCAACGCCGTTCTTTGCCTCGACATGAGAGCGAAGAGATGAAAATATTCAATGTTTCATTTTCACGAGTGAGAATCAATTTTACAGTCACAGCAATGTGCCTCTTCGCCTTGACAATCCTCGATTGAAATCTTTAGTTTATTAGGTGTGCTTTAATACCTAACACTGTAATAATATTTGTATGTGCAAAAACTAAAAATATAATGCTTGAAATATGATTTAGTGGTTATTTCAGAATATAAAACTTTTCTGTTAATGAGACTAATGGACAATAGCGTAACCAGTGTGCGTAGAAATATTACTTCGTAACTAGAGGGATATTTCGAAATTTCTACAGGAACGGAAAACAGGCTTAATATAATGTCGTCAGCTGTACCCCGAACACAGCAAGGAGCACAGCAGATGGGGGAAGTGCTAAGACATTCCGTTCTCCATTTTACGCCGAATTCTTGAGCCATTGCGTGTTGAGTGACGAAAATCAACGCCACGCTTCTTCTTGACTATTTGAAAAAATATGTACCTATTAAAATAATAACTTAATTTCACGCTTTATACCAAGCGGGGTAGTCAGTATTTAAATAATTATTTTACTATTTTATAACGTACTTAAAATAAGATTTTTTAAGAGATTAAAATTACCTATGCAGTTGATAGCACCCCGGTTCGCTACCTTTACTAATGGTATGATACTTTATACCTTCGTGTAAATCTTTTATGAATTTCGGCATTTTTACCGTTTAAATTTATAAATTATATTAATTATTTGTATAATAATTTTAAAAAATATGTATTTAAGTCACTTGTCTTGCTCGTGTCACTAAGTAACAAAGTAAATAAGATCTCTTAAGAAACTAAAATTAATTATATCAATAGGAGCGTCGCAAGGAAATTATTTAACACAAATCTATGCAAAAATATTAAGAATATTTAATCAATATTGTAAGAATGTAAAAAAAGGAATAAAATGCAACTAATTTTATTATATATTATAATTATAATTTGGATGAATAAGCTTATGCCTTAGCTCGATTCTTGTATGTATTTTAATAAATGACAATGTCAATTCGCTAGTGCTGTACAAAAATATGTAACTTTCGATAAACATGGTTTGCTATGTTTTTAAGAATATAGTATAAAAAGACTAGAATCTGGAGCCCTGTCAAGGCTTTATAAAATAACAAAAGTTTTGCTTTGTTTGTCTCTAGGGTTATTAGTCCGGCAGGGAACGCTGTTACCATCGTCGGCATCCTCGCAAGCAGCCACACGGTGCTTGCAAATTTTTTAAGGACAGAGTAGCCTCTTCTTTACCTACCCGGTGTCGCTGTAAATGCCAGTAGGTCTAACCTCAAGTTTGAAGAAAAGAGACTAAGGCAATTTGTTTGTGGCGTTCTGTTCAATTTTAAAATATTCCCAAATCAATAGACAGCAATGAAATTTTTTTGCTCGAGCATCATCTTAACATTAATTTTTATAATAAATAACCGACGGCGATGTGTTAAATAATCGACACACCTTACCTATAGAATAACATCACTAGTGAGATAATTATGGCGGGTGCGAGTTATCTTTAAAATCAGTGCAAACAAAAAATATATATAAACGTATATTTCAAACATAATGGGAGCCAGTTAACGCTTAAACCTTCTATATGACTTTATCTATAAAAACTATATTTTTATACACCAGTTACTAAGTGTTGCATAAGTATGAAAAAGGTTATGTTATTCAGTGGAAAAATCGTTTAAATATTTAGCATATGACTAAAACTTGAATTAAAGTGTATTAAAAATATAAATTTTATAATAATGGAGAATCCATTAAGGTCATATTTAGCTTTATCTCTGGTAAGTTACTTTTTGATTGAATAATTTGTATTTTGTATCCATTAAATGTCTCATATGTTATATTCAGTAACTATCTGCGCAATATACTCTATTGTTATATTTAAACATAGAGCTCATCCTGCATACATACATTTTTAAATAAATAGGATATTACTTTTTTATATGTAATAAGAAATCAATTTTTTATTAATTTTTTCACATAGTCTTTGTTGTCTAGTGTCTTTAAAAAGACCTTGAAAGGTGATATAACACATTTCTACAATTTTTTTTGTAAAATTAAATTCAATGGTAATAAGTAATCAAAACATGTATTTTTCACACTGCCAAGGAACATTTTAGTTTAATTTTTATACTTTATGTTAAAACATTACATTCTTAATTTCCCAATATTATGGCTAAATCTTGGTAATTTATTTTACTCTCAATTAGTTCAATTAAAAACAAAGTAAGTGAGAAACCATTTCCTACTTTTCACACATAAATTATGTGTTTAAGCAATATTATATATATTTTAATGATTTAAATATAAAAATTCCAAAATTTATCCATATTTTTTTAAAATATTATCTATAAATTTTTGTATTTCATGTAAATGTAAAATATATTTTATTAAAATTTTTCATTAAAATCAACAGGCGGGAGGAATGGCAGGTGTTTCTGTAGATGTGACCCTCTATCCATTAGATACATTAAAAACTAGGTTACAAAGTCAACAGGGTTTTTACAAGACTGGTGGTTTTAGTGGAGTGTATAGAGGTAAGATATAAATAAATAAAATAATTAAATATCTATATTGTAAAACAAAATTTTATGTCATTATTTTCCATTATTCAAAGTGTGACTGTGTTCTGCCCCTTAAAACGCTATGCTTTATATAAAAATTCAGTGGAAAATATGGAACAGCAGTGTCTTGGGAAAAGACTGTCTTAACATTATGTTCCAAGGTTCTGTCTGCTTACCGCCCTTCTTCCTGCCCGTAAGGATTTCAGATTACATTGTAACTAATTTATTTAAAAATCAAACACAAGGATGCCAAATCCAAGTTTGTGTTATTTTTATAGGCAAATCATATAGAAACTAGATTATATTAATAGTTTTTGTCAGATAATGAGTTATTCAGCAGGGTGTACACAGAATACCTGGCTAGTATTTGTCTTGTTAGTGTATGGATACAATAATAATTCAATTCCCTCAAATTCAAAATTACAACATCACATATAATATGAATTTAACAATACAAATTTCTTCTATATTGTATATTTTTTAATTATATATTTTGCCATATTTTAATATTACATCTGTTTATATATGTTAAAGGAGTATGATTATATGTATTTCTACGGTAGATTTAGTATAGCTTTTATTTATTTTCTTATTTAATGATTAATTTTAATTTCTGGCTGGCTATAAACTATATTATTTGATATTAAAAGTATTAACAGACAAGACATTTTTTTTATATTATTTCATTTGATTCTTTTATGGAACAATTGTATATACTTCTTTGTTTAAACTTCATTATCATATAATGAAATTTTAACTACTTTATTTTAATTACTATTTAAGTAACTAAGTTCACAAATAGCAGGACATTTAAAAATAATGGTTCAAAAAAGATTAATAATAAAAAAAATGGTTTTGTGAAAAAATTCAGTAGAAATTGTATAATAATTATAATATATATAATATAAAAAAGGAGATGTTCCAGGAGAAGTGAATGTGGCTATAATTTAGTAAGTGTTATCGGGCAAGACCGCATATAGTCCGCTAGTAAATTGTATTTATTTTCCTACTATCTACACTTAGGTCCTAATACTGTGCTATATTAAGTACGTATACATAATATAGAGGAGGAGGCTTTTATTTTCTTTTTCATTGTAGTAAATAATGATAAAAACATAGATAACATATGGAGTGCGCTCTGCTCACTGCACTCCCATGGCTTTTATTTCGTTACTGATATAGCAACACAGTTTCACATAACAAGAGGTTAGATTTGATTAATTTCTTTATATCAATCATGTCTATTAATATTCACTGCTACTCGGAGGAATGAATTATTTTCATTTCCTGATACCGCCACTTAACGCGCTCGGAAATTGGGCGAAAAATCGGAGACGGAATTTCTTAACACGAAGTTCCCACTACTATATAAGGCATAAAGCGTAAAACATTATTGTTCATAAATATTAGTGATGCAACGTTGAGTTCCACGACAAAAGACACAGTGTCTTGAATTTAGGTACAACGTGGAGAATAGAATGTTTTGATTTTAAGGCGTCTCTGCTGACCCTGCTATATGCTGGATAAAGCGTGAAAATATAAGGAACCATATATATATATATATAATACATATAATATTGTTATGAAAGGTATAAGTATAAACTTAGTTTTTTCTTCCCTCAGGTTTTTTTACAGTAGCATCGACGTCTATGCCCACGACAGCTCTATTCTTTCTATCGTACGAGGCTACGAAGAGTTTGTTACAACCACAGGTGGCGCCGCAATATGCCCCCGTAGTACACATGTTTGCGGCTAGTATAGGAGAAGTTGTAAGTATTTTATTCATTTTGATTTACAATATTCTTAATATATTATTTATATTAAAATATTATTACAAAATTTATATATACACTTCCATTCTCCACTTTTCGTCGAATTCTGGAGGAATTTAGCGGAACTCAATGCTGCGCTTTGCCTTGCTACTAGGGCGAGGAAATGAAAATATTAAATATTTAACTTCTTCGAGTCGGAATGGAAACCTGTATCAATTATAAATCTGGAAATCGTAGCAATTACAGTCGCACTCTCGTGCCCCTGCACCACGACTGGCTCCTAAATGTCCTTGTCATTAGATTTCTACATAATATGGGTAATACATATTATGTATTTTATATAATTTCTTTTGTTACAGCTTGCCTGTCTTATCAGAGTTCCAGCTGAGATAGTAAAGCAAAGGAAACAGACGTACGTAGGCACTGAAAAGAGAAGCGCCATATGGATACTTTCACATGTAAATATGTTTATTTTTAAGTACCTAAAATACTTTAAGGCTTAGACAGTTCCAAAGGATCAGTTTTCCATGATAAATTTTTCTATGTGGAGTTTATTTTAAATAAATAAAGTAGAATAAATTTAATTTATTTTATTTTGACATTTTGAAATTTAACAAACATCTTATTTCTTTCTCTATTTTATTTCAATATTAAATTGGCTGAAAGTTTAGTTTTCAATGTATAGATATTGTCTTTAACGTAATAATGTTATTGGAACATGAAAGTAATTCAGGTTAGTAAATATATAATTGTGTATATCCAACGGGCGAAGCTGCGAGCGGATAGCTAGTTTATAATTAATAAACTTTTTATTATTTTTGTTTGAATATAATCTCGTATAAATTTATTTAAAAAAAATATTTGTTTGTTTAAAAACATATTAAAAACATTATTTTTTAATTAATAGGCCATAAGATCAGAAGGGGTAAGAAAGGGTATGTACCGAGGTTTCTTATCAACAGTGATAAGAGATTTGCCGTTCAGCTTCATAGAGCTGCCGTTGTGGGAGTTCTTGAAAACTACAGTCAGGAATAGAAACAATGGCGAAATCACTTTATTTCAAGTAGGTGTTGTTTTACTTTTTATTTCTTTTATTTTCACTCTTCACTTCCTCAGTTACCCGGATTTTTCTAGACATTGTGTATCTAAAAAAATCATCGTGTCGTGGTGAGTAGCCGAATTTAACTAAAAATATTAAATAATTAATTACCTGAGTGGGATTGAATTCTTTAATATTTTTAGTTAAGTGTATAGTAAGGTCGATGAGTCGTGACATCCCTGAAACTAGATTTCTCAAATTTTGCACATTGTGCACTCGCATGAACACGCAATGACTCCTGAATTCAATGGTGCGTGGGGAACTGATTTTTTTAATTTAAGAAAATAATCAATAATAAAAAAACCTTAAATCAAATCTGCGCAACCATCTAAAGTTAACTTCAAGACTACATTGTACGATACACACCTGATCAGTAAAAACAAAACAATTGTCCCCATATCTGATTAGTAAAAACAAAACAATTGTTTCACTTTTTCATAGAGTGCTGCATGCGGAGCCCTAGCAGGTGCAACAGCGGCAGCAGTAACCACTCCCCTAGACGTTGCCAAGACCCGCATACAACTAGCGGAGGCCTCCACACCGGGGGCGAAGGCCCACCGCGTACCCGCAGTCCTGGCCCAAGTGTATAGGACCAGGGGTGTTAGGGGTGTCTTTGCTGGCGTCACTTTGAGGTTCTGCGCCTTTTTTGTAGGGGGATTTGTGTTTTTTGGTGTTTATGATGATTCTAGACGGTATTTTGAGCAAGCTTTTAATAGATAGTTGATATTAAATAGTTGTGGTAAGCAAAGTGTTTGTTTATGCTATGTAAGTGTTTTTATTTACTATGAAAAATTCATATAACATGATTAGACAAAATATAAAAACTTATTTATAAATTATAATACGAATAATAAAGATATTTTAATAAGAATTTAATTTAAGACACAAATATCATGTGCTAAATAATCATTAAACATATATAACGGGTATAAATTAAATATTTATGTGAATATATTATATGTATAAAATTATTTAATGTTATAAAAAATAACTTTAACATTTAAGTATTTAGATTAGTAAAACTAGAAATAAAATAATTTTAAGTAAATCAGATTATATTTATAAAATGAAAAACTTTTTTATGGAAATCTTAACTAAAAATTACGTTGACATAACTACAAAATGTATATTAAATATTATAATAATTTAAATTGTACAAATAACGATTCTTCTTAAAGAATACTTTAGACAAATTATATTATAAAAATTTTTTCGCACATTTATAACTAATAAATAAATCTATTAAAATATATTTTTGCTTTTTCTTTAAACCGCTTGTATAGCGATAGGTGTTGCTTCAAGTCCTGTTTCAAATTTTTATACGTAATTTAGTTATCCTTTAGGACCTAACAAAAGTTCCTAAACTTCTACAGTTACCATGTTTGTGACATATTTTGTGTATATTTTGAATATTATTGTAAGAAAAAGAAAATAAAAGATTTTTTTCCACGAAATATAATGTTTATTCTTTACACCTTAAATAACGATTATGAAAACTTATTCGATTTTTATACACTGATAATATACATTCTTATTCTATTTATAACAATTCAGTTTTGGGTGCGATCAATAATATTAAAAATCGTTTAAAATCGATCACAACCAAAAATATTTTATATTCATACAATAATTATTACTTAACATTTTCATTCGTAACTAAATATACAAAACAAAGTGAAAAATTATTGTAATAATAAATTATATGTTACAATAGTGTTTGGAACAAAATCGATTAATTTATCGATAACTGTGCACTTCTTCATGACATAAAGATGTGACAGTTGTCAAAAAATATACATTTTGAAAGGAAATTTAAATAAATATAATATAAATAAAATGAATATTAAGAGTTAGACAGTAGGATTTAAAAAATATTTAAAGGCAAAGTATTTAAAGGTAAGTTTTTTATGTCCAATCCAATTTAAATTGAAATAAAGCACCAACTAAAAATAAATACTATGCAAATAATTCGTTTAGAAATTTTTGGAAACATAAATATAACCAATATATAGAAAAAACTTTGGAATGTCATAGCCATTATTGCTTAGCCTAGTTATATATTTAAAAGGTGAATATATAATAGATACAAATTATTAAGCAAAATAAAAAAAACGCATCTAAATATTTTTTTTACAATAGCTGTAAATTCTATGTTTTACAATTTGTATCTACCCTCTTTCTAGAAAAGATGGCACTACAATAAAAGGTTACAATTAGATGCTTTTTTAAATTTTACAATAATTGATTTGTATAACTCTCTAATTATGCTTATATGCCATATTTAATTATTTAGCCATTATTACTTATAAGATTATAAGAAATTTCTGATAAGTACTGAGTAATTAAGTGCTCGTATAATAAAAGTTAAAACCGTGTATCTACAAGCTTCCCACAATGATTTACATCATTTATTATATTTTCCATAACACCATCGAATAGAATATTTATTTATGATAATCAAAATAATTAATTCTGTTATTGTTTATTATTTTGACAAGGGTTTTAAATCATTCCTAACAGTATCACACTATTCGCCGTTTAGTGACTCTTAACTCAATTTGTGACCAAGTGACCCATATCTAACTGCGTAGTCACCGATCCAAAGTCCTACTGTATCTAAAAACACATTTTTTCAGTATATTCTCGTTGATCTTTTCGAATGCTATATTGTTTGAACGTCCATGGGGTTTTAATTTAGTGACCTAGTTACCCCCACGACACTGTGTAGTGACTGATCACTACTCAAACTTTATCTAAATATAACATTAGATCACGTGTACTATGTTGTTTGTATGGGTTCCAAAGTGCCCATCGTCGTGTAAGTGCTCACACATTTTAGTGTAGTGACCGATCACTACTCAACCATCTAGTTTATCTAAATATAACATTAGTATGTTCACGTCTATCATCCCGTGTGCTATGTCGTTTAAAGGGGTTCCATGGTGCCCGTCGTCGTGTGGCGCTGGAACCGCTGGAGGAGGAGGCTGCTGATACTGAACCCTGATTTGAATTGGTCTGGTGGGTTTCTGGTGACTGGTGGAACAAAAGATTTAAGTTAATTGGATTGTTTACAAACTTAAATTTACACAAGCGTTTTTATTAATTCATTAATGTAAAACCAGAACAATTTGTTAAAATTACACGAATTAATTTGTTAAACAATTTATTTAAATATGTAGTATACAATATTTTTAAATTTTTATAATTATACATTTTAATGAACGGTGCCATACATTCGCTCCAATCCAATATAGCCAGACTTGGGAGTCAATGCTATTTAAAATATCGAAGTAAACATTTTTTTCTGATTCTTTGGAGAATAGAAACAGACAAACAAATATTTTTAATATTCCCAATAAGATTGGTATCCACAATAATCACTTAAATCTTGACCTTATGGCATAAAATAATTGAAAATTCCATGAAACAAAATGAGAAGATAAAAATAAATTTCAAGAACATTCCATACCTTAACACAAGCCCGATCCATGGGCGTTGCAAGACGCAATGTAAGGGAATCCGCGCAAGCGTGTATAAGACGTACCACTTCTTCGTGAGAACTCCATTTTACATCTTTATCACCGATTGTTATTATAAAATCACCTTCTCGCATGCCGCCGATCTGGTAAATTGATATTTTTAACTTATATGTACTTTTGTAAAATATTGTAAAAAAAATATATTAAAAAAAAAAATAGTGCCAATATAAAAAAAAATACTAATAATTAAAAGAATAAAATAAATAATATTTCGCTTTAAATCGAATCTTGTTAGAAGTGGTACACGACAGACTATTTAAAACGAACGATAAATCGTAACATGTAAAAAACATTGTCAATAAAAAATATATATATATTTTCAAAAAAATATTTATTAAAAAAGCAATGCTAAAAAAATAAAATAGCAAATATAGATTTTTTTGGATGCTTGCTGGAATTATTATTTAAAGCTTTTTTATTATATATTCAAAAATAATAAAAACTTACATCAGCCAACGAGTTAGGTTCAACCCCCGCTATAATAACCGGGGCGTCCCCTCTTACGGAGAAACCGAAACCTTCTTCATTATTATTAACATTATATTCACTCGCAACCCTCCTTAAGTCCCTTCCATTCTTTTTCCCATAATCTTTCTCCATCTTATAATCAAAGTGATTATGATTATGATTATCGAAACTGTTTATGTAGACGCCATTTTGTTTCGTCACTCTATGTTTGTCGTAATCGTCGGCATATTTTTCGTCGCTTCTTATAATTTGACTATAATATGTGGTGTTGTCTTCAGATCTGTCTCGTTTGTCGCTTGATCGTCGTTTGACTCTGATTTCGTCGTTTCGTCGGTTTCGTCGTGCGTGTTTGTCTGTTTGTTTTTGTAGTTGGATCAGTCGTGGGGCGCTCCAATGTCTTTTTGCTGAGAATATAGCAATAGGCCCGAGGGATTTGAATAGATCTTCTACTCTGTATTGGGCGAAGTCTGGCGGTGTTAGTGCTAGCTGGAATTTTGATGCAGCTGAAATAGAAAATACCACATGACGACAGATAATTACATACATTTGATTAATTTTAAACATTTTATAGTATCTAGTGAGTTTAGCACAGTTTTATTAATTTTAAACATTGGCCGAAATGGATTCGAATCCACAGCCGTTGTGTTTACAGCATAATGTAGCGTAATATAAAATATAAGTACATAAAGTTAAACAAGTACTTACGTAATATATTTGGTGTATCCAATAAATCAGCGAAATCATCTGGCGGCGGCGCGTGTTCCCTTGAGGCTCTGTCTCTTGCTGCTGTCACTACCCGTGATAGTGCTTCCTTTGTTCGTAGCTCTCTGTATAATATGTATTATTAGATAATAATTGCTAACAAATGCAAGTTTTAGCAAATTGTACACTTGGGTACAGGATAAAATTAAGAAAAAAATTAAAATGAAATCTGAGCAGCCGTATACAGCTAACTTTATCGTGCCCATATGATTTGGTAGGTAATTAAATGACACGCCTGCAGAACGATTGACAATTAACTATTGCGAGACACTAAAAATTACATTAAAGACGAAATAAATTTTCATATCTGTTTGACTATCTCAATTCAAAGTAATTGTAAATAAAATATAAAACAAAAAGATAAACAACAAGCGTACCGACACATCCTTTGAAGTCTTAAGGCCTCTTCATACAATGCCAGCGCTTCCACCAAGTGAGCCCTTCCTAAAGCCACATTGTCCAAGTCCTCGTCGTATTTTAAACCTAAAACAATTATTATAAGAATCAAACTGAAATAAAGTCAGGTCAATGAATATGTAAATTATTATATTAAAAACTTTCTTTACGCAAAAATATCTAAGCAAACAAAGCATTACATTAAGAAATATATATTACAGAATCGGATACAGAAGTCAGTATTATTTAAGATCGTATTGTGAGGAAGTACTTCCCCTGGAGCCTTAGACAATGAAGACAATGACGTGTGGGACAAGGATCATAATTTTGGCTTAGAGGTTTTTTTAATTTTGAAATGCAATTTTTATTTATATATCTATAAATATAATAAAAGTATTTATCAGTAATCTACTTACCATCGTTATTATCCTGCGGTGCGTACAACGCAGCGAGTCGTCCGCAGCGGGAGTGCGGCGCGTGCAGCAGCCCCGTCGCGCAGTACTCGTGCGCTAGACCTGGAAAGCAATAGAATTTACAATATATATATATATATATATATATATATTTATATTACGTATTATTTAGTTTCGTAAAACCCGTGGGTAGGAAAAGGGAACTTAGCGTTAAGACACTCTGTACTTCACGTTCGGTCAAATTTTCGAGCGTGTGCATTGCGTGTTGAGTGGCTGGTGACTTTATGTTCTTACCAGAATGAGGAAAATTAAAATATACCATTTCTTCAAGAGGACATAGAATCTACATCGGTCTCGTTTACAGTCCACACGTGGCCACTGGGCCACGATAGCCCCTTCATTCAGTTGGGAAACAGTATGGATTTAGATAGAAACATGTATCTTATAAAATAATCTTATTATAATTGGATTTTGTATATTAAATAATAAAAAAACAGTAAGTATTAATAGCTATTAAGTAAGTAGATTTTTATTAAAGAGCTTACCTTTATAGAATTCAGTTTTGACGTGGACGAGTGACACCCACGAGTATGGCACGTAGTTAAAAACTCCTTCTGTTTGCATCTGAAACAAATATTAAAATAAGTAATTAAATTTTAAGATGTATTTTTTGGTTACACATTTCTTCATTATATCGGATTTTTAGAAATTACAGTTCTAAGACACTCAGTTCTTAATTTATTTGTTAGCTCTTTTAAAAACATTGCCTATTTAAAGGGGGTAGCCAACTTCCCGTTTTAAGTTCCCTCCTACCCTGCTATATACGGAATAGAATCTTAAAAAGTCACCTTATCATACAGCTGGTGGTAAGTGTGAGCGAGCTGCGCGCTCTCCTGCGCCAGGTCCAGGCACATGTCGAGGTCGTCGCGCAGCTCGCGGTCGCCGCCGCCGCACGCTTCGCGCGCCTGCAGCTGGAGCTTCTCGAATAGACATTCTCTTGCTTGGGCCTGGAGAATTATACATTTTTCAACTAAATGTTAACATTGAGATAAAACAAATATCTGTAGTCTCTTATTTTATTATTTATATATTTCATATCCTACATTTAGATTTAACACTTTTAAACATTACAGTATTAGGATAACATAAATTTTAATTCCAAAAGATGCAGGTTCATATCCCGTTATATATAATTTAATTAATTTATTTATTTGGATTCACACAATAGTTGATACATTTATTTATGCAATATATTTATAAAACAAAAAAAAATCATAATAAAATTAAAAAAAAAAACCATATACCGTCATGAGAGCGCCAAGCACCAATAAAGTATCAGCAGCTAGATCGACAGAAGGTGCATTTGTGAAGTTTTCATGTATATATCGTAGAGCTCCGGCCGCCCGAAGCAATGCATCCACCGCCCCGTCGAGCCCGGCACAGGTTGTACGCTCCTGAAGAAAAATATTAGAAAAATATTACACAATAATTCAATTGTATCTCTATATGCTTAAGTATAGCTTCATGCTGTATCCCGTACATAGTAGAGTAGGCTGAAGAATTCTGGAAACCTGAGTAGCAGAACTTGACGCGTAATACGGCGTGAAACTGAGAAAAATAATAAGTAATATGTTATTACTTACTTGTTTGGCGCCTATCTGTGTGTAGATGCCGGCGATGTTGAATAGAACGCATGCCTTCTCAAATGCAACCGTCCTCTGACACGATGGGACTCCTGGAAACATATATTTGTGGAACATTTTATTTATATACTTTTATTTATATTTTTTTAAATTTAGCTATATGAACTTTATCTATCACTATTTTAACTCTGGGAAATGCAAATCATTTAACTAGAAATAATATATTATATTAAATACTGTATACATGTAAATGATCAGCAAAACGGTTGGCATTTCTACACGCTATTCCCTAACGGCATTTAGTTCCTATTCGTCATACGGTATGAGTGTTTATGATTCCAGAACGACTTAGAAAATGTTGAAAGTAGGTGGTTAAAACTTACTTATTACAGTTTTATTAGAAATAAAACATCTTTGTTTTCTCAGTCAAGAAAAAATAATATTTTCATTTTCTCGCTCTGATATAAGATAAAGCGCGGTGATGTTATGAACACCTAAATTCGCAAAAATTAGGCGATAAGTGATCGTATGTTATTTCTGCTTTCAGTGCTATATGCTCCTATTTAACCTTTATTTTTTTTAATGCTTCCCGCTGTATCCCGCATATAACAGGGTAGGCAGGGGGAACCTCCACCAACAGTGTTAAGAAACACGGCTCCCCATTTTCGTAATCGAGTAATGAAATGTTAATTGGAATATTAAATATTTCAATTTCTCGAGAGAGAGAGGTACGAACCCGTAACCTGTCGCGTTCACAGTCACACGCTTGTGCCTCCGCGCCACTATGGCCTCTACCTATTACAATTTAATATTTACCTGTTAACGAATCGAACCATTCGAAATAGACGCCAAGTGATCGGTCCGGGGGGAAGAACCTCCTCTCCACATAGTACAGCTGGTTGTAATACTTGAACAACAGTGCTACGCCAGCTGTCGAACGGACTGGAGTGCGGATTGCCTGGAAAATGTATATATTTACAAACAGTATATATTTATAGTATTTATATCTGTAATGCCGAGGCCATACTAGCGGGAAATGCTGTTAATCTTAATTTTCGCGATGATGGATGTTTAAAGCAGGTGTTCCTACGACACATTGCCGATTGATAGCTAGGCGATAGCTAAATGGTGGTACATTAAGCGTTAACGCGAGTTTTGCTTTCCAGTAACTTATTTTGCTTGTGTTTTTTCTTGTATTAGTATCGAACATTACCTGTCTCATATCCATAAAATCTGATATCGAGTCCTCGTACGCGGCCGCATTCTCGCTGTAATGCTCTAAGATGAAGTCTTTGAAGGGTTCCCGGAAGTCCACCTCCTTGGTTTCCTTCAGACCGAGAGGTATCATCGGCATCACGCAGTCCTTACTGAAACAAGTTAATATATATACTAAAATTTTAAAACTAAAACGTTTGTTTAATGGAACGCGACAATAGTAGAAACTACAATACTGTAAACGTGACTGGTTCCATTTTTTCGCTATAGTTCGGCGTTGAGTTCCGCTACGAAGCGAGCAATGCTCTAAAACGAGTTGAACACGCGTGGTGATAACAAAAACTTAGTATCTCTTTTCCTTATATCTAAAACGCGGGAAACCACATACAACAATGTCGGAACTTGTTCTACTTACAGCTACATGCTACTCGTTACTTAATTTTAATTGGCTCTGTGAACATTTATTTAATTAACGGACTCTACTACTATTGTTATATCGGTTTTAACATAGATCTCATATATGTTATAAGTCGTCTCCTGCAACTTTGTATAGGTAAATGGAATTTAAGACATAAAGTGTTTTATTTTTAATTTTTCCTAAGAAACAATTAGTTTGAGAAGCGTCTGCATGTACACGACTGTTACGGAGTTAAATTCCACAGATAACTTAAATGTCTCGTTAGACAATATGGCGTATTAGTACATATAAGGTTCTACTGCATTCTCTAAATGTGCGGAAAGTGGAGAAAAAGTTATATATATACTCGTATCTGGTTCTTTAGGTTTTTGGTTTTCAATTAGCCGATTTATATGTTTTTATTATACTACACACCACAAAAACTACGTAGGAAATGTGTTACCTAACAACTGCCGAATCAAAACCTTTTGGTAAATTTAAGCTTTCGAACTTCTAAAATAGAAAATTAATCAGTTTCACATGTTCATACATTATGTATTTTATTATTGGAATAGGATAAAATTTGGTTTTAGCTTCATGCTTTATCCCAGGGGGTGTAGTCAGGGAGATGAGAGAAGGAAGCACAAAACGCTCTGCATTCCAGACTGTGACTGACAGACAACGCCAAATGTCAACTCCAAATCTACGTAGAACGCTGAAATTTGGCATACAGATACTTGTGATTCGGGCAGGTGTACAAGGCGGGGCAAATGCGTACGACTTCAGAAAACTAAGCGTGGCAGGCTGTAGGTTCGATTTCCACTAGAAGAAATGTAATATTTAGTATGTTCATTTCCTCGCTCTACTCTACTAAAGAAACAATAAGACACATTAGTATATTAATAAAAAGCTAGTTTCTTAGCCCCTAACTAAACGCCGCCGCTTTGCTACAATTACACGCCGTTAACTTTTTGCACTCATTTAGTTTCATTACGCACTCGTTTCGTGTAAAAGTTGTTATTTCACTGTCAGTTAATTATTGAGATCGGGTAATTCTGGGTTTTAACTAATATAGCAACTATTATACTATGTGGAAGAAATGTATGATTTATTGTATATTGTATTTTCTATGATTGTAGATTCAAGATTGTAGTACATATACGAATAGTATACTTTTGGCAGCTTCGGGCTTTTACCGCATACCACGGCAGAGAGAGCTTAAAGCCCGGTTACAAACTACTATAATTTTAACTTATTCTGCTCATTCGGTCGTCTCCGCCCTACTGATTATTAGGGAAAATAAAAGCTTACGAGTTAAACGTACTCCTTAATGGGTCCACTCTGCCCGCGGTGGCAACCGGGCTTTAGTATTAAGCCACTCCGTTCCCCACTTTCTGCAGAACTTTCGAGACATTGCGTGTTGAGTGGCGAAACTTAACGCCTCATGCTCCTTGCTTTCTCTACGTAGCGCACGAGTTGTATTAAAAAATAAATATAATCAGTTGCAAAGTCTACCTATTGTAATATATAAAAGGACTTGTCCTCACTGACTGAGGTAAGACGCACGCACAGCCGTAACCGCTGTGCGTAGAAACTTTAAATTTGGACAGATGTTTACTTTCGTAATCTAGACATCCACTAAGAAGGGATTTTAAAAAATTTTAACCCTAAAGAGGTGAAATAAGGGTTGAAAGTTTGTATGGAAAAAAAATCAAATCGGCATCGATTTTCATAAAATTTTAAATGTAGATTTTTAAAAGTATTTAATTGAACACGTGTTTCATCGTTTTCTAGAATTCTCCCCCTAAGGGTGCATATAAGGGGTTGAAAGTTTGTATAGAATTTTTTTTAAATCGGCACCAATTTTTATAAAATTTTAAATTCAGACTCTTTAAAGTATTTAATTGAACATGTGTTTCATGGTTTTCTAGAATTCACTCCCTAAGGGTGCAAATAAGGGGTTGAAAGTTTGTATGGAAAAATCTTTTCTCTATACAAACTGCATCTAATCTGGATTATTATATAATTAGAAATTTAGACTCTTAAAAACATTTCATTGAACACATGTTTTATGGTTCATTAGAATTCACCCCCTAAATACGCAAGCGAAGCTGCGCGCGTCCGCTAGTTGTAATATAAAAGACGTGATTATATAAATGCGAGTTTGCTCTAAGTACCTGTCATTCTGATATAACTCAACTGAGGAGTTTAGTTCAGCAAGCTGTTCCTTCAGGAGTTGCAGGTTCGAATTAACGAAGCTCAGCTCCAGTGCCACTGTCTCGCGAAGTTTTCGGTTTGTTGTCGCCTGAAACAAAAATACATACTATAAAGTAAATGTTGTTTAATGTATTTTAAACAGCCACAGATATGTTTCATGGTTAACAATTTTAAGAATAGGTAAATGAGAACGATAATATATTAAAGTATCTACAAATTTCAATGTTGTTTTTATATGAATACTATAACAGATTTGTGAGTCATTTCCGTTTCTCAGTATATTGTTAATACAAACAAAGGCACCCACCGAAGCGTGCCCCCCTTGCTTGAGGGTTGCTGACCCTTGACCCTGCACTAGAGCTTTGCCATGGAGAAGAAGACATTCATTATTATTTGCAAAGGTAGAAAAATAGGTTTACAAATTTACCATAATATGTTAAAAATCATTTCATTTTCAATTTTTTTTCGAACTTAAATGTAAATTTCCCCGGGTGGGAATGGGCACTATAACGTTCGATTATGATGATAATTTTTCATTATTACAAACCGCCATAGCGCCTAAACTTAGACATTAGGAGAAAGCGATACAATTCGTTCGACCACGTACCTAATGATAGGAAATATAAATATAAATAAAATGTTCGCTGACAGCTTCAGATATTTGCATACAGGCAGGTATTACGTGTTAAACATGTATTGTAACATATGTATATAACATATAAACTTGTATAGATTTGATTGGAATTAGATTTTAATGTATAAAAACCTGTTTTATTGGTCTTAGTTCCCATAAAAAATAAATATATAGTAGATGAATAAATTCATTTTTCTATAGATCTCGATTTGTTGAATACTATTGTAAGTTTAACAAAATTATAACATTTTTCTTTTTAGGATTGGCACTTACACATACGTACCTACGTTACACATACAAAAAATACATATTTTAAAGTATCATGAAGTATGGGAACATGATTAAAGTAAGTTATAAGTTTACTTATAGCATAAGTAAAGTAATAATTTGAGCGACTCTTTTCAACTTTATAGGCGAAGGCAGTATTTCAACTGAATCTCTTTTTAACATGTGTCTTTTTTTATCGTACCTACCACCTCCTTTGTGTTTTATCCGTGCAATGTGACATTTGCACAGTGCTCAACTATCACGCTATAATAAAAGGCAGCAGAAGTAAACTTGTAACGTATTTTAGTCTAATCGCTTTTTTGAGTATATTCGTATCGTATAAATTAAAATCTATCGAATATTTGTATGAAGCTAATTTTTTAATTGGCTTTGGCAAAGTTCTCTTACCATATTTCCTATTAACAGTAACACAGATAGTTCGTTAGTTATATTTTATTTGCTTGTGCCTTTATACATTAAACAGGTCTTAAGTAATAATTATTAGACCACTAGATAGTCAAATCTTTTTTCCTGCTCTTTTTTATTATATGACAGCTTATCAAGTCTGTGAAAGTACTAGAGAGATGCCTTTCTTGTGCCTGTCACTTGTTAGTCGTATGTCATTAGCCGTACTTACAGTCAACCTACTTCTGGACTATTGGAAGGCTTAAGCCTTATAATTCTAATTTAAAATATATTTAATGACGGGGCCGTCGTGGATCAAGGGCAGGATGTCACTGTAACGTGATGGTTGTGGGTTCAATCCCCGCTCGAGATCTTGAATTGTTATTTTCAAGACAAAAATGTCCGACGTTGCCGGAAAAATTTGGCGGAAAGTGGAAAATAAAGTCTCTTACCACTAGATCCCCTCTGCCTACACTGCTATGTGAAGGATACCCACAGCGTGAAGCTGCTTTCTTGATTTAATGCAAAAAGACGCACGCACTTTTGAATCGTCGAATGAATATAAAGCTACCAACATGAAAGTTTCGACTGACAAGCCCTGGCGAGCAATTAAACAGATCATCTTTTAAATCAAATTTCTAAAAGTTTAAAAAGGTTCATTTTCTAAAATTTCTCTACAATTAGACAGCTTCCGTCTACAATTTATTAATTGATTTGACTAACATACGAAAAAACTAATTTAAAAAGGTAAACTGATTTCAAATACTTGACAATTACGTATTGTATTCATAGGTCCTTTGCAAAAATGTGTGGATCTACTGCGAATGTTCTCTAAATAAATATTGATGAATTTCGATTTAAAATAAAATTAATTATTTGGACTTACAGTTTGCTAAAAATTTTATAGATAAATATGCAAACATTTATAAAATTACAAAATTTAAACACTTATAAAATGTAGCACACCTACTAGGAAGCATAAATTGTTCATCCAATATCACCTACACACATATAAAAATTGTAGCCTTTCTTGAAAGTCGGTTAATGAACAAGCTTTCCTATGAAAAAAAGTTATCGACTATAACAGATCCGATATGAAGTATATAAAGAAAATTGCTTTACATTCTCCACTCATATTTGCTGTCACCAACTTGCATAAGAAGTAAATGTTTATGCAATGCTCGTTGTAAGCGCATTGCCTTCCGCATTGTGGTCTAAGCTGTTTACACTTTTGCAATATGAAATGATAAGTGTTTTAAATACTAAATGACAATGTTTTATGTTAAATAAGAATTGAAGCCGTCGTACGGCGTCCGACCGTAAACCATGGTTGCGAGTTCGATTTCTACTCGGCAGAAGGAATTATTTCTATTTCCTCACTCTGCTAACAGAGTATGCGGCGCGTAGCAGAGTGTCTTAACAATAGGTTCCCGATGTATTAACTTGTTTCTTACCGTGGTGTAATTCGCTATTCCGTCATACCCGGGACCATCCAATTATTAAGACATTGAGTGGCAGAATGAAACATCGTCATCATCATCTTTTACTTCTTATCAAAGCGAGAACGCAATGGTTACAACCATTGGGTTGCCAAAACACGGATTGATTTATTTTTATTTCCTCGCTATAACAACAAAACCAATGGCGACGTTGAGTCTGCTTTAATCCGTAATTAATATTTCTAAAATTGGGCAGGATGAGGGAATGGTAGCTTCTCAACAGTAGGTTCCCATTACTTACCTTTCCATGAAATCTATGCAAAATTTTAAAACTTCATATATATATCGACTAATAGACAAACAGTAATCTATATTTACTTTAAAGAGGTTCTCCGCACCAGCGCGTAACCGCAGTTCCTTATTGATTTCTTGGTTGAGCTGACACCGGCGCGTCTGTAACCGACCGCGGCAGGTGGCCACGCGGGGATCTGAACCCTGGAGTAAAAATAAATATTAGAATTATAATTTAATGAATATTGTCTATCGGGGCTGCTTTATACTAAAGACGCGAACAATAATACAGGTCTTTTAATATATTATCCAAAATAAGTTATAATCAGTATGTTTGATCTACGTTCTTTTTGAGACTAAATAAGAATATTTTAAAGTTTACTCTAGTTTTATTTTATTTTAATAAAAATAAATTAAAACAATTCGTTATGCCCCATATACACATAGTAGTTAATCTAGAGTTTAAGTAGCTATTTAAATAGCGGGCACCTTTATATCTTTAGTTTGGCCTTCGGTTAAAGTTTTTAAAGCAACATGTAAAAATTTGTACGGAGAGGGTAGTGGGTTTGATTTCTCGAAAATTGATTAATCTGATGACAAGTGTCGTGGTGAAAAGACTCAAGTGTGCGACTGTACGCGGTAGTGTATGGGTTCGATTACCACTCGTAGAAATGATTTTTTTAATATGTTCATTCACACTACACATTCTTTGCAGGTTCCCTCAACCTACTTTACTGTGTGCGGGATACAACGTAGTTTGCGTAACGCTAAAAAATATACGCTTTGAGAACATCTTATTACTAGGTTCCTTTTACCTATACCTTTATAGGAAGCCTATATAGATAGGAAGGGAGGGGGGGGGGGGGGGGGGNGGGGGGGGGGGGGGGGGGGGGGGGGGTACTAAAAGATATAACATTACACAGGGTACCGCCACCGTCCATCGGAATCTGTCGTAAGTGAGGTGCATACCTTGCACGTTGCAATGATGCGTTCATGTGGATCGGCTTTCACTAGACTTTAATGTAACGATTTTAACACCTACTCGAGAATCGATTTTATATATTATCAGATATTGATTTTATAGAAATATTATGTATGGTATTTATTTATATTATATTTGTAGGTTTGTTTTATATAATATTTTTAAATATGTTAAACAGACATTTTTTTATAAGGTACCTACTGAAAATCAACTGTTGCTTCATATGTAGACTTTTATTAAGTTTATTTATTTTGTTACTTAGTAATTCATAATTTCATATGTTATATTGATATTATTAGTTTATCGACTTTAAAGTGTAAAATTTTTAAGCTAGAAATTTTACTATTCAAAAATTTTAAAGCGATATTTAGCAATGCTCACTGGTCGCTGTTTGCTTATTTAGTTTCTTGCACCGGTTTTTCTCAGGTCTGAGGCATTAACTTTAGTGAACTGGTGCTAAATTATTTTACGTTCAATATGAAGCGTGTAACTGACTGACTTTGACTTTGGAACTTCACATCCATGGTTCTACCAAAACAAGGAATCGTATGTACATGTAATTTTTAGGAGGATTATAGATATATATGTAATTCTTAGGGGATTTGAACCTACAATCATTAACATTTATTCAATTTCAATTGAGTTTCCATATCATATATCACTTAATAAATTACATAAAAGTATTAAATCTATTAAATATGTAATAAATACAAATAAGTAACAGTTACAAGCTTTGAATAAAAATGATATTCACTTAAGAAATATTCAATATGAACACACAGTAACACAAATGTATTCGATACACGAAATGTTGCTAGCTAAGTATCACCTACGTAATTGAAGTTGCTTAAACGTTTATTAATTACTTCGTAATAAATTAATGACATTGACGCCGACGTAGTCCGTAGTTGTAGGGTTCGATCCCACTTACGTTAAAGATGTTTTTTTCCCGCTAATATAAGGCAAAGCAAGACGAGGAGAGACGAAGACTAGGAGCGGAGGAGCAAGAATGGGAAACCCTAAAAGGAAGTCCTATCTATCTACCCTGCTATGCGGCAAGAGTTAAAAAATGAGCTATAATAATGTTCGATTATCCAAACGTGTATATTATGAGCATAGGGATTGGTGGGTATTTTATAAAAAATATATAAATAAAATATTAATCAGTATATTTTTAAAATAATAGAGGCTGCCTTGGAGGCATAGAGCTTGACTGTAAACTCGACTGTTGTCAGTTCGATCTCACTCGGAGAAATAAACTATTCCTTACTCTGGTAATAAGACAAAGCGCGGTTTTAACTTTTCCACAATTCAACACGTAGTATCTGGGAATATAGGCGGTGCATAGGGAACTTTATATCCCCTTAAATGAAAATACTATAATACAAAAAAAACTAAATAAACAAGCCACAAACGACAAAGCCTTTGAACTCAGCGTGGCATAAAAGACTTTTATTTAACAATCCATTTATAATTTATACCAATTATATATAAATGGCTATATTTGCATCATAAAATAAAAAAAAAACATTGCGACAGAAGAATCTATACATTCTTAACTAAAAAACAAATCACGTATAACTCTTCTCTTGAATATAAATAAGCTTGCAATAAAATATGATTGTACCATCAAAATGCACCGAAAAGGTATGGAGATTTGATGGGACGTGCAAACGCTGTTAATATGTTAAGCAAATGAGTAAATAGTGAGACATGAATAACTCAAATTTGTTGTTTTCCCTTTCATTTCCAATACAACAATAATAAAAAAGAAAACTAAAGCATTAGGTTCCCAGGTTCCCTCTGCCTATCCTGATATGTGCTGTATACATTACTTAATTGTATAATACGAAAATCGTATTTACGACTTCTCTCAACAAATAGCCGCTGAATCATCGAGTAATTTAAAGCGTATACGTTCGGAATGAAAATTGTTATAAGGAGTGTTTTTATTACGAATTGTAAAATGATAATTTAAAATAACTATTATTATAGTAATCTTGCTTATAATTTATTATAGTTTATGTTTTATATTTATTGTATAAATTTATGTTTTAGTAAAGTTGGGAATGACGAAAAACGATGGTGTCGGTGTTATTCCCTTTCGGGTACATATATATTGTTAAAATATAAAAATATTGTTCCGATCGGGCTAGACAATATATTTAGTTTCACGCTGTAACCCACACATGGAAGGGTAGGCAGAGAATTCTGGGAGCCTAGCGTTAAGACACTTCATCCCACTATTGCGTGGCGGAACTTAACGGCGCTTTTGCCCCGACACCAGCGAGAGTGTAATATATAAAGAAATAAATAAGAATAAAATACCTACTTAAGGAAATATGTATAAATTTACAATATAAATTGAAAATGTGTTTATTTATACAAATAACACAAATCGGTAATATCGATTTTATGGAGCGTGTCGAATGTCGATGTTTTTCACATTACTCAAATAGAATAATTAATCATCATGCATCAATTATTAGGTTCCGATTGCTAAAGAGTTTCCAATATTTTAAATTTAAAGAACGCTTGTTACTTGCACACAAGGGGTGTGACTTTCAACTTTTAAAACTATCAATAAAACATAGTTGTTATTAAATTAGCTTCAGCTATACCGCACACAGCAGGGTAGGCAAATGGAACATAGTGCTAAGACACTCTGTTCCCCACTTTCTGTCGAATTCTGGAGGCATTGCGTGTTGAGTGGCAGAACTCAACGCCGCGCTTTGACTCAACACCAGGGCGAAAAAATAGAAATATAAACGTAAATAAATATTTCAGTTCCTCGAGTGGGGATCGAGCCAACAACCATTGTTACAGTGCGCGCTTGTGCCGCTGCGCCAGGACGGCCGACGCTGTCAATGTTATTGAAAAATTATAATATTTTCAGCTTTACATTTTATTCTTAGCGAGTTAGCTAGTAAAATTAAATTCATAGCTGTGATTAAAATGTTTTTAAAAAAATATTTGTCAAGAAATAAATAACATTGATCATATTTTACTTCACTGAAAGGGAAGTCCAATGGATAAAATGTAGTTTGAAGAAATGATACAGATCGAATTGCGTTGTGATCAAGTTCTATTGTCTTTGGAACGTGAGAGGCATGTTTCCGATGCGAGCTTTGTTTATGGTATCAGTTAGTGACATTAAAGCGCCATTCTATACTGTTTTGGTGGGAAAATGACCTGAAATAAAACTACGTAAATGTTTTTTTTTATTTTAGGTTCACACTGTATCACGCATATAGCATGGCCGTTATCCAAGGACGTTATGATTTGATTGGCAGAACACAACCTTTGCCTTTTTATTAGAATGAGGAAATGAAAACCTTAAATTATTAAAATAATTAATTCTCCCGAGTGGGAATAAAACCCATAATCGTCGCGCTTAACGTCACAAACTTGTGCTGCTGCTCCAAGACGGTCTCCTTGTTTATTATAATACATTAAAGATTCAATAATGATACGCCATTCTGATCTTTACTTTCTGTCTTAAGTGGTTTTCGAACCCTCAACTACGTATACCGTCAGACATTTCACATATAATTTACGACGGCGATATTTATTTAGTTACTTTCAAATATCATCATCATAAATTTGTTTCATTAAATTTATTCTTAATAAAATAACCATAACTGTACGCCTTGCGCTTTACTATCGACATATCATAAAATAACTACAGTTAATTATTATATACGTTTGTGCGTGGATAATAAAAAAGAAACAAAAATACTCATAAATGAACTATGAGAGACAAATAATACTCTTTGAAAACCACATAAATTAGTTCTGTGCTAAGTCTCGTATACCTCTATAATTTAAACCATAAACGTTTTAAATTAAGCAATATATTTTACAAGAAGCATTTTATTACGCAAAGTAGCACCGCTTTAAACACAAAATGACCCGAGAAAAATATTTAACAGCGAAAATTGCCTCAATTAACCAGTTCTGAGATTACTATAAACGCATAAATGAGGTTGAATGGTGGCTGAATGTTGCGCAACTGTGGATAAAAAAAAGTTCCGTTGACAGCTGACGCCATGACAGATTACGATCAAGATGGCGGTTTAATCTTTTGATTGCGAGCCAATTTGTAATTTATTTGTTGCAAAAAATGAGTATTTACTTAAAGTATAAAGAAATGTAACAATATTAATGAATTAGATATGAGTTTATTATGTATTTCTGTATAATTGATCGTTTAGAAATTTAAAAGATAGAAAGAAATTTAAATGAAGAAAAGGTGTGTGAGAATCTTTTTATCATCATAATAAAGATGAGAAGGTTAAATATTTATTTACAAAACATGTAATTTTATTAAATAATTCAACAATGACTCTACTAATCAACTTTAAGAGCTAGGTATCAAATCTAGTTCTATTTATTATTATCAAAATTAACCTGCACCTACATAATATAATTTTGTGTATTATATAATTGTTTTTAATATCTTTTTTAGTAATTAGATTTTCAAATGATTAATAAAACTCCGATTGATAAAAAACAATAATAATACAATGAAATTAGAACCTAAGAATGCATATGAAAGTATTTAATTTTTATTTTTTGTAATTGTATGTATCAGAAATATGCTTATTTACTTTTATTATTATACGTCTTAGTGTATTATAATGAACTATTTCATTATAAACTAATTGAAATTAATATCAAATCATTCGTTCTCACTATAACTTATTCATTATAGAGACATAAACGTCGATTACATTTTAATAGTTCGAAGAGAATTTCACTTAGAAAGGCTCTTTCTTCGGCATGCTAACTAGTATTGGAGCTATCCATGCACATGTCACGTAATGTTATGTAACACACAACACTTTCATTATTTTGTGTTCTTTTAAATTGTCAAACTTTTGATTGAGGCTGTGACTATTGTTTGTACAGCCTTTACAGATTTTGCTCGATATTTATTTGTATTTTTTTAAAGCAGTAAAATGTCTTTTTCTTAGTCGGGGAATGATTTTTTTTTTCATTTCACCGGCCTGGTAACAAGACAGCGCGATGTTGAGTTTCGTCACTCAAACAGGTAAGGCCCCGAACATAGTGCGGTACGTGGGGAACTGAGTGTCTTAACACTAGGTTTCCTCTGCCTCTAGTAAGTGAAAATAGAAAATCCGAGTAATCAGTCGCACTAAGTTCTCTTTATAGCCTACAAGCCACAGAATATGCATGAAAGTAATAAATTAAAAAAATAAAAATAGTAAATTCAAAAATAGAAGAATTATTGCCCTTCCTTTGGGATAGTCAATAATGACATTTTCTAATATGCATTTAATAATTTATGTGAATAATAAATATTTCAATTACATAATGGTATGTTTGTTAGTAATTCTTATCGCGGTTTCAATATATTTACATTGAGACTACTAAGTATACACAACCAATGCATATTAAATATTTACATGCCTCAGTAATATGACGCCGCGGCGTTTTGCGTCATTAAGAACCATACCCACTTCCATTCCATTAAGATTCGTACATCATCAGGACTGTAGCTACATAATGGTTAGAGGTTCAAGTCCGTTCGATATAAGCAAATGGCTCTCTATACCTCAAGTATACACGTTTTTCATGCAGATAAAAAGGTTGCGGGTTCGATCTCCACTAGAGGAGATGAAATATTTATTTAAATTTATATTTCTATTTATTCGCTCTGGTGTGCCACTCAACACCCAATGCCCCCAGAATTCGCCAGAAAGTGGGGAGCGTAGTGTCTTAGCACTAGATTCCCTCTGTCTACCCTGCTGTGTGCGGACTACAGAGTGAAGCTGATTTTTTATTTTATTTATTGAAATTAATTCACAATTTTTTTTAGCTTCACGCTCTGAAGGGAGGGTAAGACACTCCGTTCCCATCAAGACACTTCCGTTCCCTACTTTACTACCACTACCGCACAATTCTGGCACACGCAAGCCTAAATAGATCGTCCTACTCAAATATTATACAATATATATTTCAATTTTTCTTGTATTAGAATCCACAGCTATTCCGTTTATCCGTACGAATGCCTATAAATCACACCAATAAAACATAAATAACTCGTAACGGAACGCTGTTATAATCGTATTATTACTTATGTCCAGCTAATTGTGACCGGGTATCGAACCTGCTGGGGCAATGTAACGGTAACCGTATACTGGTGTATAACCGTATGAGATTATATGTGGGAATTAATTTTGCTTGTATGCTTATAATTATTATACGTATATAGAATAGAATAGAANAAATTGTGCTTCTAACAAAGGATAATATGTATGCTGGTAGGTGGGATGATTTTTATTGCATTACAACACTAATATACATAAGTAATTAATATAAAAATGAAATAAAACCAAGAGCAACAAATTTCGCGTGTAAGTATTTTGACGCCTACCCTCGAAAAAGGGTTTATGTATAATTGTATTTTTTTTATATATATATTATAAAAAAAATCATTATTATATTGAGGCCACTCGTAAAGCAGGGGCATAAGCTTGTGATTGTAAATGCGACAGGTTGTGGGTTCGATTCCCGCTCGATGTTAATTAATATTTTCATTTCGTCGCTCTGGTAACGATGCATTATGCGGTGCTGCTGAGTAGGCAGATGGAACCTAGTGTTAAGACACTCCGTTTCACATTTTTCGCCGAATAGTGGAGGCATTACGTTTTGAGTGGCGGAATTCGACGCCGCGCTTTGCCTCAACACCAAAACGGAGAATGAAAATGTAAATTTAAATAACTATGTAATTTCCTCATGTCGGGATCGAACCTACTACCAATCGCGTTTATAATCACACACTTGTGCCCCTGCGCCACGACTGGCCTCAAAAACATACTAATTTCAAATAAATACAAATTCGAATTGTATTTGTTTGGTGGTTTCCTGAAAGAATTGCCCAATGTGGACGTGCTCGTCGGTTCATAAAGAATAGGTGCGAAGTAATTCACAAACCCTATTGTTGTAACGTAGACTGTATGTTACAGAATCTTTTGTTTTTAGCAAATTTAGATTACAACAAGGAAACAAGATATCTGTTTTGTTTTATATAAGTAAAGATTGAAAAAAAATTGCTAATGTTTAAATAAGTTTAACGAAGAAATAAGGCCTCTAGGAATAAAAAATTGTATAGTGTATAAGTCCTTCGTGGCACAGTAGCACAACTGTAAACACGAAGGTTGCAGCTTCGATTTTCACTCGCTGCAATGATCAATGATGGGAAAAAAGTGACCTTGAGTTCCCCCGCTCAACACGCAAATTTCCAAAATTGGTGAGCAATTTTCTCTCTGGCTACACTGATATGCGGCAAAATCGTGGAGTTGCCTCTTACGTAAGAGAAACAGATGATCCCAACGACAAACAATACTTAGCAATATAGCACCAACGATCTCAATAATAAGCGATTGCAGTTGATCAAGATCAAAATCTTATAAAATGTTTGAGCAATTCTATTGTTTTTTTTTGTTTGCTAATCTCCAATATTGCCAACCTTGAGGAAGACATTTCCGACATGGATAGTTTGTTATTTTATTACACTAATATAATGGATTCGACGTGATGGAAAATGTTGAAAGTTAACCGTTATGGATCCGTCCATTATATTGTTAATTATGTATGCAGTATTTCTGTAAATTATTGAAATATATCTAAGTATATAATCTTTTTATATTAAGTTGAAAAGTTTGTTTGTGTATTTTTTTTTTCAACTTCGCGCTGTATCCCACATGTAGCAGGGTAGGCAAAGGGAGCCTACTGTTCAGACACCTCTCTCCCCACTTTTCGCCAAATTCTGAAGGCATCGTTATTTGTAAACGCGACGATTGTGGGCTTGATTTTAACTCGGGGAAATGTACTATTGCCATTTACTCTCTCTGGTAACAAGACAAAGCGCGGCGTTGAAATCAACATACATGTTACGTCTCGAAAGTTGGACGGAAAGTGGAGAACAGAGTGTCTTTACTCTAATAATATCTGAATATACGAGTAAACTGAAACTAATGTTCTTTCTACGCGCTCTACCCTACTATGGTAGGCTGAGGAGCTTGCGGTATACATAGTGAAATAATAAAAAAATAAGAAACCATTCGAATAAAGACAAAAAACAATACAAATATAGCAATAATCATTAATAGTGATGTACATTAAACTATCACTTTCTTAATAAAAAAAAAGATTTTCCAAATCTTAAGATAAGCAGCCCAATTAAAAAATGCCCTTAGTTGCAAGCAACATGGTGAATTAGAAAGCGCGGATGGCCAAGTCTCTACATACCCACTACTTTCCCCTCGAAACGCAATTACCTACAATTATAGGCTTATCGTGGTACGAACTATCTAATTAAATATGTAACGAAACTTGAACCCGTTACCCGATTGTCGTTTAATTAATCTACTTTCGACGATGGTCTTTTTTCTTAGTTTCTACGTTTTTTTCTTAGTTGTTTTGTTGATTGTTATGTAACTTAAAATAAAAAAGATATAGAGTTAACGACATTTAATAGTAAAGTAAACATAATAAACATAAAATAGAGTTCATAATAAATATTTATTTTTTGGTTATTTTTTAGCTTCACGCTTAATTTTATTTTTCATGCCGCACATAGTAAGGTAGGCAGAGGGAACCTAGGAAGTGTAAGACACACCTTTTTCCATTGAGACCACAATTACCGTTCCCCACTCTGCCGAATTATAGAGCCATTCCGTGTTGAATGGGTGAACTGAACACCGAGCTTTGCCTCGATACGACAGCGAAGAAATGAAAAATATTTCGTTTCCTCGAGTGGGAATCGAACTCACAACCTGTCGCGCTTACATGCTCTTGCTTCTATACCTTATTAATGAATATATAATAAAAAAAACGAGCTTCTACAAAAACAAAAAATAAAACTCATTAAAGTATATAATAATCAAATCCCATAATAATTATTCTCAACCGGTCAACTAAATAAGGAGTACCGTGAAAGGTGGCGCATCACGTCCAAGAAAGTCGTCGTGTCTAGTACCTTACATGTTGAATACGTCTATTTTGAGCACTAAGAAAGTGCATTTAAATGCAATATATATTTACATCTTCACTCAAGTGGTTTAGTGGTTAGTATATAGTAAATGAATGTGAAGTTACAAATTTGTAGGAAGTTTAATTGAAGAAATATTTTAGAATATTTTAAACGAAGCGGTAAGCTAGCCAGAGAGAATGAGTGATGAAAAAATGACGAAAAAAATTCTGAAGGTTGACTTTTGAGGACACAGTATCAATGATACTAAAGAAAGGAGACGTAAAGAGCGTGAGGACCCTCAAGAACATGTATGAAGATGTTGACAATGGACGAGGCGAAAGAGGTATGCAGAGACCGTGCCGTTGGCCCTCCGTTCTCTATTTATAAACCACTAGGGATAAAGCGTGGAGCTAGAAATAATTAATCCTTTGATTTTTTTATTCTCATGATGTATATACATATACAATATGGAAGAAATCGTTATCACAGTTTACTAATGTTTTTTCACAATAATTCTCGTCATATCGGAACATCCATACATAAATTATATGAAAATTAAGCAATCTAAATTTGTACCTGCACACCAAGGACAACGTTGCAGTGCTTTTATAAATGTGCATACTACGAGTATGTAACTGATGTAATAAAAATTGCGTTTCAACTTGTTAATTTATTCGTACCAATTTGAAATGCAATTTAAATAATTTTTAACCTGGTTAAGTTTGCTATTTGCCAACTTTTAAAATCGCAAGGTGATGTACATTTTTTTTTATTTTGTTTATTATTTAAGTTAATTACTTAATTTAAAGAGTTCAATCCCTCGAGTGGAATCGAACCCACCACCGTCGCTTTTACAGTCAGACGTTATCTCATTGCGCCATGAAAGGCCGCTAAATATTCAAATTATGTAGTTTTTTTTCTATTAAAAATTATAAGTATAAATATGTAATTAGTAATTAATATTTTAAAGTATTATAAAATCATTTCATATGATTGATATAGATGACTGGCGCCGTGTCCTAGTCCAAAATAAGTGTATGTATTACGAAATAAATATAAAAATTACGCAGATTGGTAGAGCTGTTAAAATATGGAATTATGGGGGTAGTCGGTAAGAGTCTAAAACACTTAACTCTCCGTTCTATAATATTAGTGTTTAGACTAGTTTTACTGTAGTACTATAGCTACATTTCAATGGTCAAATGATATTAATAAAGACTTCTTCGATGCACATGACACACCCTAAGCGTCCGAAGTAAATCTCACCGCAGGTATAGTACTTTACGTCAAATAGATCAACACACCTCGATAAATGGACTAGGAGAAACAAAAAACTATTCAAATCAAACCAGTAGTTTCTGAGAAAAACGCATTTAAACACACAAACTCCTCATGTCTACATTAGAATGTATAGTATAAAATATAGATAACGAATTACGTAATATATTTTAAATTTTAATATTAAATTTAATTTGATAAAAATATAATATGTAAGGCGGATTAATAAATAGACAAAAGTTTCCAAACTCAATGTCAGTACAATTTTATTGCTCCTTGCATAACCGTTAACTGTTGCGTGTTAATGCGTAATTGAATTCGTCTTCAAATTTATATGTAGGTACACATAAGTCCCTATAATATTTTAATTGACACCATTATGGATCAGTGGATTTATGTAAATATTGTAGGTGCAAATTCAAATCAATATTTTAGATTTTTTATTCAGCTTGTGCTAGAAATCCAATAGCTTTACCTGCTTTGCTAAAATTACCTTAATTAAATTAGCTATCCTATTAATATTATAAATGCGAAAATTTTTGAGAATGGATGTTAGTTCCCGTTTCACGCGAAAATTACTGAATGGATTTAGATGAATCTTTACAGTAATATAGCTTATACATCCAGAATAACGCAAAGGCTACAATTTATGTAAAGAGTTGTATAATTTCATTTTGCTATAATAGTTAAGTTTAAGCGGGCGAAGCCGCGTTTGTGTCGCTAGTGTGTAGATATATTTAATATAACACGTTGTAACACTCTAACCTTACATTTCCATGACATCATAATTAAAACCATCATCAATTATTTCAAAGTAAAATAAAGACAAATACAAAATATAAAAATATATATAATATACATATATATATATATATATATATATATATATTGTCAAATCTCGAGACCACTTTCACTTATAGAGATTTCGATAATCGCAGTGTCTCGTTACAAGCGTAATGGTTGTTATGAAATGAACTATCGACATTTGATTCTCGTTAAATTTAAAGTGTTAAAGATGTTTCAAAACATTCTTATGACAGTAATAGTTTGCACCTGCGGCTTCGCCCGCGTGGTCCAATGGAAATAACTAAGGTGAATAAGACTAGATATATATAAGAGAAGATATATTCTAAGATTTCTAAGTATTTGAGGTTATTTTAATAGCAGATAATGTTGGTTACATATAAATAATTAACATGATGTAGGTATAATATTCTTTCTTAATAAATACATTTTCCAACACTTTTTCAATTTAAACCACTAGTTCCTGAGATATGCGAGTCTAAGCAAACAAACTTTTCTACTGTTAGGTCACTCATTCGCCAATTCGCACTCATTGCGTATTGAGTGGCGGAACTCAACGCCGATGCCGTGCTTCTTCTACCGTAGTGGGGAAATGAAAATTAAAGAGTACACACTACTACACAACGTATTTTATTAATAGCAATAAAACACTACATTATATTCTCATCATATAGGTGTACAACGGTAGGTACTTAATAAGCTTTTGACCTTTGAAGCCATCTCCGAAGCATATTTAAATGCACTTTCTCCGTCACAAATATTTAAGGTTGCTTGTTGTTTCCATTATATGTATTTTGTGAATGTTATGTTTTAAAGCGGATTCAATTTCACTATTTAGGGACACGAAAAAATACTTATAGCGTTTTTTATAATATAGAGGTGTTCTTCGATACATTTTTTTAAAATAAATATAACATTATTTTTACACAGTAATTATATTTTTTTAGCTTCATGCTGTACCCACATATGTCAGACAGAAATAAGTGTTAAGAGTTAAAACTCTCCGTTTCCTACATTCTGTCCAATTTTTTGAAACATTGTGTGTTGAGTAGCGGTACTCATCGCCATTATATTAGAAATACATAAGAAATAGTTTCAAAATAATTATGCACCTTTAAGATGCGATTTTAATATTTTTATTACTTTATAAAATAATGAAAATTACAATATAGTTTTCATATTAAATTACATAACTTTATGGTTAAACATTTTTTTTATTTAAATGTCTATAATCACACATAGCCTCCTAATCATTTCATTACAAAGGAATTTATCTTTGTTAAATTTAAAAATATGACGTCGCTAACAACTTCAAAATCAAATAATATTTTAATCATGGACACCAAGATTCAAAGCAACCACCGAACCACAGAGTGAATATAAAAAGAACTAGCTTAAACAATCGTATTTTATTTACCGTTAAATTTCAATTAACACTATACAAGTATATATATGCTTATGCAATGTTTGCGTCACACTCGCGCAGGTAGAGGAGAAACTTGTTCTCTTATTTTTAACATTTATAATTGATTTTGATTAAAAAGTAATAGATAACGATAGGTAAGTCAATTTTTTAGCTTCACGCTGTATATGCCGCATATACCACATTTGGCAGAGGGAACATAGTGTTGAAATACTCCGTTAACCCACAGACTGCTCAATTTTCGAGACATGGCGTTGGGTAAAGGAATTCCTTGCTTTGACGAATTTTTGATAGTTAGTCAACCTACCCCTATCGTCAACCAGCCCCGGTCTCCCCTACTCATATACTATATTTAAGCAAAATAAACGAGCGCAGTTTATAATAGTTTCTTTAACTTAATAATATTTAATTGTTCGCATTACATTAACGCACAATCATAGCGGATGAAATAAATATACAAAATAAATGATGCATAGACAATAAGGTTATTTTCATAAAAACAATAAGTTTATTAAAGGTTGTTTATACAATGTATTTTGTGAATAAAATTAAATAAACGAAAAAAAGCCATAGATAGGGTTTTTTATCGCGTCGCGCTCTAGTTAGCATTTCGGTCGTCAGAGAAATGAGACCTCTCTACGGCTTGACACTGATGGTAAGATCACAAACGTTTATTTTTTTTTAATTTGTTTAAACGTGTGTCTTTTTAGTTCTAAATAATTATATATATTTATTTGTTATCTTTACTAGGTGTAATATGTTATCTGTTGGAGTAATGTTTATGTGAAGGAAGTATTTAATGCGAAACTCTGCGTCTTTGTAGATTTCAATATTTTTAGTTTTTTCGATCCCACACCTCAAACTGTGAAACGTGACGATTGTGGGTTCGATTTCCGTTCGGGGAAATGAACTTTTTCGAAAACTGCATGGTGAGTGGACAACTGAGTATCTTAAGACTGGGTTCCCTTTATGTAATCTGCTTCATGTGAATTGTCATTAAATTCAAATTTAATGACAGTTTGGTACCAATAATTTTACTAACTTTAGCCGTTCCATTTTTTTAGAGTTAAAATATTTTTTCTCTCCACATTTTCTGAATACCGAGAGAAAAACAAATTTTCTGTATCTTACTTAAAAATATTATATAACATTCAATATTTTAGAATACATAATAAATAACTTGGCGGTGAATTTTTAGTTTCCCACCAAAAGTAACGCAACAAAAAACCTGAATTTTCGATCTAGTTTTTAGATTTTATAACATGTACACGATTTCCGGTACATAGAACATGACGAAAGCTAAGGTTGTGAAATGAAAAGCAATTATCTGCATCATTTGAGGCTGTATTATTTAGTAGTGCCATAATTATTAGTTTAAGGCTGTAATTTTGAATCTTAATAGTTTTTTAGAACGCAGAGAAAATTTAGTGTTAAGACCCTTTTCTCTATTCCCGCCAAATTTCCGAGTCATTACGTATTGAGTAGCGGAACTCAACGCTAAAAAAAAATTACTCGAATATCAAGTTCTGATTTCATCATCAGACTAGTTAGTAATACCATATTATATATATGTAATTCATGGTGTTTGAAAGTTGTACATTTAACAAAATACTTTGTTTGTGTTATGAAAGTCTTATATTTGATAGCGGAAACGTGAAGGCTGAAAGAAGGTACTGACCTTTTTGGGCGTATCGAAGTAAGACGGGCAATGGTTGCACAAGTTTGGTAAAAACTCAGTTTAGTAGATGCTAATTGATTGTTTTACGTTCGTGTTAATAATAATTATTAACAATAATTCTTTATAAGATCGTAAATAAACAGAAATTTCCAGAAACTTTCTTGTAAGTGTATGTGGCCCAGTGGGTTGTAGGTTCGATACCCACTTGGGGAATTGATTATATTTATATTATATTGTAAAGTAGAAAAAAGACGAATTCTTCTATTTTGAAAAAAGCTTTAAGCTGCTTTTCTAATTTTTCACACTTCTTTATGGATATGTCTCGCGTACAAAAATTGGGGGATTTCTCAATCATTCAAACAAAAATATTTTTTAAAGCCATATTAGATTTGCACCATCGACCACTTCCACCTATTGAACATAGACAATAAATGCCTAACTCGACAAACGATACTTTCGTTTGTGTGTGCCAAGTTCAAATTAAAAAAGATAAATAACAAAAGTAATTCATACGAAATATTTCTCTGTATCAACAGTCGATTTCACACGATAACAGTAATAATAAAATCTGTCCGTCCGTACCAACGGTACTCGGATGTGGGTTAACACTTAGCCGGACCAGTTTAGCTTTGGGTGCCTCTCGCAAGTAATAAATATGAAATTACTTTTGTAATGAGATAGTAATTGTAGTTTTTGTTGCCTTTTGTGTTTATTTTTTAATTGATTTAACAGTATGCACTGGATAATAAGATGGCAGATTGAAATTCCACATCAGAATCCTGTTTGTTTATTAAAAAATGGAACTTAACTCATATAGAGTTTAACCTTAACAGTAAAATAACAGAGGACAGCATCTCACTGTAAACACGGTGGTTGTGCATTCTCTTCCCAATTGGGAGATGAATTATTTTCATTTTCCAATTTTGACAAAATTTTGAAGACACAAATCGGCAAAATTAAAAGCCGCCTCCCCATACGGAACGTCTTAAATTCAGGTCGTAAGCGGAAAACGGAGTGTTTAGACATTTGCCTCTCTTTGCCTACGATATTATGAAGCATTTAGTAGAGTAAAAAAATACTTCAAATATCAACATTTGATCAAGGCTCATTTGAACCCATAACCAACGCGTAAGTACAGTATCTACAGTACATTCAAGTACCATTACTCTTATATTTATTGCTGTCTTATCGAGATGTCATTAGCAATGCAGAATGTCTGTAAGTCAGCAAATGAACTAAACTGGTCTGGTCCAGGCCTGGGCAGGAACCTCGCTTTAAATCGATGCCGCTCACACATTATGCAATAGAGTGCATTGATCTGTGACTCTGTGGAGAGGATTCATAATAATTTTCTTTTTTGTGGTTTTTTTTTAGCTTCATTGTATATGTCAGGGTACGGTTACAGAGGGAATCTGTAACCCGGAAGTGTTAAGACACTTTTCCCACACGTATCCTACTGTTCTATGAATTTTGAAGAAGTTGCGTGTTGAGTAACAGAAGTCAACGCCGCACGTTGTCTTTCTTCTTCTCATTATCAATATTAGTACTTTGTATATTAATTAAATCAATTTTGAAAATACAAAAAAGATTTTTCAAATCCAGATTTGAACAAGCGTCCACTACAGGGAAGTATAAATAAAAATCAGATCGTCAACGACTCCACAGTCCACAGGTAAAGTTCAATGACAGTATTTATTTATATAAACAGGAAACGAGGCCCTCCACAATCTTGCCTCTATTAGGGACGAGTACGCGGGATTTCTTCTAAGCAATTTAGATATAGATATGTCAATGTGCAAAAAGTTTGACTGTACGTTTGTGCATTAGTTTGCTGCTTGTAGGTTAAAAAATATAATAATATTGTACTACTATTAACTATATTTAAGTGATTAATATTACGTTGTACACTTTGAAAATATTTTTTTATATTATAATCCAAAATTAAAATTTATATTATAATAAAAAAAAATAGTTTTGTCTTTATTTACTTAGGAAAACATTTGCCTCGACACCAGAGCGAAGAAATGAAAATATATCATTTCCTCGAGTGGGAATCGAATTCACAACCTGAAGCGCTTATAGACACACGCTTGTGCCTTTTTGACACGACTGGTGTCACAAATTTAAGAAACAGTAAAAAAACTTTAAAAGCAGATCTAATGAAAACTACGATAACGTGGCAAGCGCGGCGTTGACAAATTAAAATCGATATAGCAATAAAGTTTAACTTACCATTATAACCGATGCCATTTTCATCATTTTTACAAGATCACTAAGTTGGAAAATGTTATCACATCACAACACTGGGCAACACTGAAAATGTCACTATTAATATAAGTATTTGCTTCTACCAAATCACAGGTTCTATTCCTGACAAATCAAATATGTAAGGTTTTTTTAAAGCTTATATAATAATTGAGAGAATAATATGAATTATTTTATTAATTAATTTTTGTAGTGGACACTCGTTGGTATAGTGCCATAAATTATGAATGTTATTTCATTTTTAATATCTCGATGGCTTATACATTTATTATTATGATGCTAAAAGCCAGTCTCGAATCTAAACAAAGAAAGAGGCGATATATAAAGCTTTGCAGTCAACAAAATTAACCTGGTGACATTAAAAGGTTGTAAAAATTTAAAACATCACTATTAACTAACATATTACATAATTTCTTATTTGCTTTATTTATAAGAATAATACGATTTTATAAACACATCCATAAAAAAGTAAATAAGTATCTAACTACGTAAGGAATAAGAAAACTTGCGTAGTTCGTGTTCAAGTAGAAAAAGTAATAAAATGTTATAATCATAAAACAGATGATTGATTGCTTCTTAGAAATGAAATTAATGGATTTTTTTATAATCATTCTATTATATTATATTATACAATAACTTTTACACTGTCTTTCATTATAGATACGCAATTATATTAAATAACTATTTTTCAATGCGGCTTCGTCCCTGTGGTAAAATCGAAATAATTAAGAGTTTTCTTATGATAAACGATGACATAGAACATTCTAAGGGAGGATTGACCCTATAGACTATAGAGCCGTCCACAAAAACAAACTTTGGTTAACACTAAGGTGGGAACCTCCCTAAGTGTACTATGTAACATTGACTACAGGTTGGCACCTGTAGTAGTATATCAAACTATTAACGTCATGTCACGTGTGTACGCATTTCTCGATAAATAGACTATCCAATATCAAATATTTTTTTCAGGAAGTTCCCGAGATTAGCGTGTTACAAAATAAGCTATTCACTTTTTCCATAAATGTAGATAAGAAATATTTTAAAACATGGTTTCGAAACCACGACTTCTATGTTCAATTTACAATCACGGCGTCTTGTATATTAATGTAACTTTCAATGAATTATTAAATGTGTACATAATCTGTTAGAAATGTCAAAATAATTGGTCAATCTCATTTAAACATAAGGAGAAATTGTAAGAAAGTGATATTTAAATAATTTACCCCGCTAATTTTATTTACATACATTAAGATCACATCAGGAGCAAATATTTAAAACTGTATCATGTAGTTGGAATAATTAAGACAAAGCGAATGTTGTATATTTCAATTTATCTAATTGCAGTAGTTATAATATAGGTACTCGTATATGTACTTTTTTTTATTTTGCAGGGGGCGTCCTTACAGTCGTCGACTTCCTCACACGCAGCCACTTAGTGGTTGCATTTCTTCAGGGACAGAGTACCCTCTTCCCTACCCAACCGGTGTCACTGTAAAAGCCAATACGGCTAACAGCATTAAACTCATGTTCAAAAAAAAAATTACTTTTTTGTGATGTGCTATATTTAATTCAAGAAATGCTATATTTTATCAAGTTAATAGTTTCCATATAACTCTCTGTCAAATTAGTGGAAATTACATAATTGTTATTTATCATCTCTATTTCCCTGGCTTCCCAAAGTAAAAAAGTTTAAAAAAGTAGAATATAAAGGTTTATGAATCAGAAAAGAATAAGAAAGCGACATGAAAATTATCCCTCTTAAGAATATAAAATGAAAATTTTATTGCATTCACAAAAAGAAAGCACGTAAAAGTAAATTAAGTGCAATAAACAAGAAAAAAGCCTCAAGAAAGTACAGTTCCGATGCGACTGTCAAGATTAATGATTTTGAATGGTTTTATTAATTTTAAAAGTGTAGAAGGTTAAAGTCATTCATTTTACAGACAAGTGTTGAATTTCATTTATTAACGATACCGAGTGTCTGAATATTTGAAAAGGCAGTATGACCTGTGACTGTGACACTAGCCTCTTAAATATTAGTGTACTGTAATTTGTAAGTAACTTATATATAGAATGTGGTGAAGAATCACTTTGTGCTTTATTTTCTTTAAAAAAAACATTGTGTATAATATTTTTTATCATAATGTACTTTTTTGATAATAATGGTACATAGTCATTTTATTAAAAAAGTAAGACAAGTAAATTATGTATCTATATTTGGCGCGGAAGAAACTGTACAATGACTTCATCTTTTGGAAATTGAGCAAGTTTCTCAAAAAGTGCTACTTTTTATAGTCAAAAACGTTGACTGATCAACGAAAGGTATCATTAAAATAAGGTTAGTAAAATATGGTAAGTTGAGTTGAGTTCCGCCACTCAACACACAATGTCTCCAGAATTCGGCGGAAAGCGGGGAACGGAGTATCTGAATACTAAGTTCCCTCTGCCTACCACCCAGGCGTGTGCGGGATGATTTAAAAAAAAAATATACACCTAATCAATATATAAAAGTTACTTAGTTTAATAAATTTACTTAAATTGTAAATTTAATGAATCTATTTTTTTTTCAACTAACGCATTCAACATTATGTTTCTAAAACGGCATTTATTGTTTGATTTGACGAAGGACTTTCTATAAGCGGAAATAACTGTTGATTCACCACTATTATATAAAAGCTTTTGCTTACAACCGCTTCATTAATTTTAATTCATAAGAACATACAATTATTAATTAAATAAATTCAATTTTTAATTCCTTAGCCAAAAGTTTACATACGCAAATTACTACGTACTTCTACCATAAATGAAAAAAAAAGTATTGTACGTAATTATATATTAAGTATTAAATAAAATTAAAGACACTTAAGTAATTGTAATAAAAAAAATAATTACCATGTTCACAATTAAACTACACTAAACATATAAACATATTGGAATTCATAATTTATGTCACTGACACCAAAAGAAAAGAGCACGTACAAAAATGAAAAAAAAAAAAAAAACAAAACGTCAATCTGACAGTTTGTCGTCTTTTAATTTTTATTAATCTAATTCGAACCTGTGATAATAGAAGCAAATACCGTCACAAACACTTAAAAAATACCGTGTTTTTATGTTTTCATAGATATTTCTTTATAATTTTCGATATACGCGTGCGTCTTTCACGCGAGTGTCGGTAGAGTGCGGCGTTTGGTCTGATGCTTCGAGTAGGGAGACGTTGTTAAGGTGACTATCATTTTGCTATCTTATTTCCTTTATTGCTTTGTTTTGCTATAGATTGTGTATTATTTGGAAATATATATTAATATATTGTGCTAAAATACAGTTTAAAATGTTTATTTGTGCAACATTATATTCAGGCCACTAGCCTCAAGCGAACATAAAAGTAAGTCATCCTATTATATAAGGACAAATTAAAATCTAATTTAAATTGAATTTTTGTGTTACTTTCGATGAAACACAGTTGAAACAGTCAAACATACATTAGTGTAGGTAATGTAAATACACAAAATATATATCAAATTTCATTTGAAATATTCTTTTAATAAGAAAAATATATTCAATATATTATTAGGCCGATATAGCTCAGTGGCACGGCGTCTATCTACAAGCGTGACGGTTCTGGGTTCGCTTTGGTAATAAAATTAAGCGATAGAGTCAATATCTCGAGAATTGAAGATTGAGTGGAAAGTAGGGAAAGGATGCCCTACCTCTGCTTGCTATGCTATATGCGGGATACAGCGTGCTAAAGAAATAGAACATAAAACAATACATTTTACATAATAAATGTAATATAGTACTGGCTCTTAAAGCTCTACAGCGCGTCGGTCAAGGCGGAAGCTCAGAGTGCATCTGACCGAAGCCGCACCGTTGCGTTGCACCGCGCTGAGCGCGATGCAATATATCTATGGAATTGTAATATAAATTACAATCTAATGAAAGGTTCTTGCCTTGTTAGATTCCTGTTAGAATTTTTTTCCTTTCTTAGCAATGTGAAGTAACGACATAAACGCGGCTTCGCCGGCTTAAATTTGTTGTTATATTAAAAGTAAATTATACAAAATGTTTACATAAATTGTAGCCTATAAGCTATATTACTGTAAGGTTTCGTCTCCAACTCCGTTCAGTAGTTTTTGCATAAAAGCAGAACAAAACGCTTTCCTCGCAAATTTTCATATTTACCTATAATATTAATAGAGATTTACATTTATAATATGTAGAGACCGTAGCGCTTGGCGCACCGTTCCCCATGACTACCCCGCTAGGGATAAAGCGTGAACCTATGTATGTATGTATAATATTAATAGGATTAAGAACGAAGGGCTTTTATATTTTTATTATTTAAATCTAATATGTTCAAACACTCCTTTTGAATCGAAACTGTTAGTCTTCTTACTAGAGCGAGGAAATGAAAATAATTCATTCATTCAATGTATCCAAAGTGGGGTAACCATAGAGAACGGAGAGCCAAAGGGCACTGGAGTTTATAACACAAAGAGGGTCCACGATGGAAGGCTTGTTTGCAGCGACTCCTAGTGCACCATACAAGAGCGCACTGATAGGTTTTCCCCCAAGGCGACGTGCACCAGTGCGTCTCCGCTGGTGTGTCAAGCGGCTACGTGGCCTCAATGTCAATGCAATTCAATAAAAATAAAAAAATGGTTAAAACTAGCTTCGCCTTAACAGCTCAGTCATTATCTGAATCTTCGTCTGACATAGATGAAATTAAATATATTTATAATTATTACTATCCGATAAGTTTCATTTACAATATAATACTTAGTTAATTAATATGTTACTAATATTAATAGAATAAGTATTCGTAGGCAAATAAAAAAAAAGTTAACGCACCAATTATATAAATTATTAATTATATAAATACTAAAACTAAATAATTATATATTTATAAAGGCAACTAAAATTTGTCAAATTATGAATTTAAATATCCCCCATGGCATCGATATATTATCTGTATGTTAGAGCTTTTGATTGAAGCTTTGCATCTTTTAAGCATGCTCTATGCCACATTTTTTTTAAAGGTAAACCATATTATGTTAGTCATTATTTTATGAGTAACTTGGCCTTTCGCTTTTTATATACTAGTTTAGTAGTTTTAACCTTTTGCTATTATTTTTTAACAGGCGCTAATTTTCGATATATAATACTTAATACTTGTTGAAGAAGATTTAATATCTAGTAGATCTTCACGTTGTACCCCGCATATCGGAGGCGTAAGACAGTCGATTTTTCACTGTCCGTCCAACTTAAGAGACATTGCATTTCAACTCGAGGGAACTCAACTTATCGCGTGAATCCACCACCAATCAACAGTCGAGAATTGGGCGAAGCGTGACGAAAGTAGTGTCTTAACACTAAGTTCCCTCTGTCTACCCTGTTATATGCGGGATACAGGAAAAAATAAACAAAAAAAGGAATATATTACTAACTAAATAGCAACATCAATTAGTTTAACAATTTACTTTTTACATCATTCTCTTCTAAAATCATAATAGTACATAATATTAACTAATACATTCAAGAAAGTTCTTTATATATATAGTGTTAAGATATAGTTTCGGATATAATAGTAAGGTTATTACGTCTTTTCCCAACGCGACAGGTGTTTAAGGCTTGGTTCTTGCAAAATGTATCGGGGTCAAACTATAAACGAATAAATTCAAACGTGAATGAATCGCGCGATTCGCAGAGTAGCTGCGAACAGAGCGTAAGATGTAATAAAACATTGGCACTTTTTGGTGTTTTATTTAAATTAAAATACTAAAATTATATTATTTTGACATTAAATAATACATCAAATATTACACGCATATAGTTATAGTGAAAAAATGTGTTTTTTTTAAATAACTTGATGTAAAGACTATACTAAAATATATCGTGTGATGAATTATGAAATGTACTCTTGGAGACATTTATGGTTATATTACGAAATCTATATAAAACATATAATTATATTGACCCATCTGTCACTCGCTCGGAAAAACATAGAAACAGACGGACGGATTGCGAAATCTTAGTAATACGGTTCGTCCTTTGGGTACGAGAACCTGAAAAGAACTATAAGATAAAATGATATAATATCTGAAAAAGATAATGAAAAAAAGACACAAATATAATTTTAAAAAGACAAACGTTAATTAGCACACACAAAATTATTTTATAACAATAAAATATAAGTGAATTAACTTATACGAACACCTGCTAGCAAGCCTTTTTGCAAATGAATGAAAAATATTTAAGTTCTCTCTGCTCAAGCAGTCTATATAATCATCAATGCAACCTCATTTATCTCGGGCGTCGAACCCGCAAAAACGTTGCCCTACAGACTACCGGCTACCGGCCACAGAGTACAGACTTCAGTATATACACTTAAGGTATACCGGTAAATGTGATGATTTTCCTCGTGAACTATATTTTTTTAGTTTTTAGCAGGTCAGGCAGAGAAAACCGGGTGTCAGCGAGTCTGTGCGTGTGTGTGTGTGCTTAAGACACTTTATTAAGCACGCACCGCCCAATATTTGAGTGTTACGAGATGATTGTAGGAACTCAACGCAGTGTTCTTCCCTTCTTCTTACCAGAGAAAGAAAAAGAGAATAAGTTAGACTTCTGTAGGTACTTGAGGTACACCCGAGATTGTCGCTTAGATGTAAACGGCGAAAAAATATTAAGTAACTTGGGTGTATCTAGCACAAGTGAATTGGAACTATGCTAAATGTGATGATTTTCCTCGTAAGTAATGTTTTTTTTAGTATCACACTGTATTTTTATATTGAAAGGTAGGCAGAGGAAACTTGGGAACCTAGTGCTACTCCATTCCCATTAAGACACTTCCGTTCCCCACTTTCCGGCGGATTTTCGAGGCATTATGTGTTGAGTGGCGGAACTCAATGTCGCGTTTTGCCTTCTTACCAGAGCGAAGTAATTAAAATATTTCATTTCCCCGAGTAGGAATCGTATCTACGCCCGTCGCGTTTACAATCGCACACCTGTCTTCTCTTTAGTTTTGTTTAGTTTATTTGAGTTATAAATGTTTGTCTCCGACAAAATGAGAAACAACTAAAAAATTCGATGTAATTAAAATTACGTTTTATTTTATTATCGTTTCATAGAATCGACCTTGCAACTAGCATATGCAGTCTAAAATTTACACAAAGCATATAAAGTTATACAGGGAAAGCATCTATATATGTTTGTTTGTTTAAATAAACTATTTGGTATACTCCATTGTTCTTGCCGTGTTACCGTGGGAGACTTCCCGCTTTCTAGTAAACGGACGGACGGACGACTAAACATTTTATATTTATTGTTAGTATCATCATAAACAGTTTATGCTGTCTGTGGATAGCCATAAAGTCTTTATTTGATACGGTGAAATTTTGTTTGATTATTACTTATTGTTATAGCAGTTTCATGCTTTCCATAGCCAGGTAGACAGAGGAAAAGGAGTGTTAAGACTCCTCTTTCCTCGGATTTGCCGTGTCGAGTGACGGAACTAAAAATTAAATTAATTGGCCCGAGTGGGCAGTCGAACCCAGTCACTTTTTATGGTTCCGTACCCAAAGCGAAAAATGGGACCCTATAACTAAGACTGCTCTTTATATGTCTGTCTATCACCAGGCTCTTGTCTCAAGAATAGCGATAGGTAGACACTTAATATTCTCAAAGATGACGAACTTCTGTTGCCGCTATAACAAGAAATACTAAAAACAAAATAAAACATACAATCAACGTGAATTTTTGGTCGTTTTTTATACGGAACAGTTCGTGCGCGAGTCCGACTCGCAGTCGTTCAGTTTTTAAACATACTTTGTTAAATGTATAAGTTTACTTTAAATCCAATTACGAGAAGAGAGTGAGGAACGGAAAAATATGATAAAATCCTTAGAGATATTGTACAAAATACTAACTAGTAAAACGCGGAAACATGTCTAGCTTTTACTAAAATACTACTTTCACGTAATATGGACATATAAAGATACAATCTTATAAAAAGTGGTAGGTATGTTACTTTTCTTTTCAACAGCAGGAAGAGTGGCCAGTACTTGTTGAATCAACACGATGTATAAAAGTGTTGTTTCCGCTTGGTTTCCTGGAAGGAGTGGCTTAGAAACTTTTATTTTAAATTAGTGTTTGTCTTCGGGGGTTTGCTCGCTTATATAGCGATATACGAGTATAATTATTATACATACAAAATTTTCTATTACTGCTGTAGTCTACTTGCAAAAATCACATGGACGTATGAAATGAAAATTTTTAATGTAGCGGGATTAGAACGGCTAGAAGCGCTCTGACAACTAAGCAATACGTCTAGTGCATAAATATGCCATAATTCCTTTACGAGTGTGTTAGAATTCATTTATTTCTATAAATAAAATACTTATATTTAAGTATTTAATAATTGATATTATATATAGTAAAAGGAGGCAATAATAAAAATTATTATAATTTTAAGAAATCAAAGGACCATAGACCTGAGTATGTGGTTTGAATTCAACTAAATATCTCCAAGCATTCCTGAGATAAAAGCCCTTGACAGACGGACGGATAACAAAGTGATCTTATAACGTTATAGGATCTTATAACGATTGAAAAAAGATATTTTCATAATGAAAGCATTCTTTAAATACCCACATGCATAGTGGAGTAATCTCGTGTTGCTTTCTATGAATCAGTGTAGGTAATAAACAGGTAGGCAGGTAACGTACGTGTTATAAGAATCATAATTTTATCATACTTAATTGCTGTTTTTTATTGGAAAAATATGCGTTTAACTCAAGTGGTGGGTTTTTAATGAATTTCTAATGTGTTTTATTATTTTTTACGCTTATTAATTTAATATATTGCGAAGGTTTATGTGTAAACTAGTCGTCGTACGCGAATTTGTTTGCGGCGATTTTGCGGCATTTCAAAAAAGCCTTTCTTAGAACTCCTCTTCTCTACACTTCGTAACCTACATGCCAAATTTCTATGTTCTAGTAGTCAGTTAAACGACGTCAGTTATTTAAAGTGTTTTGATCAACAAAATTGCTAGAAAATAACTATTCTATTAAATTGACTAAAACTTTAGTCTTCAATGCATAATTATTATATTTAAATGTATAATTTGTGTGAATACAAATAAAAAAAGGATTTTTTCAAAGATTTCGAAACGCTAATCTGGCTTCCTACTAATCGTGATGGGCTGAATCATTACAGTTTCGAGTTTACCTATTTTTTTTTTTTCATATTTCCTTCTTTTCGTTCTCTAGTTTTTTTTATATTATTTCAGAGTCAAGGATTTGTCACAAAGCCTTAAAATTTTACAAATTATAAACGACGAGTATAATGCAATACAGTTCACATAAAGCGAATCACAATGTTTGCGCGTCTGTCTGTGTCAACAAAAACGTATGTAGAGCAATAACCTGAGCTTAAAGTAGGCGGTATTCAATATTCATTTGACATTATAACTGAAATCTTTTGATATTATTCTCTACTTATATCAAAAGATTAAGAATAAAAGATTTAGATTAAGATAAATGCCAGTTTTGGCAAAGCGATCTACTGACATACCACTTAGCATGAAGAATTTATGCATTAAAATAAAAAAAAGGTTTAATATAATCTACAATAATAATAAATTCTTGATTTACTTGAATTTATTTGAATCGAACTTGCCATAATTGGTGCCGTCAAATTTAAAATCAATTACCATAAATGATTTCATTCAACTCCTCTGATTATCGACAGCGCGGCAGGCAAAGATGAGCTAGTGTCTAGATTCTGCCCTACCATTTTGGCGTAAATTTGAGATATGAATACGTGAAAGAATAAATTCCCCCAAGTGGCGATCAAACCCATTGTATTTGAAAATTAAAATAAAACTTACCCTAACAAACGGGTTTTTCTTCGGCAATTCATGATCCACCTCGTCCCGTTCCTCGTCGTCAGCGGAGTTAACCCTCACGCAGGTTTTATGCTGAGTGTCACTCATACTCCGCACACATTATACACGTTACACTTTACACTCATACACTTCTATTACACTTCACTTTGACCAATTTAATACCTGAAATTGTATATAAAATTAGAATATAGTAAAATTTTAACTCTTGACTTGGGTGTGGCAATAAGCAATATTTTCACGAAATTTTATATTCATATTTTACAAATCATATTTTTTAAATTTCTATTGGCATCCTTTTACTAAGCTTTACTTTGCAATAGTCAATTTCAAAAGATATATATTTTTTCAACATTTTTCATTAATTCATATAAAAAATTAAATCAAAATATGCTTTATTCACTTACGCCGTTATAATGACCCTTGAATATTAATAATATTATCTTAAAATGTCAGTCGCGTCACTCCTGCAGGAAGTTCGAATACATCGGCTAGGAAGGCGTCTGATGAGAAGAGCCGGCATCAAATACAACAATTGGTTTTTAAAATATAATTTGCAAAAAGTGTAGGTGTAAAAATCGAAATTGCTTATAATCACTTGATAAGAAAAAAGATACACCCAAGCGTCAAGGGGACGTAGGTTCAATTTCCGCTAAATTCAAGTTTTTATACAAAATTTCAACAAACTTACAATGTCTTTCTATATTATAAACACTATAATTCCACTCCGTTTGTCCACTTCACGCTGTACCAGTAGTATCTGTAACAATACATACTCGTATATAGCGGTTATACATGAGTTTACGACATTGTAGATAGTGACTAATTATTTATTTAATTATGACTAGCTTTTTTATTCTGGCTTCTAAGAATTTCTTTTATTGTTCATTGTTGAAAGATAAGTGTTTTTTTTTCTAGAATAAAAAGGAATTGAGACGTACTGGGCATTTTGTACATGTATTTTTAATAATGAAATGACGATTATTTATTTAAATAAGTTTTTTTATATGCATTTATTACATCGATAGGTACACTATGTAACTATATAATATATTTTGGTTAGGGCTCACAAATTTTATAGGACTAAATACATACTTCTTAGTGCACGATAAAAGCGTCTCATTATTTTTTGTTTAAACTACATAATTTTTATTCTTAAGTTAAAGTAAAGCGAGCCCACTCAGAGATCATATTGCTCTGATTTTTTTATTATTTAGAAATATGCGAATCATAAAAAGAGCCTCATAAATAAAACAATTGAAAACTAAAAAAAAAAAGTTTTTCTTAAATTATATAACCTAACCAAAAATAAAGATATTTTAATTAATGTTATTCATAAGAAATATGTATTTAAAACCAAATACTTTTAAAGTTATCGCTAACACACCTGTAGGTAGGTACATACAATCGCTAATACTAAAACATTACAAGATCCGTGTAAACGATGTACCTACACTGATAATATTTGTAATCAGACACAAACAACACTTGAGCAATTGTCACGTTGCTCATTAAAAAGATACCATCAAGTTTCGTAATTTCGGAAGGTAATTATATGTTTTAAAATTAAATACATCAGCTTCACGCTGTATCCCGCACACAGCTCGGTAAGAAGAGCCTAGTGTTAAGTCACTCAGCTCCCCACTTTCCGCCAAATTTTGGAGATATTGCGTGTTGAGTGGCAGAACTCAACGCCGCTCTTTGCCTAGACAGTAGACACGAGAGCGAAGAAATGAAAACATAAATGTAAATAAATATTTAATTTCCTCGAGTGGGCATCGAACCAACACACGATACCCTCAAATACTACATAAATAGTTTTTTTAATATTTATAATAACCGCTAAAACTAAAGCACGCGTTATTTATTACTCAGTTTCATAGCAACGTTACCGTGATGGTGGCTCGGCTCTGGAATGCGGTGATAATTTCTTTATCGAATACAATATTGTGTACATTCAAGTCGTTTCCTAAAATACTTAATGGTGTAATTTTTGTGTATCTTGCAGCAAAAAACCCTAATCATGAGTCTCCATTTTCTTCATCGTACCTTTGTATTGGGTAGTAGAAAAAGCCCCAGCATGTCTTAAATAGATATTGTAGGATGGGGCTTTTGATAATATTAGTAATGTTTTCCTAGTAGAGAAAATGGAGAGCCAAACGCTACGGTCCCCTCATACTTTTTACGTATCATTCTTAAAGCATCATCTATACTATGTTTTTGGAGATTCACCGAGGTCTCCCCTTGCCTATTTACCTCTCATTCTTACTTCATAAATACCATTTGCCATTCTTTCGTCACTCATTCCCTCGACATGATGAAACCATCAGTCCAGTGTCACCGCACACACAATATTCTTCTTTCTCACTGTGACATGCTCATTAATATTTTCCAATTTATAAACCATACATTATACACATATACATTATGTTAATCTTTTTCTATAAGTAGTAGAAATGTAGGTAAATCTAAGTCGAATACTTAAATTTTGCTAAACATTATTTCTTAATTGTTAAGCCGGTTAAGCGTAGAATTGTATTTAAGTGAGTGCAGGTTTGAATCGGCACGCGATCCATTCCTCATTTCACGATTGATACGATAGTGTATCATTTGATGTCTATTGAATTAGTTCACAATGTATGTTACAGTCACGGATGGATTTTTATGTTACGGTGGAATTGTTAATGTTAGATATTTTGAAGAATTACTGTTTAGTGGATAAATTTATGATTTTTTTACTATCCTCTGTATCCCAAACATAACGGCATAGGCAGAGGGAACCCATTGTTAGGACACTCCGTACCCTGCTTTCTGTCTAATTTTATAGATATTGCGCATTGAGTGACTGGACTCAACACCAATCAAAACTTTGGTATTGGTCTCGAATATAAGATGATAGTTATTTCTGCCCACCAATTTAGAGTGAATTCTAGAATACTACAATTGATTAAATTACGAAAAAAAATAACAAACAAAAGATTATTTTATCATTTTAAAATCATACGTTATAAGAACGTTATAACGACATACATTCAATTTACATAATAATTAATTAACCTAACTATTAGAGTAACTAATAAATTTGATTATTTTCTCGTAATATTAGTGAAAAAAACATTATAATTATATACCAAGAAAGAACACATTTTACCTTACACACTTAGACATTTTCGTAAAACAAATAACAAGTATGGCTACTTAGAAAGAGTAACAAAATGGTTATATCTCATTATGAACTGCAGCGCAGCATGCTCTAATTCCTCACTACACACGAGGTCGCTACGCTTGTCAAGGAGAGTCATAATCGACTTTAATCAGGCCTATCGATATATCCAATAAGCCCACCTATACCTATAGGTGGTATATATAGCTTAATTAAATAACATTTTTGCTAAGTATATCAGGATAGCAAATAATACTGATTTTATAAGAGGTCATCATGGTTGTGGGTTCGATCCCCACTCGAGGAAGTGAAATATTTATTTACGTTCATATTTCCATTTCTTCGCTCTGGTGTCGAGGCAAAGCGTGGCGTTGAGTTCTGCCACTCAACAAGCAACGCTTCCAGAATTCGGCAGAAAGTGGGGAACAGAGTGTCTTAACACTATGTTCCCTCTCGCCTGAAATAGAAGATTTTGAAGATTTTGAAAGCCAAGCACAAATTTTCCTAATGACCACTTTACTGAAATGAGTTTAACGTCCATCCTCCAGATATAAAGTAAGTTAATTGGGTAAGGAAGATAGCATTTTGTGTCTTTAGCATGCATTTGTATGCAACATAATTCATAGCATACTTTGAGGTCGTACCGCGACGGTTGTTGTTTCCCACCCAGGGGATTCAATTATTATTTGTTAATATTTTAATTTTTAGCACTGGTACCAAGGCGAAAGCGTTAGGCGTTGGGTTTCGCGACTCAACACGCAATGCCTGTAGAATTCTGTGGAAAATGGAGAACGGAGTGTCTTAATGCTAGGTTCCCTCTGCCTACCCTGCTGCTGTGATATAGCGTGAAGCTGAAAGAAAGAAAAACAAAGTATCATATGCATGTGCAATGTCCATATAATATATTTGTGCTCATTATACATGTGATTGCACTTCACTTAAGTTAAATATATGTTTTGCGTATTTTGTGGGAAATAGATAATATTAATGAAATGTCTTAATTCTTTCCGCCTATTCCGCTATATGCGGGATATAGCGTGAAGCTAACAAAAAATAAATTAATGTCAGTAAGAAATATATGACTATAGTATTATTAACGGTACGGAACACTTTGTATGCATCATCAAGTCACACTAGGTGATTTTATCTTTCAATAAGTAACATTTCAACCTACTTTAACGTCGTGCTTAAGCAACTATGTCATTGTGATACTATTGTACTTATGGATACAAAAATAGAATTAAATTGGCTTCAAACTTACTATGTTTTTTTTTTATTTTTTTTGCTTACGCTATAAATCCTGTATGTGACGGGCGGAGATAGGCGGAGAGAGAGGCAAAGGTGTTAAGATAAATTGTGTTCCCAATTCCCGCTATACTCTCGAAACACGGCGTATTGAGTGGCGGTTTGTATAAGTACCAGAACGAGGAAAATGAAATTAATTCATTCTCGGAGTGGGAATTGGACCCACAACTGTGGCCTTTACAGACAGGACAAGTAATTTAGCAAGTAAAAGCTTTGGTTTTTATAATTTTTACATTATGTCAATGAAACTATTAGAAATTTATTAATCGCGTAGGCATATTAGACCGAGATCCCAGGGCCCCCTATATATTAAACTATTAATCCTCAAAATTTCAGCTTTGCTAAAATGACTTAGGTCTGGCAGCTCTGGGATCTTGGGCTATATACTTTGTTAAACGAAAATACTAAGTATACTTTATGATTTTGTCTGTAATGATAGTATATGTTGTAACAGATCGACTTAGTAGTCGATCTGTGAGCTTCATTTTGAAATATAATATATATTATATTTCGAAATAGTTAGTAATCGGCACCGTCTTTTAGGTACTGCAAGGTCGTGTAGTTTTGAATTTTCCTGTCATTATAGTTATTTTCTTAATCATTTTCCTTATAAGAGATAATTCTCGATAAAAAATAATGTTCAAATATCATGTTTTTTTAACTTAAACTATTTAGTTTCCCGATGCTATGATATGATATATCCATTTAGGTTAGGTTGGCAGAAAATCCTTAAAGCTAAAGCTCTAATATGTAGTATAGATTTACCTTTAACGAACATATACTCGTTTTCTCTAGAGTCAGTTAAGGCACTAACATATATGTATGTAATTATTCAGATTTACTTTCACAGTAATAAATGACCGACAATTATGAACTTTTGAGTCATACCCTGATTCTTTCGATTTCACTATTTCGCTAAATAATCACATTTAAGTAATTGTGGAGAATATACTGTGATAAAATATCCTTAGGCACTAGTTTAAGAGAAGAGTATGGCTTAATGTTTATAACAATTATGTTAAAAAGTTTTGAAAACTGAATATTTTGACCTTCGACCTGTATGTAACTTGTATATGTGTGTGGAATCCTGTATTGCCTACTAGTAAACATATCCAATTTGTGCTTTTTACAGTCGTGTTCTGTTCAAAAAAGCTTTTTACTATTAAATTAGTTTTCAAGGCGGATGAAGCTACTAGCAAAATACTGGTGTCAAAGATAACTTAGGTATAGACAAAAAAATCAATGCAAAAGCTATTATTTGATTTCCATAATACGACCCAGGTTAAATACGACGATTGTGGGTTTAAATCCCACATATAAATAATTATATTTAAAATAAATTTGAGAAGGATTATTATACAATTAATTTACCTTCATAGGAATTTGATAATATATTCAAAATGTGGGTGTTACAATGTATCTTTGCAAATGAATGATTGCCAGCTACTACTACTGCCCATAAAACAACAGCCTTGCGAACGAAAATGAGCTAAATACAAATAGATAATATTTAATTTTCATTAATGAATATAAAAGTCATGAATATTAAGTGCTAATTATATTCTTTTGCTATAATTTATTTAAAGCATTACATGAGTTAAAACGATCTAGAAAAACGTTACGCCATTTTTCCTTTATGCAGAGACATTGTGCATGTTTCGGCATGCGCCAGGATAAATGAAAAGCTTAGATACAAGATTAAAACTGCGGTGTTAAGCTCTACAACACTACATGTGTAGAAGAAATCGCATAGAAGTATCTATAGAAGAAAGGATTTTCATGGAGACATTAAATATAACTTATCAGTTCAATTTTGTTCAGTTTTATTTTCTTTTAAAAAGACTAGTCATATGATTTAATGAAAAGCAGCTTCACGCGTTTTCCCGCATGGCAAGGTATTCAGAAGGGATTTAAGATACTCTAGACTATGTGCCTTCTCTCAGACTATGTGCCTTAACTGCCTCTTAATTCTTTTATTTGACATTCTTGTGATGATCTTTACCGTATCGTAAGACACAGCTGCTCAGAATATAAATGAATCTATTCAAAATCTACATTAGGGTAGGACAAGGCCGTATGGGGTGACTTCAAAGCCCGGAAACTCATTTCTAAGGCTACAATGGCTGTAAACTACTATAGCCTTGTCGTTGAAATGAAAATAATAGTCCTTTATATCTATATACTATATATAATATATAAAATATTGTAAATCTAAACAATTTATTTGGTTAAACGTGGAGATCTCAAAACCTGTGCTAAATGGCGTAAATTGTTTTTTTTTTGCTTTGGATTACATCACGTTGAAAATTTCTACATAACCCACGATACCTGCGATCAGGGTTACCTCGGGTAACCGAGTGTTAAGGTGCAAAGGCTGAAGGCGCAGGTATATGCTAGTTGTTAATATATAAGTGGAAACAAGGTGGAAGCGTTAAATATATTAAACTTAGAAATAAGGTTTTGTTTGAAAGAACTTAGACAGAAATTAGTAGTATATAGTTCATGATAGACACCGAATTTAGTTTATCAGTTTAGTTAGTTAGACTCATTGATTAAAATAATTATATTGCTTATACTAGCTTCGCCCGCGTGGTCTAATACAAATAATCAAGAGTTGCGTATGTCATATGTGACACATTTTTGAAATAACTCTGGCCGTAGGTTCCGCGGTATAGTTAATTAATAATAGCAAATGATTAATTTTATGTAATATACAAAAACTATCCAATATAAAAGTATTTTTTCAATTTGAACTAATAATACCTGAAATTCACGTTCAATCAAAAATTTCTACAGCTTTATTATATTAGTGTAGACAGTATTTGAACCTAATGACTTGTAGTTGAATGGAATGCTTAATATAACATGTCACGGATTTCCGATATCGAGTCGCCCAAAAGCGCCGGTCCCAACTCCCGCCAGCTAACTGTTGTTGACATAGAACAAAAGTGTAGAAGTGCCTTTTTTATTTATTATTTATTTTATAATATTTTAAGATGCAGTTAGGCGTTTTTACTTACGAAGATGAAGTATTTATGATGTTTACAGTTGCTTTGCGACTACTATGATACAGTTGTAGGCATATAGTTGGGAATATTATTTTATACTATTTAAGTATCAACTAGGTTCTAGGTCTTAGTCCTCCGAGAGTTACAAAAGTATAAAATAAAAGACATTACAAGTATATTAAAATCATATAAAAAATGAATTTCTTCGTATGTTATAAATTTTACTGCTAAACGGTAAAATTGTCTAAATGATTCTTAGTTAGGTTCTTGACATTGCCGGATTTATGTAGTGATTTAGAGGTCACAATGAAGTATGTAATTTAAGATGCATTTTTAATGTTAATTACATTTATTAGAGTAGAGACGATAGTCGAGGTGAGGGTAGGCGGTTAATCACAGTATTATTATTTCAATAAAAGAAAGAATGAAAAAAAAAAGATAAATAAATATATATTATAATTTTCCGATATCCACTGTTCTAAGACGTACACAGTTAGGTGAGAAAGAGAAAGACTATAATGGCCCAACGTGTGAGCGAGATGGATGCGATCGATGCGCACGCGCAAGTGGACTGTGAAGAATGTAGGGTTGAGTTGTGAATAAATTTAATATTAATTTTGTATATGATTTAGTTATGATCTTGATGAAATTTTATAAGAGTCTAAGCAATGAAGGTACATTTTTTTTGTTTAATTGTTAAAAGTAATTAAAAGCTGACTATTTGCGATTTAAGCACCATTGGTTTGGGTTTGGTAGTATGGAAGGTGGTAAGGAATTTAGTGTTAGCACATAACATTCTGGGAAATACTCTCTAGGTAGGAAGAAGCGTGAAATTTGATAATAATAATTATTAATTCTGTTATAGTAAATCTGATTGTTGTTTCAAAGATTTATTTCAAAACTAGGTATGAATCTTTTTAAAACATGTCTTCCAAATAGGTAATTATAAAAATATTTTAAAAAATCACATATAATTTGTTCAAATAATAAATTGTGTACTGAATATATTTACAAACATTGGTAATATTTTGAATTAATTATCTTCACGGTGTATTAAAGGGCAGGGAGAAGCGTTCCCCACATTCCACGTGATTAGTATTAATTGCGTGCTGAGTAGCGGAACTCAACGCTGCACTTACAGAGTTTATAGTCAAAACGGTGTCGGACGATGGCCTCAAATTATCACTTCACAATAAAAAGATAAAAGTTAAAAAGAAAAAAATGCACAGATAACCCTAAAAAGTTCGTGCATGACGCATCGCACGCACGCTTAATACAATATACTGTAGTAGGTACATACTACATACCGCTTCCTACACTTTTATGGTATCCTGGTACTCGTGCTCCTTAATGCGTGTACTTCTTTTTTTTCTGCTGGCAAAGAAATTTTTCTTCCGTATTTCCTTTCTTTCATAGATAGAAAAGTTCTGAATGAAGTTTGAGAATTCTTTCTGTACTAACTAATATTATAAAACTAAAGAGACTGATTGTTCTAGACTAAGCTCAGGAACTTTGAATGTAAAATATTTTTGTATTGGATGGTGGTCTGTTTAACGAATTAAACTTTAAATTTACTATATTATTTTTATCGTTTGTAAAGTTATTATATAACTCTGACCCTAATTATTAGCAGATGCGTGAAACTGATTTATTGTTAATATTATAAAAGAAGAAGAAGAAAAGTTGGTTGGTTCAGAGCGAAGACATGGTAATATAAATTAATATTTTATTTCCTCGAGTGGGGATCGAACCCAAGAACCATTCACGTTTACCTTTGTCCCTAACTTACTACTTACTGTCTATAAATTATTTGAAGTATAAATTATTAATATTGCATAGGACAGGTAGACATTTTCCAAATGCAAGAATATATCCACAACATAAAAAATATTTTTTATATAAATAACAATTTATAGACTTTTTTAACCTTTAATAAAATTAACTAAAGTAATAAAAAATATAGTACTAAAAGTGCAGAATATAAAAAATAGTAATAAAATAAAAGTAAGTTTGAAAAAAAAAAATTATGTAACTGGCAACATTATTATTACTATTTTTTTATTTAATATTTTATATTTATCTTCTTGTAATTAACGACTTAATAAATTGCGAAGATAGTAATAAAAAAATATTATCAGTAATAAAAAAATAATTTTATTTTGTCGTTCGAATAGAAGTTTTCTTAAGCAAACTATTTTATGTTGGAGCAAAAATTACTATGTATGTTATTTTGCAGGAGATAATGTTCCCAGGTTCTCGCTGACTATTCTGCTATATGCGGCAGTCTAAAAAATATCTCAATGGTTATAGAGATTCTATGTAATCATTAATTGGATGTAGGATTGACCACATCAGGCCGGAAGGTCTCTGATCTGACCGGAAGCAAGTGTAATATCACTTATTAGGATTCTTGTATAGAGCATCGAACTTTCCAATCCCGGCTTCACCCCCTTTGAGTACACTAATCACGCACTGCCATATTTTCGAGATATTGCGGTTTCAGTGGCGGAACTGAACACCGCGATTTGCCTTATCAGTGAGTAAATACAAGGTCCCACAACTATTGCATGTACAGTCAGTCACTATGGCACTGCGCGCGACAGCGTGTTGCTACATTGTTTTAAACTTTCAATATAAACATTAAAATTAAATAATTTTGAAGCATGTAAAGAAATTAAAAGTAAATAGTAAATTTTATTCAGTTTCCGTTGGTAAGTAACATTGGTAAGGCGTTCGATTTCCGTGTCGCGTCATTATTGTAATAGGTAGTGCATGTAGCACTTGCCAGTGTTTTTGTTATTCATATCACATTTTTTATTAGTTAAACTTATATTACCGACGACCTGAAGAAGGTGGCTGGCTATGACTGGCCAGCGGCGGAAGGAAGGCGGAGGATCGGGAGCTTTGGCGCACCCTAGGAGAGGCCTATGTCCAGCAGTGGATTGATTGCTGATTAGATTGATTGATTGATTGAAACTTATATTTTACACATAAATTAGAGAACTATATTATTATAATCTAAGTCTTAAAACACGTCGTTCCCGACTTTCCAGGGCATTGTCGAGACATATTTCGTGATGGTACTCAACGCTGTGCTTTGTCTTTTTACCAGGGCGAATACGAAATTTTTTATTGGTTGAATAGTCAGTCTATTTAGCATTATTTATTAGTCTATTTATTTATTATTATTATTATTAGGCCTTATTATATTTCGTTAAAATATAGTTATTTCCATTTCACCATCTTGACAAAGTTGCAAGTGAAACCTAATAAAATTGTTTATATTATCATTCGAAAGTCAAATTTGAATCTACAACCATCACGGTGTGTGCAGCAAGCTGTCTAAGTGACGGCCGTTCCAGTTCTTTTATTAATTTATAAGTATAATAATGCATGAATAAGTTTTTCACCAAAAAAGGAAGTAATTAAAATTCTTTGCTGATCAAAATCTTAATTAGCTGACCGTTTAAATTGTACCCATAAAGAATAAAATTGAAAATATTTAAGTACCTAAATTATATTCTTATTTATTTACATAATTCGCATTCGTCTGAATATTAAACTTAAATCTTTTCTAGATATTCGAAAGAACAGTGCCTGACAAGGCTGTAAGTTCGATATCCATTCAGGGGAATAATTATGCTTAAATTATAAAAAAAACAACTGTATCCCGCATACATCAGGGTAGGCAAAGTGTATCTATTAATAAAACACACTTCCCCCCTTTTCGCTTCATTTGGGAGATATTAGGTAAGTGGTGGAACTCAACGCTGCGCTTAGTTTTGTTACCAGAACGAGAAAAATAAAATAGTTCATTTCCCCGAGTTTGAACACAGCTAACCGTTTTAGTGTCTAAATACTACATTCTCTCTATCTGTACCCAGCTATAATAAATGCAAGAGCCTCGAGAATACTGAAATCCATTCGAAAGCAACCGTTATACGTTAATTGATTAATTCCCAGATCGAGGAACTACAGCCAAATGCCATTTAACACATTAGCATATTAATGTTTAACGCTGTGAGAACTTCACGGGCATTGTGTCTCATATTAAAAACCTAGGATATAAGAGTTAGTTCCTAATTGATGGCATTTAAAGTGTGAAATCTTAGAAGAAACGATGACAGTGTATTTTATGGTTATTCTATGGAAAAAAATTTTTTAACTGTATAACAGTTCTGTGTTCGATTTCTATTTGGGGAAAAAATTCATGTATTATGTCAAATATAGACGAAATCTCGCCAGTTATATTTATTGATAAATTCTAGCACCTGTCCTGTTCGTACTATGCTAAAGAATTTGTTTGGTTAAAGGCGCTAATCTCAGAAACTACTGACTCAAATTGAAAAAAACATACTGTATTCTACCAAAAACATAATGAAATAAATCTCGATTGAAGCTGTTTGTTTCATCATATACTCATACATCATTTCAAACTAATAGAATCTCTGGGTAAAGCTAAGCCAATTATAGGGTTAATTTCTGAAATTTTTATATTAATATAGTATAGTTAAATTTTATGTGATCGATTTTTTTTTGGACCCTTCATAGGTTTCATGACGTTAATGCTGGTTAATTGGCTTTTAAAACGACACCGGGAGGGGTGTGTGGGGGGGTGTGGAGATACTCTGGAGGAGATGCAAGCCTGTGGGGAAGTCGACGAATATGTGATCGATCGTTGAACATTCTTTATAGATAATTTCTTTATATCAGCAAAGGCTAATACTCAAAACTCATAGTTGTTCTCAATTGACCACGAGTGTTAAACCGCACGTTAAAGTTTGTAAACTAATATAAAAAACATCTAACCCGCATGCCAATTTCGTTAATTATATATTATCTATTTTATTTCTGTTATTGAAATCCAGATAAAAAAATAAAATAATAAACCCACATTTTCAATAAACCTCGTATTAGTTTTTAATCTATTTCCCGCATGTAAAAAATATATACTAAAAATAAATGTCACACGACATTGATGTTGATGCGCCAGCCTTGACTTTGTAGCGTAAAATAACTTATTTCCGGTCTCTGATAATGATGAAATGGAAATAGAAGTCCTTCCGAACTAATGCTTTTACCGATTACAAATGTTTTGTCTGTTGCATATTTTTACTACGACTATTGGACTATTATGGTACAGTGGAACAGCGTTTCATGTCGGTGGAGTGAATTTATTTTCATTTCACTGATCTGTTAAGATTAAGTACAGCGTTGAGTTACGCTACTCCACTGTAACAGGCAATGTATTATTGTAATTCAGATTGAAAGTGGAGAATGAAGTGTCATAATACCAGGGTCTTCCTGCCTATTGTACAATATGGGTTGAATAGCTGATCTTATTCTTTTATATTATGGAGTCGATTTTAAAATATTATTATTTAGTAATAAGTGAATATTGGAATTATTATAATGTTATCACACCTTTTATCGTATTTTTCAAACCGAGCCGCGGAGCTCTATTAAAATAATTGTCTAAAATAATAGACGCGGTGTATTTTGGAGAACCCCTTGCAACCAAATTTGGTCATGCCTGACTGCACGCGACGATTGTTAGTACCTACTTCACTAACTTGTAAAATGAAACAAAAATGGATAGTTTGTAAAGTAAAAATGGCTTGTACTTGGCGTGTATTATAATTTTCTGTTATGTCACTCTTCTTTCAACAACTAAATTTAATTTCTCAGACTGGGATTGAACCTGTAACAATCGCGTGTGTAGTCTGAGGAACCACGATGTTATAATTTAATTTTAATGTTAATTTTTGACTGACAATTCGAGATTTTACAAAAAATCTTATATTTCTCAATTTTAGCTGTTCGCTGTTCCACTGCGCTAGGATGGCGTCAACAAACAATATTTTTATAATAATTATAATCCTTATTTGAGTTTACTTATGTATTTTTGAAATGCATAGAATCATGAATAGAGATCTTCAGTTTCCATTTAAAACTAATCCTAGTAACGCATATTTAATATTTACTAAGTACTCGAGTCACGTGTTCGACGTCGTCGGTCACGCTGTGCAAGCGCTCGTCCTCGCTAGTCGCTGCGGAGGTGCACGGTGCGGCCTTGCCTGCTCTATACAAATATTCTTTCTTTCCTTTGATTTACTCTATTTTTTTTTATTAAATTATATTATTTCTTATATTTTATGAAATAATTATTAAGTCGGTTGTTTTACGCTTTTATATTATGACCTTTGACTTTGCCTTTGTTTTGATTCACTATAGCGCAATCTTCTATACATTATACAAATCAATTTATTTTTATTTCTCCTGCATGTAGAACTTAGAAAACTTAGTATTTGGTCACTCTCTTGTCCACTTTCTGTACCATTTCGTTATTTTCGTTTTGAGTGGGCAACCCCGCAATTCATATTAGAACGATCAATCTAAAATTTATTCTTCTGTACTAATGTTATGAAGTTAAAAAGTTTGTATAAACGCTGTAATCTCAGAAACTAAAGGTTACAATTGGAATATTTTTTTGAAAATTGAAAATTCCCACTCGGGGAAATGAGTTATTATTTATTAATATTTTAATTTCTTCGCTCTGGTACTTCGGTAAAGTGCGGTGATGAGTTCCGCCACTCAACAAGCAATGACTCTTAAATTCATACAATCAAACACACATATTTTTTTCGATATTAGTGTAGGTATATGTAACTTCTAATACATAACAATACCATAGTAAGCTAAGTTATTTAAGTCATTTACTTAGAAGCAATTCAATCATTTTCATTACAAAGTTACTAGAACTGGATTGAGACCAATTACATATTACATATCGTATATGGTGCCTGGTACTGTCATTTACACGCTATAGGTTAAAAGTAACGTTGTTTAACTTGTTATCTTAAGTTAAGTAATTTTAGTAATTCATTATCTTTGTGACTGTACACGTGGTCGTTGTAGGTTCGAATTCTACTCCTGGAAATAAATTACTTTAATTTCCTTTCTCTGTTAAGAAGCCAATGTGCGGCGTTGAATTCCGCCACTCACCATGTAATATCTCGAAAGTTGGGCATTTCGAGGGGAACGTAAAGTTTTGATACAAGGCTCCTTCTGCCTGCCATTCTATTTTTGTAATACAGCGTGAAACTAAAAACAATTGTATGGTAGGAAGAGAGAGAACATTGTGATGCGTCACTATAGACTCACACTACAGATGTATTTAGAAGAGAAACCTGCGCCCGTACTTATAAATCGCTCTCATTTTCGAGACGGAGACATTTCCTCGAAGGGGAATCGAGCCCACAACCTATCGGGTTTTTTATAAATACTGCGTCCTGCAATATTTCTGAAAGTGCAAATACGTCATTGTTGCATCAAATGAGCGATATAACGATAATGATCGTTTAACCTTAATCTGTAAAATGTGTAAAAATATAGAGAAAAAAGTAAATTGAAAAGTTGGAAATTAAAAGATGTCATTATGCCATGCCTAACTGTAATCAATTATATTAAAAAACCTTGAAAAATAGTCAATTACGGCCATTATTATGGGAAAATTGTAGTTGACGTGACAACATGGTTTCCCATGGATCTTATTGTTAGCTTATTAATTAACTAGATTTCATATTGGGCTATAAGTAACTAAGTGAATTTATTCCAGATTCATGCTTTATCCCATATAATATGGTACATAAAGGAAATGTAGTGTTAAGATATTCCGTGCCACTCTTTGCAACTCATTGCATGTTGAGCCCCGAAACGAAATAGAGTTAATTATAGTCCACACAGGCAAAGTCGCGAGTCCCTATAGTATAGAGTAGTATATAAGTCAATGAAGCAACTATTTACTTACTTCCTTTTATAATATTATTTCAATCACGCTACAAATGCAAAAAGATACCTAAAGATATAATTAAATAAATAGAAATAGATGTAGTTCCACACGTTTTTTACTCATTAGATGTCCAAGGCCAGGACAATTAAATGACTTACAAGACTGACAACTTGGCGTTAAGTTCAAGGCTGGACTTAGATGAGCTCTTTGAATAGCTAAAGAGTCTTTTACATTGTGGACAGCCTGTGGCTGTAAACGTTCACGTTGATGATTCTTACTTGCGGCATGATTATGTTTAAATTATTTTCGTATATTATCTTGGTAGACAAAGCGCGGTGTTGAGTTACACCACTCCATAAGAAATATCTTGAAATAAATTAGGCGGTGCGTGGGGAAGGGAGTGTATTAACTATTTCTATATTCCCTCTGCAGTATGTATTTACTTGATTGTTAATTTCTATAGATATCTCCTGTCATATGTAGATTTGCTTTAATATGTGTATTATAATTTGATATATATATCTATTACAATGTTCGTAACATTTTTTTGTAAATGTTACCAAGTGGTCACAAATAATTGGCTTAAGCGCTTGAATGTGTTCTTCTAACAAGGCATGACTTCAAATTCCGCTATGTGATAAATTTTTATTTCTGAATCAGAAATCAAATTAAAAGTACAATTATAAAATATTTTTATTTATTTCCATTCTGGCAAAACAAAATCAGCCGTCCATTTTGGCCACTCAACACGCAATGATTCTGTATGGATGGGGCCGAAAAGTAGAAAACAGAGTGTCTCGACACTACAGGAGATTGGTAACACTAAAAAAAACCTATATAAATCCAAGTAAAGTCCTAGTCAAAAAGTGCAATGTACAGACACTTCAAGGTTTAAAAACAATAGCGTCGTAATGTTCATCTAGCGATACAAAACAGGTAATAATGTCATATTAATATGCATAATGAATGCGAACATTGACGCAGGCTAACCAAAGTGAGATGTTTTTAACATGTTTAAAGTGTTATTTCACACTCAGGAAAGAAACACATAGACGGTTCCAAGAGGCGGGGGAGCCAGTTCCAAACTCTCTATTATCCCGTTCAAATTTTAAAAATAATTGAACCGGCATCAGCTGCATTTAGCAGGGGAAGGAGAGAACCTAATGTTACGACACTCTGTTGCTCACTTTCCGTCGAATTCTGGAGGCATTGCGGGTTAAGTAAATATTCCGTTTCCTCGTATGGACATTGAATCCACGATCGTCACGAATACAATCAGACGTCGGCCCGCTGCGCCACGACGAAATAGAAATCCATTTAGAGTTAGCTTAATCGCAGCTATTACTCCAGTTCCAGTTCTAAAAACATAGTTTGCTTTACGTCTCAATAGCAGTGTACTGAAACTGTCGTTGGCTTGACTGTATAATTTCTTGAAGTCACATTTCTTGAACACAAATATTGAACAAATAAGAAATTATTTAGATTTTTTTTATCTTATAAAAATATTGTTAAATTAGTTGTTATTGCTGCTTTTGCTATTATTATAATAAAAGTGTATTTTAATCGGCGGAACTTAACGCAGAAATTTACTTAACTAAACCGCCGACATGAAAATAATTTTGATTATAACAATTTGATGTTTCTCTCACACTAAGCGGGTAACTTAACTGATGCGCCATGATGGTATATTTCTTTGAAGAATATTCTTCAAATTAAGAAATGCTTCATTCTGTAATTATACTAAACTAAACATTAGATGAAATAAAATATTTCTTTGGGCCTTGTACCATATTATATACGTTATTTTTTGCAAATATTTAACGATATTAAAACCCGGATGGGACGTCAAAAAATCATGTAAAAAAAAGAATAGAAGTAATGATTATGATTACTTTTAATTTATACTCTGTGGCAAGGTCACTTTGAAGATATTTTAAAGTAATAAGTAAATACAGCATTGTATGAAATGAAATACATAAACTTATAATAATGTTTCAGCGATATATTTGTATTTAAGAGATGTTTAATGCAATTTATGTTAATTTTAAAGTACGATTTTTGTTTTTATTCTACAAAAACAAATAACAATATTTTCTTTTGAAGAATTAACTACGGTCATGTTACCATTACGAAAAGTTGAGAATGAAACTTGACAGTAGGTTTTCTCTGCCTACCATTTTAAGTAAAAATGTAAAAATGCTTATCGACTTATAAAGAACAGTTTATTTGGCTGAACGCGCTAATCTTAGGAACTAGTGAACTACTACTGTTTTGAATTGTAAAATAGTATCATTTACCTAAAAAAAAGCTATATTACACGAAGTTTTTCTTTTCTATGTGGCCCATTGCACATACAGTCAAAGTTACCCCGTTACCTACAAATCTTAGTTATTTTCATTTGACCACGCGGGCAAAAGCAGGTAAAAGTAAGTTCAGTATAGTTTTGCTCTCTTTACCTAGCCTACGGAAAATGCAAAAGACGTGTGAATATAAGAAATAAGTTATAATAAATTTACATATTATACTCCGTACGTATGAAAACTAACTTAATTTAGTCATGCTCGGCGGAGCGTAGATCTTCTTTATGAATTAAATTAGGGATCAAGATCGAACCTACGACCTTTAAGTAGCGTTATATGAAAGTAACAGGGTAAGCAATGCGTGAATTTAAATTTTTTATGATTTTTTTTTGTATCCCGGATAGAGTAGGCCGAGGGAACCTAACCTAATGTTAAGACACTTTGTCAGCTACGCGCCGCTTAATAAAAGAGGTGTTACGTGTTGAGTTGCGGAACTCAACGCAACATTCTTTGGATACCAAAATGGTAATAAGTCTTTGAGTGTAAGAAAATGAAAACGATTCACTCCACCGAGCGAAAATCTAATTCAGTCGGCATTATTGAATGAAATGAAGCTCCTTGATTTATTTGGAAAAGGCAATTTGCAGTTATGCGTTCAAATCTCACCCATGTCATTGTGGAAATATAAAAAGATTTGCGTTTTTTAAATTTTTATCATATTTGTTGTGTGACGTTGGACTCCGTAGTGTTGTTAACTTCTACTTCTTCCTTTCCACCTCTTTAAATGTGGGCAATGATATACAAACGTGAAACAACTAAGGCAATGTAATCTATAAATTAAAATACTAAGAGGGCATTTCTGTCAGTATTAAACGAATTTCTGGAATAATATTTAGTTTTAAATAAATGAAAAGTTAGAATAATAAATGTCTTAGAATAATGTTGGAATAATAAGTCTTTTTTAAAATAATTTTCAATTCCAAAAAGGAATTCACCCGCGAAGAAAAAATAACAGCCTGATTTGTAAATACACATAAGATTATTTGTTCCTAAAAAACATAGAAATATATGAGAAAAAGGGCCGATGCCCGATATTATAATTCAAATTTTAAGTTAAATTTCAAGGAAGACCTTTCTCGGTCGTAAAACCTTTTATAGTAATTGGCGTTTGGGGTGAATTCCAGGTAGGTCCCAATTCGCGAAACTTCTAAACGTGATTGATATGCATTACTCATACTTTTTTTAACCGACTTCTGTAAGAAAAGGAGGTTATCAGTTTGACTGTATGTTTTTTTTGTCTAAAGCATGAAATATTTTGTTTATTTCAATTCTTTTTGATGGCGGAACTCATTAGCTATGTAACATGTAGTTTAGTTATGAAAATAAATAAATAATTTATATATTTTTGTAACTTCTTATATCGTAATTCATTCTTTATAGTAATTCATCCATTAAAATTATAATAATATAACTTTTTGTAAATATATACTAATTTCATAATATTTAGAAAATATTTCACATAATAAAGATTACTGTAACGTTTATTACATACTGAAATTCTGTATAAGAACTCAGAAATAGTTATAATTGTAATATTATTTTTGATCTAAAACAGATTATAAAAAAATGTGGCGTTATTTCAGCATAAGTAATTTAAAAGAATAAGAATAAACATATTATACTGATAATCATGCATATAATAATACCAAAACGACGTTTAAAATTTGCATTTTATCTCGAGACTTATTCCATTTTAAGAATTTAGGTTAAATCATTTTTGTTACGTTTTAATAATTAAAAAGTCAATTATAATTTTAAACAGCTTAAGGCATAAACAATACTTCCTACAGCCTTGGTTTCTAAATGTTTCGTGTCATCAATAACCAAAGTCAAGATAACAATTACTTAAAACAATAACTTAACTAAATATAAATTTAAAAATGAAAATATACCTCCAAATCACTCCGTATAACATATCACAACACTTATTCACAAATTTTTGACACTATGTATTTTTTTTATTTCGCACTTTTTTAATTTAATTATTTATCTATGACACGTCACTTTCCGGTCGCGGTGCGCGGCAAACTGAACTTGAGTTTGACATAACCTCATAATAATGCAGGTGAGAATGTTGTGTTATCTTTATTTGTTATTCACTGCGTATATTCTAAGAGTAAGTAGCCTTTATTGCTGTTAAAGCGGGCAATGTATAGCATGTTTATTGTTTTATTAGACGATATGTAATTGGAACTCCAAGTAAGTTATATTTGTTCAATAACCATTACTTATTTTACATGAAAATGATAATTTCTTTACTTGTCAACTACACAATGTAAATTGAATGAATGTTTTACTTGAATATTAGTAATTTGAAGAGACAAATCCTTATTTTCTTCATGAATCCGATTTTTTACCTTAAAATCACAAATTCCTAAACCTCTGCTGAACCACTAAAGCCCTACCGTGTCACTAAAGTCTCGTACCGCTAGACCATGCTATGACATATACTCGATCAACGAATGTTGATAAAATTGTCATATATATAAACTTTTAAATCATCGAAATGGAAATTCTGTAAATCGGCGAATAAGGTAAATGTTATTATTATGTAGAAAGTTGAAAAATACCTATTTATATATATAAATATACATACTTACAGTTCATTTCCGTTGATATTAATATAGTATTCTTTTTAAATATGTATATTTAATTATACCCCATTACAGCTTACAAGTTAAGTTTTATATTTAAAGAAAAGATAAATGTGTAAGCGCGACTGGTTGTGGATTCAATCCCTACTCGATTCTATTAAATGTCTAGGTAAAGTGCGGCGTTGAATTCCACCGCTCAATACACAGTGTCTCCAGAATTCGGCTAAAAGTGGAGAACGGAGTATTTGAATACTCGGTTTCCTGTTCCCGAATTTTCGCCAAGCTTACTTCGACGCCGCATTTTATGTTACTAGACAAGAAATTTAAAAAAATATATCCTAATAGAAAACAGAAAACACAATCGCCGCATTCACAGTACAGTACTAGTTACAGACGATGTTGGGTCGCCACACGACTGTTTTAAGTATAAAATAATTTATGCAAATGAATTTAATATTACTTACATAGCTGTAGGTTTAGTTAGTGTAGGTTTTGATCGCTCGTCGTTTACGAATTCAAGCTATCAAAGGTCATATTGCATTCGCTTACTTTGAATACTAGTTAGTTGTATCTAGCCTTATAGGCAATATTTATTCCAGTATTTAACTTAAATATTGCACTTCTATTATATATTTCTTTACTGCATTTTTGTAAAGTTTAAAAATTATAGTCATGTAAAGAAAAAAGTTTAAGATTTTTGCGAAATTATTTGGTTTTCTCTTTATTTTTAGGGAACTATTACCTCTTTCTATATTTTTATCTATACGAATATATTGTGTGTTAGTAAAAAGATCCATTAAAATTAAATACTTAAATATTGAAATATTAACATCATCGCCAGTAAGTGTCAAGCCCATAACCCACGCGTGCTCTCAACACCGTCTTATTACCTAATATGGTCAACATTAACATTTACTTTGTCCGATAATAGGACTCCATACTTAAGATTATTGTTAGTATAGTACCTCTTGTTGAGTTTGCTTGGTATAATAGCAATCAGGTTTGTTCAAACGCCTGCAGCATCGAGGATGCCGTAATTAGCGACTGTGCACTAATATCCTTTGCAAATAAGTCCGCACCATGTTAACGCATTATCGATAGCTATGGCTTCTTGTGAAAAGGTGATATTGAGCATACTCATTGTGAGACATCAAAGACAATATTTTCTTAAATTTTGTCAGTCGATCTTCTAAAAAGATTTCTTTGAGCAGTATACAAAATAGAATAAATAGGGTACCTATGAAATAGGGTAATAAGTAGGGTACCATGGTATGTACTCTATGGCATGGCCCTAAATAGATTTTGAAGATATATTTTTCGTTTCTTATCTAAGTGTAACGTGGAATTCTCACCATTCGATTTGCTTATCACAAGATATATGGGCAAATATAAGAAATTCCAAGAGGTTATTTCTTGTTCAATAAGATTCTTTTACCTACATACAAAAATTTATGCTAGCTCTTTGCCTGTCTTTTTTTAGATTTCCGATTTATCCCGTAGCAGAGAGATAGGCAAAGAGACCAAGACACTTCGTTCTCCACTCTTCTTTCTCATTTAATTCGTGTTGAGTGTCGGAACAGAAGTGGTCAGGAAAATGGAAATGCTGAGAGGTTATCGAAGCCATAAGTTACATAAATACAAAAGAATAAAAAATAAAAAATCACAAATACATTATATATTTTTTACTTTTGATAAATTTATATCTGCAATTGTATGCATCGTAGAGAACAGAATTATTATAATTAGTTAGGAAAATCTATACATGTTTAAAAACACGATATTGCTTTTGATTTTTGAAAATTTTATTTGAGATATGCTATTTAGTTAATATGCATATTTTTTATATTTCAGGTCATGAAGCAATAATAACATCTTTTTGGTTTTGGAAATATATTTGGAAAAATTTTAAGTAACGTGTTTATTGAAAAAAACCCCCTCCCTAAAATATATATTTTTTAATTAATATTTATTTTTAATTTTTATTGTTCATGACCTAAAATATGGGATTAGATCAAAAATTGTTCCAAATTTGTGCGCTGTGTAGAGCATTTTAATTAAAATTATTTTTTATGGAATACCTATTTTAAAAATTACATTTGTTTACTTAATCATAGTAATTATAATCTAGATAAATATAAAGACTATTTAACAGGTATTCTAATATCTTTGGCGAAGCGTATTTTATTTACAAATACATACTAAAATTTTAATATACGGCATAAAAGTAACTAGTTTTCGCAATAATGGGCCGAGTATTTGAGGGATATTCGTTCTTTTTGCCTTACACCAAATTCTAGTTACGTTTATGACAAAAAGAAAATAAGAAAAATTCAGAGGTAACAACGTTAAAATTATTGTACAAATAAATTTTACCTACTTATAGAATAGTAATAAAAACTATTGATTTAGTCTCTTTAGTCAAATCCTTAAATATAAGTACAATGTTAAAACAATTAATTGGTAAAAAATATATTAAGAAATGTTTTAAGATTTCTGTTATACTATAAACACTCATATTTAAAAAAGTGTATAATTTGTAACAATTTTAATATTAAATATATACATAAAAACAATATAATAAATCAAAAGTTTCAAGACCAGTGGTTATTTTGGAATTTCATATATAAAAATACAGAAAAATAAAAAATCTAATCATACACAATGGAATACCGGGATAATATTTTATAAATATTATAATATCATTATTGCATACAATTTGAAGGAACTCGCATACTTTTAGAAATATAACCAACATAACATTAAAAAGAAAAGAAAATAATATTTTGGCACAATTAAACCAAAATTTCTATATCCCACCTAATTATCTTTCAGTATCTCTTCTTAAAAGTCTATTTACTCTAAAGATTCTATTTTTATAAGTCTCTATAGGCGATCTTCGTAGCATTCGCGTCGTCGCCATTCGTGTCATCGCAGCTTTATAGCTCTGTGGAGACAAAATGGCGGGCGTTTCGCGCCTTTTTAAAATATCAGTAGTCAAAATGACGTCGTCCGACAGCATTTCGTCAATGTCGCCGTTGAACATTGCTATTGTGTCCGAGGTGTAATTGCTTATCGGTGTGCAGAGAGGTATGGAGTTCGACCATTTTCTGTTCCTGTTGAAATTTTAAAGCAATTGTATTAGTTTGATGATTAATAAGCAGTAAATAGTAGGAATTTAGATGAGTGCTACCGTAGCGTTGGTAATTGGTATATCTTATGTCTTATCAAATAAAAGTTATATTGTTTAATATAGTGTAATATCATTAAAACTCTGCACTACAATATGTCACAAAGTTATAATCGTTTTAAAATAAAAAATAAACATATTTTAGAGGTAAGTAAAAATAATATTTTAGTTAGTTTTTCTGTTCTAATCTTCTAGATAATTGAAAGACATCCGCATCACACTCTACCTAATACAGAAGAAGACAGAAGATATTTAATTAGAGGATTTTTAGAGGATTGTAAAATTGTTTCATCTTCTATTTTAATTATTTAATAAATGAATGTATACTTGAGGCATCGCAGCATGGTAGCACCGTCAAGCCGGTAGCCAGGTTCGCAAGTGAACGATATAGTTTCACCAATTTTGTAATAGAATTTTACTGAAGACATGCGCCCTGATATCGTCGTTCCTGGATACGTACATGCTTGGGCACCTGTAAAAAGCAATAGTTTGTTGTGACGGTTTCACAGGTGGATTATGTATACTAATATCATAAAGCTTAAATGTTTGAGCTTAGACACAGGGAACCTAGTATTAAGACATTCGCTTTGCAACCTCTCTCACCGTCCAATTTTCGAGATGGTGTTGAGGAAAGGTGTTGAGTGGCGGAATTCAACGCCGCGTTGTGTTTGGTTGTTCCACTCAATGATGCATGAGAAAGGAAGTGGTTGAACACCAGGTTCCCTCAAATAAGAGGATAAGCCTCCTTCCTATATGTGTGTAATATATAGCTTGAAGCTAAAAAAATCCCTTCATCAAACATTTTTTAACAACACTTACACGTAGGAGGTTTATCACTCCATCTTCCACTATCCTGGCACACCAGTATGGGCCGACCGTGTAAAGTGTGTTCAGGGTTGCAGTGGAACTGCAGTACATCGCCAGCTCTGTACGGTGCTCGACCGAGCACGTAACCTGACGTAGGTGGTGGTAGCGCTGGGCAGGAGACCTCTGGAATGATGTAAGTAGGAATTATTTTTGACATACGGGAACTAGGTATAGATAAGTTAATAAACAGCAATGTTTACTAGCATAATTTATTTTTCCAGTTTTATATACAAATTGTGTAGTAAAATAGTATAAATAGCTTAAATAATTTATTTATTGTTCCAAATCACAACTTTTTTATTTGAAACAATTATGTTTTTGATTAAAATAATAATTTAACACACATAAACACACGACACACAGCCCACATGTACCAGCTGCAACTGTCCACCCAGGCACCCAATGTTCGACCCATTGCGTGTTGATTGGCAGAACTCAGCAGGAGAAGGAAAACAAATTAAACAAATAGCTTTCACTATATTAATATATCCTTAAATTAATCACCTTTACAAATTGGATACGGTCTAGACCAATCAGCAGCTGGTAAGCAAACGGTTTCCGTTGGCCCATCTAAAGCCCATCCTGGTGGACAGGAGAAAGCTGCTCTACCACCAACTCCTCGGGATACAATTGCCACACGTGGACGTCTTTCGCCTTCTCCTAGTGGGATATCATGGAGGAGTTCTCCACATTCAACACCTTTAAATTGAAATGTGATTGGTTGTTTTTTTTAGCTATACACTGTTTCCCGCCTGTACAAAACAGGGTAGGCACAATGTCTCGAAAATTAAGCAGAGAGTGAGAAGCGGAATGTCTCAACACTAGGTTCCCTATGCCTACCCATGCGGAAAAATAAAAATTACCCAAAATATAAATAATTTTAACTTACTTTCACAAACTGGTAATGGTGCACTCCAATTCCCCGATGCTCTGCACACTAGAGTTTGTGCACCAAGTAAAGCATTTCCGTTGGCGCAAGAAAACTTAATATCAGTACCGAGCTGTGTGCCTGATGTGCTTGCTACTAATCCTCGACGAATTGGCAGAGGTGGGCAATGTACATCTAAATATTAAATATGTTAGAAATGTTATTCATAAAATGTTTAATTGGCAAAAGTAATTTTCATACTTTATAAAAGAATCAGCTTTACTCTTTTTCCGCATGGCAGGGCAGTCAGAGGAAACCTAATGTTAAAACCATTTCTCTAGCTTTTTGTCCACTAGATTGGTAAAATAAGAATAACTCAAACATAAGCATTCCCCCAATGAGGATCGAACGCTCAACCATCACGCTTACCGTCATACTCATAAGTTATCCCACCGCTCCACGACGGTCTCATATTTTGTATGAGGTTGATATCCTAAAGGTGATTAAGCTGATATTTATTAACAAACAATGACATGTTAACCATGAATATTGAAATACTTCCGGGGAAGAGGCGCGATTTTATATCGTTCTACACTATTTTTTTTATATAGAAATGATGTTTAACCTTCAACAATTATTTCAACTTGGTGGCTTTGTCGTGCTGGTGTTTCACAGCGATATATTCCAGAATCTTCTTTGACAGCATTTATAATGCTGAGTCTGAATTCTAAGCTGCTGTCTCTCCCTGGATCAGTAGTCCAGCCTTCAGGATATTTCCTATCAGATCTGATGATGATATTGAAATCATTAATGTAGTATTTACATAGTACAAGACAATATTTAATATTTTGGCTTAGACCATGTAAGCTTGGCTAAATTTATACTTAAATAATGTATGTAGCTACTATAACAATACCTAATGTTAACATTGATATATATACCGTATGTATATATAGAAACCTAATAACTAGGAATTTTTAAAAAATATAATAATACAAGCTAAAGCAACAATAACATACTCAGGATCATGATGCGTCACATTCCATTTGGGATTCCCAAATCTTCTCATCCATAAGCATTCCATATGCAGAACTGTTCCCGGATACACTAGCAATTTGCCATCGTTTGTTTGTGCTATTGGTCCTTGGTAATGCCTGAATAGTATAGTTGGTGGCTTTTCCACTGAAAAATGAAAATTAATTAAAAAAAATGCATAATAGCGACTATGATCTACGAATATGTTTTATTAGGCAATCTGAGTTAATGTATTAGTTTTAAAGTTTATTTTAGGCAATTATAACCATATTTGGTTGCTGACTGACTCCCTACTTGAAGGAATGATTTCTTTTCATTCCATTTACATGGAATAAGAATAGGAATAAGTTCCAAATATAGTATATTTACTTGCGTAGTCATTTTCTTGATTGAGACCAAAGCATGTTGGTTTTACACCGTCCCAGGAACCTCCGACACATTTCCGCACTTGTGATCCACTCATTGCATATTTACCAACATCACTACATCTATAATTAGAAATTAAAAAGAATAAACTAAGCTAATATCATATATAAATATGTACATAAGTTTAAACATTGGTTTATTGGGTAATGCAACATAATTTTCTCAACGACTTCTATATATGGACGTATATTCTGTTTTACATTTTCGTTTATAAAGATATTATATTCTATATTTTATTCTATATGTATGTATGAGATATTATCGGAACCTTATCGACATTATTATTTTTGATTAGTTCAGGAATATTCCAACTAAAGGGACAGAACAGGTTTCATTGAAATTGGTTCAGTACTTTTTGTAAGTGAGATATGGGTGTTTTGTAAGTGAGTGAGCTAAACGTGTTTCTTGAGGGTATGTATATTATACCTTATATCATCCTTATATCATATCAGAACTTTAAATAAAGTCTGTTTATTATATAATAATGTTATTAAAATTAAAATTTACTAACAGTACTACTATTACAATACTTTACCTAGAAACTATGACTGAACCCGGAGGGAAATCAACAGTTTCAGTAATCTCCAAGTCATTAAAGAAGGATACAACGTGTGGTTCTTCATTACGGAATGTGCAGCTGTTGTTACTGAGGAGTTCTTCACTTTGAGTTTCCAGGTCGTCTGTGAAATTGTATAAATATGTATATTTTGCAAGCCTATTGCTAAAAAAAGTTTCATAAATTGCGATTACGGTTTAATTCAACTTACCACAATTAAAACTTTTTCCAACCCAGTTTCCTTGTTCACAAATTAGCTTCCATGTTGTCTTTTCCCCCATAATAGAGGCTATACACCGAAACGTGACTTCCGTCCCGTGAGGATACCCATCCACTTCGACAGTGTCATTCACTTCAGATCCATCTCGATAAATAAGAGTTCCTTGTACCCTAACAAAATTGTAATTTTGGGAACTTAAACTAAAAGTGTTGGATTTACGGTAACAGGATAAATAATGAATCAGTTCAGTAAAATGTAATCAAAATAATTAATTAGAGAACCCCCTTATTTATAATTAAACGGCATGCACTATTTTTACTTTTAATTCGCCAAAAAATCGCAACATAACGCAAGCTCGGCCAAGACAGAAAGGAAAAAGCCAAAAACAGCGATGTAGCTGTCTCATTAGTGATTATTATCACGCATACAAAATTTCAATCTAAGCCCTGCCTTCTGAGGATTTCGATATCGTTGAAACGATAGAACCGAGTCAAAGAGTAAATCTAGAAAACCAAATGTATGAAAAAGACTTATTGAAGAAATCAAATATTGTTAAAAGAAGTCACCTAATATAGTGACGTTATCAATGAAAGTGATAAAGATAAAAGTGATGGAGCTATTAATTTCAATGATGATGATCAGAAATATGATGAAGTTACAAAAGCAAAAGTCCGAACCTAGAAGGCTCTCACCAGGGCTTGGCATCCCTGAACGCCTGGGTTCCCTTCAGTCTTTCCAGCCAGCAAATAAGAAACGCAGACTTTGCAAAAATATTATTTTTTTGTCGCTCCCCATCTTTTGTTGGGCTTGATGAGTCTGTCAGCTTGTGTTCAATATTGCGCGTTGAACACAAGTTGAACTCATATTTTTTATAAAAAAATAGGCAAACTTAAAATAAATAAAATCAAAAAACTGAATGCGTTTAAAGCATATCGAGTTATTATCACATTTTTAAATTGTTGCTTTATTTATATTCTAATACTAGCAAATTTAATTTAAATTTAAATTTAAGGCTACAGTAGCCTTATATAGTGCCCATTGGAAAAATTAAAATACCCACACGAAAGCTACAATGAAAGCGCACTTATAAAAGTAATTGAAAACATTTTTTTTGTCATGTAATGAATTTATCTTGCCTTAGAAATGCAAAATACTTAATTAATTATTGTAAGTTTCCGATTATATTTTAACATTATCCGTGTAAAATACTTAATTATAAGAAGGAAGGCAAAATTCATTCATATTACTTATTCTGTGCAAATATTTTGCACGGAGTCAATATCAAACATTACAGTCAGGTTTATTATTTTTCAAATAAATTTCACATTATATTTCTGGGCTTAACTTAATGTATAGAAATCGTTCAATGGAAATACGCTCTTTTGGACAATGAATCAATGGTTGTATCTTTAATAATCACTAAATATATTTGAAAAATAACAGAATCAAATGGAGATTGGTTAAAATTTGGGATAATTATTACTAAGAGTCGCATGGAAAATCCTTTACCTGGCAGGTGGTCCGCACTCGACGATCTCCTTTCCATGTAAATCTGGTTCCAGTTCACTGATGTCTTCTCTTACTATATCTGAACCGCTTTGATATTCCGACGTGGGACGTGGACGTGATAAGTTAGCTGTAAAATGTTGTCAGTTTACTTGCAATACTTTATTTCTCACAGAAATTTGCCATTTTATGTCGATTTTTAGGGTTCCGTTCCTCAATACGTAAATCGTTAAAAACTTTAGAAGCTCACTTTGTTGTCGGTCTGTCCGTTTGTCAAGACCATCTAGACCATGTAGAGGTATTAAGCTGAAATTAATATAATATTCAGGTCTATGGTTCCTTGAAGCACAGAAAAATATACTCTTCTAAGTATTCTAGTCTGCTACGTGGTTTTTTTATGTAATTCGCCGCGTTATCAAAACCTATAAGGTACCTCTCGCGGATCTATAGTTATAAAATTTATCTGCTTCACGCTGTATAAAATTTATAGGTGTTTCATAAAAAAAAATGCAAACTTATATTTATTGCCATTATCTATGGTCTTAAGTATGTCAACTTTTATAAGATTTTTTATATTTGAAAGTTATAAGCTAATAATTATTTGGGTGCAACAATATTTCTCCATTATTTTATTTTATTCAGTACCAGCTTGTAAAGACTTGACCACGACGCAGTTACCTGCGTATCTCAAAGCAATACTTGTGTTTGATATATGGCATATTCTTAGTGAAGTAATTCTCTCATAGAGATGGTTCTGAGCACAGGTGGTCCACATACAAAACGATTAATGTTAATGATAGGTATAGTGTAACGTAACATGGTAGAATTTTTGTCGATAACTGGGCTATGCAAAGCAAAAACAATTGTTGGGAATTATTCATTTCGAATCAATAGTTACTGAGATACGTGCATTCAACTAATGAAATCTTTTATTTGTATAATATTAAATAAGATTCTATATTGCTCTCATTTGAATTTAAATAACTGTTATATGCAAATGAATCTACTAACAAATAGCAAAAGGGTCATGCATTTCATACCAACCTAAGGGTCTACAAAAATCAAGGACAGTAGGTTGTAATCTTCCCAAATGGCAGTTTAAGGTGGCGGGTGGTGACCGTCCAGGATCACATGCTATGTTCACGGACGATGCATGCGCTACCGTCAAACCTGCCCTGTAACCCGCTTCATATGTGGCACCATGCAGGATTGGGAGCTCACAAGGGGCTGATGGGTTAATATATCATTTGATTTAAATTGTATATTACTAAGTACAACATAATTTTTATTGTAAATTGTCTAGTAGTAACATTAGAAATTTCAGGTAAGTGGTATTATTAAATGATACTTCTTTACATGTTTTCATTATGATTAATATATATTATATAAGTATAATATAAAAATAGTGAATATGTAGGGGCATTAATTGATAAGTGCATTTGACTTCAAAAGTCTAGAAATAACTATCTATGATAACAGAATTATATAAAATTAGTAACTAAGTGCTAAGATACCTGCTACACATTCTGGCATACTAGTAACTGCCCATTCTCCAAGCCAGCAGCGAAGATTTGCCGGTCCTTGTACATTATATCTATGTAAGAATATAAAAAATAGAAAATTTTATTTTAGTATTCATGTCACAAAAAGAAAATTGGCAAAAAAATGGAACTTTACCCATATTCACAAGAAAAATGAACAACTTGTCCATTTGGAACGGGATCTGTCTCATTCAATTCTTTTTCATCACTTTGACTTAGTCCAGAGACCATACTGCCTGGAGGATTAGGTGACATAGTGTATATTCCGTACTCTGTGGTCGGCACATGACAAGGCTCTGAAAGAAAGGAATAAACTACTTAGCATTCTATCGATTCTGTGCAGGTGCGCTTCGCGTTGCAAGTTGAGGAGCACACAGCTGTGCCTGGCTTGCGATCCAAGCGTTAAGCGGCTCCTTTGATTGCGCATTTACACTCGCCACTACAGTCCGAGCCCCTCCTCTACCGACATTCCTTCGAAGTACGTTCCAGAATTTAGTGATTGATAGTATTTCTAGAGCAGCTGAGATCGTTAAGTAAACTATGAGAGATTTGACTTCTGCAGCGTGCAAGTTAACCCTAAACCTATTTCTGTTTAGTTCGTGAGTTCTTGCTTTAAGTTCTTATGATTTTTTCTGCACATTTGTTTCGCAAGGAACTCTAGGTAGGTAGTTATGTATGATAGTCCGAAGGAATATTTACACGTACGTCATGCAAACAATAAAAAAATAGGTTATTTCATTCCATATTTTGTATGGTGCTGTGTTTACTCACGAATTTCACATATAGGCTTATCTGGCTTCCATCTCCCCCGAACACATTTTGCCGTTGCATTTTGGTCTAAATTAAGTACATATCCTTTTCCACACGCGACTCTCACAATAGTTCCTGTAAATATTATTTCAATGAAGAATTATATGTTTTTTAAATACTTCTAAATGAATAAGTGAAATCGGATATGGAATATGAAGCGTTAACATTTAGTCAGTACTTCCAAATCAACAATAACATTCTAATGACAAATTTTGTATTTTTTTACCTTACCGCACATAGCAAGATGGACAGAGTTAAAACCTAGTGTTAATATACTCCGTCCCCATTAAGTCATTTCTGTTCCTCACATTCCGCCTAATTCTGGAAGGCATTGTGTGTTGAGACTTAAAGTTACCAGAGTGAGGAAAATAAAATATTAAATATTTCATTTCTTGGAGTAAGAATCGAACTCACAGCCTGTCGCGTTTACACTCCCACACTCCTTCCCTTGCGCCGCGACTGACCTCAATTATTGTTAATGAGATGAGTATTTAGTACATTTGACTAATATCTTACCAGAACTGAAAGTATTATTTGGGTCCCGACCATATTTGACAATTTCAATATTTACATAGGGTTCACTATCTATCGCTTCACAAGGGCTCTTTGGTCTTCCTTTTTTTCCTTTTTCTGTTTTGTTACCATTTTCATTACTTTCTTTTGTTTCTACGCTTTGATTTTTTTCATCTTCAGCATTTGTCTGTGATTGCTGTCGATTCCTGCCGCCTTTGCCCTCTCGTCCTCTAAAAAATAATACAGTTCAATTACGTTTAATTATATTATTGCGACTGGTTTACGATTTTTTCCCTTCCTATAGTAAACTATACATCTATTTTTCAGATTTAGCGTGTTGAGTGGTAAAATTCAACGCCGTGCTGTGTCTATACAAATGGAGGAATGAAATAGTTTTAATAAAATTATTCCCACGATTGAGGATTGAACCCATAACCATTGTTTACAGTCGGAGGATGTTACATTAAATTCATTTAGTCAATGCAAGACGGTAAGATATATATAATAATATGTATAATTTATATGTAAAAAATTCTAACGTTTTGGGTACAGAGGCTGTAGTTTGATTCAATCTGTCTGTTTTTCTACTAGTCCTTTTTTCTCGTTTATCGGTTCTCCCCACTTCCGTAGAGTTTGTGTTTTTATATTGTAATGGTATGACAGCAATTTCTTCATCTGTTACCTTACGAGTGGTATTTGTGGAAATTGGCAAAGGAATTACTTTTAGTAGATCCGAATCAACGTCACTGCCCAATTTTTGTTCTTGAACAACCGAATTAATAGTTGACAGGTACGTGTCAAACTCTTCTATATCGACATTGCGTTTGTGTCTAGATTTAGTGGTATCAATAATTTGTTTAGTTGAGTGTAAACTACTTTCAGTGGCTGCTAATTCAATGTTGATATCTTTTTTAAGATTTTCACCACTTTTGTTACTTAAAAATCTTTTTCTTCTTTTATCAACGTATCTTTCGAAATATTGATGTTTTAATTTATTTATATTATCTGAGATTTCATTATTTTCATTTTCATGATCTGGAAACATACCACCTTTTAAAATTGTAACGTGCGAGTCATTTTCAAGTTCTTCAGAATCTTCATATTCAGACGAATCAACACGATGAACTAAATCATCATTCTCTGGTTCATAAACTGGTTGGTAGGAATAAAACTTATGCGCTATAGGTTCTCCATGTATATTATACACAGTATATACAGCTGTAGGAAAATGTTCTCCTTCATGCACATCTGAACCAATAATATCATCATCTTCGTCAAATTCTCCATCATATTTCTTCATTAGTTTAAAATTTGCATGACGCAGTGTGGGCTTCTGGCTGTCGTGGTTGTATTTGTCGTATAATTCATCCATTTGCTCTTGGGAAGGATCTGACTGTCGTCGTATTTTATTATAATATTGACGTAAGTAAGTAGATCGTTTGTGTCGCAACTCAGTTTCGGAGATTGATCTCCGTCGTCGACTCCATCTTATACGCGGATGTTGGTAGAGTGTGCATCTGTAATATGACAACGATTTTTTTCGTTTTTAATATTGCTTTTTAAATTTACTCTTATGATTAAATTAAAAATATAGGGAGTTACTTAGGGAGTTCTCTTGGGCTCCAGTGGCCTCCAATGCATGTCGCTCCTGGCGGGCCTTCGGACAATACGTAACCCTTCTCACATTCATACATAATTTGTTTATTATTTACTACCTGAAACATAAGAAATTATAACTATCGAAACATGCAAATTCCTTTCATGTTTTTGAAGTCCAAATTTGCATGTTTTTGAAGGAGGCCGTCGTGGCTTTGCGCCACAGCGCTGGACTACGACGCGACTGTTGTGGGTTCGATTCCTATTGGGGAGAATAAGTTATTTTTATACCCCACAGTCGTTCTGGGAACGATAGCGACCGTAAGATACGCCACTGAACGCGCAATATCTCAAAAATAAAAAAATAGGCGGTGACTGAGAACAGAGTGTCTTGTCACTATATGACCTTCCCTGCTATATACGAGTATAACGTGAAGGTATTTATTTTTATTTTAATAATATATGAATATTTGCTAATACCTTTTTAACATATGGACGGTAGTCGTACAATCCCATGTTGCCAACAAGTAGGACTTTACCATTTTCTATATAGCCAGGAAATGGACAGAAAACTGTAACAAAATATGGATATATTTTAATATTACTCACAAACTTATATTGACTATTATTATATTTATAATATAGATTATAGTGTGAGCTAAATTATTATCTAAATAAGCAGATTGTTATTTTTAGTTGCGTTGAATCCACTGCGTTTACCACGCAGAATTAGATGACCTAAGCTTATGTGGCCTGATAAAGTGATCAAAGACTTCAGGACTCTGATATTTTCCTATAAGACTGATGCTATGACACTTCTATGTAACTTGACTTCTTCATCTTCTATTAGGCTACAAAAGTTCTTGTTATATACTTGTCTTGTTATATAGTTGTATAAAGAATATTTAGATGATGATGATGATGATAAGCTTGACGCCGTCGTGGCATAGTGCGACCGCATTTCACTGTTAAGGTTTAAACTCCACTCGAAAAAATAATTATATTTAAATTTAATTGCCCTCTAAAAGGTTGCGGGAAGTAAGGAACAAGAAACATCTAGTAAAGACATTATTATTCTAATATTGAACAAATACAGTTTTCATTATCAAATGCATTTTCGTTTGCCAGTAGTAAGTCTTCTTTCAGTATCGCTATTACATATCAATTACCTTCATCACATTTAGGAGTTTCTCCACTCCAAACACCAAAGGAACATACGACAATTGGATTGCCTTTCAGTTCGAATCCATCTTTGCATCGGAAGCGTGCTTTCATACCGTGTTCGGTTTTCGGTGCTATAACCATGCCATTGCGAGGGAATTTTGGCATTTTTTTACATCTGTGAAGAATAAAAAAAAAGATAATAAAATAAGATAGAATAATCAATGTTACAGTTTTATAATTAGTAGTGGTTCCCGTTGCCTGCTAGGCGGGAAACAGCATGAAGCTGTTTTCTAATAATAGTTCGTACGATATTTTTATCTTTATCTAACCTCGCTGGTTGACACCTCGGTATTTGAGTCCACGTTCCATTATTACATGTTACAGCGACGTTATTGGACGGAAATTCATAATTCTCTTCGCATTCAACTACAATCATCTCGCCTAAAATATAAATATATAATTATGTTATTAATATTTCAATTATTCATATTTTAAATAACGTAGAAGGCATAATGAAAATTAAGGGTTCACTGCTAACTAATGCTTTGTTTATAACCTACCATGTTGTACCATAGAGGAACTCCCAACTATTTGTGTATGTTCCTGCGTGTCGTTTTCTCCTGTCCTGTTTTCCATTAAAACTACTTTACCCTGTGATACGTGAGGAACTACGCAAGGCGCTGGAATACGAATTAAGAAATATTATTTGCGAAACATAAAGAGACGCTTTTTCAGGGGGAGAAGGGTCTTGACTTTAGCTTTTTTATTTTTTTGTAAGCAAAAAAATTGGGATAGGCATGTTTTGCCGCTTCTTGTCCCTTGTCCTATGCTTATATATATCTAATGTTCGTTGTGGATTGTGCTGTCTTGCGAGCAACGATGGGTATTAATTTTGTGACATGTAGAGAATTTAACATCCCCAAATTTGGCAGCTGAAAATTACTTATACGATTACTTTATTTCGATAAATAAACTAAATTATTTTTTATAGATTTTCATCCATATTAGTAACAAGATTTTAACACACTAATTACCGCCCGCAACTTAGTTCATCTGAACTAAACTTCAAATGATATTTTGTTCCGTTTCCGTGGAAAATTCGAAAAATCTCTGCTCTCTTACACTACCTAAGTAACCTTTGTCTTGCTAAATTTTAGTATTCTAAGCTGCGTAGTTCGGGTTGGGTTGTCTAACAGTCTCTCATTAACTATAGATATAGAAAACGTATGTTGTTCTGATAGGAATTACAGTGGGTTATGGTAAAACGATTAACTTTATGTAATAAAGTCAATAACATTCCTCGATACATGGATAATATAAGAAAAGAAGAATTCAATTCGATTCAGTCTCGAAATTAGCGCGTTAAACCAAACAAATCTCCAGTTTTATTATATTTATGTAGATTACCTAAGCATTGTGGTAAAGGATGACTCCAGGTCCCATCGCTTTGACATATTGCAGACCCGTTTCCCTCCATTTTCATTCCATCTTGACATCTAAATATAATAGATGCTCCTAATCCAGTGCCTGATGAAATATTTTCGAGCCAACCGTTCCATAGTTGCCCCGGATGTCCACAGTTAATCTCTAAAATGTTTTCACAGATTTAATAAATCATAGGCGTTAGAGACATTGCGTGTTGAGTGCCGGGACTGAACGCTGTGCTTTGTCTAGTAGAGCGGGAAATTCTCTAATTGTGGTGGTTGTAACCAGAGCTGGCTCTCACAGTCATATGCGGTGCCAAAGCGCCCCTATAGCCTCTGGTTCTTAGTAAAACTCAATTTGCTCTTACTGATAATAAAATCAGATTAACACATGAAACATTCTAGGATTTCTACCGCATTCATTGAAATAATGTATTTTTAGATAGCCTCACTCTGCATCTCGCATATAACAGGGTAGGCAAAGAAGGATACTTCTGCATTTTGACTGTTGAACTGCAGCTTGTCATGTTACCAGAGCAATGAAATAAAAATTATTCATTCCCTTCAGTGGGACTTGAACTCACCCCGGTCTTGTTTATAATCAGGCGGCCTTAAAGAAATAGTATAATAATAAATTTCATAATGAATACATGCTACAGGTACACCTTTGCAAAGGATTAGCTGTCGTTAAAAAGATCGTTTTCTTTTGGTATCTTAAGGCTTTATATACTTGTTGTGAATACTCTTACCCTTACAAACAGGTTGAGTGCCTGACCATTTCTTATCGGCGCCACATCGTCTGGTTGCATCACCCACCAGGCGATATCCATACTTGCATTCATAAGATACCACGGAGTTGTATGCACAAGATGTATATACTGCTTTTCCGTGTCGCGGGGCTTCGGGTGGTGGACACTGGACCTGCGTCACCACTAAATGGCGACACATGTATTATATATTATAGTTTTATTTCATTATAATTAATTTACTTGCATAATGAACCTTGAGACATTTTAGATTATTTATTTAAGAATGAAATACCTTTGCCGTGAGAAGTACCAGTGGATGATCTCACAGAAGTTTTAAATATGATTTTTGGATATATTCATAACCTTCATAGATAAAATCATTTGATATATTAGATATACGAGTACAATGATAGACTAGTCGTCACTCACAGGCTGCAACTTTATTTATGTGAAATTTAAGACATAAAGCTGAAAATCTAGTTTTTTTCGTACCCGAAGGCATATCGACAAATCTCTCTGAGTGCTCCTGTACACTCCTTGAGCTACCAAATATATCAAATTTATAAGTCCAATAATTTCGTCTGTGCCTTGTCTGTCAGTTACTTATTAATGGAACTGTTTTATTTTTGGATTAATAAGTTGTTATTTTTAGTTCAAGTAATGTTTGATTGGCGCGTGAAAAAATTGATAATGACGACAGATGTGTAATTCGATTTAATTACAGTATAACTAATTGTAACTAATATTTTTTCTGAATACCAAAAGATAGATATTTTCTTCAATGTTAAATCTAGAAACATTACCATTATGTTTCATTAAGATGATACATCCATCCTTCTTAGCTGTGAGTCTTAATAATATTTTTCAATTTGTCTCAAATGAAAATTTAAAAAGACGGTGTTATTCCAAAATTATTTGACAAATTATTCAAAAATTAATAAAACACATGCACAAAAAGGAAGCGACATGCGATATTGGAATAAAACAAGGATATTTTCTTCACCTTTATTTACTACAGTACAGTAAATTCGAGATACTCCAAGAAGTAACAGATATAAGAGATAGGAAACTTACAATCTCAACATCAAAGCCTCATCTACATATATCATAAACTCATCTACAGTTAGCAATAACTTTAGGCTAAAGGCAGTAAGGTATTTGTCATAATTTGGTTACCATGGCCATGAAAATTTTATTTTATTTTGGAAAGATTGCACTAATATTATAGAATAACAATTCTATGTTGTCAACAATACTACGTAATTAATTCAAACTGTCCCCTTCTCTCCTTCTTAGCAGCAGGAAAGGAGAAAAAACGAATTTAAATTTATTAATCATAACTCAGTTTCTTAGGACGTCCCACTTGTTATTTTTTATAAATAATCCTATAATTGAATAAACAAAAAATAAATAGAAAATTCTTGGAAAAACGAAGCAAAACAGAAAAACGTTAAGTACACAATCTATATATATATATACTCGTATAGCAAACTTATTAAAAACAATCTTAAGCTGAACAGACAAACCTAATTAGTATAAAAACAAAAACATTTAAAATCGAGGATATTATCCAAGTGGGAGATCCGTACCAATTGCGTCATGACAATGATATTGCTGATGATAGCCATGATAATATTGAAATACCAAGCGCCATGCCAACTAGTCACCGAGAACATTTATATTATTAAAATCCACGAGAATTCGAAAACCATGCAGCATTCCAAATGAACGACACTGAAATCGGCAACTACATTGTCACGAAGCAATGCCAAACGCTGTATAAGATTATAAATTGATTTCATTGATGAGCCTATTGTATTAAAGAGAAATATAACTCTAAACGTGCACTACCTTTGTATTGTCGCTTAAGTAATTTGTAAGGCCGGTCGGCTTTTACACCACGATAATCTCAAACTCTGTCGCAAAAAATAAAACATAGTGCGCGCTTAGACTTAAGACGTAAATAAAATGTGAGTCACCATTAATTCATATCTCCCAAAATATTAGACTCATCATTAAAATCGTTGAAAAGATATAATTATTTAATTGTATGTACTTACGGACACAGGTGGGTAGTTCCTTAGGTGTCCAGACACCCTCGGCCTGGCAGTAGCGATCTGGTTTGCCGACGAGCTCGAAGCCCTGCCCGCATTGCACGACCGCTCTACAGGCGTAGGTGTGACATTCAGCTGTCACCCAGCCGTGGGGGACGTCCCCTGGTTCACCGCAGGATCGAGCTAAGAAAAGAAAAAGGATTATTTGTTGGTATAGCTACTTCATTTACAAGTATATTTTTGACACATATACATATGTTTTCTATATTATGCTGATACACAAAAACTAGTAGGTAGGCTTGTATTTCTTTTTTTCATGTCTATTGTGCCTATTAAATAAAATATGTATTTTTAAATAATAAATTCAGCAATCGCTCTAAGCAAATTTCTGCAAATTAAGTTGTTTTAATCTTAACCAAGAAACAATGTCTGTCTCGCGTATGTACGCAGAAATTTGAAATATTAAATCACTTACGTTCGCAAGTAATATCCGGTCCGTACCAAGACGCTTGCCCTTCAATAGCCAAGCACTTGGCTCGAGGGAACCCGTTGGTCACGTACCCGGTGTGGCAGTTGTACTGTATCGTAGCATCCAAGTCGAAGGTGGCTTGCTCTGGGAGGGCGGAGTGACGCGCGTGCTCTATGGTCGGTGGCTGAAGACAGTATACTGGGGAGATTTTATACTGATGTTAGATTTAGATTAATAATTTTGTAGTTTACTACAATGGGCGACTGAATCTTCGTTTCCGAGGGCTTAAAGACGGAAAATAGAAAATATTTTATTGTTACCCGTTCCCGTAGGACTTTTGAGAAAATTCGTCTTAGTACATACCGTATTCAATTTTCTTAGTTCAGTAGTTTCGTCTGCGCGTTCGGCCAGTAACGCCATAGTTTTATAATATAGAGGTATAGATAGAAGAGAAATAATAGATATTGAGAATATAATGGATAATGATAGAGAAATAATAATAGATAATGTAAAAGAGATATATCATAAATATTATTTATTCACATTATTTTGTTTTTTAAAATAGAGCAAGAGAGCTTCCGTGAATAGACTTTCTTCTCTTTTTAGCTTCACGTTTTATCCGTAGCAGAGTACCCGGTGAGGACGGTACGCCAATCGCTACGGTACCTACTGCATATCTCTTTCGTCTCCTCCATTGTCATCAACCTTTTCATACATGCTAAGTATCCTCGATATTACCTTCAATAAAGTCTTTCGAGGTCTCCCTCTGAATCTCGTACCAACGCAGATTAGGTACGTAAAAGTGCTCATCACGTATACATACTGCTTAAAAGCAACGTCTTTGTAAAATAATTAGTCCTGAAGCTTCGTAGGTTTGATATTTCTAAAGAAACTCATTTCCAACTCAATTTTAGTTAGATTTTAGAGTTTCACTTACTGTCTCATGATATAACAAATAAAATACTACAAATAGAAATACAATAATACTCGAAATCCAAGTGAAGCTACGATCAAACCACGAAACAATCGAGTTACTCGAGAGACAGTTGATTGCTGTCTTCGTTTTCCCTCGAGGTATCTTAATGAAAATCACAATTTCGATGAATTACAAAATACGTATTGAATTTACTAACGAAGCTAAGTATAGAAATTAAATTATATATTATGACGATTGAATATAATAGATTTAAATGAAATGTCAAAAGAGACTTAGCGTCTCATTATACTCGTACATGCGAGGGTTGCTGGTTCGATATCGGCTCGGAGGAAATAATTATTTTCATTTTCTCGCTTTCGTTAGTTTTAAGCTATTTCCATGGGATTTTTATGGTGCGATCCAACATAACCTACCAATCAATCAATAAATATTCCGCTGTTTTGCATCGGTATAAGCAGACCAAAATAATAGAATGTAGGCAATAGAAAGAAATCTTACTATTCTTTTTGCACGCTGGCGCCTGCCCTGCCCACTTTCCATCTGCCTGACAGCTTCTGGACTGAAGACCCACAACGTGGTAGCCGTGAGGACAGGAATATACTGCTCTGTAATACAACAAAATAAATATTTATGAAAACTGCAAATTGTGGATTCAATTCTCCTTTGAAGAAGGAAAAATGTATTTTCCCAAGTATGGAAGAACAATTAAAAATGATTAAAAATTTTTGGGTTGGATGGTCAATTCATCGAGTAAGGCTATAGCTTATTTTACATCACATTGACTGTACCTGTGGTCAAAGTTACCTCTCGCACTTAGAATGTATCATACCAATGAGTTACCATTTGACCATACGGGCGAAGCCGCAAATAGGAGTAAGTGATATAACAAAATAACAATTACTTGTCCCCGAAAAGTCTTCCAGTAAGCGTTACAGTTAGCGAGTCTTCCCCTATTTCAGGCTGCTCCAACTCCGGACACTCTCGGTCTGAAACAAACAAATGTTGTTTTAAATCTTTACTATTCAACGCATGTTTTTCGTTTTGGAAAAAGATATAATTAGATTTCTTAGAGATTGATGAAATTGGACGAGGCCAAAGAGTACGCAGAGACCGTAGCGTTTGGCGCTATGTTCTTTCTAGCTACTTCGCTAGGTATACAGCGTGAAGTTAAGATATATTTATACAAATCAATTTGATTCACTTTTCAATCCACCCAAACTTAAAAAAAAACGTAATCGTAGGGTCGAAAACGGACCCACTTTGTATTTTCATTTATAAGATATGGTAAATACTAAGAATTTCTAAAACTAGGTTATGCTCGAGCATGTCTGGTAACAATAACACTGGAAAAGCTGTAAAGTTGTTCAAAATAATAGTATCAGACGCCGCTGTAAAACATTCTAATCAGTTTTATTTATACTTCTCTTAAATGTAAAATAAAGCTATTTTCACATAAAAATTTTATAACATAAATTTAAATAGATGTGTTTAAAATTAGGTGGTATGTGGGGAAGGATACAGATACAGATTTATCATCATTCTTATCATCATCATCAGATCATAATCTATCATATCATTATTTTGTATTGCAATGGATAAATGCCCTAAGAATAGCGTTTTAATGCCCTAGTTCAGAATAGCTTGACTGTGGCAATTTGACGCATCACGCCATAATGTTACTACAAATTCTTTACAATTTCACGCTGTATCCCGCATATATTTACCCTGAAGTAAACAGAGAGTTAGATAAGTAAGTAGTGTTAAGATACTCCGTCCACAATTTTCAACGCAATTTTCGACAGTTCACGTGCTGTGTGTCCCAACGCCACACTTTGTCTTGTTACCAGGGCGAGGAAATGTAAGCAGTTCATCCCCCTGAGTTGGAATTGAACCTCTAGACTTTTATTGTATAGTTTTGATAACTTATGCATTGAAGCCCTAAGAATAGCGTTTTAATGACCTAGTTCAGCATGGCTTGAAATATTGTAATGAGACGCCGCACGCTATAGTTCTTTGTTGGTTAAATGTTTAAAGTTTTAAATATAAGATACTAGTTATCAATACATGTAGTAATAAGATTTTATTTAAGATAATCTTATAAAAAATATATAATACATATGATATAAAAATATATAAGGTCAAATCAATACATTTCATTTAATACCCACATTAATAGAGTTGTGCAAAAATTTCTTATCCGCCATTTTGTTGCGGCGGCCATTTTATATTAACAATAATATTCATTATAAAATGTCATCAGAACTGAATTCGTAATCTAAATTTCAGTTCAATCGGACATTAGGATCTGGGTCAAATTGAGCTTGCTTGGTGAAATTTCACATTCACTAACAAACAGACTAACACGGCCATTCAATTAAAAGTTTGTAATTAAATGAGGTTTACATTTTAAAAACAGTAAATGAGTTAAAAACTAACACTTTTGAAAGTCATAGTTTTCGTTTCTTTTCATCTTTACATATTCTTTGTTCTTAACCTCATTTTAATTAGAAAACTAACGGTAAATAAAAGGCACAAAAAGAGGGCCCAATGGCACAAGGGTGTATTTGTAACGCAACGGCTACGTTACAATTCTTGTTGCGTTTCGATCCACTCGAGGAAATTAATTATTATTTATTAATATGTTCATTTCTTCGCTCTAGCACCAAGACAAAAGTCTGGCTATGACTGCCGCCACTCAAAAAGCAACGCCTTCAAAAAATCGGCGGAAAGTGAGGAGCGGAGTGTCTTAATGTTCCCTGTGCCTACCCTGCAGTGTGCGGGACACTGCGTGAGCAATTCTCTTATTTGTCTTATTAATTAGAGTTTAACTTAATGCCTTGCCCGCCTAGCGTAGACCGCTTATGGCAAGGTAGGCAGGGAGCCTTAAGACACTTAGTTTTTAAGTCATAGCGTGTTGAGTGGCGGGACTCGACGCCACGCTATGTCTTATTACCGGCACTAGCATATGAAATAATTTATTTCTTTGGGTGTAAATTGAACTTATACCTATAACCAACACAGTGCCAAAAAAGGAACGCAATACCTTAACAATAGTACAACGTTAATAAAGGGGTAAAATAAGGGAAAATTGTAATTCATCTCTACCACATTTTTTTGGTATAAAATTAAAATTATTTCGTAATTCAACCAACAGACAATAGCTAACAGACCAATTTGATTAAATTTGTTGAGGCAAATTTTAATTAAAATAAAATTAAAACCCGACGGTGACAGATGAAAAAAAAAATATCTCATAAACTCATTTATGTTTTACGATGTCTAGCTAACCGACAGTGAAAACAAGAGGAGTATTTTTTATAGACACTTTTATTTTTAAAATTTAAATATTATGTAGAAAATATTATGTAGATATATTTTAGAAAATGTAAAAAACTTTATGGTAAAATTTGGATAGAAACAGTAAGTTGAGAGGCAGGAGTGACCTCGGTTGATCTTCGAGAACACAGTATCAATTACACTAGAAAAGGCTCAGCTAAAAAGCACGAGGTCCTTCCGTAAAGCATGTACGGATAGGTTGATGACAGTAGACAAAAAGAGAAAGATGTATCCTCTCTGGCTACCTCCCTTGGATGGAACGTGCATTTAAAAAAATATATAATTAGGTAATTCATCATTCAACCCATTACTAAAGCTAAAAAAGCATAAGAATAAGTAAAATATATTAATATCTTATACTTCTCATATATTATATAATGTATGTTGCTAAACTAATTTTGTATTATACAAGAAAGTTCATTGAATCAAAGTTCTTACAATACCGCTGGGCTTTCATATGCACCCAATTTAACTGGCCTACTTTACAAGTACGAAGTGGATGATTACTGCAAAAGTTTCTTCTACTAATATTATAAAAAATAAGTAGGTACTACAAGTACAATGAAAATAATAGATTACTTTTGTTTGTTCGTTTGTTCTAGACCACTAATAGGGTAATATATTTTTATTGAGATATACCTTCTATTCAGCATAGCAGGATAGAAAGAGGGAATGTAGTGTAGTAACACACTGTGTACTCCACTTTTCGCTCAGTTTTAGAGAAATTGACATTTAGTGGCGGAACTCAACGCCAATTTTCTGTTATGTTACCAGAGCTAGGAATGTATAACAATAATTTATTCTCTTCTTTTAGAATTGAGTCTACATTCGACGTGTTTACAATAATTCGGGAAAGAGGGAAACGGAAGTTTCTTAATAGTAAAATAGTAAAGTAGTCTTAACACCAGGTTCCCAGGTTCCTTCAGCCTACTCTGCTACCACTACTGCTAAAGCTAAAAAGTTAACAATCTGTTGGAGGAAGTGGAAAAACCGTAAATTAAGACTAAATTTTCATACTTAACAAGAGAAATGCTTTAAATAAACTGGACAAACTTCATAATCTCTCCAAAAGTAGGTTAAAACTTTGTAATTATTAAGAGTAAAATTACCTTATCTGGAGGCTTGCAGTTCCAAGGTTAACCATTCCTTTGTTATAATCGCCGACTCGTATGAAGCACACTTAAACTTGAGTTTAACGCTCTTATTTTGCCCCATTTTCCTTTATTTTGTGAGCGAAAGATTTCTAAAGGCTTCTTTCTAAATAGAACTAGTTGCGTTTCTTTTAACTTAGAATTATTTATACGTTTTTGTATGAAGAGCTTTCCAGCTTCAAGCTTCTCTCGTAAAGCAGGATTGGTAGAGGAAATTTATGGTGTTAAGTCGCTATCTTCTGATCAATTTTTGAGATATTGCATTTTGAATGATGGATCTCAACTTCTTCGGCGTTCTTATTGAAAATAGTTTATTCCTGGGCATGGAAATCGAACATACAATCGCGTTTACAGGCAGATTCTATACAGCTGCGCTACGATGGTCACTAAGAGTTTTTTAGTGTTTTTAGCTTTAAGCTGGTACCTGGAAACCTAGTGTTTAGACACTCACTTTCCGCCGCATTCTCGAGGAATTGTGCGTTGACTGGCCGAACTCAACGCCGTCAGTAGTCTTCCGATATAACTAAACAAAAGGCGAATGTCGCCTATTATCTAAATATATCAATTTAGCTTGTATATAATGTTTATGGGGCCTACATGGTCCGTGGTCCGGACCCGGACATTATAGGAACATAGTCTTAAATATTCTATATACTAAAATATATATAAAAATAATTAGGTAAATTTAGTGATCATTTCAATAGATATTTAGTGGAGACAGTGATTTCCATTAAGATACCTCAAGAGGGAACTAACAACAGTCAACTGTCTCTTGGGGCTTTTGATTATTTAGCGCTTGGATTGGTGAAACATGAAGTTCGAGATATATATCTATTTGAACGTATATAGGTATATCATGCCGTACTTATTTTCGAAGCTTACGGAACCGTTAGTGTGACATTACATTTACATTTACAGAGTTCGTAGAGACACAGCGTCTGCCTGTTAATGCGATGGTTATAGATTCGATTTGGGAAAACTGATTATTTTCATATTCCCCGCTCTGGTAACAAAATAGATATATAAAAATAGATAAACCGCGTCGTTGAGTTCTGCTGCATCCACGGGTGTGGGGAACGAAGTGAATTAACACTAGAGTTTTTCTTCTTACCCTACTATTCCCCTAAATAGCTAGCAAAAAAAGGGTGAACGGAGAACTGACGATAATTTTTTAAACTAATTATTAATTTAAAATTGCTTTGAAATATCAAGATAAATAATGGATAATTATTTCAAATCCGATATTCATTTAATATACATATATTCAGTAAAATTTAGTCCGGGGTTAATAATTCGTATTCAACCCGCGTTTATCTAGTGACGGGACGGTCTTAGCGGACTGACAGATACGGTCAAAAGGTACATTGTTACGTGAAATATAGTACTACAATAAAAATAAGAAAAAAATTAAGTTAAACCATTTTATATTGTAAAGAAGCATAATGCCAGTAAAAAAATTTAGACCATTAATTTCATTAAAGTTCAATTGTAGGGCAAGTTTTGTGGATGAACGTCTAATTGTAGAAAACAATAATTCCTCTCGCCGTTGGCGCTTTTCATATATATATATATATATTTTTATTTTCTAAGCTAAAACTATTTACCGCCATCCATATCGGATAGGTTGGTAGATGTACCATTCTGGTACAGAGTGAAACTAAAAACGAAATTTTATTTAATACTATTATACAAGTGCTGTTCATAGAAAAAAGAATTCAAATAAATTGAACTAAATACTGTGTAAAATTGAAGACCCGCATCGACCCCTTAAAACTTTATTGTTGCTTGTAAAAGAACCGAGCAACATGGCCGAAACTTGAAAATAAACAAGTTTGCTGACCTAACATCGTTTTAGTATCGAAATAAAGTGAAGAATTTAAAATATTAAACCTTTGAAAGAATATTCTAGAAACAACATTTTTTGAGCGTCAATGTTTACTTTAACCCATCGTACGGTAACTATTAAGACATTAGAAGATCGTATCGTATCGAGAAAGACATAAAAAGGAATAGAGTATATAAATTATAGTAAAAGTATATAGAGTATAAAAGTATATAAATAATAATAAATTAGGGTACTACTCGGAATTATTTTCGTTTCCCAATTTTGGTAACAAGACAAAGTGGCATTATGTACCAGCTGACAGAGTCCAATTCGGCACTTAATTAACATGTTTCTTTTTTATTTAGCATCGAGGTATGCAGGTTCCACGTATAACGGGAGATTTCCCCAATTGCAGGTCAATTTTCAAGACATTGGGTATTAATTTATAGAACTCTACGCTGAGCTTTGTCTTGTTACGAGAGCGGAAAAACAAACATGATTCTTTTTCGTTTACAGTCAATGACTAAAAAAACTTAAACTCAATCGAAGCTGCTGGCGACTACTAGTATATAAGAAAAAACTTCAGAATAATAATTAATGTTAATGAAAATGTATAACATTTTCATCTTTTTGATGTTGCTAATGGAATCATTTAATTTTTTTAATAATTAAATTAGAATTTTACGTCGGCTCAATTTCAAATGTAAATTAATTTAGCTCTAAAACTGATTTCTATCCTGGATATTTTAATGTTTCTTTGTACAAAATTTGCCTTATTTTTTTATGTTTATACTTGGGATAAAACCTAGGTTTGTTAAACAAAGGAAGCACAATTTGACCGCGTCCGACTATAAAAGTGGTTATAGGTTGGTTTCCAACTCGGGGTAATTAATTATTTTTATTTCGTCGAATATTATTTGCCAATATCAGGCGGAGAGTGAGGAACAAAGTGTCTTAACACTAGGTTCCCACAGGAGAGGATGAGGTAGAGATCTAACATGATATGTACGGGATAGAGTGTAATGCTAAAAAAATTAAACTATACTGACTTTAATCCCAATCTGTTTGGGTGCCTTTATCCAGTAGGTACTTCATTATTAAAATGGTAAAAAATAAGAGAAATCTATGAATACTCCCCGCTTGTACTAATTGTAAGTAATTGCAATGCTGGTACATACACTTAAAAAAAGAAAGTACTGATATTTTTTCAAAATAATTTTTCTTAGGATTGTTTAATTAATTAATCCATCACATCCTATATTAAGATCCCAAAAAACATGGTACGTGCGTTATAGTAATATAGTCAATTTGTGGAAAAGGTTGAAAGGTCGGACGAGGGTTGCTCTGAGCGACGGGTTAACGCAGAGCCAGCTAGTAACATATGAAGTCGTTTGTCGTATTTTGTATGTTATTAAAGTTAGGTTCTTTAGATATTTGTAACGTACCTTTTTTAAGCTTTGTGTTTTTTCCCAGAGAAGGTAGGATACTGGAGGAAGGTTACTTAAAAAGCACGAGGACCAGAAGCCATGTATAAAAAGATTAATGAAAACAAAAGTAAATAGTATTTAATAATGCGACGAAAAACCATTTGAGTGTTCATCTCTAATTAGATATTTATCATCATATTTTTTTTCCAGCTTTACGCTGTATCCCACATGTAGCAGAGTAGAATCAGAGGGAGTCTAGAGTAAAGCTGCTAAAGTAAAGCCGCTGCCCACTTTCCACCGATGTCTGGAGGAATTCTGTGCATTGTCTCAACACCATAGTAAAGAAATAAAAAAAATTAATATTACATATTTCATTTGCTCGAGTGGGAATCGAACCCACCACCTGTTGCGTTTACAGTCACAAAATTGTGCCTCTGTAAAACGACTGGCCTCAATCATCATCATCATCATTTAGTAGCAGAAAATATTAAATGTATATATTTCAAACTACCCGTCATCCATATTAAAAAACAACTTGAGCTAATTAAACCAAAGTATAACAAAACATATATAAATGAATAACCGACTAAACAATCAAACTCGTTTCTCAGTATTTAATGTTTAAAGTTGTACACTCTGAACTTTACCTGCATTTTGTTACGTAACGTTTTAAAAGTTCGTTTCGAAGCTTGACCAACTTTTAATAGAGTGAATACATTTGTTGGTCGAGAAATTTTCTTTTAACATATTTACAGTCATTTAGTAAGGACGTTTTGGTCCAATGAAAAGCGAAATTTAAGGATGTGGGTTCGATTCCCACTCGGAGAAATGAATTATTTTCATTTCTTCACTCTGATTGTTATAGACAGTACTAAAGTGGAGGCCTGATGAGCTTTAACTCGGGTTTCGTATTAATCAGAGGCATCAGCAACTTACAACGTGCTAGTGTTACAATGGTATTGTATGTTTAGCAGCTTCACGCTGTATCCTGCACACAGCAGAGTAGGCAGAAGGAACGCGTGTTAAGACACTCCGTTGCCCACTTTCTGCCGAATTCTGGAGGCATTGCGTGTTGAGTGAAAATTCAACGCCGCGTTTTGCTTCGACACCAGCGCAAAGTAATGGATATATAATCGTAAATAAATATTTTATTTCCTCGAGTGGAGATCGAACCCTCAACCGCTAGTACCCTATAATGTTATAGTTGAAATAAATAATTTTTATTTATTTAAAAGTATAACACACCACTCTATCAACTACTTATAATTTTCTAACCAGATCGTTATTAGTAGACACGCACAGTACACATTAGACCCGTTTCACGCCGCCCCAGACTGTATTGATCCAAAATAGCTCAGTTCTGGCAAGTTTTGATTATCTGATCTCAAATCAACGTATTAATTAGACTGTCTTTGACTTTCGACTTCTATATTGTGAATGACTTTCAAAAGACCACTTCATTTGGATTTTCTCTCTTGTATCTTCAATTAGTACTTCAGTGTGGTTTTGGATTGGACGAGTTGTGGCCCGCAACTTTGTTTGTGTTGAATTTGAAATTTTGGTTTTTAAAATTTTATACTGTCAGTCTGTTGGTTTTTTTGTCTGTCTGTCAAGATGATTTTCTCAAGAACGCCAGGAGGTCTCGAGCCGAAATCAATATTAGATATCCAGGTAAAACCCCCTTAGAGCACAAAAAAATGAAGCTTCCAAATGACTACACTATAAAGATAGATAAGAAAGTCAACCTTATTACATACGCGATACATCGTTAAGTTAAAAAAAAACCAATTTGAATCTCCAACTTTTCATCCCCACCTTTTTTAAAATATCAGTTACCTTATAACTTATACCTTAAAATTTTATATTTTTAAACTAGTATAATTATTTATTTTACACGACAAACGAGTTATTTTATTCAAATTTTCCAAGTTATTTCGCTATAATCATAATAAAATGACCATGCTAGATGACTACGACGGTCGTTCAAATATTCACTGCAGGTGCCTCGGTAATGGTCCTCTTGTAACCGCTAACAGAATTTGCGGCAGTGTGAAACTGAATTAATATTAGAAAATTAATTACATACATTGTGTAAATACATGCTATGTATTTTTTCATATAATTTAAAAAGATTCTTTCAATATATATAATTAAATCATATTTTTTCAGTTTCACCCCGTATACTTAAGCAGGGTTGGCACTTGGTGTTAAGAGAACCTGATGTAAAGACAATTTGATTCAAGGATCTCCTCTTAAGCTTTCAGTCTATTATAAAATATTTTTATATGAGGAAGAATGAGAGCATTCATATTATCGTTCCGGATCAGTTCCGGTCCAATAACGGATATAAGAACATTTCTCATAAAAATATGAGATAGTACCGAGAACGTGACCGGCACTACAGTTACTCCCTTCGTTCCTAACTTTCTGCCGAATTCTCGGGAAATTGGGTGTTAAATGGTAATAACTTCCTCTGTCTACCCTGCTATAAGCGGGATACAAAGTGAAAAGTTGAAAAAATATATAATAGCTATATATTTCTAAATATCTCTACAAAATTTAACGGTAAATCTGAGAAAACCTACGGAGCGTATAAAACAAGTGTTTACCCCGGGACTTCCCCACGTACTATCCCCAAGGGATCAAATTAGCACATAATTATACAAATACCCTCTTAATTAAGACCCTGACCTGTTTCATTTTGAATTTAGGTTAATGTAATCTCAAAGGAACTTACAGCACTCAAAACTTTTTGCACTTTAGATGTATGTATGAGTTCTTATTATTTATAGCTAGATGATTGTCAACTGGGACTGGGTAGTGGATTCAAACATAAGTGGCCGTAAATATTTTATAAAGCTATATGGATTATGTGGTAGGCTATCTGGACTGTAAGCGCAGCGCAGTTGAAGGTTCAATTTCCATTCGCAGAAATTAATCATTTAATATTTTCATTTTGCCGTTCTGATGACAAGACAAAGTTCGCAGTTGAGTATGCTATCTAGGGGGCAATAGTGACGGTAAATGACGGAGACAGGGTTGTTCGTCCATGGTCAAAGGGAAATAACCAGAGTAGCATTTGAGACATGACACATACCAAGTACCTGGGGATATTTTTATGGTTTGTTGAGAACAAGAAAAACATTTAAAGTTGATAATTTTAAGAAAGTTGAAAAAAGGTACGAGCCAATCGTAATGTTTAGTTTTAATAAATAAATACGAGATTAACGTAATGGAATGTAGTCTATAGAATTCTTCCATAAAAGGACTCTCGAACACAAAAAAATCGATTTGAAGTACTAGTTCTTGAGATTATAGTGTTTAATCAAACACACACTTTATACTACTCATATAGATAGTCTATAAATACATTTCTAAATATATAGTGCCTAAAGAAATTAAAAATATTTCAAAGTACAAATTCAAGCATAATTTTAACATCAACTCTTTACATTTTGAACATAAATAGAAAAAACTAAACTTGTTCAATTAAAATACCGAGTATCTTTTACACTGTAGAAGTTGAACTGCGAAGGAACAAGAAATTTTTCATGTTAAATTTCGAAATTGCAAAGAATCTCTATAAATCAGACTGCTACGGAAACCAACTTCAATTTACCGTTCGTACTATAAAAGTTATTGGAAAATTATTTATTATTATGTGATTATCGTGGTAATATTTAGGAACTATATAAGTGTTCACGCAATGGTAGTGGGTTCGATTTTTGTAATAATTACATGATATTTATTGGATATTTTAATAAATACGGACAAAATATAAATACGGCTTTTGTGAAAAACTTTACATTTCACTATTCATAATATAAACTGAAGTCCGGTAGTAAGAAGATGAGAAATGTAACCGCGACAGAACAATCTATCATCTGTGGATCGACCCCACAAGGTTCCCACTCGAGGAAAATAAATATTGAATATTTCAGTTGTTCGTTCTGGTGCTGCAGCAAAGTGCGGCGTTGAGTTCCACCACTCAACACGCGATGCCTGAAGACAGAAAATGGGGAACGGAGTGTCTTAGCACTACTTTGCTGTGTGTGTAAAATTGCGAAAACCACTGTGCGAGCTCTTCTCTCTACGGTTCTATCTTTCCAAATTTAAAATGATACTACCGTTTTTGAAATACATTCTAGAAATGATAAAATCCTCTATTGTTGTTATTATACCTCGCTCTGGTAACAAGACTAAGCGTGGCGTTAAGCTGCGTCACTTAACAAGTAATATCTAAAAAATTACGCGGTGCGTGGGGAATGGAATTATTATCACTAGATTCCTACCTACTCTGTTATATGCGAGATGCATGAAACTTCTGTTTTAATTTTTACTTACATTAAAATTAAACGGAATAAGTTATCAATAAAACTAATAGAATCTTCGCCCACCATTCATCCCAAATTAGATAGCTTGAAATAAGGTTGATAAATCAGAAGTAGTCGTGTCTTCCAATTTACTTTAGTTCGTCTATAAAACTTTCTTGTAAGGTTTTATATATTTTGTCTATACTACCTCTTTTTTATTACTAAGCCTTTTCTATAGTAAATGGTAAATGAGAAAATTGACATGTAACATTCGATTCCCACTTGGGGATATAATTTATTTTCTCTCTCTGGTAACAAAGCACACCCTACTTAAGATACATTGCCCTGTAATTAGGCATTGGTTTGGGAACAGGTTCCCTCAGCTTACCATGCTGCATGCATATGCGGGATACCTTTTGTATTAAGTGTATTATCATAATTAATTTATTTTTTATAAAAACTTGTATTATATAAAAATACACTCTCCGAAAAAGAACAAACAGTCACATGTTTAAATCGAGCTACATTCTTTTTCATATAAAATATATTTTAATATACACAAAACAATTCATTTAACAGAGAAAGAACAATCTTAAATATCCTCTTAATTCCTTTGAAGCTGTAAAGTAACCGCATTAACGTTATTTATCGAGGCGTTAGAATAGCGGAACTCAAGACCTCGTTTATATTTAAAAAAATACACCTTTTTTCCAGTGCAATGCAGTGCAGTGCTTTAAAATGCTGTAATGAAAACTAAAAAGCTTTTAAACGGTCTAGAAACGAGAATTATTACTGAGTAGGTTGTAATGAATTTTCTTTCTCCGACTTCTGTAAGAAAAGAACGTTATCAATTCGACTGTATTTTTTTTATGTTTGCTTGCTGCGTTGAGTTCTGCCACTCTACACGCAATGCCTCCAGAATTCGGCAGAAAGTGGGGAACAGAGTGTCTTAACACTAGGTACCCTTGCCTACCCTGCTGTGTGCGGGATACAGCGTGAAGCTGATTTTATAATTATATTAATACATTTCAAATTAATATGAATAAAATCAGTATACTTAGATGTTTTTAAAAACATTACTTTCACGCCATGACAGCATCTTAATAAATTATGACGAATAATATGGCTAAAAATATCAAAATCTATAGTAATACCTACTGGTACGAGTACCTACAACAATGTGTATTCAAAAAGGTCGTTATCAGTTGGCCTCTGCTCGCCTCTCCGCCTCCGTGATTGATAACAGTTGCGTGATCTGACAGGGGAATTAGTAACAGCAAATTGCGTACTTCAAACATCATATGTAGGTATTTATTATAGATTTTTTTGTTATAGACTTGTTTCTCCCTAATTATATTGTGTGGAGTGGCGGAACTTAACGCTGCGGTCTATCCTGTCAGAGTGAGAAAATAAGGATAAATTAATTTTTAACAAAAACAAAAACCGACTTCTAACAACGAACTAAAAAGTGAAAAATAATTATACAAAGATTTTATAATTATGAAGTCGGTGTCAAGCTAATGCTACAACACCTTTACTACAATATCTAATTTTATATTATTTTATATTTAGACATTATATTTTTAAACATTAAATTGTTACATAATGTATAGGATAGATCTGGGTTCGATTATCAGCCGGGGCATATATATTTTAATTATTATATCTCTACTAGTGGACCCGAACGCGGCTACGCTCGCTTGAACTATACCAATATTTATTAAATATATTTATGAAATTATTTTCACTTTTCAATCGAGAGATGCGTTAAGCAAGCTCATTTTGGGTGACGTTTTCTAACAACAAACTTTGCAAATCGTTGCTTAGCAACGACTGATGTTATTAACATGGCGAAATAAATTGCATGTCAAATTAACAAATATTTTAAAATATTACAAATATGACAAAAAAAGTATCCTATGTTCATCCCGAGACCCTTAAGTATCTCTCTCTATATGAGTATCTTATGACAATTAAATTAGCGGTTTGGCCCTGATTGCGTAAAAGACAGACAGACAGACAGAGTTACTTTCGAACTTATAATATAGGTATTGATGGTATTGTGTCTCTTGTATGGTAGATTATAAAGATTTCCCCTGACATCCTATGTGCATATAAAGCGGTTAGAAATATCAAAAAAAGATAAAAATACTCTGGCGCGGGAAATACATATAGATAAAAAATATACAGTTGCCTTGGACTGAACTGGAAAGGTGAACACAAAAAATATTTTTATTTTCAATGAAATACAGAACATTAGTTTCGACATGAATCTTTTTATACCATTTGAGTTACAATAGGTATGAAACTGTAATAAATAAACAAATGGACAAACAGAATACATTTATAATATTACATTTGATGAACGTACCCTATAAAAAAAGATTATTATTTTTGAAATTCGACCTATAAATACTTGAACCTATTTGAAATTCTTCTATTCTTATATATCACAGAAACAAAGAATAATTTCAAATATTCCTTAAATATAACCAGGATTATACATTTCTAAATTAAATGTTTTGCCTTTGTGTCTGTTAGTGGGGGCGTTAATTGCAATCTATCGAGCTGTCACCGAGCTCTTTATAATTGCTTTGAAGCGACAACAACACTTCATCTGTCAAATCCGAAACGTCAAGAATACTAGAATTATAATTTTTCGTTGTGAAGTTCTTTTTTGTTTCGCATTTGGCATGGCATCACTAAAAATGACGACGATTGTGGCTTCGATTTACTAAATGAATTATTTAATTTCCTCGCCCAGATCTGGTAACAAGACAAAGCTCGGCGTTGAGTTTCGCCACTTATCTCGCAATGTTTACTTTACCTACCCTGTACTGTATATGCAGAATACAGCGCACGAAGCTAAAAAAATATCAAAAATTTCTTTCCTTCCTTCCAATTTCATTCCTTCTCAGCGGACCACACTCATTCTTCACTCATCTTTTCATTTTTTCCCTGAATTAAGAAACCCGTTATAACGTGTTAGGTTTCGCTACCTATATATAGCATGTAAACGGGAGGAACGTAGAGATCGGAGTGTTTGTACACTACGGTATTTCTGCTAATTATCTATATATATATATAAAAGGACTTGTCCTCACTGACTGAGGTAAGACGCACGCACAGCCCTAACCGCTGTGCGTAGAAACGTGAAATTTGCACAGATGGTTACTTTCGTAATCTGGACATCCACTAAGAAAGGATTTTGAAAAATTTTAACCCCTATTTCACCCCTTTGGTGAAATAGGGGTTGAAAGTTTGTATGAAAAAAAAATTAAATCTGCACCGATTTTTATAAAATTTGATATTTAGATTTTTGAAAGTATTTAATTGAACACGTGTTTCATGGTTTTCTAGAATTTACCACCTAAGGGTGCAAATAAAGGGTTAAAAGTTTGTATGGAAAAATCTTTAAATCGCCACTGATTTTTATAAAATTTGAAATTTAAAGTCTTAAAATATTTCATTGAACACATGTTTCGTGGTTATTAGAATTCGCCCCTAAATAAGCAAACGAAGCTGCGCGCGTCCGCTAGTTATTTATATTTCATTAAGCACATCCTTAGACTGTTACTAGTGCTAAAATACAACATGTAAATTATTTAACAAAGTTAGATGTTATTATTAGTACTTAGGAGTTAGACTGTTTATGTTTTCAGCTAGTATACGGATTCTGCCAAATCTATCACAGACAGAGCTTCAGAATATGCATAACTAGTGTACGAGTACAGTCCGCGAGGTCTAAGTTGATCTTTACATTTGTGTGACTATTCATATAGTGTTGGTGAAACGTCATGTTAATAGGCGGAATGTCTATCCATCCATACCTATATTATAAATTCGAAAGTAACTCTGTCTGTCTGTCTGTCTGTCTGTCTGTCTGTCTTTTACGCAATCAGGCCCAAACCGCTAATTTAATTGTGATAAAATACTCATATAGAGATACTTGAGGGTACCGGGATGAACATAGGATACTTTTTTTTTCCTCATATTTGTAATATTTTCGATATATACCAATATATTAAAATAATTAATTTGACATGCAATTTATTCCGCCATGTTAATAACAATGGTCGCTACGCGTTGCTAAGCAACGGCTTGCAAAGTTTGTTGTTTTAAGAAAACGTCACCCAAAGTGAGTTTGCTTAATGCAGACATGGCGCGCGCCGATATAGATTTGTATACATTAACAAAAATTAGATGATTTCTATAATTTGATATTCATCCTTATGAAAATAAATATAATAGTCACTTTTAGCATTTCATCTAGATGGAAATTATAGTTTACTGTATAACATTCTAATAAATAATTAAGGAGATGTCACTGATTCCAAATGACTTAGCCTACGAGTTGTGTAGTATGACCGACGCGAACGGGCAGATGACTTTGTTGATTTTGTAATTTTTTATATATTTTCGAATTAATATTATTTTTTATGTAATTACTTGCTGCTTATAATTAATTAATCTTAGTTCGGTTATCTATACCGATGTTATACACTTAAAATATCGTAATTTTAATCATTTGGGATTTTATTTAATATTGTTCGCAAAAATTAATAATTATTTAATATAGAAAAATGTTTAGTACGCGCGCACGGCAAACTTTAGGTACTTTTTCTAATGTTAAGAATTTCCTTTAGTTACTTTTACTTCTTTTGTTTGTTCATTTCGGTTACTCAGACATTTTTTCTAATAATAAATCTCCACTTATTATTATTTTTTAACTTATTTTAATTATTTAGGCTTATATTTTCGCGGGCGTAGCCGCGTCCGGGCCCACTAGTTTTATATATATTTATCGAAGAAATTTTATATTTATATTCAGCTCCATACTGTATCCCGCACACAGTAGAGTAGACAGAAGGAACCTAGTGTAAAGACACCCTGATTTCCTCGAGTAGGGATCGAGCCGACAACCAGTTGCACTTACAGTCGCACACATGTGCTCCTACGTCATGACTTCTTTAGTTTTACTTTTAAATATAAAGTACGAAACTATTTCAAATAATTATATATCCGAAAACGAAATTCAACTTTAAATAAGTAAATTTATCTAAAGAAGCGCGCTAAGAATAACGCCCTGTTTTATCTTCTTGCTGGAACGTAAAATTTATTTCGCCCGAAGAAAAGTACTTAGAAAGTCGAAAAGACTAACTTTATTCTAGGTTTAAATAAAAACCATTTATACCATCACAATAGCTCCCACACAAAAGAAAGGAAAGGAAAGAGCTTGAAATTTTTTAAAATGTTCTCTAGTATATTTTATTGAAGGAAGGAAGGTGAAAATTTGAGGTCATTATGGCGCAGCAATACAGCGTTTAACTGGCGTTGAGTTCCGTTATTAAACAATGTCTTACATTTTGCACAAATTTCGGCACGTAATTTGAAATAGAGTGTTTGGGTTCCTTAAATAAAAACCATTTATACTATCAACATAGATCGGGAATGTAGATCGCGGGAATAGGGAACGGAAGTGTTTTGATGGGAACAAAGTATTTTAACACCAGCGGTAACGTGACCAATTTGCGTTAACTTTATTTAATTAACTTCACCAGGGAGCCTAGTCTTAAGACACTCCGTTATCACGACACCTCTGTTCCCCAGTCTCCACCGAGTTCTAGAGTCATTACCAAGTGTGTGGCGGAACTCAACGACGCGCCTTACTCCGTCGGACTAGAGGAAAATAAAAATATTAAATATTTAATTTCCTCGAGTGGGAATAGAACCTGTCGTGTTTATAGTCGCACGTTTGTGCGAGGCAATTCCTGGCCTCTCATAAGAGTTCAAATCATTTCTATAGAAAAGATAGCAAAAGTATAGCAGATGCAGCTTTATATAGCCCGCCACGGAGGACATCTATCGATCCGATTCGTTTTGCTGCGGTCAAAGGTCCGCAAATCGGTACAAATGTTAAATATTTCAATCTAGGTTTTCAACGAGTATTTGACGTCATGTATTTCTGGATAGGGTACTAAGAGCCGTCGAAGGTGTGAAGTTCTTGAATACAGATTTCAAATTCAAAATTCAAATTCAAAATATTCTTTATTCAAATAGACTTATAATAAGCACTTTTGAATCGTCGAATGAACATATGAACAAAAAGCTACCACCGGTTCGGAAGGCAGTTCTGCTGAGAAGAGCCGGCAAGAAACTCAACAGTTGCTCTTTTCAAAATCAATGGTACAATCACAATCTATTACATTAGTTGGCAGCTATCCTGCATCTCATTCAATAGACATTAATTCCATACATGTTTGTCTTCTAAGTATTCTTGAACAGTGTAATACGCTTTACTTGTCAGAATTTTTTTTACTGATATTTTAAATTTTGGAAGTGGCAAATCTAGAATACACTGTGGAATTTTATTATATACACGTATGCTCAGACCCATAAAAGATTTATTAACTTTTTGGAGGCGAAAACTTGGAGTAACAATCTTATCTTTATTTCTCGTTCCTATCGTATGATTGTCACTATGTTTACTATGACAATGTATATTTTGTCGGACAAAGAGAATATTATAGTATATTATTTAGTATATAGTAGTATATTATTTATATCGGCAAGTTAGGTATGCATATTATAACCCGCAACGAGTTCGTTTCCTACCCCAAAAATGGAATCATTTTCATTCCGCTCAAAAGCAAAGGGCGGTGTTGAGTTACACCACTCAACCCGCTATGTCTAGAAAATTGACTGTAATATAGACAATCTGTTCCCCCATATTCCGCTCAAATTTCTAGACATTGCGTATTAGGTGGCGGAACTCAACGCCGTGCTTTGTTTACTTGACCGGGAAAATGAAAATAATTTGAATATGAATCACTTAATTGAGGATCAAATCCACGACCACCGCATTTACAGTGAAAAGCTGTTCAAAAGCCTCAATCATGAAATATTCTCCAGCTCGAAGTTCGGCAAATATTTTGTTTCGTGCCTCCAATTTTAAATACATTTTGGAGTTTCTACCATAAGCATCGTTTAAACTTGTAATTTATATTGCATTTTTTTAATTTTTATTTTTTTTTCGCTTCACGCTATATTAGTCACGGAACCCAGTGTTAAAACAATTCCCCACTTTCAGCCCATTTTCAAGACATTACGTATCGAATGTTGGAACTTAACGTCGAGCTCGTTCCCAGATTGAGGAAACGAAAATAATTCATTCTCTCGGGAGAGTGGGCTTTCAGAATTGAATCCACTACCGCCATATATATGAAAATTATAATAGAATATAGAGATTGTTTATATAAAATTGGACTTATAAATTCCTATTGAATATTCATTATTAGGCTATATTATACGGGATGTAACGCCGGTAGCGGTCCATGAATAATTCAAATGCCAATGCTGAGATATTACAGGTGGAATCTGGGAAGGAATCTCGTTTGGTCACTTATTAGGTCACTAGTTCGATTTACCTCATATTTTGTCGATATTTTCGAGATAGCATCGCAATTGAGGTCATGATAGCTGAAAGTTTTGAGCTGCATTTTTATTTTCTCCGCTCGGGGAATTAGAAATAATTAAAAAAAAACATGTAAAATTAATGTAAATCCATGTAACCCACGGTCACTGTGCCTAGGGTCAAAGTTAGCTTCGACTTTTAGAAAGTGTTAAAAGTGTAAATAAAAATTTTGTTTACACTTTTTTAAAAGTGTTGACGAAACCAATCACTACTGAAGGTTTAGGGTTAAAGGCGTCAAAGGTCAACCTACATTCAAGTGAGAAAACTCATCAGAATCTCCAGCTATTTTAAGCTTATCAAGACTATCTGGGTTTTGAAAGACCTGGCCTCGTGGAATATTTAAAATGCCGCTAGGTGTTAGTAATCTAAGGGCGGGTCAAGTGCGTGTACGAAAAAGTCCGGAACGGACTGCGACTACTTTAATGTTGACAATTATGTGATTTTAATGTTGTTTATTATTCTTTGCTGGTTTTTACAGTAAAATGGTAACCATAGTTCCTAAAGTTAGTTCTTTAATTAAACAAACTCTAGCTTTATCCTATATAGCAGGATATGCGTAGGGACCCTGGTGTCAAAGACTTTATTCTTTTTAATTGAAACTCTTTACTAGATTTATCGGGTATTATACGCTTTTGGAAACCATTTTTTTTTCAATTTAACATGTGTAATAAATGTCTTCAATAATTTAAAATAAAAATCTTTAGTAGGTACCTACTTCGTTCTTAACTTCCCATCCAAATTCAATATACTGTGTAATAAATGACCACTCCCGAGCGAGGTCCAAGCTACAACCGTTAACACTTAATTATTAAAAAAACAATTATATATTTATATATTTAATCTCAACTTGTTTCTCTTATCGCAGTTTAGGCAGTGGAAAACTAGTGTTAAGACACTCTGGTCCACACGCACCTATCATTTTTTTAAATGTGGTGTGTTGAATGATGAAACTAGCGAGCTACTAACTAAGCGAGCTTTGCTTGGTTACCAGAAAATGGAATTAAATGAAGTGCCTATTTAAAAGAGTAAGCTTATCGTTTGGTTAAACTCTTTTTATTTAGAAAAACTTCCATAACTAGGTAACTATGTCACCAAAATAAAACTAGCGCCAAGTAGCTAATTGGGATATTTTTATCCACGCTTACTTTACCCGTGATAAGTTCTGTATTAAAATGAAAAGACATATTTGAATGATTTTGTTTATACTTTACGATGTATCCCGCTCTTGGCATGGAGGGGGCAGAGGGAACCTGGGAACCTACTGTTAGGACTGTTTCAATCCCATTAGCACTTTTGTTGCCCACTTTCCGCCGAACTCTCGAGCAAATCAAAATATTAAATATTTTATTCAGCCGAGTGGAAACGAGCCCACAGCCGTCGTGTTTTAAATTTGTATTTGATATGAAATTCAATAACTATCTCTACTTCAATTTTTTCTTATCTGTTATCTAAAATTATTAAAATCAACTAACTATCTTTATCACGCCATTTGTTAACAGCTAAGGCTGTTCTGGAACACTTTACACGCATGAGGTCGTAGCACAGCTGTTGCAAGACTGTAATTTACTTTAAAATTGGGTCAAATAATTTTCCGCAAACTTAAGTATAACCTGCTATGGGCAATAAAAGTTATTTTTTATAACTATGGGTTTCACCATTCGAAATTGAAGGACTTTTTTGATTTTTTCTCTATAGTGAGGGGTCACTAACTATTGTATCCCGTTTATAGCAGGGTAGGTAGAGGGACCCTGGTGTTGAGACATTCTGTTCTCCACTCTCCGCCTTATTTTCGATTGCGTTTTGAGGGGCGGATCTTGAGGCCACGCTCTGCCTTGTTATGAAAGCAAGAAAATGGAAATAATTCCCCCGAGTGGGAATGGTAGTATTAAGACATGTTCCTACATTTGGAAAAAAAATTAAGATATAGCATGTTGAGTGGCGGAATTCAACGCCGCTTTTTACATACAACATATTGAATTCACAACGACCGCGTTTACAGTACGACGTCATTATTATTTAACCAACTGATTCATATTTAACCATGCTAGAATTAAAGCCCACCATATTATCTGAAGCATCCAAACGTTTCGTGATAATTACAATTATTACGTTTTGTTTGCTATAGTAGGCGGAACCCAACGCCGCGCTTTGTATTTTTTCAGAGTGAGAAAATCTGAATATTTCATTTTCCCGATTGAGGATTTAATTTACAGCCGTCGTGCTTACAATTAGAAGCTGTACCACGATTGTCTTATAACTATAACACACAGACAGAAATCCAATTACCCAAAGTACTACTGCGAAACAACTTATTCCAAGGAAGGATCCGCAAGAAATTTCACAAATTTTGACACTTTCTGTCGACCCACTTCTCTATTTGCATTTCAAACTCGCATCTTCAAAATTACTGCCCAAGTTTTTGGTAGAAATTCGTTGGAAAATAGCCCTTATGTTAAAAAATATAAGATCCATATGAATATAAAACGAGTAATCTGCGGAACCATAGCGCTGAGAAAATTTTATGGATACAGAAACTTTTGAATTAAGTGTACGTTAGTGAGATGTTTATATTATCATACGAAATATATAGAAATATACAGTCATTTAAATATTTCTTATTTGAGTTAGTGTAAAGTTTTTTTTAATATTTTCATTCCTTAAGAGACGATAGTGATTTATCACTCAAATTTTTCGGTTTTAATCCTTATATTACAGAAATATGTATAGCTTGTAACTCATTTGTAGGTTGTACTTTGCTTAGATCGTACAAATTTATTTAGAAAAATAAAGTTAGGAAAAGCGTTTTCTATACAAATAAATCAAATAAATATTAATAATTATTTACTAACCACGCAAAGCAAATATGTGATATTAAAAAAAATGTCTAAATATACTTTCATTTCTGAAAGATCATGAAAGCAATTCCAAAATGGTTTCGTTTACCGGAATTCAGCATTCATTTACAGTACTACAGTATTATAATAAGCCTGAAAATCGCTTCTGTTCATCCAGAAATTTCATATAGTTGGTGCTTTAGTTAATTAAATTTATTCTTATAAGTATAATCTTATTTAACTACATATCAGGCCAGGCAGTGGGAACCTAGTGTTAAGAGTTAAGACATTTCGTTCCCCATACACCATCCAACTCTTGAGATATTTTGTGCTGGCGAGATTATGAAAATATATGCGGAAGTCACCCCCACTGTGCCACGACGGCCTTGAAGCCGTCTTGAAGGTCTGGTAAACTTCAATTTATGATTTTTACATTTATTGAAGAATCAGTTCTGTCAGTATAATGAGAATATAATATGACGTACTTTCGCAAGCTTGGTATTGATATTAGCAAAGGTTTTTATTACCCATCTTCGTGGGAACATGGTAAAAACTGATAGTTAGTTACGTGATGACTCTACATAAGCTGTGCTACTTTTCAATATAAAGAATACTTGAATAATTATAGAATATTTTTCCTGTTTTGGTAGGCAAAGAGTACTTGTCTTTAAGACACATCGTTTCACACTTTACGCATATTTTTGAGACTTTGGATGTTTAATGCTTACTTTGCCTCGTTACCAGAGCGAGGAAATAAAAATATTAAATATTTCAGCCCCTCGAGTGGGAGTCAAACTCACAAACGTCGCAACAGTCATACGCTTGTGCCGCTGCGCTATCGTGACCTTATATCACATTTTACGGCTAGACAATATTAAAAGACTTAAACATTTTGTTTAAATGAGTTTGACCACAAGTCCACTGTCTTTAATATATCTCAACAGCACCATAGTTGAGTCTATTTAATAGAAACAACTTCACGCTTTTCCCGCATAGCAGAATAGACAGAGGGAACGCAGTGCTAATACATACTATCCCCCAGTCTGCCAGAGAAAGAGAAAGAAAATATAATCATGTCTTCGAGTGGAGGTCGAATATTTCATTTAATATCATATTAAATATTTAATTACATGCATTAAATATTTCATTACCTCGTGTGGGAATTGAACTCACAACCTCAAGTGTTAATTAATTGTTTCATAATTAATTGTATCATAATAAGGTGTAATATATCTATCTATACGTAATAATATATATTATAACGTATCTTACTATTCATTATAATGAAACTAATTACATCTACGAACAGAATTAATTAATTCATCATGTAATTGTAATATAACAAAATAATAATTAATTAATATATGACTAATATAATATTGTTACTGAAAAATCTGAAACATATTGGAGTAATATTTTTTAAGCTTTACTGCAGGCTGCTTCATACGTATGGAACACTCCGTTCTCTACGACTAGGTACGGCTACTAGATTCCGTCTGCCTACCCTGGTAGATGTGCAGCTTAGATTGGTTATGCCAGGTTTCAGAATCCAAAAACAATGTTTGGATTGTCATAAAAATTAAAAAAAAGGTCGATGCGCAATTAAAACAATATATTTAGAGGATATAAAAAAGAGTTGCAGAGAAAATCTCAGTGCGATCTAAGGTTGTAATAAATGAAGAGAAATCTACATTAAGAATATAATAAGAAAGTTTATTATCATCATTATAATGCCATTAATACTCGTATATGAATTATTGTATTTTAATTTCAATACACCTTTTTATTTGAATCAAAATTCAATTTGTTATAACAGTATGGGATATAAAAATATTTACTGTTTACAAGACTATATTTATGTTTCTTGTATAAATTATATAAAAAAAATATTGTTCGATAAAGTCGGGTTATATTAATAGTAAAGTTATTTTTAAAAAAAGCTTTAACCACTAACCTGGTTTAATGCAGGACATGCCGCACGCTCCGTCGCATAAACACTTTTTCTTTTTGCTTTTACAGTCTTCGTCCGATGAGCATTTTCGGAGACATTTTTGACCCTAGAACAAAATTTATGTGAAGTTTTTTTTATTTTTTCACTACCTACGTACATTTTTATGCATTTTCTATAAAATCTGAAATACTTAAATAATCAATCTTACAAGTAGCGTGGCTTGCTCCTCATCTCTAGGACACTGTGCTGATGGAGAATTCCGAGGATTCTTGTAAATCCTTCCGTCATCGTCGGCGTCTGCGCGGCTTGGAGTGGTTTCTTCTTCGTCATCGTCCTCCTCCGTTGTGGGGCTCGGGAGAGATGAAACTGTGGATAGATAATATATAATTAAATCAGCTTCACGCTGTATCCCGCACAAAGCAGGGTAGGCAGAGGGAACCTTCGTTATAATAAATAAAAGATCGGTCAATGTGAATGGGATTCACATATCGAGAGTTTCGTAACAATTTTACGACTGTAGGTCAAATATAACTTACGTTTCCTAAGTTATATTTCCTAAGTACAAATATAAGTTTGTAAACATTTTGTTTGTATTACATCTACTAAACGAACAAAAAAACGAACCTACTATTTACTAAGTAAACAAAACAATCTCTGGACCATAAGAACCTACTACGATAATAAAGCGTCTAAAATATATCGAAAATAGAATATTGTTTCTCATATTTCTAAAGGCTGTGTTCCAAATATCTTGAATCATTCTCATTTGTGTTAATGTTCCTTTTATTAGCTACACGATAGATATTCAAAGAAATTACTTTGAGTGCTTCTTTATTATATACTAGCATTTATAAGCGAATTCGCCTGTGTTATAGAATATAAGCTATATATGATACACTCTACGTACATATACGTGCAAAAGATAACTGTAGGTACATAGTGATTGATTGAAACGATTAACGTGTATATTATATAATATAACCTATAATAACAATAATATAATTAATAATATTTAATTTAACGACAGGCTATATATATATCTCATATAGAAGAAAACAAAAAAAGAAGAACAATCGAGTAAAGCTTTTTTAATCGAACCAGTAGGTCCTGGGTAAGTGCGGTCAACTAAATTGATATTTTGTTTTGCTTTACGCTGTATTTCAGACAGAGCAGGGTAGGGGGAGTATCTGGGAACCTACAGTTAAGATACTCCGATCTTCATTAAGACTCGTCCGTTCATCGCTTTACGGATGATTTTTGAGGCATTGCGTGGAGGAACTCAACGGTTCTTGTCCCTGAATGAGGAAATAAAAAAACAAATCCCGAGTCAGAATCGAACCCACACCGATGAAGCTATAATTCGTATGTTTAATGTATAAGCGAGCTGATTTCTGCTTATCCTGCATATAATTCATGTATCAACATTTAAATATTTGCTTACAACATTGTGAATTGGTTTCAGTATAAACTTTACAATACAAATACGAGTGTATTGTGAGCTCTACACAATACGCTTTGATAAATACCCTCTCATACAATGTTGATTTTGTATTGGTTCATAAATCAAATATTTCGATTGGAAAAATTAACACTATTAAATTGTATAGATGCAGTCGTGACGCAGCGGCGCAGTGCATCTGATGAAATGCGGTTGTAGGTTCAATTCCTTTTTGTAAGAATAAATTATTTTCATATTTTTATTGTTAATATATTTTCCTCGTTCTGATAGTAAGATGCGCATTCAAGTCTGCCACTTAATAGGTATTATCTAGAAACTGGGGGGGGGGGGAGGTGAGTGGGGAACAGAGTGTATTAACACTAAGTTCTCTTCAAAAATAGAAAAACAAACAAATATAATTATAATACTAATAAGCATAACTCATAATATATAAATAAATGTAGATATGCACACTAATACTATACTTTTCCCGGTAGTGCTGTCACTTCCGTCAGTTTATGCTTCATCTCAGCTATTAAATTACTTTCCTATACTACGATTACTGAGTAAGTAAGATAAGCTGTAAAAGTTCAAACGGAAGTGGTTTTTCTATAAGTTTTACAAAGAACTTATTACCAAAGTCTTATATATGGATTACTTATCAAGCTATTCTCATAGGTCAAAATCAAATCAAATTAAAATCAAAAAACACTTTATTGCACAAACAAAATACAATTAGATNAGTTTATGCTTCATCTCAGCTATTAAATTACTCTCCTCTACTACGATTACTGAGTAAGTAAGATAAGCTGTAAAAGTTCAAACGGAAGTGGTTTTTCTATAAGTTTTACAAAGAACTTATTACCAAAGTCTTATATATGGATTACTTATCAAGCTATTCTTGTAGGTCAGCTTCACGGTGAATCCCGCATACAGAAACCTAGGCAGAGGTAACCCGAGCCTAAGTGTTAAGACACTCTGTTGTCATTGAGATACAACGCACTTTCCGTCGAATTATGAAAGGTATTGCGTGTTGATTGGCGTAACTCAACGCCGCTCTTGTTACCAAAGCGAGGAAAATTACAATATTACATATTTAATTTTCTCAAATGCAAATCGAAATGTCAAAGTTAAAAAGTAAAAAAGCTAGTCATTTATAAATCTGGAGCAAAGCCTCTAAAATCTAAACTTAATTATGAAATATAAAAACGTCAAAGTCGTTCGGAAATTCTCTTGACAGTAAAATAGGCTCGCCCCGATACGATAATCCACTTGTCTATCGGTACTCGGTAGAGCCTTGACCTAAAAACGGGTAAATATGCCAGCCCATTACGGCTGATGTCCAAAAGAATGTGAAATTTGTTGTTTTTTAAATGGAATTTGATTTGAGGCTTTTGTACTCCTGTGGCACGAGCTTGACATTAACGCAACGGTTGTGATTTCGATTCCCACTTGAGGAAATTAAATATTTTCACTTCTGCTCCCCACTTTTTGCTGAATTATTAAGGCATTTGGTGTTGGGATGGTGTCTGAACTAAACGCCGCGCTTTACCTCGTTACCAGAGCGAGGAAATGAAAATATTAAATATTTTTATTCCCCCAAGAAAGAATTGAACCCACGAGCGCACAAGCAAGTCTGTAATATAATCTATAAAAATATAATGTTTAAAAAATAATTTAAAATTAGGTAAAGTATATCAAATTAACTTTTCAGTGAAATATTAAGCGAGGTTGAGATGAGTGTTATAAGAGGTGATTTTAACACTGAGCGCCATAAAAAATTCAAGTCCTTAGCAATTAGTGAGAATTTTTTACTCCTGTTGGTAACATACTCAGGATTTTTGTTGTATAAAGTAGAGTGGAATAAGTACTAGATATCATGGATTTATTTCTTTATTTTTTCAGCTTCATATTACCAGTAGGGCGGAGTGTTAAAATAAACCGCTTGCCGTTTTCCGTCCAATTTTTGAGGCATTGCGTGTTGAATGACGGGACACAACGCCGCAGCTTGTTTTTTGCAAGTAAATCAAAATAATTTATACCCCCTCAGCAGATAATATACTCAGGTATATTTCCCCTAAGTGGGAATTGAACCAGTTTCAGATTTTTTAAAATTATTTATTTCTAGGTATAACAATTTAAAAACCATGATCGAAATTATACATTAAATTAAAAAAATTAATAACCTAATTTAAATTCATATTAACATAAATTATTTGATTTATCACAACTACGGCAGAACGAATTCGACCTTGGCCGCGATGACTTTTTAGATGTAGATTGTTATACAAGTGTAAGACTCGTTTCAGCCCATTTGGAAAGCTCTTGAAAATTAAGTTGTTTAACATTTAAATGAAGTTACATATGAATTTATTTAGCTTGTGTTATTTTTTATAGAAAAAGGTGTTTTTGTAATATATATTTTTTGCATTGTTAAACGAAAAAAGCCTTGTTGGATAGGCAAAGTAAACCTACTGTTAAGACATTCCGTTGTCCAATTTCCACTAGATAAGATAATACTTATTACCAGATAAGACGATAAGACTTGTTACCAGAACGAGAATATGAAAATAATTCCTAACCCCGTGTGGAAATTGAACCCATAACCTTCGCGTTTACAGTCAGACCTGGTTTTAATGAGCGACTAGGGCCTCTAAATAGTAATTACAAGACAGATTCAAGTGTCGTGGATTCTAAAGCTATAATAAAACAAATTTACTAAAGATCATATACCTATGTATAAAAGCTCGTCACCATAGCGCAGTGCGTTGGCTATTTTAAATCTTTGCACAGGCAAAACGCGGCGTTAGGTTCCAGCACTCAACACGCTATATCTCTAAAAGGAGCTCATATTTCAGTAGTTTTATGCGTACCCTGTTATACGAAAAAAAAACCATGAAACTAAAGAAATAAATAACTTTTTAACACTTCCTTATACTTCTTACTTTCAAAGACATTTACTTTAATAAATGTTATTTATATATCTCTAAAACAACGACTCTACAATCTAAACAGAGTTCGTTCGTTTAATTTTAACGACGAAGGCAGTAAAAGCGGAACGGCGACATAACCATTGTAATAACGTAAGCTCAGATGTACTCGTAGACGAAATTGACCTTTCGCGTTGTTCGAGACTGTCATTTTGTGCATATAATATAATGCAAGAGTAAAATGTGGTAATTAACCGCGTTCTGGTTCACTGGTGAGGTATTTGTTATCTCGCTGGGGTAGGTAGTGGGATCCTGGGAATGTAGTGTTATTGACGGACGTTGAAACTGCCCGACTAGTCTACTATAGCTATTTTCATAGTATTTTATCTTATGGAATGCTGCTATGGGGCAGTGCTGCAGATATCAATTCAATATTTATTCTCCAAAAAAGAGCCGTGAGATATATTTATAATCTAAGAGCTCGAGATTCTCTGCGAGATGTTTTCGAAGATGCAGGTATTACTACAGTTGCTTCCCAATTTTTATATTATAACATTCTCTTTGTACGACAAAATATACATTGTCATAGCAAAAATAGTGACAGTCATACGATAGGAACGAGAAATAAAGATAAGCTAAAGATAAAGATAAAGAAAAGACACCAAGTTGTCGCCTCCAAAAAGTTAGTTAATCCTTTATGGGTCTGAGTATACGTGTATATAATAAAATTTCGCAGTGTATTCTTAGTTTGCCACTACCAAAATTTAAAACATCTGTAAAATAAAATTCTAACAAGTAAAGCGTATTACACTGTTCAGGAATATTTAGAGGATAAGCATGTATGGAATTAATGTCTATTGAATGTAATGCAGGATAGCTGCCAGCTAATGTTTATAGATTGTACCATTGATTTTGAAAAGAGCAACTGTTGAGTTTCTTGCCGGCTCTTCTCAGCAGAACTGCCTTCCGAACCGGTGGTAGCTTTTTGTTCATATGTTAATTCGACGATTCAAAAGTGTTTATAATAATTGCCTATTTGAATAAAGAATAAATTGATTTTTTTTTTAAATTTTGAATGTTTTTTTGTGGAAAAGGACAAGGCAAACGAGCGTACGGGTCACCTGATGTTAAGTGACCACCGCCGCTTACGACCCCGTGCAACACCAGAGGAGCTACAGGTGCGTTGTCGGCCTTTTAGGTGAAGATAGATGCGCTTTTTGAAGGTACCCCTGTCGTATCGACCTGGAACACTCACTCCATTCCCATTGAAAAACTTAACTTACTTTGCCTCGTTACCAGAGGAAAATAAAAATATTAAATATTTCATTATTCTTATTTACCTTGGTTAGGCATTGAACCCACTACCTACTGCACCATGACTGTCCTCTACTCTAGTTATAACAATAACCTGAATAAATTTAAAGTTGATATAAATCCGAGTAACTCCATGTGAGTTGTTTAATTTGAACATCGGATATGAGAGCGATAACTCAATTTTAACATTCAGTATAATGAAGTGGCTTACAGTGGAATACTGGAATAATTTACTATGTACACAATTTTGTTTTAACTAGTCTTTGTTCGTGGCGTTGCTTGTGGGGATTTTTTGTATTTATGAAATATTTTTTGCCTTTTTTAGCTTTAATAGATCAGGCCAGTCGCGGCGCAGGTGCACGAAGTGTGACTGTAAACCAACGGATTGTTTTCGATCACCACTCGAAGAAATGAAATATTTATTTGTATTTATATTTACATTTATTCGCACTGGCGGCGTTGAGATCCGCAACTCAACACGCAAAGCCTTCAGGATTCGGCGGAAAGAGGAGAACGAAGTGTCTTAATACGAGGTTCCCTCTGACTATCCTGCGAAATGCAGGTTACAGCGTGAAGCTAAAAAAGCATTTACATTAAATCATCAATTCTAACAGTAAAACAAAATGAAATTACACAGCGCAAATTGAATTACACACAAGTAACTTAGACTTGGCTTAGAGCCTCACAAAAACGGGTACGCGAGTAGAAGGGAAATTAATGGCGAACATTTGTGTCAGCGGCAGATCTTAAGATGATTGCTACTTTGATACCGACGAGATGTGGATGAGAGGATCGTACTATTTAAAAGCCTCTGCTTAAATATATTTTTTTGCAGAGTTTAGCGCTGCGCATTGTCTCGTTGCCATAGCGTAGAAATGGAAGTAATTTAGTCCTTCAAAATGGTAATGAAACCGAAATAAATAGGTACTTTAAAACTAACAAACTAATTCCATATAATATTTTAAGATAGAACAAAGGAAAGTCGTAAAAGAACTTTTAACCTCACCTCATAAAATAATCTTATAAAATAGGATCATTCTGATTCCGTCTTATTATTAAGGACCAACCGAACTTAACAAAAAAAATTGTAATACATATTTAAATGGGAAAATCTTATTATGGTTCTTTTATGATCTAATTTTCTTTTGATTTCTTTTGATGTTATCATTGTACCTTTGGGTGTTCATTGTATGGGGTAGACAGAGATAAACTACTGTGAACATAGTCCGCCGGTCTCTGGGTAAAGTATCGAAAGTGAAAAATTGCAAATTTCTTTTATTGCTATTTTTAACTTAACTGATAATAAGGATAGTTTTTGATTGCATACATGTTAAAAAAAACGCATAAACAACGAATTATCAGAAATTTTGAAAGAATCTCATTCTCTCTGCCTCTCAGAATAACAGACAATCCGATTTTATGCCTTTCAGAACAGACAATGCGTGTCCAGTGACAGAACTAAACGCCGCGCTTTGGTAATAGTTAATAAGTATAATTATTTAGCTATATTTACTTATTTAGGCATAAAATTCAAAGGGCTTAGTAATGTAATACCATACATAATTATAGGCCATTCTGAGAAAGCCGCTATGCTTAACCAACCGTAATAAGCTTCGAATACCATCTCTATATAGAGTATATTGTAGTGTAAGTACTTTTCAATTTTATTTAATACCTATAATTTGCAAATATTATATCAAAGAATAATAATAAATGTGTATATATATTTGCATATTATATTAAAAATAATCTTTTATATCAAGTGCGCCATTCAACACGCAGTGTCTCGAAAATTAGATAGTGAGTGGAGTGGAGTTATAAACGATAACATATTTTTGTGGGCTTTTCCGCCATAACGAGAAATAACAATAAAATATAAATTAAAAACAAGCTTTCTAAACTTATTTTCATATTAGTACAATATACATATTACAAATCAAGCTCTTTCGTTTGCTATCATCGAATTAGCAACAATATTGATTACATGTAATTTCATTGTCATCAGAACTGAAATCGTAATTCAAGTTTCGGCTCAATCACTGGCAAATGGTTCAAATTGAGCTAGCAAGATTCCACATACACAAACATACATACGAACACGGCAAGTCAAATAAAAGCTTGTAAAAAGGCTAAGGGTCGAAGTCGTGAATGGAACAATAGTTGTTTAACAAAACAAACAAAAATATTTTATACCAACTCGGTTTATTTTTATAACTTCGAATATGAAAAACTGATATTGCGAGCTAACAACGCAAAAATATAGTATGCTTGTAAAATATCAAAACGAATTCCTTTTATTATGTCGACACATTTTTATGAGCGCATTCAAATACTAGAGGAGAGTAGCTCGTTCAATTTGCTTTGGAGGTTCTTTGAAATATTAGCATTTTACTTTCATCAGTTACTGCCAAGAACTTTTTGTATAAAATTGCAGTTTTAAAATGTAAGAATTAATCTGTTTTATAAACTTTTTATATAAAACTTAAAAACATAAAAAACGCGTTCAAAGGGTAAATATTTTATTTAGATAAAAACATATTTATTCTGTCTTTTATTTTTGTTGTTATAACAGAAAACAGAACAGAAAATTTCAACTAACTAACTTTCTTCACGGCTTCACGGCTTCATCATACATCCTGGTGACAGACGAACAGACAGCTATATTTTATGCTTTGGGTAAGAAATCTTCGAAAATTATAGAGATAATAAAATAACATAATTGTAGTGCATTTGCGATGTACTTGATTAACTTTGATTGAAGAACATCATCCATTATGATTAAGCTTACGAAAGCTTATTCATAATCAGGAAAATTTTTACCATGTAGGTGCAGTGGAGTCACCATCAGATTGTGAACGATACGGTTGTAGATTCGATTTTCAATCGACGGAATGTTTAAATATAAATATTTTTTAGTCTCCGATCCCTTATGTAAAAGCGCGAAATATGCGCCGCAAAATATAAAAGATACGCAAAATAAAAAAATGTTAACACAGCGAGATTGAACCTAATCTTTCTAAATAATACCGCCTAATAATACAGCCAATATGTTTAGAGGACGATTTTTAAAGAAGTCCTTGAATCTTAAAATAACTAACTCAAAAAATATAATTTCTGAATTATATTATTTAAAGTCTCGTTAAAAAATATCGTTTCATATAATATAACCTTTTTACCGTCACCTCCTGGTCTATACATCTTATCACAAGAACCGCGACGGTGGAAATGATAAAGCTTTTGAACTACGTGCTTCAAATGATAAATTGTAATTTGCGAAGGAATAATCAGTATCGCCCTTATTTTATTTACTTAAGGGTTGTATTTCACGTTCATTGACAATATTCTATCAAATTAGGTATATAAGTGAGGTCGTCATGGCCCGGTGGCACAAGAATGTGACTGTAAACGCGAAGTTTGCGGGTTTGATTCCCACTCGGGGAAGTGAAATTCAATATTTTAATGTTCTCGCTCTGGTAAAGAAGTAAAGCGCGGCGTTGAGTCCCGCCTCTCAACGTTAAATGCTTCAGAATTCCGTGGAAATTTGAACGGAATTGTCTTAATGGGAACAGAGTGACTGTTGGTCTAGTCTAGAATCTAGTGTTAACTAGATTCCCAGGTTCCCTCTGTCTACAAGAAATTATATAGGTAGATATATGACCAGTATTTGCCCAGATTATGTAGAATCCTAATTGTAGGTTTCCCACTTAAATTTAAGGTGAAAACATGTCTACTATCATTACATGCTACTTAAAACATTACAATAATTATTGCCAACGAAAAATTATAAGGAGTATTATTATACATTAAGACTTATTTATTATTTATTTCTTATGTATTTAAATCCCCCGTACGTAAATTTTGATATTTGCTTTGATTTATAAAAAGTATTTATCCATTAGGTACCATTTTATTCTGGGCGAGTTTCTATTTAGCATAAAGTTTCTAAACTATTTATAGGTACATCGACAATACACTCACGGTAATGCTTAAATGCTGTATTAAGCTCATTCTTGTTGACATTTCACGCCCACTACCACCCCACCCACCAATACTTGACATTGAACTTTGATAAATGCTACAAGCATTTGTACCAATTTTAGTATAGTTATTCAATTATGAATTATAATTATTTTAGGTAATATCGCACACAAACACATACAAGCACACACTCACACATGCTTACAAATATTAATTAGCTTAGCTAGATCTGTTGTAACCAGCGTCTTATAAACTCGACGTATCTTTTTATTACCCTTGAGCTCCTGTATCCCGCATATAGCAGGCTAGGCAAAGGGAACCTAGGAATATAGTGCATAAGCACTAGGTTCCTAGGTATCTTAATATTCCGTTTCTATTAAGACTTTTCGAATTTACTTATCGCCGAATTTTCGAGGCGTTGTGTGTGAGTGGCGGAATTCAACCCCGCGCTTTGCAATGTTACCAAAGGGAAGAAATTAAAATATGAATTATTTTATTCCCCCAAGTGGGAATCAGGCCCATAACCGTCATGTTTAAATTGGCACACTTGTGCCCTGCCTCAACAGCTTGAAAACTTTAAATCCATGACTCTACACTACTAGATGTGAATATCACAGAAAATGTTTAAAACTCTTCATTTATTCCAGAAATGGTTAAATTATTCAAAATCTATGTTTACACAGTCGTAGTGAGCTTAGGACTGGATTTCCCTTTTGTTTATAACACCCATTGTTTGAAATCCAGAAATAGAAGTATTAAAGCCTTTCTTTTGACTTATAATGAATGTAATCATGAATAGCACGTTGTTATGTTTATGAATATATTCTATATTTGTTTATGAGCTTGACGATATATCGTAAGATAAAATAAGGTATGCAGATGGAACCTAGTATAGACACCCCGTTCCCTACACATTGTCCACTTTTCGAGACATTGTATTTAGTGGCGGAATTCCTCACGCTTTGTTATGTAACCGGAGTAACACCGGAGTTTATTTTCAATAAATCATTTCACCAAGTAGAAATTCACAACCGTCTGTTAATTCTTATTCTTATTTTCCATTGTGCGAATCACATGTTCCAATTTTGAGTGTACATATGGAGACAGATAAAATAATGAGCAAGACGAGGAAAATAAATATTTTTTTCTAAAATTCTGTTATTCTTATTCAAATATTTACAGTGACATCAAAAATATTCTTATTAGGTGCTATTTTAGTAATTATCTATGTCAATTTGTAGTAGTAGAACTAAACTTAAGAATATGTTTGGCTGAACGCACTAATCTCAGAAACTGCAAAAAATATTTTTTGCATCGGATATTCCATTTATTGAAGAACCCCTCGACCGAGACCGAATTACTTCGGGCACTAAGACTGTCTCATGTGTCATACAAAACTCTTAATTATTTTGAATATACAGACAAAGCGACGGTTAAAAGCTTGTATCTTAATAATAATTAACGTAATGTACATGCTCTTGCGTAAATCATACCAAATATTCGCGATTTTTCCACATAATAAGTCTCTTATCTTCTATTATGCTATTATATGGTATTCCCACGTATCACATAAGCGATATACTCATTTTTTGTATGACACATACAACATTGTGCCTTTTCTTGGGACTTCCGACTGCAAATATGTTGATTTGAGGAAACTTCTATAGTTTTATATGTATATGCATAGTGAGGAATTTTCCTTGTTGGTTTCACTTAAATGGTGTACAAAAAGGTTGACGACGACGGTGTGGCATAACTGTGGCAAGATGGTTATTGCAATTTTTCAATGTCTCGTTTTATCCAGCATATCAAGAAAGGCCATAAGAACTTAGTGTCAAAACAGTCCGTTCTAGAGTTTCCGCTGGTTTTTGAGACATTGCACAGTTCTTTAAATAACTTAAATTTATACAGTCCCCCGAGTAACGATAGACCCATAGCCATCGAGTTTGCAGTAAAAAAATCAAATAAAGCATTTGGGTTTATCTTTTTTTTAACTTCACTCTGTGCTACGTGCGGAAGCACGTAACAGAGGCAATCTGGGCAACTAAGTGTCAACACACTCCGCTATCATCTAGACACTTCTGTTCATCACTTTCCGCCGCATTCTGGACGTATTGTGGGTTGAATGGCGGAACTTAACGCCGCGCTTTGCCGCGTTATCAGAGCCATGACATAATGACATTAAATATTTAATTTCCTTGAGTGAGAATCGATCCCAAAACTTGTCACGTTTAAGTATGAAATGCGACGATTCCGAATTCGATTAATACTTGGAGAGGATTTTCATTTCCTCGCCTAGGTGACAAGGGAAAGTGTGGCTTTGAATTCCACCCTTAACACAATGTCTTAAATATTGAGCGGTGGGGAATAAATATCTTAACACTAAGATTCCTCTATCTGTCCTGCTTTTTGCAGCGTGAATAACTTATAGTAATTGAAAAAAGTGGCTTAACCTACGAATTAAGTCTAACCTCTACTCTTACCATTAAACTAAAACGAAGTTGAAACTTACTTTGAATTCGGGATAAACACACAATAGTGAAAGTTAAATGTGTTTTAAATATGTATCGCTTATTTCGAAAAAGATTTCTAAGAAAAAACTCATTTAACATTAAAGAGGCTAGTTAAATTTTTGTTTGAATTAAAATGATAATGTAATATGAAATTTGGTACAGAACTTACAATTTTACTACAGTAGAAGTAGAAGCTTTAAAAATATTTTTTTTAATTGCATTATCGAAGCATTCGAAGTGATTTCGTGTCATTAAGAAGTGTCAAAAATTCGGTGGAAAGTGGGGAACGGAAGTGTCTTAATGGGAACAGAATGTTTATGAATGTTAAACTAACAAGGCTCCCTTAAACTAGGTTCCCAAGTTCCCTATGCATATCCTGCTATATAATATTAAATAAAAAAAAACCGGAATGTCCTGATAGCTTATTCTATTCTTCTTAGTAGAGACTACCTATCCTGTTACCCTGTTTAATACGAGATGTTTACAAATGCGAACAAAAATGCCGATTATTTTTATTTAATATAAATATAGACAAGTGTATTGCTTCAGAGTCAATTTCCTAATATCTTTTTACCGCAAAAATACCTTGAATGGTATGGGCGAGGAATTTAATATCTTCTTTTTATTTACAAGTTAACAGTATTGTAGATTACTTTTTTAGATGGAAAGAATTCGGTGGCAAGTGGAGAATGGAGTCTCTTAACAATAGGTTCCCTCTGCCTACCCTGCTGGGATACAGCGTGCTGCGATAATGTTGAGGCTATTGTAATGCAACGGCGCGGCGTCTATAAACGCTACCGGTCGTGGATTCGATTTCCACTCCGAGGAATCCTGTAAATTATTTATGTTCTTACAGTGTTGGTTGTTTTAGATTATACAATCTCAAGATAGATGATCTTGGCAGACGGACATACGGACAATAGGGCTCAGTTTTTTTCTTTTTAGGTATGGACCCCTCAAAACAAAAATGTAATGCTTAACTAACACAGAATCTTTAATATAATGCAATTGAAAAATAAGCATCTTTATGAGCTAAAATTACAAATTAAATATGTAAATTTGTATAACAATTTCTAGTAAAAGCTAGAACAAATATTTACAAAACTTTTTTGAAGGAAAAACATAATTGTGACACTGCTTCGTTAGACCAGCGTGCAGCGGTGAGTACAAAAAGAACAACGAAAGTTGAAAATGAAGTAGAACTAGTCGTTGTATTTTGCGAGATGTGTATTGTTTTATAATAATTATATTGAAAATGTACACTTTTTAAAATCTTATGCATTCAATTAAATATCATATACTCATAAGAAATCTCAAAAATATACTTATATGTATATTGATTGTAGATTTGTACTATATGTAGAAATAATAAAAAAGTTGTATTTGATTTAAAAAATAATACTATCCACAGGGAATATAAGGAGAACCTTGACACTAGTCACTCTGTCCTTCAATTTAATTACATTGAGCGGCATTGAACTCTGCCACTCAACACGCAATGCCTCGAAAATTTGACGGAAAGAGGGAGGGAGGAAAATTTTAATTTTTAAAATTTAATAATTAGTGAAACGGTGTGCACTTTTTTCCTTTTACACTATTTTTTCAGGTTCCCTTGGCATTAAGACTTCAGTGGCAAGTCAAGTTCAAGGTTGATCAGCCAAATCTCATCGGAGATTGTCTTTGAAATAAATCATATTATTTTTATTAAGTTTCTTTTATGACACTCCGTTCCTCGTGAATGTGTGTTGAATTAAAAACCACCAAATACAATACCAATATAGCGTTATTTATTAATTTATTTTATTAGAACTTGCACATAAACTTCACAATTATATATAAAACGAATCTAACAATTTCATATGAAGAAAAATATAAAGTACAGCTCGGAATAAAAGCAAATTACTGATATATGTAGTTTTATTTCGAAATACACTGTTTCATTCTTGACGTCTGTGGGGTGGAGACCCGTTTACATTGTGACGTACGAGTATAGGAGATTTACTATGAAACTTATTAAAAATGTTAATATTTTGTCGTCTTATATATCATATTCGTGTTTTAGACTTAATGTTAATAATATTTCTTTACATATTATTGTAAATAATTCATAATCAATTGACTCATCGTGGTCTTATCAGTGATCACGAATTTATTCCGGGCTACCCTATGGTTAGTAAATTTAATTAGTAGACGATGAAGAGCTTAATATTATACTTTTAATAAAGCTATTTCATCATTATTTCAGTTATTTCATATTACTCATTAAAACAAAAATAGCACAACAAAAACAAAATGTCTCGGCAACATATGTATGAAAGCGACAATTTAATCGCATATCTAATAATTATAAAATTGACACTCTTAAAGCATAAACATGAGTAAACACAGCTATATACATAATATATACAACTAACAGGTAGCTAGTTACCAGTACATAACAATATTATATAAGTCTTTTTTTCACGTCACGAGTAAGAAATTGTCGTGTCGGAATAATGTAAACGGGTTACATATATTGCGCACCAGCAAATATGGGAGCTTAGAAATCTAGTTATTCATCATATTATTTCTATATAGCTTTTATTTTTAACACACGTTCCTTCTCTTAGCTTTTTACTTTTATAGCGTAGATTTATATTCGCTTTTTATTTTGTAAGTTATACTATTATATACGATGGTTAAATTAAATTAGATCTCATATAGGTACAAAATATGACGCCAGTAGACCAGCCGGCGTCAATAAACGCGACAAGCTGTGGGTTAGATGTGGGTTAGGGAATTGAGGAAATATAATTTCACTCTGATAACGAGACAAATCGCGGCGTTTAGTTCCGCCTCTCCCCACTCAACACGCCTCTAGGATTCGGCAGAAAGTAAGTAACCTCTGAAGAGTTACTATTCTGAACATTCATCAGGCTTCATCATCAGACCTACTCGATAATTGAATTATCACCTAAGCTGCGCAGAACTGCCAAGTTTTATGATTATGAAGATTTCATCAATATAAGTGGATCAAACTCTGGAGTAGAGTCTGAAATCCTATTACGAGACCTCGTATAATATATCAAGAGAATGTTAATAGCTTGAGATAACCAACAAGCTCAGCTCTGTAACATAATAATATAGCTTCATTTAGGGAATATTAATTTCAGAATATGTAGTAAAGCTTCATACATATTATAAATAATAATATCTGCGCAATAATTCAATTTTAATGAGACACTGGCGTTGATCCAAGAGCGTATGTACATGCATATTAATAATTATTGTTTAATATTGCTTCTAATAAAAATATGTTGTAATTCTTTGTAGAGACCGTCGTGGCAGAGGAGCGTAAGCGTGCGACTGTAAACTCTCCTCTGGAATACCTCCAGAATTCAGCGGCAAGTGGGGAACAGAAATGTCTTAATGGGAATAAAGTGTCTTAACACTACGTTCCCTGGTGCTGTTGGGTTTGAGTTCTAATAATATTTGTAATATATTTTTAATTTTATGCTATAATTACTGATAACGTTTAGATTTTTTTGTTAGAATTGTCCTCCTTCATCTCCCTATTTAGTTTGATCCATCACTTTTGGGCCAGCCTGTATATTGATATACAGATAGCACACATATCTGGTCAAAAAACGTTTAGTTTAAAACTATTTTAAAAAATCAATAACGTTTTATCCGAATGCCCATTAAAAAGCTATTCCGCGTTGTCAGTTGCCAAGTTTCAGTCGTGAATATTAATTTAAGCTATACAGGTATTTATAAACGACACCCGCTGGCGCAGCCGAGATAAATCATTTATTTTACATTCATTTATATATTTTTAACAATTTTAAAGTGTTATTTTACACTTAGGAACGATGCATAATTTCCGTAGTATATAAATCACCCTACTGAGAATTTATGAGATTTTATTTAATTTGTTATTTTCGTTATATATAATGTGAAATATACAAAAATCAGTGTTCTCACAGTTCCGCCAGTCAACAAGCAATGTCTAAAATATATAACAAACGAGAGAAATCAAAATAATTTAAAAAATGAATTGAACTTAAATTTGTAAAATTTATACCGCCTATATATTTTACAAAACAAAATATTTTAAAATTATAATTTTCCTTTAATCTTTTCGCATTTAAAGTACATTGGATTAATTAAAATCTTCAAACAGACTTTTGTTATTTAATAAACATTTTGTATTAGACATATAACTTACAAAGTATCTATTTACTTTAAATATTATTTTACATAAGACCGATACTTTTCACGCAATCTCTTGAAGACGAAGTCTAAAGAACGAAGTGTTTTCGCACTATATTCTTTCTACTTATCCTACGATACCAGACAATACAATCTGAGCTAATTTCCAGAGTTATAAGCTCTATATAGAGTATATAAGGGTGCAAATGGAAACGCGACGAATGTGGGTTCGTTCCCCACACGGGGAAATAAAATATTTAATATAAAAAAATATTCGCTCTGGTAATGATGTGGATACCCTGCGATATGCGGGATACAGCGAGAAGCTAAAAGGGTTAAAGAAAGAGGAAGAAAATATTGTTACCAATTAATGAATAAATAAATATGTTGCCAAAACAACTTTAGACACCTAATTAATAATTTTGTGATCACTATTCATAATAATCCATCATTGCACTGTACAACGCAAAGGGAACCATCGCCAGAAGATTTACTACAATTAATATCCGTATCTGAAAACATGGACGGGTAAACCGGATATAACCGGATAGATTCGGATATAACTGGATGAGACCGGATAAAACCGGATAAGTTTCACTGAGAAAAGCTTCTCCAATTAGAGCACTTTATGCCAACTGCATAAAGGTTACAATTCAAAATAACATTAAAAGTAACATCTATAGCTTTTATGTTCGAAGCAACTGAGTCGAATTTCCATTATATTTTCTTATATTTCAGGGGGTCGTTTCAACGATGGATTAATCCACGTTCAAACAGTTTCTACGGTTGTGAATATAAAGCCTATTTTACAGCGTAATTATTTACAGGGTGTACAGGTACAAATGGCTACAATATAGGTGATTTAGGGTTGTCAATGTTAATTTTATAATCATGTAGCGGGCGGTTAATCAGACAGTTTATTTTTAACCGACTTCTGTTAAAGGAGGCGATTCTAAGTATGTCTATTTTCTCTGTACATAATTTAACATGTTATTAACACTGAAAGAAAAATCTGCCTTATACTTACAATGATATGTTATAGCAGTTATTAGATATTAGAATATTTGTAAATTAAAAGCTTACTTCACGCTGTGTCCCGTACATAGCAAGGTAAGTAGAGTGGAACGAGTGTTAAGACACCCCGTTCACATTAAGACATTTCCATTTCGGGTTGAGCTGAGTTTCGGGTGCTTGCATTTTAATACTATGAATAAATAGAACATGATATTCTTTAAAACAACCACTGAATAAATTTAGATGAAACTTTACAGTAATATAGGCTTATATATGAGAATAACACAGTTACTGACTACAGTTTATGTAAAAATGTCTAATTTGGCTGTAATATAACAATAACCTAAAACGGGCGAAGGGACGTTTCATAAAAAAGAATAAATTTTATTAAACCATTTGTTTAAAATCAATCATTTTCTCCTAGAAATGGCAACCATATTAAAGCTTTATCTTATGTAATTGATTTCCACTAACAAATATTCCGACTTCGTATTTACCGCTTTATTAAACTACTTGGGTTACTATTTTCACAGAACTTAATATTTGCTTTAATTTAGTTTTTGGTAAAGTGCTAGGAAAATTTTGTACAGGAAATAGGGTTTTGTATAGTATTTTTTCATCTTTGAAGAATTTTTAATACTGATATGGTATTATTAAAATATGTTTTTTTTGGTAAAAAAAATCAGCTACTATAGTATGCTATTATACGCAATGTCTCTTAAGCTGAGCGGTGCTTAGGGAACGGAGTGACTTAACACTAATCTTAGTTCACTTTGCCTACTCTGCTATATGAGGGAAAAAATCATCGTAAGAAAATGATATAGCACACAAAATTTAAAAAAATCCACGAAAACCGCAATAATTTAACAAAATACACAATATGAAAGTGGCCAGACTTCCAGGCCACTTTCATACTAAATTGCACAGATTGCCAATAAAATCGACTCAAATCGATAATGTCGCACAAAAATTCGTGAGGTCCCGCTCAGTGACCCGTTTAACTTGCATCGCTTCAGCTTTGGCGTGACTCCAAGGCTGTATGAAATAAATCTTTGCTGGATCACCGACATCGGTGATAGATGCTCCATGGCGGATAGCTGGACTCGCTTTAGGTAAACGAAGGCTTATACGACGTAAATTGGGTGTATGAGTTAATACATATTAATGACCGTGGTGGCGTGGTAAATTGCTGGTTGCTTTAGTTGTACGTTCAAATTTTGTATTATAAGGGGATGTTACTGTTGATTAAGTAGTTTCGAAGTAAAAGGGTAATGAGTTAAAAATTGTTTAGTTTAAATAGTTATTATGTATTACACAGTTGAAATATAAGCACGTTTATTATTATTTATCTTCAAATATCTTCGTTATTTTAAGACCGTTTAGAAATTTACTAAGGAATAACTTAAAGTTATCGTCCTTATCAGACCCATATCTATATATCTTTAACATAAACACTACCCCAAGAGGATTTAGCATTCAGAACCATCATAGTCCCATTAGGACTAGCCTGAAATAGTCTGCCACAGCTTCTCTCCTTTGGCACTAATACTAGTAGTGGTGCTAGGGTACAAGTGTGTGCAGTAAACGCGACAGGCTATGGATTCGATTCCCACTCGCGGAAATGAAATATTTAATAATTTCTCTTCGTTCTGGTGTTAAGACAAAGCGCGGTATTGAATTCCGCTACTCAAAACAGAAGTGCTGCCAGAATTCGGTGGAAAGCTGGGAGCGGAGTATCTTAACACTAAGCTACTTTGCCTACATAATTGGAAAAAAGACATTATCAATAACAAAATTATACCAGTGGCTTCGATCCCTTGATCGATGTGTCATATACAGCGGGAACACTGCTTTACATCGGAAATATACCTTATAGCCGTCACAAAAACACAAAAAGGATTACTTCCATTTGAATCAATAGCTCCTCAGATAAGCAAGTTCAACCAAAGTAACCTTTTAGCTATATAATATTAGTATAGATCTAGCTAATTGCCACAAACAAGATTGAACCGGCTTTAACAAATCGCAAATGACTGCTACAACTGCGCCAGCATAACTCAATATACCTTTTAACCAGCAAATTTGTACCGGCATTTTAAATATCCGGCCAATTTAAAGCGGGCGAAGTTTTAATTTGGAGCAATTTTATTGAGCACCGAGCCGGTAACGAATGGACTATCCAATAAATCGTATTAACTTTTTACCCTTCTATTAGGGAGGATATATATTAGGAGTGAGTGTTAAAATGATCAATTTTGGAAATGGTACAAGCGTTGGATTCCGCCATTTGACATGCAAAGTATCCAAAATTCGCTGGTACGTGGGAACGGAGTGTCTTAACACTAGGTTCTCTCTGCCATATACGGCACCGTAATAGTATGGTTAATAAAGCAGAGTAAACCGCACATAGCGCGGTAAATAGAGGGACCCTAGTATCCTTTGCCTCGGTACCAGAGCGTCACAATGAAAATAATAAATATTTCATTTCCCCAAATAAGCATCTGATTTAGAACCTCGACGGTTACTACAGTCTAGAATAGTTAATTTAAAAATATTAAATTCATTTTGTTCGTTAAAGATTAAGAAAAATATTAAAATTATCCTTGTAATTTTAAATAGAATTAAAACATAGAATCTGAATTTGTGCCTCTTGGAATCCATCCAAGCTTTCAATTAAGGCTAGGTCGTGTTATTTTGTTAAAGTTCATTCTAAACTTTTTTTTCGTAGACAATTAAAATGCTTTAATTATAGTAAAATGCGATATCTCTGCGATATCTGATAACAAGACCCCGCCCAAATGTGTCCAAGTGTCAGGCAAACATGGACCGTGCTTGGAGAATGGAGTGTTTTAACACTAGCTACTCTTTGTGCATCTATATAGCCGTAAATCCCAAAGTTTTTAATGTCGTAAAAACATATTTTTATGCGTTTACTCGGGAAATTATATGAAAGGCTATTTTTTTTTAATTTGACGTCCGTTTTGGACAGAACAAAAGTTGCAGCTTATAATTTTACTAATATAAGAGGAGTGTCTTAGCTTTAGGTCCAGGTTCCTCTGCCTACACTGTTATGTGCAGGATACAGCGTAAAGCTAAAAAAAATATCGAGCGTTACACTGCGCTACAAAATCGTCATATTTCATATTAATTTAACATGAAATGAAACAAAGCGTAGCCGTAAAAACAGTGGCTTTTGTTCAAATAAAAATTTGACTTTTTCAATATTTTAGAGTTACCCGTAGATGTAGATGGGCTTGGACCGGATCCAAATACATCAATTACATTTTTGTACGTTTTTGTATACAAATATATTGTGTTATATTATGCATTTTATATAGTTTTCGAATGGTACGTATATCTTTAACTATATATTTTTTTCAATATATGTATATGTTTGTCACCCCGTTCCTGCTAAAGGACTGGATCGTTTCAGTTTCGATTTCCACTTGGAAGAATGAATTATTTTCATTTTCTCACTTAGCTAGCTAGCACTAGCTTTATTGTACCATTACAAGATAAATTATACATGTGATTTTAATGTATATGCGCATTTTTACCAGTAGCAGGTACCAGTAATATTTTATTTTCTAATTGTGGACCTATGATGTATCAATTTTAAAATCAAGTTGATTCCCGTTTTCCTACCTAAATTTCAAATATTAACTTTCTGGGTCCAGTAGCTGCAATACAGCAAAAAACTTTATAAAAAAATACCCTATAAAATATGTAACATTCCTAAATAAAAAAAGAATTAAATGACTAAAACAGAATGATTTATCGCAAAATTAATTATGCAGAAAAAGTCACTTCTTCGACAATTGGTCTAAATCCTTTAATACTGTACCATGACAGACATATTGTTTATTTAGACGCACGTATACTGTATATATACATGTACACTGTATGTATATATAAAACGTTACTTTTCAGTTTGTTCGTAGCCCCAATTTGTTAGGGCGACGGCGCTATTGTTTTCGCCTTGTCACCGTTTCATTCGCAAAACATTGTAAATGAGTTTTGGTGTATATTAGTACCTACAAATGCGTATATATTACGTTTGGCAAAAAATATATATAAAAAGAATATTGTATTAAAATTTTCTTAGTCAAAGTAGATAATTTGCGGCGTTAAGTTACACAAATTGAGTGTCCGAATTGGAAGATCGGTGATCGGTGTATCTAAACATTTGATTTAATCTACATACATAGAGTATTTTTATTAGGATTCCAAAGGGTGAAAAGACTTTATTACTAGGACTCCGCTGTCTGTCTTTCTGTCCATATCACCAGACTGTGTCTCATGAACTGTGAGAGTTAGATAGTTAAAAGTTTTAAAGGATGATGTATATCTTTTGCGGCTATGATAAAATATATAAAAAAAAACAATAAATACAAAAAAACAGAAAAATATTCATAGGCGGTTCATTCACAGACATGATTTTTTAGCGTTTTTATAGATAACAGTATTCATGTGTGACGCCGGCTCGCACTTGGCCGATTTTTTACGTCCATCATAGAAAAAGATAAGGGTTTTGAGGCCAGCTATTCTACGATACACAGTTTTCCTAGTTGCTTGTGACTCTATATAATTTATTCAACAAAAGAATATTTTGAATTTGGATGGATGAAAAAATAACTGTATAAATGAAATATATTTAGAAATCTATAGATTCAAAACGTTTAAAATTTGATTAATAGTATTCTTTCTTACCAAATGATCGTTCTTAGTTACTAGTAAATTTGAAAAATATCCCTTCATAGAAGTTAAAAGTGATAAGTTGGGTATATGGGTATAAAAGTTTCAACATAGGTCTATAATAACGTAAGGGTTAATAGGGCATCGGCCCGGTTTCCACGAGACGCAGGTTCGAGTCCCGCTATGTTCAAATATTAATACGTTTCCAAATATTCCTCTATCCTTAGCATGTGATATTAATATTAAAAAATATTTAAAAAGTTATGTATTTTTCTCCATTATTAAAACAAATGGTTTAATTTTAGATAATCAAAATGATAAAACGGTTCACTCTGAACATGATTAAGTCATAAATTATATCCTTTGTGACTTTCATTACGTAATATAAGTTATTAACTCGAGACTGGCTTTTAATTTGTATGGAAAATTGGAGCATTGTGTTTGTGGAACGCCATGGTTATGGTTGCAAATATCAGCGGGGGTCAGATTTAGTTTTTATGTATCTATGTGTTTTTAGTGTCCTAACACTACGTTCCCTCTGCCTACCCTGCCTTGGGCGGGATAGAGCGTGAAGTTGAATTTATTTATGTATTTTAATATGTCGAGACAAGATGTGGTGTTAGGCCACGTTAGCCAATATGCGAGGTCTTCAAAATGGACGCAAAGGGATTTTTTCTTCAGAAGACCGTTTTACCGATTTTACAAGCGGCATAATATTTTTTTTATTATTAAAATTAGATTGAAGAATTGTGTATGACACATAACACAAACTAGGCCGAGATAACGCTGACCGCAAGTAGAATACGTAAATACTTAATTAAAAACCATTTTTTTGAACCAATTTATTTTTATCTTCACATAACACCTTTGTAAGGTTTTTAGAACGCCCTAACCTCAGAAAGTACTGGTTAATTTTTTATAACTTCTACTTTAGCTCAAAAACTAGTAAAGTTTTATCCTCACGATAAGATAGATACTTCTGAGGTCCCACGGCCCCCAGACCTATGTCATTTTAGCAAAGCTGAAATTTTGCATATAGTAATCTAATATGTAGTTAAGACTGTAAGCGAACTTACTAACTGGAAAATAAGGTTCTTTCAGAGGTAACGCCATAAAGGAACATCTCTGTCTAGGAGGATGATTGCTAAAATTACGTGGAGTTACAAATGGGGGCCCTGGGATCTTGAACTAGATGTTATAATTCTATGAAAACCCAGAACCTTCTTAAAAGAGTATTTGCGACCAATTAAAACAATATTTAGACAAATAAATACAATTTATGTAATATTGACCAACTTTTAAGTTAATTTCACCTGTGTGTCGCCCGAAACCACGAAATTTCAAAAATTATCCAAATGTACTAGAATCTGCCTATCAACATTGTTGGACCCTCTATTTCAAATGAGATTTTCTGCTCCAGAAAATTGTGAGCTGGAACTATGACAAACAGGGAAGGATCTCTACAATATATTACATTTTTTAAAAGGAATCTCATGTGGCATTTTGGAACTTCCATGTTGTCCTTCCATGTCGATATGACTTGGATACCTTCAAAAAGGCTCTTTTATATCCACCTTAAAAGCCGGCAACGCACCCGTACGCCTGTTTCTGTGTCTTTTTCCATAAAAAAGTACTCCTGGTAATATTGTGTATAACGAACGACTATTTTCGAAAACAGGGAACTTAAATGAAGAAAAATGCAACAGACTGGAAAGTCACTGAAAAACACACAAGTATTACTAATTTGACTTATAATAATAACTTAAATCTTACGTAAGACGTTTTGTATTTTATTTCTACTGTATCGTGCAGCCAAGTAAATAGAAATACTCGAACCGAATATATTCGGCGCCATAGCCGAATAATTAATATCGAATAGCCGAATACGAATGTTGAAAAACATGCCGAATACCAAACGAATATTCGGCGCATCTCTAATGGTTATAGTTACATAACATCGCGTTAATCATTTCTAATGTCTATGTAATCCACTGTACTGAATGTCTTATATATATACAACAAAACAAATATATAGTTGTTTTATACACTATATCTATATATATAAAAGGACTTGTCCTCACTGACTGAGGTAAGACGCACGCACAGACGTAACCGCTGTGCGTAGAAACGTAAAACTTGGAGAGATGTTTACTTTCGTAATCTGGACATCCACTAAGAAGGGATTTTGAAAATTTTTTACCTTAAAGGGGTGAAATAGGGGATGAAAGTTTGTATGGAAAAAAAATTAAATAGGCACCGATTTTTATAAAATTTAAAATTTAGATTTTTAAAAGTATTTAATTGAACACGTGTTTCATCGTTTTCTACAATTCACGTCCTAAGGGTGCAAATAAGGGGTTGAAAGTTTGTATGGGAAGATCTTTAAACCGCCACCGATTTCAATAAACTTTTAAATTTAGACTCTTAAAAATATTTCATTGAATATATGTTTCGTGGTTTATTAGAATTCACCCCTAAATAAGCAAGCGAAGCTGCGCGCGTCCGCTAGTAACTTATAAAACAGCTCTTAATTCTTAAGCTTTTCTAAATTTGAATTTCAATCAGATATAAAATAAGGCCAAAAACAGCGTCAGTTTTTCTACCCATGTCTCTGCGATAGTTGAGCTATGGGAGAGCGGAGAATAATCACTGGTATCATATCCTGAATCATCACCCGCTGTTCAGTCGAGTCAGTTAAGACCCTTCTGATGGCAACCCGTTACAACATCTATAGGTTATTTACGCTAAATGAAGAACCAAACCATAGCGCGATTCAGGATACAAGTGGCGCCATCTAGTTTTGTATAAGGAAACATTATTTTAAAAGAATGATTGTCATCGATGTCTATCTAATATTATATAGGTTTTTTTTTAAATTTTTCTTTAGATGTCGAATAAAGTTTCTTTTAATTAAAATAATAGGTATTTCACTCTAAATTTATGGTTTTATTAAATATCTATATATCTATTATTGTTTCTGAAACTAATAGGCACGTGTTTAATTTTTTTTGATGCCATCGAGTTGCAGCGGTAGAGTCGAAAAAATATTTCAAATTTTTGCCGCGGTAACAAAAGAAAAGCGCGGTGTTGAGTTCCGTCAGTCAAAACCCAATAAAAAACATAAAAATTCTTCACTATCTGTTGGAAAGGGCACGTTGAAAATTAGTTTAAAATATCGACCTGAAATTGCCTCTACCAATGCCTCTACTAAGTGCTGGCTCTTGGTAGAGGCAATCAAAAGTCTGTACAATATTAATAAATGTTCTAACCACAAAGTTACAGATAGAATTTCTAAGTGATTTCAAAGTAAAATGGCAGTTCGGAAGATAGAATGAAATATAGAAGAACAGTATTAGTATTTTCTTACATATTTGAAGGATAGACAAAATGACGTAATTCTCCACTATACGTAGTGCGTAGCCTAACGCTGTACTTTGGTTACTTTATATAAATTTGATTTCACCGAAATTCGCGCATGCGTATACATTATTTTCATTTTCCCGCCCTAGTAAGATATTGCGTGTCGTTTAGTTCCGCCGTACACTACTCAATGGCACATTCAAAATAACTGAAAAATACCTTATATTTTGAATAGTCAGTATATTTCGTCTATTAATTTCTGAATTCAACTAGAGTAAAATAAACACTGTACATTTCGAAGTGATATTGCAGCTTTAATAAATAACAGTAAAATTGAAATAGTTCAATCAATTTAGATTTTAATTACAACCATATTTTTGAAGTCAAAACTATTTGAATAAATAAAAAGTCCCTTTCCAAGCGCGGCGTTGAGTTCTGTCAGTTTATAAGTAATGTCTCAAATTCGGCAGAAAAACAAGCAACGGGATACCTTAATACTAAGTTCTTTCTGTCTATAAAATTCAAAATGCAAAATATGTTTTAATTCCTTATCAATTGCATGCATAGCTTGGAGGCTTTCAGGTTTTCACAGGTTCAAATTTATTAAGATAAACCTCATATTTATACAGCTACTCCACCCATGTACGATTCACCTTTTGTTCCCACCATTTTTTTTTTTTGTTTTTTTTTTTTCTTTTTCTTACATTTGTATTGTGCTTTTCATACAATGATTAACCAACCAGACACAAGATGTTTGATTGAACCACCGATTCCTAGATCATTTAAAATTTGTAAGAGTACAGGTACCCATAACACAAGTTAAATCTTACAATGGGTACCAGAGTTCATAAAACCAGAAATTATTTAATTGAATACTGTGATAAATAGGATTGATTTATTGTATCTGGTGACTGTATTCATACATTTTTGGCAATAAATTTTCATTTCATTTAAAAAAAAATGGATGGATGGATAATTCCTTTTTGCTAATTTGAGGCTTTCTGTTTCAGGTCAGGTGTGCTTTAACTGTCAGGCTCGGGCTACTCAGTAGCGGTAGAGTCAAATATTATATTGATTATATGGATACAGTCTTGGTCACGTACGTTGGCAGAGAATAATTCATTCTCCCGAATGGGAATCGAACCCAACACCATTACGTTTACAAATCACACTCTGTCTGCTATACATATAAGGTATGTATGTATATGTAACATAATATTACACAAACATACATACAGCCAATACAGACAAGGGAGATGAAGACCTCTCATCTAACGTCCCATATGTACCGTACCTATTGAATGGAACAAAATTCCAATATCGACGACTTATTTGATTGTATCGTACTGTAGTTACCTTTGTTACAAAGGTATTTGGTGTATTTATTTGTAATATTATAATTTATTTGTATAGGAAGTTGACGATTTTTAATATTTTATCTTCACAATTTTTTGACAAAGGAAGTAAGTAAAGCACGATAGGTGGTTGGTTCGATTCCACCTGAGAAAATGAAATATTGAATATCTTCAAATGAAAATAGCGGAAGACCAAGGAAATCTTCGGTCTGGTAACGAGACAAAGCGCGGCATTAAGTTCCGCCACTCAACGCGCATTGCCTTCAGATTTCGGCGGAAAGTGGAGAACGGAAGGGTCTTAACTCTATGTCCTCTGCTTACTCTACTATGTGCGGGATACAGCGAGAAGTTAAGTATTAAATATTTCATTTCCTTGAGGGAATAGTAAAATGTACAAACTTTATAGTTTCGAAGTGAACATTCGGTTTAATTAGCTAGAGTAATAAGACAACATATCTGAGAGGCGTGAAGTTCAAGAATTTCAATATATAGTCTTGAACTAGTGACTGGCACTAGCGGGCGTCGTGGCGGAGTGGAACAGTCTCTGACTGTAATCGCGATGGTTGTTAATTCGATTCCTATTTCCTATTCCCTTGTTTCACTTCGATATAGTAAACGCTGCTTTGATTTCCATTATTTAACATGAAAAGTATTATGCTAAAAAATTACTAATTATGCTAAAAATGGACAACGGAATATTTGCGAGAACAACATCAAAATGAAAAAGACAGACAGAATAATCAAATATGTATGTATGTACGTATACTACGCGAAAATACATTGAAAAGTAATATGTTTTTATAATGTACGTATAATGAAACAGGTCATCCGTAAATCAACGCACGCCCTATAAAGTGCCTCTGTTATTTTACTTTTTTTTATACTTTGATTACATTTTTTTTTTCAGCTTCACGCTGTATCCCGCATATAGCAGGATAAGCAGTGGCCTTACATTATGAGACTCCGTTGTCCACTTTCCGTGAAATTTCGAAACATTGCGTGTTGAGCGGCCGAACTACGAAACGAAAAAAAAATCTTCTTTAGTGGTGAGCTACTCTCGCCACTCTCCGTCCCTGTGACGCTGTAAAGACCATCACCAGGTCAACAGCCCATTCGAAAAGGAAGAGACGAAAAATTTACTAATTTTCTATTAATAAATAATAATTAATTTTAGAAATATATATTACATAATAAATGGATAATGAAATGGGATGGGGAAGTATATATTATATAAAAATATTACTAAAAAAATATTTATTTTATTATGGGGTCTTTAATTAAATAAATTAGTGTTTCAGTTGGCAAGTCGACGAGTGTTTCAGGACGATGGTCGTTACTATATGAGCTATTAAGTAAAAATTTTTCCCCAAATGGGAATCAAACCCTCAACTGTTGCGTTGTTTTCTAACAAAAATTTTCTACAAATTAACATATGATAGCTATTAATATTTTAGTGTGCAAATTTGTAAGAGACCGTACCCGAGGGATAATGCTAAGCTTTTACTTTATTACTAACTTCATGAGGGTTAAGTGAGGTTGAAAAGGTATTTTCACAGAACATTGTGCTTAGAAGTAGTTTGTATGGAGGTCGCCGGTTTCTTCTTTATTATGCCTTATTTAGCAAATCGTCTTACGCCCATGAGACACTACTTGTGTGTGAAATAAGCTGAATATGCTTTTTCTTTCGTTTCTATAATACTCGTACATACATATAATAAAATATAACAAAATGTAACTAATCGATGTCTGTATATGGAATACCTAAACCTACAAAACCTAATAAAAAAGATTTTTACGATTTTTGTATGTCTGTCTGTGCAATTTGTACACGGTAAACTCGGAAACGTCTAACAGATTAAAAATCAGTTTTTACTATCACATATTATATTACATTTTTGGTAAACTTACCGTAATATTTTTGTATTTGTTCTATTTAATGGTTTCACTGTCCAATCGTCTATACATTATAATTTAGCCCCCACTGACCCACAAACTCAAAAAAATAAAATTAATGTCTAAGTACTTTATTTGAGGCTAGGCAGCTAGCTAGGCTAGCAATACCTAGGTTCCTTCTGCCTACTCTGATACAGTATGAAGTAATTTTTTTTTATTAATTTCGTAGGTAGGTACTCCATTATCTAAGTATTTAGTTATACAACCATTTCTATGTTTTCGCTGTTCTAGATACGATATCGCGTGCTATAAACGGACCTCGCAGATTACTAAGTTTAATCAGTTTTAGTTAGTTTTAATGGGTTTCAGACGATTTTGGTTAGTTTCGCTTGATTTTATCTATATCTATAGTAATTCGTAGTTATAATCTGTATTAAGTTATATTATGAAGTAAATCCCCGCAATAGTTGAGCATTTTTTTTGTTTTACGCTGTATCCCCATACAGAAGGGTTAGAAGGGGGAACCTATTGTTTCCCTCTTTCCACCCAATTTTCGAGACATTATATATTAGTGTAATCCAGAGCCGAGGCCGAGAGGTAAGGCCGTATTGAGAGAAAATTGGGCAGTGCATAGGGAACGGAGTGTCTTAACACTATCACTTATCTTCCCACTGTTATAAGCGGGATACAGCGTGAAACAAAAAAAATACAGCATACGCGTGTAATAGCGTGCGAAATAAAAGTATTTGTATGTAATTACAGCGATGCGACACTTCCTCAGTCGGCCAATAAACTTAGTAGGAAAAGCGTGCGCATGTTTTTCTTTTACACTACAATTGACATGTATATTGTAAATTGTACGAATGTTTGCTTTGAAACAACGATTTCATTGTTTCATTTTATTTGTCTAATTAGATAAATATGAAAATTCATTTTAAATTTCTATTTTGTTAATATCGTCGCTCAATGTTAGAAATTCCTCTTTTGCAATCCAATTTTAACATTGGATATTGAGTAGCGGAACTCAACGCTGCGTTCTTTTTTGTTACCAGTTACCCTAAAAAATGAAAATATTTCCCTTTGGTTGAATCGAAGCCATCACCGTGTACAATGACGTGACCGTCTACATAAGCTAAACTAAGTAAACTTTAAGTATAAAATTGTAAAAACTAATTATACACAATATAAATCCTTTAGAACATTGTAAGGAGATTTCAACTTGCCAAAGAGTACTTCACTGAATAAAACATGGCGTTAACTCTAAACGTGAAATTACAGAAATAAACAACGGCTGTTTTAACAGATTGTAAATGATTAATTCTGAATGTAGCTTTGAAATAACTTAGGATTTACCTGTTTTTGATAATAATCTCTAATAACCTGGGCTGTGGGTTTGATTCCTATTTGAGGGAGTTAATTATTTTTATTTCATCGTTCTCGTAATAAGAAAGAGGCGGCGAAGAACTCCTCCACACAGCGCGTAATGTCTCGGATATTAGGCGGTAGGCGAGGAACAGAGTGCCTTAACACTATGGTCCCTCTGCCTTCCCTGCTTTGTTTAAATATAAAAAAATTGGCGTCGTAGGCCATCTTATCCTTAAAGAATATTCAATTACTCGTTGAAAGATATTTTACATTTTTAATTAGCCGATTTAATTTAGTATTATTATATAGTGTCATGGTTTATTCTGCATATAAATAAGGGGAGGCATAGAAAACCTACACATAAGATATTCTTTTTCGTTTTCCATCCAAATTTATGGCACTTTGTCTTGAATGAAAAAACTTAAAGCAAGGAAACTAGTGTTAAAACACTTCCGTTCATCATTTTTTTTGTTGAGTGGCCAAACTCGTTGCCAGAAAGTTGCGAAAATATTGAATATTCCATTTTCTCGAACCCACCATCTGTCGCATTTCAATATGCAAAAATATCATAATCATTTCCCTCATTTATATGTGAATTTAGTAAGCATTTTCCAACTGTACCACAATGTCGACTTAAGAATATAGGTAATATAAATTCAAGGAGTACAATGAGTTCATTCCAGCTGTATTTGAAGTAATAATATTAATAAAGACATTTCGAGGGTGGGAATCGTTACTTTACATTTATAGCTGGGGACGAACGCTGGGCGTTCCGTGATTTTTGTGTTAATAAGAATTTTATGAAGTAAATGAGAAATAATAAATAAATAAAAATAAAAATACAATTATAATTTTAGTTGTAGCATGAAATTTGTTTGTGTAAACTTAAAATACGTAAAATAAAAAAACTGATTTCTTATGTTTACGGAGACATTTTCACTTTCATTTTCCAGTAGTTACTTTTAAGCGCTTTCAGTCTCTTTCTAAGGAAAGAGTTTTATATTAATTAAAAGGTTAATATATATATAATTAACTTAATATGAATAATAGTAATTGTTAATTCAATATATAAGAACATCATATTAAGGGTAATGTTCTAAAAGATTCATTAATTATTCTTTTGAATTTTTTTTATTTTCCATAATTATTTCAATGATTTACAATTGAAAATAAATAATCTGTGTCTGACATTAAAAAATAAAATCTAAACGATGCCTATATACACATATCGACGAAATACATAATAAGATAAACGACTGTTTATTTTGGCATATGAACTTCACAAATAATTATTTATTTACAAGGAATTAATTTTTCTTCTTAAAAATGAGCCATAAACAATCCTAACAAAAATCAAATAAATATCTAGTTATTTATTCTAATACAACAATGACAGACAATACAAACAAAACTCGTAGCGAAACGTCAATACATCTAAACGTCTCTACTACAGGTGTTATCAACATTTTACCTAAATTTACCCCTAAATTTTTAGATAAAAAAAAGTATTTACTTACCCATTATCAGGTTTACAGTGATAAAAACTGCTAACAGTAGACGATAATTGGACATTTTCGTTATATTCGATAGCACTATAGCATTGCGAAGCGTGTGGTCAGCTCGCGCGCTCTACACGGTATGAGGCTCGACCCCCTCCAGCCCTAACTTGAGGGGTAAGGATGGATTATACAGATATTTTGTTTTATAGCTTAGGAATAGCATGAGGTAGTGTTTTATAGCCCCTTGGTGAGTGTTGTTAAGTGTATTGTGCTTTTGTAAGTTTATTAGAATTGATTAAGGTAAAACAATAAATATTAATAGGTATTATTTAAAAATATATATATTATATTTCACGCTGTATCCTGCACTCAGTAGGGTAGGCAGGTGGAACCCCGATGTTAAAACACTTCATTCCCCACTTTCTATTTTTTTTTATTATATTTTAAGCTTCATATCTCACATAACAGAGTAGGCGGAGGAAATCTGGTAACGTAGTATTAACTCCCACCAAGACAATTCCGTTCCCAACTTTCCGCTAAATTTTTAAAGGCATTATGTATTGAGTGGCGGGAGTTTACCTCGTCATCAGACCGAGGAAACGAGAATATTAAACATTTTATTTCCTCTGGTCGAAACTGAACCCACTATTTGTTGCGTTTACAACCGCACTCTTGCACATCTACGCCGAGGCTGGCCTTATTATTTATTTATCATGATTACACTTTTGAATTATTTGTAAATATTTGAAGATAAAGTTAAATATAGAGTTTTCTAATAGCCTAAATAACTAAGCTAAGAAGAGTTCATCGTGACTTATTAAAACGTTCATATTTTTTCGCCTTAAGCTTACTTAAGTCGTTCCCTGCTTTCCATATAAATTCGACATATTGTATGTTGAGTGGAGGAACTCAACGCCTTTATCTTAAGCTCGAGTGTCAAAACTAATTTATTTCCTCGAGTCGAATGGGCATCGAATCTACAATCATCGCGTTTAGCAGATGCTATCCCACTGGGCCACAGTTTCTCTATAATTTTACTGCGTACTTCTACGAACAAATATTTTCTTATAAATCATATGGAGACAGAAGTTCCCTATTGATCAATAAAATAATATTTCACAATAAAGTTTATGATATAATATTTCACCTAAAGTTGGACAGCTATATGAAGTATCTCTTAGGATTTCAATTCCGAGCTACTTTCAATGAATGTCAAAATATATATGCTTTAAAAATTTTACTTTGAAAGTGAAATGTTCTAATCCAATGTTAATTATGATTATTTGGTATACTTCACTGATAGGCAAAGAAACCTAGTGTTATTATAGATACTCAGTTCCCATTAAGACACTACGAATTCTAGAGACATTGCGTATTGTATTATTTTTAATGTGTGTCATCTTTGTTTTTTTTTACTAACATAGTTCTTAAGTTATTCCATTGTACTAACCAACTATGAGCTTATGTTGCTTAATAATAAAAGATCTTCATTTTATTTTTTATTTTTATTTATTTCTTGTGTAGCAAAGGGTACTCCAGAGCGAGGAAATGAAAATAATTAATATTTGCAGGATTTGAAATCACAGATTTAATTTTATCTAAATACCGTTAAATTGTTATATCTCGACATAATTTTAGTGCAATTAGGACTTCTCTAAATACATGCAGTGAATTCAGTTTTCACTCCAGGGCATTAAGGCTAAACTAAATAATAAATAAACTAAATAAACTCCAGGGCATTAAGGCTAAACATTAAGGCTGCTGATTCAAATGCCACGTAGTAGGTTGTTTATATTTAAGGGTGAAAATAGACTCTATCACTAAAAATAGACTTCGATATTCTTAATAGGTTCACTCACTTCAAATACACAAATTCACAGATGATGATATCTTGCCGCTATAACAACACACACTAATGAACAGAATAAAATAAATATTTAAGGGGGCTCCCATACAATAAACGTGATTTTTTGTTGTTTCATAATGGTACGGAACCCTTAGTTCAAATCGCACTTGGTCAGTTTTAATTTAGCCTTACGTTGTATTCTGCAAATTGTAAGATAGACAAAGGAACCCAGTATTAAGACACACCCTAGTAAGTAAACCTCTGAGTAGTAGAAAATTACCTTTCTCTGAGCAGAAGTGGAACCCACAACCGCTGGTTTAACGCAGAAGCCAGGCCTTGCGCCACGACGGCATCTTGGAAATATAGTTAGTACCAATAATCCGAACTATAAGTTAGCTGGACTTAATTAGTTGTTAATGGAAATGACACTAGATGGCACTATCTATAAATATAATATGAAAACTTTTGAAAACAAATATTGAGAAATTATATTTCAAATTATCGTTTTTTACAAAATTTACAAGTATGTGTTAACTTATTGTTAAAACACTCCATTCTTGATTTTCCCCCAATCAATACGCAATATCTGAAAAATTGGGCGGTGATTGAGGAATTGTCTTAACACTAGGTTCATTCTTCCTCGCCTGCTATACAAAGGGATTCAGGATGAAGCTAAAAAATATTACTTTAAGTAACGATTCTTTGACTCGTATTGTTATACAGAACATTTTTATTATACAATCTTATAATGTAATTTACTCGTGCTCTTATTCTAATTAGGAAAAGTTATGCTAGATGGCGCTGCTCCAGAACGTTCTATACGTATGTATATCATATCAACGAATTGTACAGAAAAGAAACCTGTGCTTTAGATTTTATTGTAGAAACCAAAATTTTGACGGTCTCGAAAACATGTCTATAATCTACACTAATATAATAAAACGGAAGATTGTTTGTTTAAATGCTAAGATCACTGAAACTACTGGTCTGTATAGTGTTTATGGTGAATAAAATAAAGTCTACTCACGGTTAACACTGAGTATATTCAGCATCCACTTTAAATGTACATTTAGTGAAAACACAAATGGAAAAATCACAATTAAACACGATACAGTAAATAAGAAAATCAAGCACAAATATACATATCCATACCTATATTATAAATTCGAAAGTAACTCTGTCTGTCTGTCTGTCTTTTACGCAATCAGGGCTAAACCGCTTATTTAATTGTGATAAAATACTCATATAGAGATAATTGAGGGACTCGGGATGAACATAGGATACTTTTTTTTCTCATCTTTGTAATATTTTCGATATATACCAATATTTTAAAATACTTATTAATTTGACATGCCATTTATTCCGCCATGTTTATAACAACCGCCGTTGCTAAGCAACGATTTGCAAAGTTTGTTGTTATAAAACGTCACTCAAAATAAGTTTGCTTAATGCATACATGGCGCGCGCCGACTCAACCTTATGAGACACAAAAACAATATTCTCCAAAAATATTGTCCCTTAAATATTGTTTAAAAAAGTCCGCGTTGATATATACTATAGATATAGATTTGTATACATTAACAAAAATTAGATGATTTCTATAATTTGATATTCATCCTTATGAAAATAAATATAATAGTCACTTTTAGCATTTCATCTAGATGGAAATTATACGTAAGATGGTTTACTGTATAACAATTTAATAAATAATTACGGAGATGTCAGTGATTCGGAATGACCTACGCATTGAGCCTACGAGTGGTAGGTATGGAATGACCGACGCGAACGGGCAGATGACTGATGGTTTTGTAAATTTTTATATATTTTCGAATTACTGTTAATTTTTATTTCATTATTTGTGGCTTATTACTACTACTTCTTATTAATTTATCTCAGTTCGGTTATCTATACCGATGTTATACACTTAAAATATCGTAATTTTAATCATTTGGGAATTTAATTTAATATTGTTCGCAAAAATTATTAATTATTTAATATAGAAAATTTTTAAGCACGGCAAACTTTAGGTACTTTTTGTAATATTAAGAATTTCCTTTAGTTACTTTTACTTCTTTTGTTTGTTCATTTCGGTTACTCAGATATTTTATCTAATAATAATTCTACACTTATTATTCTTTTTTAACTTATTTTAATTATTTAGGCTTATATTTTCTTACAAATTCTATTGAAAACCAAAAATAATTTCATAAATATATTTAATAAATAATCGTATAGTTCAAGCGGGCGTAGCCATGTCCGGACCCACTAGTAGGTATATAAAACAGAACACGAAAGAAAATAAAGAAAAGAAAAGAAGAAAATAATTTTGGAAAGACATACTAAGAAAAACAAAGGAAAACGTACGGTAAGCGCATCGAGTGGCAAGCACGGACTGTTTGAATTATTACATGCCGTCGACAAGGGGGTAGATGTGAAAACGACAACTCCATAGCGGTTCGGTCGACGGCAGCGAGCGCATTCATATAAATACACTAAATACGAATACTTACCATATAATATATAAATTCTATTAATTGTGATGTATGATTTTGTGAGTAGGTATATATAAATAATAAATTAAGAAATTACAATATTGAAATATGCAGACGAAAGCGTCAGCGCTCCTTTTACGGGAACAGCATATAGAGTATAATATTTCAAACCTATACCTAAAGAAATAAATCAAGGTACCTTAGACATTGAATTTTTTAAAATGAATAATTGTAAAGAATAATTGAACATTGAAAATTACGAGCGAAATTATTCTTAGTGGCCAGTCGTGGCGCAGGGGTTTACAGTGTAACTGTAAGCCGATTGGTTGTGGGTTCAATCCCCACTCGAGGATACAAAATAATTAAATTTATACATCCATTTCTCAGGTGTCAAAGCAAAGGACGGCGTTGAGTTCCATCACTCAACACGCAATGTCACCAGAATTCGGCGGACAGTGGGCAAGGGAGTGTCTTAATACTAGGTTTCCTCTGGTTACCCAGTGTGCGTGAAGCTGAATTGAAGTTCAAGCAAGTTGAATGCATAAATTATATAATCAATATCTCGGTAAGTACAGTATAATAAAAGTATTACACATGATAAGTGGGCGAAGCCGCGGGCGGCCCGCTAGTATTATAATAGAAAATTAAAATTTAGAAATATTATTTTATCTTTTTTTTATTTTATCAAAATAGTTAAAAAGAAATCTGAACCGTAAAATGAACATTTACTATTAATATTTTTGTAATACAAAATAAATACGTTACTAATTTTAAAAAACAATTTCTTTTACATAACGTGCTTTACTTAATACTTATATAAAAAACAATTGAAATTATAAATCAAACGGCCGAAGCGACGTCCATCGAGTAAGTATAGTTTATAGTTTAATATATTTTTTTTATTTTAACATTTTATTGTGTATAGGTACTTATGAACATTTTTATGGCCATCGTAATGCAGGAGCACAAGCTCGCGATTGTGGATTGTGGGTTCGATTCCTACTCGGAGGAACGAAATATTTCATGTTTTTTATTTCCTCGCTTAGATAACCAAACATTGCTTGCAGAGTTGGCTGTATTTACGAAAAAAAATACAAAAACGCTAATTATATATGACTTTAATATACCGATATATACTATATAGACTATACAAGCAAATTATTGCTTGTATCTTCATCCGTCTAGTGGTAGACGTATATACCTAAAGTGCAAGTTATTTACGATTGAGGAGGAAAATAGGAAAAGTACTGAAATAATATTAAATATTCTCTGCAATCATTATTTTCAGCTTCACTAGCAGGCTATCTATATTACACAAATAATAATGTCAACGCACGTCGTTTTAAACTTTCCAGTCGGTTTCGAGTTATAGCGTAGACATGCTGCATACCTCTTTCGCCTCGTCAGCTGTCATTATCGTAAGGTCCTCATGCAGTTGACGTTCCTCCAAAACAATTGACATGTGTTCTCGGAGGTCAATCGAGATCGCTTGCCTCTCTTACCACTCTCGTTCAGTCGAGGTTCCCAAACCACCTGAGCCAGTTCTAGCCAGCCAGGTTAATTTTTAACATTATATATTCATTTTCAGCATGTTGAAGTACCTCTTCGTGCTATGCGCTATAACTACCGTACTATCGCAGGAGAGCGGACGTCGCGCACCACCACCCGAAACTCCTGCGCCTGTCACGGAACCCTTCCTAGAAGTGTCCAGTGCTAAGTGTGATGAAGACACAAACAATTTCTGCGGTTCTATTACCCCAAGCGGGACATTTGAGGGGGCAGTACAAAGATATAGATTTAAAAATGGATGATTATATAAATATATTTTCATATTTCTTTTAATACTTGTTTTTATTGGGTCCAGCTTAGATTTTTTTTATTTTCTCGCTCTAGTCATATGAACGCGGCGTTGAGTTTCACGACTCGACACGCAATATATTAAAAATTATGCAGTGAATGGTAAACGGAGTGTCTTCACACTATGTTCCCTATGCCGTCCCGATACAGATAGTTAAATACGTAAATTCATTTATAAATGTATAGTATAAAAGAATTAATAAAACACTGATATAGTCACATTAATTTAATTTTACTTATATGTCTGAAAGGACGATGAAGATGAGTTCATAGAACTTAAAACACTTTGTACGCGTGAAAACTGTAAAAAAATATATAACACTTTACTGTAACTCTCTTCTACTTTATTTGTATTATAAAGAGAAAATACGTTATAACTCCACTCGAAACCTGTAAAAAATATTTATTTAGTAAATAGTAAAAAAATCTTTTTTAGTTCCATGTTGTATCCTGTATATAACTATGGAAGCTAACACTAGGTTACCACTAGTGTTAAGACACTCCGTTACCCACTTTTCGCCGAATTTTTGAGGTATTGCCTTTGTCTTGGCTCTACTCTGCGTTTTGTCTTGTTATCTGACCCAAGAAATATAAATATCAAATATTTCACTCTCCCGAGAGCTATAACAATCTTCTAATACAATTTGTTATAACATAATAAAAGTTGTTCTAAATAAACGAAAATACAAACCCTGATAGTCAATGCACGGTCCACAGTAAATATTGATAATGGAGAAATAGTCATTTTGTTCAAATTAAGTTGCTTATACATTAATTGTAGCTCGATAGGAACACGGCGGCCAACAGCTGTAACTTTATACATTAGTTTACTCAACCTCACTTTTATTTGAGTTACCTGCGGACAGAAGTATCTTTTTTTATGTATCTTCACGCTTTACCCCCTATAGCAGAGTAGGGTGGGGAAACATCGGAACCTAGTGTTAGGACACTCCCACTTTCCGCCAAATAATATATTTATAAAATATTATAATATATATTTTTGAGTTCCACCACTCAACTCAGTCAGTGAGTGTCTTGTAGAATTAAATTATTTTAATAATGTAATATTAATTTTAAAAAAATTGTAAAAAAACTTTATTGTTTTTTTTTTATGATATTCCTTTCATTTGATTTCCATATTAGGTGGAGCGAGTAAAAATTTGTTATCCGCCATTTTGTTGCGGCGAACATTTTAAGTTTTCAATGATATCGATAGTATATTATACGAATCGAAAGTGCTTGCAAAATCTATTTTAATGAAGAATATTTTGAAATTGAAATTTTATCAGAACTGACGTCGTAATCTAAATTCAAGTTAAACAGACGGTTCATTCAGTTAATCAAATTGATTTGCAACATTTTACATACACTACCGTACACCCTAACACGGCAAGTCAAATATAAACTTGTAATAAATAAATACCTCCTTTGTAATAAGGTTGAATGATTCTATAAACGCTAAGAAATCTAGACCGCTTATGATGCACCAGACAAGTGATATTACATTGTATGCATCTGAAAAATAGCGATATTCATAATACAATATCTATATTGAAGTAGAAATTCAAATACTTATCGGGAAACGTGGTTTGAAACTTTACCCACCAGATATATATAGAGGAAAACGTAAACTAAGTATATTGGTAATTAAATCCTGACTTTTTTCTAACTAGAGCGGGGGAATAGGGTCAAGTTCAAAGTGAAAGTCAAATAAATTACTTATTTGCCCCAGTATAATAATTAATAAAAATAATAATCAATTACTTTCTGAAGGCATGAACAATGAGGATACCAAAGAACAACTAATATTGACGACTCTTGCGGTTAAATATAACACCGCCAGCAAAATTATGATACCATTCTCATTATTAACTTCAAAGACCACATCACAAGCGGTGACGTATGCGCGCGGCCAGGAACGCATATTATGTAAAAACAGCGATGATGGAGGTGTTACTGAAATGGAAAAAATCATTTTTAAATTAAAATTATTTTAAGGATGTGGTCAAGTGTTGGAAAGTGGAAAGTGGAAGTGGAAGGAAAATGACAAGTGTTGGTTCAGATTCCCATGGGAGAAATAATGATTTTCATTTGTTTGTTCTGATAAGATATAGCGTGGCGTTGAGTTCAGATCGACACTTAATGTCTCCAACACTAAGTTTCCTCGGTATGTGGGGTACAATGTGAAATTAAAAATTAAAGAAAATGATAATTTTTAATAATATAATATTAATTACAAATACCATTTTTCAGTATAAAAAATACATCTTACCGGACGAAGTCACTGAAAGCAATTCGTCCATTTTATTTTTAATCGTCTCTAAAGATGATTGTATCTCTAAGAACATTAATATTACTTGTGCTTTTAATATAAATATAGTTATGAGTTCTAAGTAAAGTGGCCAAAAGCATATGTTCACAGGATCTAAAACAGTAAACTTTTATAAAAATACCTAAAGAGAACTATTTCGAAAACTTTAGCTTGAGTTCGCAACTAAATATGTAAAGTCCGGCGGAGAGTCGAGAAATTAGCGTAAACACAAACACGCAGACAGACGGACAAAAAATTTTGATGTTTGGTTCTATTACCTTATTAAAAGCCACCAATAACCAGTTTTACTTCTATATTGTTGCGATTTTATTCTAATTACGAGTATAAATAGAAATTATCTACGTGAAATATTTTATCAAATTAATTAGGATATGGAATTTTAAATACCCACTTTTTCTTAAGTTATTCCAATCCAACTTCAATTGACCCAAAAGTAGGATTATTATAACACATACGTGAAATATTAACATTGTAGTTCTAGCTGTGTGTGTTCGTTTAATTCTGTTATCTTTACCGACAGTCGTAATCTGAAGAAATAAATCAGCTAAGAAATAGGTACATATTTAATTCAAAAAGTCTTCTGTTAATCAGTCTAAAAAATCAGACTAAAACCTACGAAAACAGGAAACACAGGATTTCTATTTTTCTAGCTAGACAACACAAGTAAAGAAATATAATTAATTTCCCTGATTTCAAATCGAACCCTCAAGCGTCGCGTTTGCTGTCAGACGTTGTGCCGCTGCTCTACATCCTTGAAACTTTAAAAAACGATAAAAATGAAAATAACAAAAAAAAATATGTTAGACCTCTTCCAAGCATTTTAGGTGAACAATCATTTTTTTCATCCGACGGACCCCACAGTACGATCCTCTCGAGCACAAAACAATTATTGTTAAAACTGCTAATACATAAAACACATGTTCCCACGTTATAAAAGATATTCGCTTTGCGAGATCCATAAGTAGTGCTGATAAACCCATAATATCTAGAAATAAAGAGGTAAAATTTAATTATCTTAAGAACAATTTAATTATCTTTTTTTTAGGTTAACGCTGGATCCTGTATTCAGCAGAGTAGACTGAGGGGACCTGGGAACGTAACATTAAGACATTCCGGTCCCTCTGCCTACTTTCACCTACGTTTTATTCGATTGTTTTAAATAAAACCTACGAGGCAAGTTGCGTAGGGGCACAACCTTCACTATAAATGCAACAGGTTCTGGGTCCGATTTCTACTCGATTAAATTATTATTTTTTTTTATTTCTGCGCTTGAATGCCGAAGGCAAAGGCAGTATGGAATCAATTAATCAATAGGCAATGCTTCTAGACTTAGGCGGAAACTGGGAATCGGAAGTTTCTTAATGGGAACAAAGGTTAACACCAGGTTCCCGGGCTTCCTTACCTACCCTGCTACGTGCGGAATATAGTGTTGGGCTATATTAAGTATAGTAAATAATAACTTACGTATAACAGTTATCAAAACATAACTATAAATAGCATAATAATTAGATACAGAAATTCTGTATCCGTTACGAAGCGGTACGAAACGAAGCGGCGCTACACCAGCGTAGCGGCACAGCCGAAGCGTTAGTGATAGCGCGCCGTTCACTACGCATTCTTCATTGCTCGATGCATTCTTCGTTCCTTCCATTATTGATGAATTCAGTGTCTGTTTTGATAAAAGGCCAATTGAATCTAAAAGGAAATTTTATAATAAAAAAACCAGCTAAGTGCGAGTCGGACTCGCCTACCGAAGGCTTCCGTACCCATTTCGGCATTGTGGGTCAAAAGTAATTACAACTTATAAAAGTTAACAAATGAAGGGAAATGTCTCAAATGTAAAGTTGAGATATGATCTAAAAAAATTGTAATTTTTTTTATTTCAGAATAATATAAGAATATAATAATATTTATAGATTTCAAAAAAAAATTTTGTTCATAACAAAAACAGTTTAATGGCTGTAATAATCCACTTTCACCAAGTCTCTCATGGAAATATGAAATATTACATATTCTCGAGGAGTGGGAATTGAATTAACAACCTGTCGCGCTTACAGTCACACGCTGCGCCCACAGCTGGCCTCAAATAAATAATTATAATGTTATTTATTGAATCATGGTACCGCAGTGGAACAGCGTATGAACGTATATGTGATGATGACCTAACCTGGAAATGAATTTTTATTTACCAGTCCTGAACAAATATGACGCGGCGTTGAGTTCTGCTACATTATCTGTCGAATTCAATTAGAAAGCGGACAACAGAGTGTGTTGACACTATGTCGCAGATAAAGCGTGAAGCTGGAAGAAAAATATTAAGAAATTCTTCTGGTGGTATTAAGTATATTATATGATGTAGAATTGAACTGGAGGGTAGACTACAAATAAAATTTTTTGATATTCGAATCGATTAAAAAGTACTCACCAAGGAAAGACGTTATCGATATAAAATATGTCATTACACTGATGTTTGATTAGTAGTACTATATGATTTATTGTACCTATTGATTAAATCTTTTTTTAGTTCATAAAATGTAAATACGATATGTTCATCCGACTGAGATAGAAAGAGGGTATTGTTCTTGAGGGACTTGCTGGATGGACTAATGTTAATGATAATGGCTATAACCGTTTTAATTTATAAGCGCATTAAAATATGTATGTTTATAAGACAACGCAGTACAAGTCGTCTTCGTTTTAGATATTTTTGCCTTATTTCTGTGCATCATTAAACTTCCATCACAATCTTTGCTGTCTATCAATGGAAGCTACAAGCATTTAGAATACGTTGCGTTGCTTGAAAAAGGGAAAATAGGCGGTAGGAGGCATAAAGGTGATCTTAGTTGACTTTCAAAACGACGGTCACGTATTGACGTCACGTACGTAACATGGTAGATAAGAGGGCAGAGATATTAACATAGCATTCCTATGGCAAGACCTATGGTTTACAGTGTAAACTTGCTCAATTAGTTTTTTGCGTATTTAGTTTTGCGTATTTAGTTTTTTCGTTATGTACATTTCTTTATTATTCGAAAGTGTAATAAAAAAATTGAAAATGTAGTTTTGCTTTGTTTCATATTATCGATATTGTAAAAACTTTCTGGTAGTACATACATATAAACTCATAGATTTATAAAGACATTATTTGTCTCTCCTTTAGTAATTTGCTTATGCTATTAGCATGGTTACATTTTAAGCGGGTGACATGTCCATCTCGAGCTCTTAACGGAGTGGAGGAGAGAACGGAGTGCGTTGACACTAGGTTCTCTCTGTCTACCTATTATAAGCGGGATACAAAGCTCAAAACAAAATCATTAAATTAACTTGACGGGCCGGTATTAAAAACTTGCTATTAAGATAAGCTTCGATAAATATAATTGGGTTAAAATGATTATATTTAATTAAAAATATTAATAATTTTGAGTTTTTATATAGGTAGGACATAATATGTTATTTTTATGTTTAAAGGGTGTCGTACCTTAAAAGGAACATACGGAACTCATATAATATCACTTAGTTATCCGTATGTCAAGATCATTTACCTAGAGATTATGTGGAGATAACAAGCTGAAATTAATATCAAATATTCAGATCTACGGTCCATTCGAACACAGAAAAAAAAACAAGATTCTAACTTAACACAGTTAATTTTCGCTGCATTTTGTGTGAAATTCACCGCGTAATCAAAACCTATAGAGTACTTCCCGTAAACCTACATTTATGAAACTTGAACTTTACAAGTAAGGAAAGCTTAAATTTGTTAACTTAAATATCCCTAGGATATAGGTAGAAAGAACTTAGTGCCATGACACTCCGTTCTCTACTTTTCGCCAGATTGCGCATCGAGTGGCGGAAATCAACGACTTTCCCTCTTCCTAGAGAAGATAATTAAAATAATATATTGAGTGGGAATCAAACCCACACCCATTGCATTTTCAATCAGACAGTCCGCTTAAATATAAATTCCCAAAGGCTTTATAAAACACGGCTAAGTAATAAGAAAATAAATATATAATAATAAATAAAAAAGAATTGTTTTACAAATAGCACACTGTATATCGGTAAAAACTTGTCACAGATTAATTATTGCTAAATTTTAATCTCCATACAAAAATCCTAATAATTACAATATTATAAAAAGCTCTGTAACACCACCATCAATATCAGTCCTACCATGGATTCCAATATGGCGGCTATTTACGTCGTTTTATTTTTATTACATATTCATTTGGGTTTCTCTTATCATACAGGTAATAATTTTTTTATTGTTTATATAGTACAAAAAAAATAGTATCACACACTTTCAATGTCTCAAGAGTTGGGCGGAATTTATGAAGCAGTGTATCTTAAACAGTACCTGCTAGATCTCCTCAGCCAACCTTGTTGGATACGGGGTAAAGCTCAAGTTTATTTTATTTATCCTCACTAAGCTACTTATGTATCAACAGTGTCACGAGGCTAGTCACGGTGTAGGGGCAAAAGCGTGCGACTGTAGGTAATCGTTACAGGTTCGATAGCCACTCGAAGAAATATAACATACTTATATAATATTTTCATTACTTCCCTCTGGTAATGAGGCAAAGTTCCGCCACTCAATTCACAATGCCTCCGGAAATTGGCAGAAAGTTGGGGACGGAAGTATTTTAATCGGAACGGAGTGTCTTAACACTAAGATCCCAATCCCATCTGTCTATTAGTAGGGTACTATGTGCAGAATGCAGCGTAAAGCAAAAAAAAATAAATTTTAAATTTACACTATTTTATTTATAGGGGAACAGAAAACGCTAGTCCTGCCTATAGAATATCACATTAGAGGTGAAATAGCTGATTTGGTCACGGGCTTGGATCGACCATTTGAGGCGTGGTTAGTATTACAATAATAAAGTAATTAAATTGATGGTAAATGAGGCCAGGGGGAGACCCTGATTGACTTTCGAGAATACAGTATTAATGATATTGGAGAATGAAAGATTATGTATAGAATATGAGGATCTCTCTCTCTATTACAGAGTGAGAGAGGCAGAGGAAGATGCTTGATAAACATATTTGTTTCATAAATCTAAAGTAAATCGTTTATATTAACATTTTGTTTTTAGTTTGCTTAAATTTTTAGGTACAGTGAAGATAAAAACAAATCTCGTATAGATTTCTTCAACGGTTTAGTTAAATCATATTACCATACAGAAGATGAGGACATGTCAACGGAATATAAGGTAAGATCTTTTACCTTCTTTCTTAACATGAACAGGTTGGAGCTAGAATGATTGGGCTGGGTGATCCGTGCGTAACCCAGAATATATTAGTGATCACATCAGATTTTTCACTAACAAAAAAAATCAGCCCGTAGATAATAAAGTCAACATTTGGCTTTTTTTTTACCTTTTCTCATTTTGAATTTTAAAAATAATTACACATGTTGTATAAATGTAGGTAGGTATATAAATGTTGATTTATTTCTCGAATGAGATCCAACCCAGTCCAGTACAATCACAAGCTGTGACTCATAACGCTCCCACCCGAACAAAGAATTGATAATAATTAATTCCCACGAGTGAGGATCATACCCACCAACATGTAAATCACAGTCATAAGCAATCCCATTGTACCATGACTGATAGGCAGCTACTTTAATTCCTTATTTTAGGTTCATCCCGTCACTACAGAAGAAGTTACTAATGAAATACAATGTGATAAAGACTATCTTGAGGATCCACCCAAACTTTTGCCCTCTGGTGATAACTTTACGCACACTGGTAATTTTTTGTTGTTTCTAATTAGAATTTTATTTACCCGTACAATCTTGCAGAAAGCTTTTTGCAGCTGGCACCCGTGCAGATTCCTGCAATGCAACCTGTGTAATGTTGAGGTAACCTAGTGTCAAAACACTCTATTCTTGTCGCCAAATTCTAGAAACAACTTGTGTTGTCTACCAGAGCGGGGAAATGAAACTTAATTTTAAATAGTAATATGACCTCTAGTCCCACCCACAACCATCTCGTTTACAATCAGACGGTATCGCACACCGCCACGTTGGCTCAATTCAGTAATTATTTAGATTTAATGTCCATTAACCACTAATTTGCATCTCTGCGTAATATTTAAAAGAGTATAATATTTATAACATATTTCTTAACAGGTGAACAAATTTATAACAGTAAGGTAGTCCAGGTTTGGACATATCTGGAGATTGATATGGAAGAGAAGAAAAAAGACGTAATATATGTATATAGAAATGAGGAGGGGATAGACGTACCTGTTTGGTGAGAATAATTAGATATTTGCTCATTTCGGTGTAATATTTCACAATTATTTCATTAATTGTTATATGATGAGGCAGACGTGGTAACATAACAGAGTGTGTGACCGTAAGTAAACACGTCGGTCGTGGGTTCGATTCCCACAAGGAAGAATTAAGTATACCCTCGCTCTGGTAACACGACAAAGATACGGGAAAAGGCATGAAAGTGAAAAAAAATACATCCTCATTCATCGTTTCGTTTACAGGAGAGAAAGAAAAGTCTTTAACGAATGGACTGGTGTTGTCTCTAAACACACAATAGTTCTGTACTTCGACTACAAAGTACCCAATGAAGAAGATTTGGACGCTACAAAAGGTATTAGAAATAAAATAATCAATTGACGATTCAAAAATATTTGAAAGGTCTATTTAAACAAATAATATTTTGAATTTAAATTTGTTAAAACGAAACAAGATCAAAAGAAGCAAGAGCTCAAACTATTCAGATCCTGGCTCCACCTTCTAACCAGCTCGAAGATAGCAGATTACTGTAGACTAAACTAAACTTTATTTTTCTAACTTAAAATTTAATTCTAGCAACATGTACAATTGTCAACTGGCTTACATTAGTTACATTAGTAGGCTTTACAAATTAGTCTTTAGTAGATACTTTAGATTTTGTTATATAATGTCAACTTGTTATATTTATCGATGAGTCGTACTTAATAAAGTCGCGACAATCTAAAATAATAATATAAAAATGTACCTTATTTATTATCATTAAGTATTCAAATTTTATTTTCAGTTAAAGAATGTGAAGATGGCTCGCTAGTACCGAAACACCATCGTTGGTCTGAAGAAGATGACGTTTTTCACGGGTCCGATTTACTTGGCACTAAAAGATTTTTAAAATTTTTAGAAGATAAAATATTAGTTTCAATTCAGATTCAGATTTTTTTTTATTTAAGTTTTAATTTAATTAATAAATTCGTATTTATTTCAGTTACAAAATGAAACATGGAAGAGAGTATAAAGGTGACGAACATGAAATGAGGAGATCAATCTTCAAAAAGAATTTAAGGTAAATTATAAAGTATCGCTCATTTGGTCTAACAACGACGTAATAATTAAAAAAAAAACAAATAAGATTTCAATGGGTGTGGATTGAATTGTTATTTAAATTTGACTCCATAAATGGAAGTGCAGTTTTCGTATGCTTTAATTGCTACGATTTTAATTTGTATACTGTAAAAATTTCCATTGCAGGCGTGTTATAGATCACAATAAACAAAACCTTGGCTACAGGCTGACCATTAATAAATTCTCTGATCGTACTGATGCTGAACTAACTTACTTGAAAGGGACAAGACCTTCGGATCCTTTAGCTATTGGATCAGAACCTTTTCCCCATTCTGAGAAGGAGGTTAATGAGTTAGTCAAGGACTTGCCAGAGGAGTTTGATATGAGGGTTGATGGTGTAATAAGTGTGATTAAAAGTGAGTTTGTATTTGCATTGTTGTTACTTTTGACGCACTTTTAATGTTTGTTTTAAATTGCAAGCGACGGTTGCGCTAATGTATTTCTTTGTGTTTTATTGTTTATCTTATTTTCATTGCCTAGCAAAATAAATCTAGATAATTAAAAACAATTTAGAAAATATAAACTGACTTCAAATACCAGTCAATTTTTATCTTTAATGAAGAAATTACTGAAGTAAATGGAAACCACTCGTAACGTAATGGAACTATTTTGTGACTGTAAGCGCGATAGGTTATGGGTTTGATTTCCACCCGGGAAAATGAAATATATTAATTTCCTCGTCCCTTTGGTAGCGAGGCATACTCAAACACCATCCAATACTATTAACCCTTCTTTCTTCTTGGTTGGTTACAAATTAGCTGAAAATGGAACCCAGATACTCAATAGATTTTTACTTGTTGATGTCAAGTATAAACGTTGAAAAATCATAATATATTACAGACCAAGCATCGTGTGGCTCGTGCTGGTCATTCGCAACAGTAGCTGCTGTCGAAGGAGCCTTAGCCCGAGCTAATGGCGGTCGCAACTTGGATTTGAGTGAACAATCACTTGTTGACTGCTCTTGGGGGTAAGCTAGCTTTATCACTCTTACTTCGTCTACTTGGAAATACCTACGGAATATACATATATATATTTTTTTGTTTTAGGTACACCAACATGGGCTGTGACGGAGGATTCATCCCTAACACTTTCAAATATGTTCTTAAGCACGGCATACCTATGGAGAGCGACTATGGAACCTATTTAGCGACTGTAAATACTTTTACATTACTAATGGTATTTATTTAAGATATGATGTGGCGTTGACTTCCCACACTCAATGCAGTATCATAATATACCGTATTAAAACCGAAGCTGAAGAAAGAAATACGGAACTTAAACTTAAAATATGATTGCCTGAATGATAGAACTCACAATATTTATTTATTTTTTATGGTCACACTGTCCTAATCCTCATTTTTCGTCGAATTTACACCGAATTCGTTTTTTTCTTCGTTACCAGAGCCACGTCTCCAGAGTTTTTAACCAGACCATGTAAATGATTCATTCCTTCGAGTGGAGGACCTGCAAACTATCACATTTCATTTATGTAAAAATACTTAAACTCATATTTTATTTACAGGACGGTAATTGCAGTTTAAGTAACATGAGCAATATCTATGAAATCAAGGGCTTCGCCCGCGTACCTCCGATGAGCGTCAACGCGATGAAAGTGGCGCTCTACAAATACGGGCCGGTCACTGTTACAATTAACGCGACCCCCATACATGATTATTCAAGCGGCATCTTCTACGATTTGGACTGGTACGTCTGATACAAAATTGATTTTGATAGATAGATAGATAGAAAAACTTTATTGCACACAAAGCTGTTACAGAGGAAAGATTTTGATTTCCTACTTCACACTTTTGCGCATATCAAAGTAAGCAGAGGTGCCAAGTGTCAAGCCATTCCGTTCTTTTAAAGAGAGAAAAGAAACTGCTTAGAATCCCTTTGTGTGTGAGGTTCATTGCAGGGTGAGAAGCTCAAATCACTCCCTGGAACTTGTGCATGTATATTCAGATATCGTGCATGAGCTCTAGCCATAGTTGTTTTTTTACATTCACACTGAATCCCGCATATTGCAGTGTAGGCCGAGGAAACCTAGTGTTAAGACACTCCGTTTCCCAAGAAACACCTAAAATTCAAGAAATTGTGTGTTGAGTGGCGTAATAAATGCCGGGCTTAGGAAATTGAATCCACAACCGCAGTAATACAATCTTTTTGACAGTCCATTTTCTTCTTAATCATCGTACAAAGTCAATAATAAATCTCTAAAATGAAAAAAAAAAACTAAAACACGTATTTCTAGGAGCTTACTGCCTACTTTCGCACATTACAGAAAAAAATAAATATTATGTTCCTATTTAAAGTCTGTAAATACTAATTTGGTTTTCTTTGCAGTAACAATAGTCATATAAATCACGCCGTGACGGTAGTGGGATATGGGAAAAGAGATGGCGCCACATACTGGATAGTGAAGAACTCCTGGGGAGAGGACTGGGGGCAGGACGGATATTTGCTCCTATCGTCCCTGAACAACAACTGTCATTTACTTGAAGATCCTTTCTATCCGATAATATAATTTTTAGCTTAAACGAATATAGTAGTAATAAAATAACGTGCAATCTAAATGTGTATCTTTCATTTAAAACATAACAAAGGAAATGTGGGTGAAAGTGTCATAATGGGAATAAAGTGTATTAGGACTAGGTAGGTTATAATTGGCGGAACTCAACGCCGCGCTTTGCCTTGTTATCAGGGCGAAGAAATGAAAATATTAAATACTTCATTCCCCCGAATGGGAATCGAAGCCGCTACCATCGTGGTTACAGTCGCACGCATTCGCCGTGACAGCCTCAATGGCCTCGATGCATGCATATTAATTACTGATAATTCCCTAACATAATTTTATGTACATAATATTTTAAAGCTGGCTTAAAAGGAAATATTAAATTAAGTTTATTAAAATTAATCGCACCTCTTAACAAATAATCATATAAGCACATCTTATATATTTCATTATTAAATTATAAAGATACAGAGATAATAACAGCTGCCCGAAGCCCCCGTAGAAAACATTTTTTTTGTTGGATTAGCAAACTTTTTTTTAATAATATTCTTCTGTAATATAAAAAATGTGTAATTTGTCAATTTTAGCCGTGGCATCAATTAATTTTTGATTCGAGCATTTAAAGCATTGAATGTTTATTGTTTATTTCGAATCAGTTTCAATCAATAAATATTATTGCATTCATAAATTAGATTGCAATATTATTTAAAAAAGTTAATAATTAAATATATTTATTTTATATTTATCTATTGGTACATTTAGAGCTTTTAAATTCATCTTCTAATTGTCTATACGCACACAATATAACCTCAAAATTTCAAACTTGTAGACCATTAGGTTTAACTTAAATAAAACCGCCAAAGTACTCAGTAAAAAAAATGTTAATTATATTTTGGTTTAGCCAAACAAATATCAACCATTATTGACAAATTTATGCGAAGGTCTGCCACTCTCAGTTACAGTGCCACAAAAATCATTTTTGTCCAAATCACATTTCACACTGGAGACCTCCAGGAAAGGTTCCGTGACAGGCGCAGGAGTTTCGGGCGGTGGAACACGACGGCCGCTCTGTGATAGTACGCAAGTTATTGAACACAGTACGAAGAGGAACTTTGACATTCTGAAAATAAATGTATTGATTTCAAGAATTGGCATCTATGAAGAGATTGATGACAGTCGGCTTCTCTTTAACTACTCCGCTGTGGATTAAGCGCGAAGCAGCAATATTTTCTCTATTGATTTTTAATTTAACGGAGATTATAGTACAATAGCATGTAAAATGACTCAATGATTTGAAGAAAATCGATTTTAAGTAATTTGTTTTGGCGTAATATTCATATACAATATCTTGTTAAGTGTGCACCTACTCTATATGTTTGACATTGACAGAATATATACGTCCATACATTCCGATGATTCCAGATGGAAATGTGGAATCGTAACGGGGTTTGATTGAGTAAAATGCAGAAGCGAAAGCCTCATTTAATCCGCATTGCATTTCACCTGGCATGAGGGTCATAGGATTTGCCCACGGAATAAAAAAACAATGGAGGATCTGCCGTCGAGCTCAGCGTCGATCCCTTGTACGACCGAAAATTTATACGTTACATGTATACACTGCTTTTTGACAACCGGCCTTCTCCCCTCGTTAAGTTCTGCCACTCAACACGCAATGCCTCCAGAGTTCGACAGAAAGTGGGGAACGGAGTGTCTTAACACTAGGTTCCCTCTGCCTACCCTGCTGTGTGCGGGATACAACGTGAACCTGATTGCCTTGTCCTACAGATAGCAGTTGTACAATTAATTTTCGACTTATTAAAAGAGAAAGAAAAATTTTACTTTTAATCTTTTATTTAATTTAATCAGACGAACACAAAAATAAAATGTTAAGAACACAATATAAACACTATCGCTGCATAAGAATGATCAAGCAGTAAGAATTCAAATTAAATTAAATTAAACATCTGACGAGAGCAAAATTAAGATTTTTTTAAATTTAATCTTCAGTTAATTCTTATTTGAAAATCTTAGGTACCTACTATTGACTATACTTCGAGGGCGACAGTAACTAAACATATAAGTAACTTCATTAAAATCTTATTAAACATATTTAGTCTCTATATTATTCACTTGTAACTTATAATTAATTAATTTATTCATTCGAATAATACACGTGTAAGTAAAAAATTAAGAAAACAAATTAAATTTTGGATATTGCAAATATTCATAATCGTTTTATTTTTATTAACATATGTCATCGATTATTTAAATATAATCGATTCTGTTGTTACTTCGAGTTCTTAATATAAAATTAAAATTTAAAAAAAACGAAAAAAAGTGTTAATATTTTCGCCATTACATATTTATTAAACTTTAGCTATTACTTCTTTTAAAATAAATTATCTTAAACTGACAGTATTTAGAAGATGTTATACATTTTTGGAAACCCGGCGTCTCGAGCACTTTGCAGTCGCGTGCACATGCAAGACAAAAATATTAATACTTAGTTACATTAGTATTGGTTAGCAGGCTCTAAATATAATCTCTCATAAATAACTTAATTTTACCTACAGTATATAATTTGCTATACACATACATATTGAAACAGGAAAAATATTATTAAGTTAATTAAAAGTATAACGTACAATAATTTTCTAAAAGAAGGAAATGCATATTTATTGATATAATATGTATGAACACCTGTTTATGTATATTTAACAAAGACAAGAGGCTGCTGAGGAACAGCGTCTGGCTGTAAATGTAATGGATGTGAGTTTAATCCTGGGTGAAAAGTGGGGAACGGAGTGTCTTGAGTCTTGGCGCTAAGTTCTCTCTGCCTACCAAAAAAAAAGAAAAAACCCGACTTGAGGGAACGATTTTTTTTTCATCAGCCTATCGCCGTCCACTGCTAAACGTAGGCCTCCCTTATCAAGCGCCAACCAAGGGAAGGATTATATTTAAATTATTTTTATCATATATTTAATCACAAAATAGGGAAAATGATATATTAAAACTAGGTTCCCTAGTCTACGCTGTACCTATATGGGGAAAGCGTGAAACTACTATAAAAACACAGAATCGAAATACCTTAAATCTACTTTCCTAAGAAGTCTTTATCTTTTCCAAGGCTCCTTATCAGATAACAAAAGCAAAACAAAGGACAAATCTCTAATAAACAGTTAGGCATCAAGACAAAGTATCATAACCAGGTCATTACGGTACTTTCTGAACCGATGCTGGTATATAAAGGATATTCGGTAGTGTTCAATAGTAATTTGTATTTGTTAATTTTTAGAAATACTCGTGAGAAGATAAAATGATTTTTTTGGTAAGTTCTATTAATCTTTTTAGTTTAATAGATGACAGTTTCTGAGCTTTACTAGCTACTGGATTTTTTGAAAATTCTAAGTTTCCATTATAATAAATGGATTTTTTGAAAATTCTAAGTTTACGTTATAATAAATTATAATGACATCGAGAATATTAATTCGTAGTGTCACGTATACACGAGTATTATTATATTTTGTGTGTATTCTCTACAAACAAATCGAAAACAAATAAATTGCCATAGTCGTGTAGTCGTTAATAGAAGGGGAGCACTTTGTATACTTTACTTATACAGACCGATAAAAATAAACAAAATCATTAACCCAAGTAGGAATCGAACCCACAATCGTCGTGCTTATAGTCAGACACTGTGCCGCTACACTAATAAAATAATATCTACCTATTTAATAATCTTATCATATTTTTACAATATAATGTTTTTTTTGTTTTGTTCTAATGACTCATAACAAAACATTCGTTTTAGCACCTTTTAGCAAATTTTAAATGATGTTAAAAGCTACATATATTCTGCGAGATTAAATTTAAATGCAAATTTTTAAATATTATTTATTTAAACAAACTTTTGTATTGTCCAATAAACATAAAGCTACCATCATCGGTTGGCAAAACAGTTCTGTTGAAAGTATCCGTTTCTATAAGTTCAAATCTATTTATGGGATTTTTGTGTTAATTAAAATATTTCCATTACTTCAGTCTGGTAGAAAAATTTTGACGTTGGATTCTGCCATTCTAAGCACGAAGTCTCTATTTGGGCAAAAAGTAGAAGAAATAGAAAATATAAGACACTTAAGACCAAAGCTTTCACTGGCATTGTAAAATATTTCTATACTAATGTCAGTTAAATAGTTGAAATTATTAGTTTGTTATTACATATAAGAAATAATAAAGGTAAACACTCAATAATTATAGGTTATGAATAGCTTAATAATGCTTATGAATGTTTAAATTGAAATACAATTATTATCAAACATTTACAAATTTTTAATTTGTAATAACGAATAACAATTTTCTTTGCAGTACCTTTTCATCTTGGCGTTTCCTCTACAACTATTGTCGGCAGCACCAAGGGATTTCCTCGCTCTAGAACAATCTATGTTGAACAAGCTTCACAAACCATGGCACACTATAGAAGTACCTCCAGAACATCCTAGAAAAGGAGAGTTTAAATGTAAAGGAGGCATTTGTAAGACCAAAGCACCTTGTAAAGACTGCCAAGGTCCCGTACCTTTAGATGTTAACTGGGAATATATTAAAAAAATATAATTTTGCTTGTTTTATTTTACCTGACTTCGTCTGAGGGAGAGTAATAATTTTCGAGATTATATATGCATTTTTTCTGGGACGTGCTTACAGCGACACGACTCGCGAATTAAGAGTATAAGAGTCTTATTTAAAAGGTAATTAAGGCATTCAACACCCCAAATTTCTTTATTCACACAGATAAAACTACTACGTTATATATTCTTAATTCTACTACATCACAATAGCAGTCGCTTTAAGTATAATAAAGTTGCCAGAACATTCCAAGAATTAGCTGAAAGTGACGCATCAGGCAATTTAGAACTATCAAAGACAATAAGTTCAAGGATAAAGATGTCTGTCACAGTCTGATTCAGATATATTATGAAAATTATGGCATTGGTAAAATTTGCACATTTTGTATTGGTTGCTATATAAAATACCTATTCATTATAATATAGCTAAGGAACGCAGGGTTTTTTAAATTGGTTTTGTAAGACCTTGACACGGCCATGGCGTAATCGGGGCGCATCTATTTTATTTAATGTGACGCTAACGCTAACACCAGGTTTTACAATGATACCGGGTGAGAAAAGAAGAGGTACCCTCTGTCCTCCTCGGAGAAATTGCAACAAATATATGGCTCCTTGAGGGGGTTATACCTTGGCTTGCGGCTGTCGAACGGGCTAGAAGGCGCATCTGTCGAAAGTACTGAACTTATCACACTAGCAAGGAAAAGTAGGTTCTATCCAGTGGCATAAAATGTTCAATTAAAAAAATCTGTGATAAGTAGCACAGATTTCTTTATTACAAAAAAGTGAATCCTCTCTTTTTTTGTTGCACATGTTAGCCACTCAATATTATAAAAATATATAATAATGATCGAGGCCAAAAAACTTAATGTTTTCATTTCCTCACTATCGTTATGAGGCAAAGCGCGGCGTTGAGTTCCGCCACACAACACGCAAAGCCTCCTGAAATGGGAACGGAGTGTCTTAACACTAGATCCCCCTACCTACTCTGCTATATGCAGGATGCAACATAAAGCCCTAATAAAAATATAATAATGATAAATGCTTTAAAATAAATTAGAGAACGTTTTAAAATTCACAATAAACAAAGGTGCGGGCGACGACCTCTCATAAAATTATTTTAATCCTAATCCATCTAAGCCTCCATAATAATATTATAATAACCGTTGTCATAATACTCAACATTCCTAAAAACCTAATTGCAACAGTACATTTTTATGTAATAATACACTTACCACTGATACTTTCGTAGATAGCTTTATCATTAATCAGTTGATTCACTTGTTAAGAAACGAGGTATATTCAAATTTTAGTTGGTTCTAAAAATTAAGTAAATATAAAAAATATTAATTATATATTTTGTTTGCAATATTAATAATTTAAAATACCATAAGTTTCATTAAAATGGACGATTGAAAAAAAAACACCCAGACATGAATTTAATATTATACGAGTACAATATAATTAATTTATATAAAAAATATTTTATTAAAATAATATCTGTAAAATATTATGATATATTGTCTATATATATACATAAAAAACAACATGATAAGTGCTACTTAGTTTTAACTTGTCTGTTGCCGCAAGTGGTCGTTGCGCGAGTAGATTAAAAAAAAATGACACTTTTTCCCGCCTCTACGTCAAGGTCAATGCCCCTGTGCGTGTTTTGATTTTGAAAAATGCGCACGAACGCATTTGTCTCTGTTTCTATACACTAAAATATAATTATTTCTTCAATTTTTTATTCATATTCGTTTCTGAAGTGAATTTTTGGAAAAAAGTCAAAGAAGATGGCTTTAAATTTACTTTTGTTTATACTTTTGTTCTTTGGAGTGGAGTGCTTAGATAATAGACACGAAGAAGGCTATCCCAGAGGATTTATGTCAGTATGTATGTGCTTTTATTTACTATAATTATTTAAATTGTGGGTTTGATCTTCGTTCGGGGAAATTTGTCTAAAAATTCGACATAAACTATGGAACGGAATATCTCAACACTATAGGCTATTGCTAAAAACGTGTATATTAAATATACCTAATGAATTCGTTACCATCTTTTCTTTCATATTATAAATATTTAACATGAAATAAATAATAAAATTATATTTTTAAATCTAAGACAAAATCTAGAATATTCTCAAAGGTAAAGTTAGCACTAAGGCCGAGTACGCCAGAATTTCACCATACAGTAAATTATCCGCTGTTGCATACAATTTTTTCTACATTATTAAGCTTAATTATGTGTCGTTAGCCTTTTCAATTATTATTTTTGATGTGGTTATAATTTTGTATATAATGTTACATAAATAATTACTTCTATTTAAGTTTCGAAATATTAAAATAACATATTGAGTATCTTAACACTCGGTTCTCTTTTGTTCCGCCTCTACGATACATCATTTGAGGCCCTTGCCATGGGACTTTGACCTTCTACTTTATTTTGCTTCTATTACTTTTGTTATTTATTTCTTACTGGACTTACTTACTTTCCAATTGAGCACCAACATTCTCTCCTTTTTCTTTGGCTCTTTTTGATGCACTGAATAAACAAATTTTTTCTATCTATCCAAGCCCTTTTTCTATCTTTCTTATTAAACAATCTATAAGATATTTATATCAATAAAAAAAGATTTTACACAGCAAGTGCTGATAGAGCCAAACCGTTTCGTTTTAGCTCCATCATGAGACCAGCTAGATGCTGCCATATAATTGTAATTTCTAATATTGATATGATATAATTCAAGTCGGTTAAATACAAGTCGGTTAAATTCAATTTCTTAGATTTCACTTCATAGTTAAATTGTTACAAGTCGCCCTATAAATAGTTGACCATAAAAGCGTGTTAAAAAAAATAACATTTAATTATTTATAACAAGGTTCCCTAATGAACATAATGCCAATTTGATAACAATGCGGACTAAAAATATTTATACAGCGATACAGATAATTTCTATAATATAACATTTTTTAAAGTCGACCTATTTAAAGTCGATGATTTAGGTAAGTAATTAATACTTATAATGTACTTACTTTTTATAACATGTAAATTGAGTAATTTCATTGATTTAACACTTCAGTTCTTCAGTTCAGTTAGATGGAGACAGTACCTTGGTCTGTGGAAGTAGATGTTAGTCCACGTTATAGAGCAGCCCGTTAAGTCCGAATTCAGGTTTGTCCCAAGCACGGCTCGGGCTCCTCTTTCTGTAACACAAGGCACTCCAGCTTGGTGGATACAAGGATACATAATACATGTACAACGTAATACATGATTTGAACAAAGAAACGTTTATTGCAATAATTACGTCTATTATATTGCAGTCTTTTGTATTTGTATTAGTAGGTTGAGGCCGTTATCGGCGTCATACAACGTCTGACTGTAAATGCGCCGGTTGTGAGTTCGACTCTCACTCGAGGGAATGAATTATTCCTTATCCCACGTTCTCCAATGTCCACAAGACAACAGGCGGCGTTAAGTCCCGCTACTCAATAAGCAATGTCTCGGAAATTGGGCAGTTGTCTTAACACTATGTTCCTTCGTCCTACCCGGGTATATACGCAAACCATCATGAAGCTAAAATAGTAGAGGATTTTTAATATGTACTTTTTCATGTCATATTAATTATCAATTTCTATAAGGACAGTAGCGCATGCAATTACTATTCTCTATACATTGTATAGTTTATTAACACTTTTATGAATAATAAATATTTTTTAAAATAAAATTATGGCCTATGCCACTTCCTGATTATCTACTACTATATTGGTACAACATTTTATCTTCACTCCAATAGTATGTGAGTTATTCCATAACAAGAAAGAAACAAAAATTACTTTAAGAAGTCATATCTTATATACAAGATGGACTTACCCAAACAATTTATTTCGAAAATTTACATAACAAATTTAAATGAGTAATTTCTTTATTTTATGTTGTCTTTGTTTTATGATTTTCGTTTGAGGAAGTATAGGGAACCTTGTGTTAAGACAATCTGTTCTACTTGCATCTACCGGAGCGAGAAAATTAAAATATTTTATAGAAACATCATTGGCAGTAGGGATTGAATCCACAATCATCACGTTTACAATAAGACACTGTCCTAATACTATATTAAAAGAGAAAGGCTTATATTACAATTATAAATATGTATGGAAAACAAAGTGACTTATCTCTACTTCTATCCTGTTCGAACTGACACTATTGACATGTACCCCTGCGCCACGACGGCCGCGTATAGCATAAATGATAATTTAAAAAAAGTTATTGTTTTAAAAATTCAATCTATGGTAATTAGGCACTTACATGTTTCTTATATTTCAATATGTAATTCGCACATAATATCCACGTACCATCACGTATATACATAAAAATATTATGTTATTATACTGCGGAGCCGTAGTGATTAAGTAGGGTAGACTGTAAACGCGACGGTGGTGGGTTCGATTCCTATAAGGTCTAATTATTTCCATTTCCTTCCGCTTCAACAAGACAGAGGAATAAAAACAATCTAAAAGATTCATAAAATAGTGATATTAATATACCTTGTATATAAAATAGTATTCAGTCTCATCGAATCTCTAAAAAAAGTTTAGTTTGCAACAGACAAAATCCGTAAACTAGTATTAGGTAATTAAGACACTACTAATTTGTATTAGGTAAAGACACTTCGCCCCCCAATTTCCGTATAATTTTCGAGACATTGCGTGTTTAATAGTGTATCTTACCATCCCTCTCTGTCTTTTTATCAAAGTGAGAGAATAAAATGAATTCATTTCCCCCAGTGAGAATCAAGTCCTTGACCACGACGGTCTTTCATTGTGAATTCAATGTGTGAATGTGAACGATCTTTTATTGTGAATTCAATATTTAAACTTTACTAAACTTATTGCTATATTATAGCTAAATAATACAAAATCTTTTTATAGCCCCGTGGCGGTCACTTTGTACGAATCGACGATCGGCGATGACTTTGTCGCGTCATTTGGGTAGTCTATAACACAATGTGATGATTATAATTAGGATATCTCTAAAATTTTTTATGGTAGCTGTTATGATGAATCAAGCTGGCGTAAAAATAATAAATTAGGTAGTTTTTGCTCCTAATATTTTATTACTTCTTATTTGAAGTCTGGGTGTGCGATTCTTTTTTTTTTGTTGTAAAAAAATAAATAAACATAAATTAGAATAGATTCTTTTTTCCTTTACATAAATATGCATTATTTAACTTAAAATAATTATTCTTTTATAATGTACAGCATAGCGAAAGCGATCATAGCGATCATATGTACACGTTTTGGTAAATAAAGGCGGCTAATAATAAGTGAGAGTAAATTAAACTTTTTGTAACTATTAAAAAAATTATAGCTATTATTGAAAAAAAAATCCACAAGTTAGCTTTAACTTATTTAAGCTTAATACACGCAGTCGTGGCCGAGTGGTTAAGGCGTCTGACTCGAAATCAGATTCCCTATGGGAGCGTAGGTTCGAATCCTACCGGCTGCGGTAGTTTTGCAGAATTTATTACAACAAATATTTTTTAACATTTTTTGTCCTAAAATATAGACGTATGTATATAAAAAACCAAAACACCTATGTATGTACCAGTTTTGCTTTATTGCTCATTTTCTAGAACTAGCTACTTAACCCTAGAAATAGATTAGTAACTGGATATCCTGATGATAATGATATCAATCTTTCTAACATGTGAAGTAAGAGATTATATTTCTCAATGTAGGACGTCCTCCAGCTAGATGGGGTGACGATATTCGCAAAGTGGCGGGTAACGGCTGGATGTGAAGAGCTGAAGATCGAGCTCAGTGGACGTGCCATTGGACAGGCCTATGTCCAGCAGTGGATGAGGATCGGCTGATGATGATGATTATGAGCAATTTCTCTCACCTAATCACTCCAAAGTCTTTGCATTATTGTTTTCGACTTATAGAGTATTTATATTCTAATAGTACATTTACTGAGTTTCTTAACATCCAAAATTCATTAAACATTGAAAACAATATCTATTCTTCATATAAAAGCTCAGTTATTTTTTTTAGCGTTTCTCTGTATTCCGCATATAGCAGACAGAGTAGGTATAGAGAACCTAGCGTTAAAGCTTTCCGCCCAATTTTCGAAACATAGTTATGTGGCGAAACTCAACGCTCAACGCACTGTTTTGTTATTTATTGAGCGAAGAAATAAAAATCCCCTGAGTTGGAATCAAACTCACTATTGTCGCTTTTCGAATCAGACACAATGCCGCTGCGTCACTACGGTTTCATATTACAATATTTTACTCCATCAAAACCTTCAATCATGATATAAAAAGCCTTAATATATTATTATAGTGTACAAATAGCGTGTTTCCTAACGCAATGTTTTTTATTTCGCAAATTGCAATTGTCATGTCAAAATTATTATATAGCCTTCGCGTTTTCTTCGTCATTTTAAGTAACTTAATAAAATATACAAAATTTTTGTTCTTACTGCGAAACTAAGCGCCGTAATTTGTCTAACTATATATTTTTACCAGTAAAGGAAGAAAGTTACAACTCAAACTAGGCAGTTTAGTGTATCATAGTGTATCACAATATCATAACTTTACGTACATATATATACTAAGAGTTTTTACGTACATATATATACTTACAGCTTTGCATTAACCTTTTCCCATTTCCTTAGGAGTTTCGAAAAACTCTCCCATAGTGATACTCTACACTCCTCAACTTTTGTAAAATTGAAGCTTTCTACGCAATGTTCGGTATAGGTACGTTTATATATCTTTGTTTCTGAGGATTTTAAAATGGAAAATGGCAAATCCCGTACCCGTAGAAAGTCTCAGATTTCAATTTTCTACGTCCAGTAGATTAATCTGAACAATCTCTTTCAATTTGTCAACGAAACAATAACAGAAAAGATTATTTATAATTGTTATATCTATATATATATAAAAGGACTTGTCCTCACTGACTGAGGTAAGACGCACGCACAGCCGTAAACGCTGTGCGTAGAAACGTGAAATTTGGACAGATATTTACTTTCGTAATCTGGACATCCACTAAGAAGGGATTTTGGAAAATTTAAACCCTAAAGGGGAGAAATAGGGTTTGAAAGTTAGTATGGAAAAAAAATTAAATCGGCACCGATTCTTATAAAATTTGAAATTCAGACTCTTAAAAGTATTTAATTGAACAAGTGTTTCATGGTTTTCTAGAATTCTTTCCATAAGGGTGCAAATAAGGGGTTGAAAGTTTGTATGGAAAAATTCTTAAATCGCCANTTTCTACGCAATTTTCGGTATAGGTACGTTTATATATCTTTGTTTCTGATGATTTTAAAATGGAAAATGGCAAATCCCGTACCCGTAGAAACTCTCAGATTTCAGTTTTCTACGTCCAGTAGTTTAATCTGAACAATCTCTTTCAATTTGTCAACGAAACAATAACAGAAAAGATTATTTATAATTGTTATATTTATTATATTATTATTTGAGATAGATAATAAACATTTCTGTATTCCGTAATTTCAGGTCCAGGATCAAACAAGCCGGCCTCAATACCTCGAAGCCAGTTGAAATACTTGTATTTCGTGGTGCAAGGGAAGGGGCAAACGCGACATAAATACAATTATTGGGACGCCAAGGATATCGCCACAGATCCCAGGATTGATTTTCGTAGGTAAAATAAAACTTGTTTAGGTAGTTTTAATCTTAAGACTTTTACTGGAAAGTATCTGATTTTTATGGTTATTTATCCCGCACATAGCAGGACACGCAGACGGAACGGAGAAAAGGCGTACCTTGTTACCAGAGCGAAGAAATGAAAATATTAAATATCTCTGCCTCTGTGCTACCACGATTACGCCTATAATATATATTTTATAATAATTTGTTGATAAAGACAGCCAATATTCTGTTGAAATTATAATATTTACAATTTTATCTAACATGACGTCTAATAGCCTCTAAAGTGCTTAGTAATTGTCTAATCGGATGAAGAACAATGATTTAGATATTAATAAGTAATTAATACTAAATAAATAACTTATTTACCAATCTTTACAGGAAAACAATAATTGTGGCAATAGGATACCTGGACAGTACAAGCTTCCCGATAGCCGCCATGTTCGCTAACGAGTATGAAACGAGGGACTACAATGTTATATTGATAGACAACCAGCGGTTTGCCACAGTTCATTATCATTTGTAAGATGTTTTTATTATTTTTTTAATGGTTTTTTTTTAATAAACGTAGAAACGTTAATGTTAAAAAGTATTTAATTATATATAACATTTTAATTTTAATGTTGTATGATAACAGAAATTAATTACTGTTAATATTAAAAACGAAATAAAAAAGCTATAAGCTGGGTAACTGTGTAAAGAAAAATAAAAAAGGTAATATAAATAAACCATTCAAACAATATTTCAGTTTCAGTAACATAAATAACTATACATATTATTAAAGAATTAAAAACGTTACGTTAATTAAGAAGGGTCAGGGGCTAAGCGTGCAATTGTAAACGCGAGAGGTTATGGATACTATTCTCACTCGGGAAAATTTGCATACTCAGTTCTTCAGTCTGGTAAACCAGGCATTGCGCCGTTGAGGTCCGCCAATTAACAACGTGGAACGGAGTGACTTTATATTAACATCCCTGGTTCCCACTGCCTACTCTGCTACGTCTGTGAGCTAAATAAATGTTTTCTATACTATATAAAAATATTTCAATATCTACCTAGAATATGCAAAAAGATCCATGTGATGAACAAACTAATATTTTTCTATTTCCCTTTCATATACCTACAGATAATAGCTTTTGGACGCATAGCTCAATGGCAGTAAAAAACTTGAAAGTGCAATATATTTTACACTAATATAAATGTTAATTATTCCAAATCTATGACTAAATAATAATTATTTGCTATTTTCTAATAAATTTCGTAGTACCAATAATTTTCCTATATTCCTTTTAACCTTGCAATATTTTTAATTTTCAGGGCAACACGCCTAATGCGTCCAGTGGGCAAACACGTAGCAGAGATATTAGTACAGCTAACCCACTCGGGTCTAGATCCTTCTAGAACTGAGTTAATAGGGTTTAGCTTAGGCGGACAAACTGTCAGTTATATCGCTCGAAACTACCAAATGACGACCGGAACTAACATATCCCGAATTACCGCCTTAGAACCTTCAGGGCCATGTTTTAGAAGACTATCTAAAAAAGATAGACTCGATTCCTCGAATGCGGATTTCGTTCAAGTCATTCACACTAATATTGACGGTTTTGGTATGGCAGCACCGATGGGACATGTTGATTTTTATGTAAATGGCGGCGAATACCAACCTTCTGATATTAATTTCTATCCTTGCACAACAACTTGTAGCCATTTTAGAATTTTAACACTATGGTTGTCAGCAATGAGGAATCCAAATAAATTTATTGGTATCAAATGCAATAGTGTACAAGAAGCAAGAGACGCGAATTGTTATGACAATTTGCCTTTAATAACTAATATTATGGGTTCTAATGTAGATACTAAGAGTCATGGTATATTTTATGTTTCAACAGATAAAATGTTTCCATATTATTTGGGGAAAAAAGGGTTGAAAAAGGAATATGAATCGTCGATAAGAATTAGTGACATTAATAACAGTGATAAGACCGAGTTATATGCTAAATAATAAATAAGTTATAGTAATTAAACGTTGTTTTATTATAATAAAAATAGATCGTTTTTTTTTATTTGTTGTAATGATATACATTTAAATTAAAATGTGACATTAAGTTCGAATAACAAGCATGCTGCATCTAATTTAAGTGAATATTGAGAATACACTTACCATCAGAAAGAACGGAGGACTTTAAAACTAGAATGCATAAGAAATCGCGTTTATGTCAATATATTTTAGCTATAAATGTAAAAAACATAGGCGAAGAAATTGAATTTAATATACCTCTTATTTTTAATGCATCAAATATTATCTGATTATAAAATGATTAATTAATATCAATGTATAATCATTTATATTTTTTAATATGGCAACATCAAAGAAATGCTTATACCAAATAACTAGTATCCATGTTAGCTGTCGTGAAAAAATATCAAAATGTCGCAATGACGTAAAGGCTGACAAGTGCAAAAAACCTTGACGGTCTGTCGAATGTCGATCTTTCCTCAATCTTTCAAAATGGTGCTTCGTTCTCGCGGGTTTCTTGCTAAATTAAATCAATTAATGTTAAAATGAATATAAATTGACATTTGTAAATTGTGGAATAATTTGAACTGTATTCAAAATTTTATAGTGTAGTGCAACATTTATTTATATAAGGCAGAGAAAATTATTGTGTGTAATACTTTAAATCAGTTTTCATATGTTATGTTTTAAATCTGATTGTTATTTAAAGTGTCTTACGTAAGTATAAAGCATTTTTTGTTATTAAACATAGTTGTTTCCGAGTGCCGACGCCAAGATTGTCGCATTCCACTCAGTAATATTTTATCGATATACGCATGTGACACCCATTTTTTATTTTTTCTATTCTTAGTGATTATTAAATGGTAATTATCGATAATTGGTGTAGATGAAGTAAGAACAAACTAGTTTTGGTCAAGGTTGTAATTTGCATCTCGCATTTACGTTTTACTAAATATTTAACATATTATTTTCTTTTAATGCTTGTCATTGAAAGTTAAATTTTTTATGTATGGTAATTGAATAATTTGTAATGTGCTTACACATTTGCGTAGTTTAAATGGTTAGTATATTTTTTATACATTTATTTATTTATTTATTACATTTAGCAAATTTAAACAAGAAACAATTAGTACCATAATAACTGCATTAGTATTATGACAAATTACTAGTAAGATATTTTATATTTGAACTTAGTAAAAAAAAAGTTATTTTATACATTGTTCCTGTTTAAAGCTAATACTCTAAAATAAAAGAAGCCCTTCATCGGTTGACACAACAGATCGCAGGTAATAAATTCTAAATGTAGAATACATTGTACATAAAATATTACTATAGAAAATTATAGAAAAATCAAGAAAACATTAAAAGATTTAATGGTTTTTATTAATAACATAAATAATTCATTAATTATATTATTTTACAATAGGTAAAATAATAAAATAATTTATATAAAAATATAAAAAGTCATAATTCAACAGTAGTACAGTGTTTAACTGTATATGGTTGGATAATTGATTCCCACTTGAAGCTGTGTTTCTTTTTTAAGAACAAAGGTCCAGTCTTCAACATGCAAATGTCACAAAAATTGAATAGTATGTGAGGAACAAAATATCTTATCTGGTCTTTTTATATGCAGAATACAGTTTGAAACAAAAACAATATTTCATATTTTAATTATTATACTAAACTATTTTCATAATATTCTTTAAAACTGACTGACACGGGCCTAATACAAAATACTTACCTGCCAATACTACAAAGAATGATGTCATGGTGACATCATAGTACATGAGTCTGTAATGGGAAATCTTATAAGTATACAAACAAAGCTAAGACTCCTGAATATTCATAGTTTGTTGCTATTTTTTCTTTTTTTTTTAAGTAAATATATATTATGTAACTATAGTTATTTTCTTTTATATTTTAAGAAATATGTGACTGCTTCATGTTGTAGTGTGATGACTGAAGACAATCAAAAAATCGTTTTTTTATCTTTATACTGTATCCTGCACATAAGAGAGTAAGCAGGGGGAACCTGGGAACCAAGTGTTAGGATACACTGTTCCTTTTTTTTCTGCCATATTTTTGGACGATTTTGAGTTAAACAGAACTCAACATTATGTGTTTTGCCCAGTTACAGGAGTAAAGAAATGAAAATATTAAATGTTTTATTTGAATCTACTACCATCACAATTACAGTCAGATCCTGTACCACTGCTTCATTGGACTTATTTGATATTTGCACTGCATTCTGTTCCACTGCTGAATACACAATGTCGTGAAAAAGTTAATAGTAGAGAAAGGAGTGTTAGTTAACACTAAGTTCACCCCTAATTTGTTAGACAGTTTTGGAAGAATAATTAAGTTGATAAAGTGAATTGAAATAAAAATTAAATCAGCTTTTCACTGTAACATATCACAGCAAGGCAGGCAGAGGGAACCTAGAGCTAAGACACTCCGTTCCCCACTTTCTGCCGAATTCTGGATTACGTGTTAAATGGACTCAATGCCGTGCTTTGCGCGACACTTTTAGATATCATGAACAAAAGGCACAGAGAAACATAAAAATTTTCAATCTTTATTTTGGATTCTACTACATTGAAAACGCCCCCAATAGATGTTCTCATAAATCTCACAGGTACAATCATCTACAAAGTTATTGTGCATATAGAATAGCATATAGAATACTCGGCAATAATTCGGGATATTGCGAGTTGAGAACTCAACACCTCACTTTCTCTCACTCACGCTGTCCCCCTACACCAGTATGGCCCCTCTTTGTTTTAATGTCCCCTTATCAACATAATTGTAATGACATGCCTTAAATTTTTTATACCTCAAATAAGTACTTATATTACAGACATAAAGATTAACCTATTTGACCAGCGACTTTAGTAAATTTATTTGACTGAGTAATTTTAGTTTTTCTAACACAAAATGTTATAAAAATATATACAAAATGTATAATAAAGATAGTAAGTAGTTTCAAGAAATTTCATTAGTAATTGTCATCTTGCCAACTATAAAAAATTTCCTTGGGATTCTATTTTGTTTATGTCACTGTAAGATTACAAAAACCGTTTATTCACTATTTTTCGATAGTTTACAATTTCGCAAGTAAAATTATGAAATAACGGTTTTTACACTGACTTATGTAGCATTGATCTTTGTGCGCAGAATTTTAGTAATAAAAAATTAGCCAGAATTTGAAACCTTTACACAAAATGATCACTTTCAACCTAAAGTTTAGGTCTCCTAAAATATCTCTAGAACGCTACCGTAGTAAGATACATAGTACTACACATTACTAACTAATAAAAATAAATTCACATACAAAACATATTTTATCTTTTGGATAGGGAAAATCTACAACATAAATGTTTTTGACATGCGTGGAATTCTAATTTACGGTAGTGTTACTTTGTCATATAATATGCCCCGATAATATTACTTCACTATTTACCTATTTATATAAGACTTTATTAAATTTAACAATTTCTTTATTACATTTGTATAAGATATAAACTGGGTAACCGACAGACAACACACAGCTAAAACTACTTAGCTTAAAAATCTTAAAAATAGAAAATTCGAAAGATTTAAAAAAAATCCTACGGGAACGGGAATAAACGGAATTTTACATTCTATAGTCCCATACAAATGGAGTGCCGTTGAGAACTTATAGTAAATTGTATGTGATATGTGTGTACTAGCAAAAATCTACGACAACGGACTACTAATTGTCGCATAATTGTGCGTTTTTTAGCAAAATGTTTGAAACTTTACCTGTCTTTCATAATTTTTTTAACATATTTTTATTATTATATATTCTTTATTGCACATAAAAACACATAGGAAATACAAAATTAAAATTTTAGTTAGCAAAGGTGGGTTGGTGGGTGGTATTAGTTGGACTTGTAAATGTGAACGAATTATATGTTAAAATCTAAATACTTTACTCTACTGAATTTAACTCACGTTATAAGCATTTTTATTTTTGTAACTTATGTAAAAATCGATATTTTTAAACTTTGCACAATATCGTCCACGTAGTAAGTGACATTGGTGGTAGCTTAGAACAACAATGTTAAGTATAAACATTACTACTAGCATTTCTACAGTCGTGGCCGTGCCAGTACGGACAAACCAATTGTATTTGGTTCAGTTATTTGCTCTGGTAACATGACAAAGCACCAGTTCCGTCACTCAATACGCGATGTCTTGAAAAGTGGACGGAAAGTGAGGGTCGGAGAGTCTTAACCTCTCGGTTCCCTCTGTCTATCCTATGCTAGTGGGCGCGCGCAGCTTCGCCTGCTTATTTGGACCCTTAGGGGTGAAATAAACCATGAAGCATGTGTTTAATGAAATATTTTTAAGAGTCTCTATTTAAAATTTTATAAAAATCGGTGGCGATTTAAAGATTTTTCCATACAAACTTTCAACCCCTTATTTGCACCCTTAGGGGGACAATTCTAGAAAACCATGAAATACGTGTTCAATTAAATACTTTTAAAAATATAAATTTCAAATTTTATAAAAATCGGTGCCGATTTAGTTTTTTTTCCATACAAACTTTCAACCCCTATTTCACCCCGTTAGGGTTAAAAAAATTTAAAATCCCTTAGTAGATGTCCAGATTATGAAAGTAAACATCTGTCCCAATTTCACGTTTCTATCATCAGCGGTTACGGCTGTGCGAGCGTCTTACCTCAGTCAGTGAGGACAAGTCCTTTCCTATATAATATAAAAAAATAAAATAATTCTCCATTTCCCCGAACGGAAATCGAACGTACAACCGAAAGACGGTGAGACTCAGTGGTGCTACGCTAATGCGAAGCTAATGTTTAAAAAAATCTTATAATAATAATATATTTAAATAATATGTTATTATGAGCTATGAAGATTTATTCATATAAATTATTTTCAATTACGCTTAACCGTGGCTGGTTAAATTTTTGAACGTGAAACCCGGATTTCCGCAATTTCAATGTTTCACACGGAAACGTCGGCATAGCAATGGTTTTATTTAATAACGCTACTATTATATTTTTTAAAGTTTGCATTGTTCTGTTTCTTATTTTATTGCTTTCAGGCCTTACAGCTTACTTGACCAATGTGACGTAGAATGGAGAACACACGATGAAGTTTAATCAGTTAAATGAAGTGCGAATCGGACTTGCCTACCGAGATATATATAATAAATATGCATATGCCTATACATATAATAACGTTGACTTAGAAACTTCACGTTTTTCCCTCGGAAAATATCAATAGGTATAATTTTAGCTTGATGCCTGCACGTAATTTTGAGATATCTTCCAATCTTCTTCCGAAGAAACGGAAAACAAGTGTTGCGTTTGTGCCTTTTGAGATATGGAATTCTAAAAAGGAACTCAAATCTTTAAACGTTTCTTTTTCTTTCTTTCCTGAGTGCATGAATATTATTACTTTCAAAAAAATAATAATTAGTTAATACATATATAATACTTTATACGTGATTTTTTTTAATTGGGAGTTGAACCGGTTACCATCACTAATACATTCCAACGCAGTAGAATGGTGTCCACAATATTACCTTTGAAACTGACATATCTGTTAGATATGTTATCAACTTCCGTACAATATTAGGATTCACTCTATTTAACTAATAGATAAATAATCTAGTAATTTACATGATAACCCATTATGTACATTGTACTTTAGCAAAGTAAGCACTGTGACAGTTTCCATAATAAAATAAAAGACTACGATCAATATATGAATCCGTTTTTAATATCATTTCAAATAAGTGAAATTAACATTATTAAAGTATATTTTATAAGTAGTATAATAGTAAGTTAAGTCTTAAAGTTTTTTTTTCATTCGCATCCTCGGAAGACATCCTCTAGAAACCTTCACTCCTAGGGAGAGTGAGTTATTTTTTATTTACTCGCTCTGGTCTTTATTATTAAAACAAACCGCGTCGTTGGGTTCTATCACTCAAATGGAAATGTCCCTAAAACAGTGTGGAATCTCGGAAACGGAATATCTCAACGCTAGTTTCCCTCTATACGGGACACATGTGAAGCTTAAAAAAACTGTAAATACTCCTGTAAGATATAACAAACAAACAAAACCACAATAGCTTAACAATACGTTTTCTGATAAAAAAATATAAACCGTTTGCTATAACGATCTTATCACATCTATATTATCAATTCAGTTTTATATCGATTTCGATACGCAAGCACGTGCTTGAAAGTGACTAACAAGTGCGAAATTATATTTTATGACATATGCAATGTCTCGTTATAGTTATAGTGCCAAGTTTCAAAGTAAAATATTGTTATAAGTTTTAGTTTTAGCTTCGGGTCGCAGGAAGTAGGGCAGCAATGTAATGCTAGCAAGGACAAAAGTAAACCGCCCGACCCGTAACGTTTAAACGCTGTTCTAATTTAGTCGTTCTTTTTTTTAAATTTTAAATAGTGTGTTCGAAAATAGTTTTTTTTTAAATTTATTTATAAGGTCTTTATGTAAATTAAGTATTTATTTAAGAGTTATTCCGTGCATGGGAAAGAAAATTTATTTTTTTTAAAAAGCTGAACGTGTTACTAAACACTTATAAATATTAGAGGCCTTCAAAACAAGCATATGAAAGATTGTTATTTGCAATATTGATACCGTATATTCGTATAGCAAGGTAGGGAAAGGAAACCTAATATTATATACCACGTATTCTGAAAGTAAACAACTTTCCTCAGAAGTTATCAAAACATTAAATGTTGAATGGACAGAGCAGAGTAATAAAAATAAATTAATCATTGCTAAGCGCGGCGTTGAGTTCCGTCACTCAACAAGTTGAGAACGGAATGTCTTAACATTGGGTTCTCAGGTTCCCTCTGCCTACCCTGTTACGTGTGAGATACAGCGTGAAGCCAAAAAAATAATCATTCTCCCGAGTGAGAACGCTGCTCCACTGCGCCACGGTGTGCTCATATTACAGTCTAGCTGGCGGAAATCTCTGTTTTATTTTCGCATACCTCCCGCAGGCAATATGGGCTTACAAACGTCCCTTTATATTGCGTTAAGTGACTTTACCCCTTTTTCCTTTATTTTATGTCAAAGTAGATACTTAGACATATTGTGTGGTGGGCGGAACTCAATATCGCGTTTGCTTTTGTTTTTTTAATATATATTTGCTCGCGTTAATGTTGCTGAATGACTCTAAGTAATCATTAACACGTAAATGAAATAATGATATTTCAGTTGGTTTATAAAATGACGCTACAAAGCATACAAAGCATTGTCGGCAGAGGAAACCTAGTGTTAAGATATTCGCCCAATTTTCGCGACATTGTTCATTGGCGTAACTTAGTACCGCGTTTTGTCTTGGTACCAGAGAGAAGAAATAAAAGATCGTTTCCATCGAACCCAGAACCCTCGCTAATAGGCATTTAGGTGGCTTTTTTATATGAGCTAGTTAATAAGTTTCTAATATGTTATAGATCTTCTATAAGGTTTTTTGTAAAAAAAATTACATATAAATTATGAATAATATATGTTATATACACTATTAATTTACTGATAACATCCAATTAATATAATTCAATGCCAAACTAATTTTCTTATCAGTATTGAGAACTTCGATAATGCTAAGTGAAAATGAAAACATTAGCGTATTTGTTTCTATTATGAAGGTAACTTTTGAGTTACATTTGTATATTCTTTATTGCCGAATTCATACATTTTTTACGTAGGTCGTGGGTTCTGTTTGTATCCACAATGCTTGAAGAAATTTAAAAATGTTACTTTGAAAAAATTCATAGTTTAAAAAACTAAAAACTCGCTTATTAGTAGGCAGTCCAAGGTTCCATAAGCAGACTAGCTGGATGGTATCGTAATTCTTCATTGAAATATAATTCTAATCTACATATTTATAATTGTCCAGTTTCATAATGAGACGACAAATTATAGTGTCTTGATAGTTGTTTTTATTTTTCTGATAATTATAGAATTATCAGAAAAAAAATTTGAGACATTTGGTTCTTTTTTATTTTATTTTATTTATTATCATTGTTATTTTTTTAATATTTAGCATTTAGTTTAAACCTAAGGCAAAAAATGCCTAAACGGTTTTTTTTAATGTCTTAAACTTATACATTAATTATAATCAGATATTTTTACATATACATATTTATTAATTAGTGACTTAATATTAGGTTCCCTGTACTATTTGCCAGAAATGTAATGCTGAAAAACTTCTGTTCTCACCAGATCTGACGAAATTATAGGTACAATCTTATTGTCTTATTTTAGTACGCTTTACTTTTGGAACCTTGAATCCATTTAAGCAATAAAATAACTAATGTGAACCATCAAAAAGTTTTCTAAGACATAAGTGGTGGATTAGCGTTTCAGTGTTTTAATAGTGATAATACACAAATTATAATATGAAGATAAAGAATCCAATCACTCTGTCTACCCTGGGTATGTATGTGATTTTATTGTTTTTATACTAGTGCTCCGTTCGCGACTTTGTTCGCGTGGACTACACTATTACGCTTATTTCTATGTTTCCCGTTTTGATGGGATATTTGTTGTATTTTCAGTTTAAATAGAATATAATAATATGTATGTAATGTATGTATGTACATAGAAATCTACCTTTTGAACAACTCTATAATGAAAATATCGAGATTGGAACCCGCGCCTCTTGTCAACCGCCTATTCGCTTGACTACTAGGCCATATGTTTATATAAATACAAAAATAAAAGCGTATTTCTTGAAAACAAATTTCCTTTAAATTAGGATAGGATATATACAAATATTACCAGACTAGGATACTATTTTTCCAATTTCATCAAACCCACAATCATCGCGTGTACACTGAGATACTAGCCCACTATGCAGAAGCACATATAATTAAGAAATTTATTTTAATGAAGGAAAATTAAACAAACACTACAAAACAATAAACAATTAGCTATTTAATTAAAAACTTTTAAATAAAATGCTTTTGTATAAAATGTTTAATATAGAACGTGGAAGCGCAATTTCTCTCTCGAACGACGCTCCAATTCATTATAGGTAGGTACAGCGGAACTTAAAATGTATCGTTTTCAATACAAGTTTGTTTTAGCATTCCATTCTATAAAATACGAATACAAGATACGGTCGAATGAATTTATAATAAAGTTCCTATTGTTACCCATAAATTGAATTTGAAATTATTTTATGTTTATTTTTTTTCCTAATCATTTTTCAATCAGAAATAATTAACATAACAACTAAATAAAAATATATATCTATTTGTCTAAGAAGCTGAAAAATGGACAGAACCTAGAGAGAGAAACCGGAGGAATTTATAAAGATGAAAAACTTTTCTTTGAAAGATATGTCCTGAAGCGTATAATCATTCACGTTAATAATTGACTAATAAGGTGATAAGGATCCGTGATAAATACCCCGTTTGAAATGGCGCGGTGTTGGATGTGTTTATCCATACCTATATTATAAATTCGAAAGTAATTCTGTCTGTCTGTCTGTCTGTCTTTTACGCAATCAGGCCAAAACCGCTAATTTAATTGTGATAAAATACTCATATAGATATACTTGAGGATCTCGAGATGAACATAGGATATTTTTTTTCTCATATTTATAATATTTTTGATATATATCAATATATTAAAATACTTAATAATTTGGCGTGCAATTTATTCCGCCATGACAACAGAAAACGGCACCCAAAATGAGCTTGCTTAACGCATCTCTCTATTTAAAACTGAAAATAATTTCATAAATATATTTAATAAATATTCGTATAGTTCAAGTGCGGGCGTAGCCGCGTTCGGGTCCACTAGTATTAATATATTTACTACCAACAGCGCCTACGTAAAACACGTGTTGTGATTATACTAGTACCTAGATATTAATTAATTTATTACCAGCAAAGAATTTAACCATAAATTGTCTGTGGTTTTTTTACAATACTCTATCTATTATAAAAAAAAACCACATCACATGTAGAGTTTCAATCATACATATAGACCGACACTGGAGAGTACATTAAACAAAAAAACCTGTAAAGTGTGAATCTGGCCCGCAAACTGAGGGTTCCGTACGTAATTTGAGTCAAACTTATAAACGTTCATAAACTTACGTTTGTGGGCGCGGTGCGCATAATTTCATATAACTTGCAGCAAACTAAGCTCCTACCTTTTGATTGACTTAAGAGCTTTTCTGTGCTCCAACGGACCATGGACCTAAATATTTGGTATCAATTTTAACTTGAGACCTCCACGCGATCTCAAAAGTTTCTTTTGAGATAAGGAATCCTAATGTATGCAAGAAATAAAAGTACGAATTTAAATTATTTTTTAAATATTTATTATTGATATATTAGAAGTTTTATTTAACTTTGTGAAATACAAAGAGTCAAACCAATATTATTGTAGACATTTTCTTTAACATACACTTACTTTTTACGGATTAACATAATAATCCGTTTGGTTATTTAATAATTATAACACAATATTATGAAAAAATAGTAGTCAGCTAAAACAATACCAAATTAGCAAGAATATGTAATTACTCCATATTTGATAAGAAAGCAATCAAACGGCAATTATGAGTGCCATTGACCTAATTGCAATGCTAGTGCTGTTGAACAATCTTTTATTACTATATAACTAAATTTTAGTATGATTGGGACATGTATTGGCTGTGGATTCATATCTCATTTTGGGGAATCCTCATATTCATGTAAAAAATAATGCTATTTGTAAAATTATAATATGTGGTAATAAATTTTACATTATTTTCCTTACTTTATTATGTTCCTTTTTTTACTTTAAGGAAATTCTGCAATTTATACAATCATCTGTAAAGTTCATGTTTATCCACGGTATTGTAGATATGTCTTATAAATAATAAAATAAATAAACAAAGCTAGCTTAGATATCGTAAGGTCTCAATTTGGGCGGAAAGTAAAGGAAATAGTGATTTTCCACTAGGTTCGTTCTCTCTATCATTCATAATGCGTGTCAGATTAGATATAATATTATTTTTCTTTATACCCTAATGAACTAGTAATGGTGGAATGAAACTGTAATTTTCTATTGCGTTAGCAGGAAATTACATACAGTAATAGTAGATATAGCGGGCGATATGTTACAACACTTTGAAAACTTCACAACATTGGTGCTATATCAAAACGGCCTTTATTTATTTACTGAATCGGAATGCGGATATCATTTCATAATTTGATATTTGGAATTTCTTATTCTTTCTGAACTTTCTTTGTCTATATTAATATTATATAACTGAAGTATTTAACTAACGGTTGAACGGTTAATCTCAGAAACTATTGGTTTAAATTGAAAAAAATATTTTCACTTTTTGTACAAAGAAAAGGAAGAAATAAAAGTATTTTATATAGACCTTACCAAAAAATGGAAATCGAATACGCTCTCAACCATCGCCATCATTCAAAAACCTTCCCAGCTCTACAACTACGGCGTCAATAACACATATAGTAATAAAAACTAAAAATATTAATCCAGATGTTATTTGTATCGTTCAGATATCGATTTGACAAATATATTGGAATGTATCCAACATTCCTATTAAGCAATCAGTACTAGATTTCACTTGAGATATCATAATATTTCATTCAATATTATAAATACTAGAAACTAATGTTCCGCTCGCGGCTTCGCCCGCTTGTACTACACTTTTATGACTATTTCTTCTATTTTTGTGCGTCACTATGACGCACAAAAATAGAATATAAGGTTTACTCTTGCGAGTTCAACGTAGTCCTTGATGGACCCGCTCCAGTTGCGGTGGAAACTGGGGTTAATAAATGTCAATATATAAATGATAATTAAATTGTTAGTATAACATTTACAAGTTTATATATAATTGTTTATTTCCTCATCGATATATTCTATTCTTTTCTATTAATATTATAAAGCAAAAGATTTTTTTGATTAAACGCGCCAATTTCTGGAACTACTGGCTTTAAAAAAAAATTTCAAGTGAAGAGTCTGTATACCGAGGAAGGCTATTACGGGCTCGAATTTGCCTCGGACAAACAGTCAAACATAGTTGTCATTTTTTTTCCATTGACCACGCGGGTGACCGCGCCGCTAAAAGCTGAAAAGCTAGTAGCAAAATTTATCTGAAAAATGGCAACTGTGAAAGCATTTTATATACCTACCTACCTAGTACCTAGCACTGCGCGCGTCATCAAATTGGCACCTTCCGTTATATTATTATTAGCTGCGCCAAAGAAAGCCATTTTTAATAATTGTAAATCATTTTCTTCAATATATTTATATAGATTTATATACATGCTCGACTTGGAGACAATGTTTCTCGAAGCGACATCTTAGTGCTATTATAAGAATTTTAACGTGCATCTAAATATTCTCTGTCTAAGCCAATGTTAGTTTTCTTTTTTATACCGGAGTAGGTAGAGGGAACCAAATGTTGAGGCACTCCGTTCCCATTAAGGACACTCCTTTCCCCACTTTCCACAGAATTCTTGAGGCTTTGCGTGTTAAGTGGCGAAACTGAATGGCTCGCTTTGCCTCGAGAGCAAGGTAATGAAAAATATTAAATAATTCCGCGCTTGTCCCCCTGCGCCACTACGGGCTTTGTTAATATTCATTTAAATTAAAAACCTAACGAAAACATTGACATTTCAATCATTGATTATTTTGTCCACAGTCGAGATAAGATGGTCCATGTCAAGAGGTTGTAGCGGGAAGGACATGTCTACCACCGGCCTCAAGCATGTCGCTACCGAGCCGTCACGACTGGAGAGTAAACGTAAGTAACAATTTATATATAATACTAGTGGGCCCGGACGCGGCTACGCCCGCTTGAATTATACGATTATTTATTAAATATATTTATGAAATTATTTTCGGTTTTCAATAGAATTTGTAAGAAAATATAAGCCTAAATAATAAAAATAAGTTAAAAAAGAATAATAAGTGGAGATTTATTATTAGATAAAATATCTGAGTAACCGAAATGAACAAACAAAAGAAGTAAAAGTAACTAAAGGAAATTCTTAATATTACAAAAAGTACCTAAATTTTGCCGTGCGGGCCGTACTAAACATTTTTCTATATTAAATAATTAATATTTTTTGCTAACAATATTAAATAAAATCCCAAATGATTAAAATTATGATATTTTAAGTGTATAACATAGGTATAGATAACCGAACTGTGATAAATTAATAAGTAGTAGTAGTAATAAGCAGCAAATAATAAAATAAAAATTAACAGTAATTCGAAAATATATAAAAAATTTCAAAACCATCAAAGTCATCTGCCCGTTCGCGTCGGTCATACTACACAACTCGTAGGCTAAGTCATTTGGAATCAGTGACATCTCCTTAATTATTTATTAGAATGTTATACAGTAAACTATAATTTCCATCTAGATGAAATGCTAAAAGTGACTATTATATTTATTTTCATAAGGATGAATATCAAATTATAGAAATCATCTAATTTTTGTTAATGTATACAAATCTATATCTATAGTATATATCAACGCGGACTTTTTTAAACAATATTTAAGGGACAATATTTTTGGAGAATATTGTTTTTGTGTCTCATAAGGTTGAGTCGGCGCGCGCCATGTATGCGTTAAGCAAACTTATTTTGGGTGACGTTTTCTAACAACAAACTTTGCAAATCGTTGCTTAGCAACGGCGGTTGTTATAAACATGGCGGAATAAATTGCATGTCAAATTAATAAGTATTTTAATATATTGGTATATATCGAAAATATTACAAATATGAGAAAAAAAAGTATGCTATGTTCATCCTGAGACCCTCAAGTATCTCTATATGAGTATTTTATCACAATTAAATTAGCGGTTTGGCCCTGATTGCGTAAAAGACAGACAGACAGACAGAGTTACTCTCGAATTTATAATATAGGTATGGATACTATCTGTTAACAATGTGCATGGTAGTGACTCGGTTCTCTATCAAAATCCGTTTACCGGTTTAGCAGTTACAATGGAACATAAAAAGATACGTGCATACATACACACTAAACCTTCTTTAAGGTTTCGCCGCATTTGGGTAAAAATTATGTTTACTTGATAACTTGCGTTTGTACATTATAGCTAAGACTAACTTGTTGTGTGAAATCTATCTTTTTAACCTTATACTTAGAAGCTGTGAGTGTTAAGACACTCCATTCCCTATGGAACCATTCTGAACCTTTGCGTTTACAGTCAGTTGTTTCTTGTACCACGATGCCATCATATCATCAAATATTTCTATACAAAAAAGTTTTTTTTGTCTTATAATATACGAGTACTACCTTATGGTCCTACATTGTACGGCAACATCACACACAGTAAGTACTAAGTAATCGAATTTCCTCTAACTAAATCACATGTAGAGGGCTTGTCGTGATAACCAATCAGCGCGCTCATAGCGCTTGAGTGGTACCTATTTATTGACTTCCAGCTTAATGTCAATCATGTTTGGGATGTAAGCGTTTTAATTACTTATCTTAAAGGGCTTATGAGAGTGTGCCGTACGTTTAGTAATAAATATTTATAAGAAATATTTTTAAAATTTCTTGGTAGAGTACAGAAGGGAGGAATGTTGTGAAAATTCTGCGGAAGTTGGGGATCGAAGCTATTTAATACTAGGTTCCCTCTGCCTATATGTAGTATAGAATAGATATATGGAAAAATAAGGTGTGAAACTGAAATAAAAATGGAGCAATGAAATCCTGCTCAAGATTCACTTAATACTTAAAGTAATAAAAATATATATATATAAAAATTAGATCAATATACCGCTCTTACTACGCGTGAGATGTATCTATGTAAAATTATACATATAAAAAATCATGTAGGTGGACGCTAGACGTGTGAATATAATTGCAAGGGTTATGGGTTCGTTTCCCACTTGCCGTCCCCCACTTTCCCCATAGAAAGTGGGGGACGGAGTGCAGTGTGCGAGATACAGCTGATGTTTTTGATAATCCTTCCCAACTTTGCGTTGCAAATTGGAAATTAAGTGATATACCACTGCTATAAAAAACATTAAATTAATTTATAAAATTCATATCAAATTTATATCACCCCGCTGTTCGCATCAATCGTGAAGTATTTATAGATGACACTCGCGAGTCGCGGTACATGACATCGTCTCATGACTGTCGCTTCCGGAAATTTACAAGCATCTGTTCGGGACACGCGCTCGCATAATATTAGATAGGATAGGATAGATATAAGGATAGATAGATAGATGGGATAGGTACATTTTCAGTAGTATTAAATATGCTAGAAAACCATGTGGTGTAGAGGGATAGCGTCTTGTTGTCATTTTTTTTTCATTATTTTCTTTTAATTTTACGACTGCGATGCTGCGATGGTCACAACTTAAGTCCCAACGTATTGAAATCGATCAGAAAACAAAGAACGGAACTGGACCCTAGGGTTTACCTGCTCCTACCTTGTACTTACTGTTATGCAAGATGAAGGGGTTATACTCACTTCTGCATCTTTTAACTCATTTAATAAGAGACATTGATAGGTTAATGGGCAATGTACAAACCAGAGATAATTAAAAAAAATTTCCAATTTCCCAGACTGGGACTGAGAATTTAAATTCACGTCTATATCGTAGATATCTTGACTAAAACTTGGTAATTTATGATGCCATACAACAAAATAATTATGTAACTTCTTATTTCTTGTTGCTATGAGGTGGTAGTCTTTGTATAACAGTATGTTGAATTTTAATTGATAAACCTATGTAAATATAACAAAAAAAAAGCATTTCGTCTTTAAATTTTCTTCGATATCCCGCAATTTTTTTTTGTTTTAAATAATTCGTGTCATTTACAATTCTACACCACAAAGCCACCATTTAACGAGCAAACGATCTTATAAAGTAAAATCAAAATAAAAAATAATCAGCTGTAACCTATATAGCAGGGTAGGCAGAGGGTACCTAGTGTTAAGACGCTTCGTTACCAAATTTCTGCCGAATTCTGGAGAAACTGCGTATTGAGTTGCGGAACTCAACGCCGCGCTTTGCCTGGACGCCAAAGCAAAGAAAATGAAAATAAAATATTTTTTTCATTTCCACGAGTGGGGATCCAACCCTCATCTGGCCACGACTGGCCTCTATGGCCTATGTTATGAAGTATTATCTAGAATATATTTTATTATATAAGTACCCATAAAATCTATTACTACGTGTATATTCAAAGCTTATAATTGTACGTTATATATGTATTATAATTAGTTAGTATTAATTTACCGCCATAATAAACGTTACCTTGGACTTAACTGGTAATAGGTATAATATAAGTAAACTGAATATTTATATGTAAAGTACTTATTTTCCTAGGTAGTACGTAAAAGCTACTTGTGACAGCGTGACACAAATATGTCAATTAAAAATTAACTGACATTAAATTACTCTTTGTGGTCATAGAGTAAGTTTTATATTCACGTCATCAATTTTGTTACCAGCTGCAATAGGCCTGAGACAACAATAAACATAGTTTGCAAATATACCACGTCATTATTTTGTATTAATATCTTTTCATTTACTCAGACTATGCATTCCATCATTTCCAATTTTTTTCACGCTTTATCCTGCACTTAGAAGGGTTGGTAGAGGGTACCTGAGTACCTATTGTTAAACGACTGCGTTCCTGTTAAGACGCTTTCGTCCACACGTTCCGCCGAACTCTGGAGGCACTGTGTGTTGAGTGGGAATCGAAGCCACAATACGCCTTTGCACACTGCGCTATGACGGCCTATAACTAAAATTTAGTACTAATACTAATCATAAATAATAAATTTCCATTATCTACCACAGGCGATAGACGGCGCGGTGCGGCAGGTAGAGCGGCAGCGTTAAGACGAGCCCCTTCAGACTCGGATTGCTCCGGTGAAACGGCGTCCCTGTCAGCGGATAGCGGCGACCGGTCCGTGAGACCAGCTCTACCGCCGCCTAGGAGTGGGAAGACTAGAAGGTATGTGGAAGGTACAGACTGCCTACCCTACTATATGGATTCAGTCTGAAACTGAAAAAGAAATTATAATAATTATGAAATAAAACAGAAAATTAAGCGTTTTATTGAACTCTTCTTACTTCATAAAACCCTTTTTTTTTCTTTAAAAATAAAGAATTTCGAATATTCAAATATTCTAGAATAGTGATAGAAATTCTAATCATCACATTCACAACTGATCGTATTATATAAAGTTGTTCCTACAAAATTTCAAAAGCGTTTGTGTGGGACGTTCCGTGGTTAGGCCGCTTTTATACGTATAATAGTTTAATTTAAGCACAAAGCTACCTACGCCTTAGCATAGTACTTAATCATTTATAAAATGCAAATGCTAATATTGTATATGGTAGAATATTAATATTTAAAAAATGACTTATCTTAATATTGAGGCCAGTCGTAGCGAAGTAATTATTTCCTTTCCCTATAACGTGTTGAGACTTGCTCAATTACATTTAATCTTCCCTTTTTTGTCCGGTTTTGGAAATATGGTAGAAATGCGTGAAACATGGGATTCACCGGAACCAGCTCAAATTTGAACTTGGTCTACGAGAAAAAAAAGTCCGGAAACACAGAGGGAATTATGGTTCAGATTAAAATATAAAGCATACATTTAATTGTATTAAAATAACCTTTATAGAACGGATTAAAACTTACATCCTTTATCCCTTAGTGATAAATTAGCAAATTTTCAAAGTAATATTAGTCAACGTTTCGGAACTATTAAGGGCCTTAGGGAGTAGTGGTTTACCGAAACGTTCAACAAAATTTAGTTTAGTTCTACAGATTTATAATTTAGATAGTTTAATACATCTGTACATGAAATGGTTGTGAGTCTGATTCCAACTCTGATCAATGATTATATTAGTTTTAGTTTTTTGATTGTCGTTGGTCTTTTAAGGAAAAGACTTAGAACTGTGTTTTATTTCACTCAAAATCGCGACGGTTTTGGGCTCCATTCGCATTCGAGGAATATTTAATATTTTCATTTCCTCCCTCTGGCAGTGAGGCACAATGCGGCGTCTAGTTCCGACTTAATAGCAATACACAATGCCTCAATAGTTCGGCTCAAAGTGGAAAGTGTTTTATTGTGGAACGGAGAGACTCTCCCTTGCCTCTGCCCAGCGTTAAAAATTAAAAATTTATACATTTTGTGTACTATTTATAGTCGACGAAGAGGCAGCGAATGGGAGGTGCTAGAAGGGCTGAAAGATGGGCAGCGCTTCGACAAGCGACCTGAAGTGTTTAATGGGTATCTACATAAAAAAAGGAAGTGGCCGCTTAAAGGATGGCACAAAGTAAGACTTTGCTTTTGTTCTTAATAAATTTGATTTATTTATTTATCTTTCTTGGATATTACGTACCAATACTTATACAGCTGATAAAGAAAACATAGTAATAATTCACTCAATTTTTCTCCTCTACATATGCTTAGGATCAGTGTGTACAAATAATTGGTCAATATCACATTTTATTATTTCTCACTGTAGTAAAATAAAACGCGGCGTTGAGTTCGACTATTCCACATGGTATTAATTAAAGAGAATAATGGAAGACCGTGTCTTGGATAATAGATTTTGGTACCCTCTAACATCACCTTGCTACGTAAGGAAGATGTGGATAACTAATAAAAAAATTGTTTCTACATCATCCTAAGGTAACAAGGAAAATAGACTTACTGCATTATGGCGCTGAGACAGTTTCCAAAAATCGCTGGTTCCAGTCCCATTGTAATAATTTTTTATAGGTTTTTTTCTAAAAAAAATGTCTATTCACTTTTCTTCCAGCGTTTCTTCGTAGTGGATGGTGGTATACTGGTCTACGCGAGGTCACCCACAGATGTGGCCAGAGGTCGCCTCCACGGCTCAGTAGATGTTGGCCTCTCCGTTATATCCGCGAAGGCCAGGAGGCGGAGGATAGATATAGATGCGGACGAATTCATATATCACTTGAGAGCTAAGACTCCTGAAGTGTTTAGGACTTGGCTGAACGTGTTGAAGGCTCATAGGTAAGGAAGTTTTAAAACTACATTTAAGTTTATAAGGGTAAGTTAAATAAAAATTAATCAGCTTTTCTATATATTGTGTTATTTTATGTACTTAAGTGAAAATTCTATCATGTATAATAAAATCTATACATATATGAGAGTTTACAATGTGACTACTGTTAAGAATCATGCGTATTTAAACAATAAATCGTTATAGTCTAAGAAGTATACAATATTAATAAAATTGTAAACTTGTAATGTAATTTTATTTACAATAATTTACAGATTATACAGGCAACATCTATTAACGTTCGGTGCTAGGGAATCTGTGCCCAAAATCCACGCGCCATTGGAAGATCATCCCCCAACTGATACTTCTTCTCGTAAGTATATCAATTTAAACCTAAAATGCATGTGAAATGGTAATTTATTACATTTTGTGTTTTTTTTTAAGTTATTATTAAGGTACTTTTCCATAATAATTCCCTTCGTTCTCTCTCCAGATTTGTCCTATACAAGTATTACAAGTTCAGTAGAAAATGAACAAATATGGAATTATCCTTGTACTTTAGTGTATCCCCTTAGCACAGTAACAAACTTTAATCAAACATATAATAAAAATTATGAAAAAATATATAAAACAAATATTATTAAAGAACATGCTGTATTTGATTATGATAAAATTTATTTTCCTGTGAATGATACAAATAAATTTAATGATATTAATAAAAGTGAAAATAAATCACCTTTGTCTCTTTTAACGGTAGATACTGAAAAACAATTAAATAACACTGACTTAGATTTGCTTAAAACAGAAGGTGGTCAACAATCGTCGTTGTTATGTGAATTTGCTATAAATTCACCAAATTTATTAAAAAATAACACAGATAATTCTTTAGATACAAGAGAAGTTAGTATTAATGAAAAGGCTAATGACAAAACTAAAAAAATCATTTTGCATAATAATTTAGACGTCAGTCCAACGTTATATTTCTTCGCAAAAAGGACGCTAGATACTTTTCAAATGTCTCATCCAATTATAAGAAGGAGTAAAAAATCAACTAATTTGGTTAAATATCAAAATGTACTTGAAGAACCGACTCTCAAAAAGCCTCTAAAAAAATGCATGTTTTTGCAGAAATATAAGTTTAAAGATGACAATTTGCAGCGAAAGAGACATATTGCCGCCATTTTAAATGATAATAATACTCAAGTTGAAATTAATAAAGAGCATAAAGGTCTTCAAAAATTCGTAAGCGCTTCTGAGTTAAATAGCTCAGTAGAGAAATTAATAAAATCTATCAATCAATATTTTACACACGACGATGTCACAAGCGTTAATATGAAGACTAATTTAAATGATATAGTTATAGAATTATGTAATATAAACACGCAGGATGCTAGTATACTTCCTATAAAAAAACTTTTCAAATATTTATTTGAGTATTGGCTGAGTACCACACCAAATAAAAATTATAAACTTATAACTAAACATTCTAAGTGCATAGGTGATCAGTTGAGTAGACATTTATTTAAAGATGAGACAACATCTCATATTAAAATAGTAAGTGTAGCTAAGGCAACTCAAATTGAAGATATGAATGTTAATAATAAACAAAATATAGCTATAACAAGAACAAATACAGATAAAAAAGGAAGAAAATGCAACTTAACTTGCAAGGCAGATGATAGTGAAAAAGAAAGACGTATACAGGAACTAGAAAGAGTATTGAAAAATACTGTATACGCTTGTAGCATACCTATTGAAAAAAATAAGCAATCTAATATTGGAATTACAGAAAACCTCAATGACAATAATTTATCAATTGATAATGTAAATGACGATGAACCTGTTAATAATAACTTTGATTCATCAAATGACTTGCTTAAAATTCAAGAAACTATTGCTAATTTAATTGCTGGGTCAGAAATTCCACTAGATGTAGCTAAAGAATTGTTGGGAGCTTATTTGGGTGTATTACGTGATAGTGACGACAATCAAAATCAAACTTCTTCCACAGAAGAATCGGAAATAGAAGAAAATATAGTACCAAGTGAGTTTAAATGTGACGTTCTAACTGAATCTATTCAGAGAAAGGTCTCTATAAGCGTATCAACAAAAGAATTTAATGATATCAAACAATTGAGTAATAATGAAACGAAAAATCGTAGTCAAACATATCTTAAAAGTATCTTAGATAAAATAACTACTATATTTTCTAATCAAAATAATATAAAAAATACTGTTGAACAAAATAAAGTCAACCATTGGGACAGAATAAATTTGGATAGAAAAGATGAATTGGGTAATTTTGAAAGTAAAAGTTATGTACAAAATTCTCTTGTAATTAATGTGTCTAAATACGACTTAGAACATATTTCAATGAATAACATTTCAACTTGCAAAGACAAAACTTTAATAGTAATGGAATTAGCTGAAAAGCCTCTAAATGCTGGTGAAAGTAAACCCTTAAATCTGTGTTTAAAATTCGGAAATACGGTTTCTTGTACACAAAATGACATAAGTGATAAGTCAAATAAAATTTTTGATTCATTATTAGAATTAAACAATGTTTGCTATAAACCATACAATGACTTGGTCCATGATGTAAGGAACGACGACTTAGAACCTTATTATAGTACTAGTGACGATTTTACTAAAGAATATCTTTTAAAGGCTGACGTAAATAACTGTGATAGTGATGCGACATCTAAGGCTCGAGCTAATGATGAAGCTATGAGTAATACAAACAACATAGAGTTCACTATTTCAGAAGTTTCCAAAGTAAATGAATATGATCTACAGTGTTACATAATGTCCTTAAAGAAAAATGAAATTTTAAAGAAATTAAAATATAACAATCTTTTCAAGAAAAAAATAGATAGCGCACAAGTAAAAGCAGATTGTTCGACGACTAAACATGTCGAAGGAAATATATCTGATGTTGATAACATTCCTGATATAATCGATGAAAACTGTATATTGTCGTTGCTGGAAAATCTTTCAATATTATCAAAAAAATTGCCGACTCTTCAGAAAGAAATTAATAGTTTAATTATAAAATTAAGAAAAAAACACAACAAAGCTAGCTCTAGTAACACACCAGGTTTAAGTCTTTTAGGGAAGATCTATCAAGAAAAGTCTAATATTAAATATTCTAAGGAAACCCAAACAGACCTCGAGGAAATTGGCCGAAAATATAAAACTGCCATTGATATAGCTACAGCAACAGACTGTCTCACACAAAAAGAACTAAGCAGTAAATCGATAAACGTCAAAAGATCTAACTTCGTACAAGAACAACCGCTTGCTTATAAAGTTATGGTATCTACTGAGAAAATTAGACAAGACAAATCAAATATACTTAATTTGAAGACCAAAACAAGTAGCACTCAAGCTACGTTTAGCAGCTTATCTAGCTATGAAAAGTTAAAGACCACTGAAAGAGCAACTTCTAATCAAAATTGGTACAGACAAATGTGCACCAAAGATTGTGCTATTAGTGCCTTAATAAAATATATAGCGGACCCCAATGAAAATATGCAAAATTTTCGTTTTAATGTCGACCGTAGCTCAATTCACTGTAAAAATATGAAAAATAAATATCAGTCGCCGAAAGTAACTCAAGATTTGGTGAAAGAGTTACAATTGTTGTCTTCATCTTTCAAAGTGTCGACACAATCGCAAACTGAGAAAAAATTGAGGTGCTTAAAGGACAAAAGTCGTGATTACAATGTTTATCAATTGATTCTGAGTCAAAAGTATGAAGTAAAACGGTCTCAATCAGCGGTGAATCAACAGAAAAGTGATGATTTAAAAACGATTTATAGATGTTCTAGTGAATCTTGTTGTTCTGGTAATGATTTTGTCAGTTTTTTTTTTAATAGTTCGAACAAAAATATGTATTGATTTATAGTCTTGTCTAGATAGTATATCCCAATTTATAAAATTCTACAGTCTACATTTTTTTATATTGTTATTTTGAGACGAAAGTTTAATTAAAAAAATATTTTTAACCCTTTTTGTATGTTTTGTTTTTCCTATATAAGAATATACATAAGCTATTAATTCTAAAGTATTTTTTTCTGTAGATAGCACTAATATATGTGCATGAACGTACTTATAACGTAGAATAGAACCCCCGTAAAGTAATACTTATTTAACCGTAGAGTTTTAGTAAACCTATAAACTATATAACTGCTCTATCTTCTCCTTGTATTGTTTAAAAAGTAACATTGTGTTGTTCTTAAAAGAGGACGATATTCATTAATATTTGACATTTACTTATAAGTTTAATAGAAAAAAAAAATACCATAAAAAGTTTATAAGTAATTTTAGATATTAATCATTTTTTAGCAAAAACAAAACCATGTTTCTTTTTCCTTACTATTTTTCACTGGCGTTGATATACAGGATAAACACTTATTTGTACCTCCAATGACATGAACAAAAAAATATGTAAATAAGTATCTATCCTGACATTTCGGCACCATCCCACTATATTCCAGGGCTGCTTAGCCCCACTTCACCTATCCGCGGGCCCCAAGCCGGCTTCGTATCGGGGACCCCCGGCGGGCGACTTGCCGGATGGATCATTGGTATGATATGATTGAAACTGAATTTATTAAGAAAATAGTAAAAAATTGTAGATATTAAGTTGGACTCGAATCCATACATAATGTTCGATTTAATTTAATAAATGATAGTGAAATAAAATTAAATGGACATAATATCATGTAGGTTGATTTTATAAACAATATTATTGAAAATTCAAAAAATAAACAGTGACTTGTGTGTATATTTTTCTTATGTGAACATAAAATTAGGAAGTTATAATTTTACCAGATATATTATGTTGGTGCAGAAGGTCTTTTGAATATATCAAAAACTATACAGTAGAGTTTCAGCATTTAAACTTATGAATTACCTTGGTATTACGTTTAACAAGCGTTAACCAAGTCTTTTGCTTCAATAACTTAAAAATATAAAAAGATTTAAAAAATACTTTTCCTAAAGCATGCATGCATGTCTCCATTGTCCACAAATTGTCTTATTATTGCTCTATTTGCATGCATATCATATTTGTGCTTGTACTGTATCATATTTTCTTTTGTTTAGTTATTCAACTTTGTAGTTGTACCACTATTGAAATGTTGTCTCATAAGGTTTTAGTATTTTTTCGCATAATTATAGTAATACTTTTAACTCGAATTTATATATATACTCGATATATACATTTTAAGTATTAGCAAATAATATAATATTTGGTTCGAGTCATCAGAATTCAAAGATAGCTATTTTTGAGTTGAAAATAAAAAATAAGAAAATAACAAAAAATAACTTTCAACCTAGTAAAGTAGAGTAAAAATCTTCGTAAACAAGTCATATTCTTCCATCATCTTCCAGAATCAGGTGGTCCATTAGACACAGCATCCCGGGAACTCGGTCAGGCTCAGCTCTCAGTGCAACAGCTACAACGACTCCTGGATGCTTTAGAATTACAGCAGCAAGCGCATCATGACACAGACGTGAGTTGTGTTTTGTGTATGACTGACTTACTGACTTTATGTATTTATTTAACTGAATGATTACTTTTTTTAAATTTTTGGTTTAACGATATGGATGCAGGTTCGTGAGCTGTGTATGTCAAACTGAATGAATGAATGACAGCAGATTTGATGAATGTGTGAAATTATAAATCAAAACCAGCCTAAAGATTTTTAGTTCCTATGTTTTTTTTTCTAATCTGTATCAGCTCATTTCTTTCTTCTTTCAGTTCAATAAAGTATCAAAAGTTGAATAGCAAGAGTTGAAAATGTCATTGTTTATCAAACAAAAAAAAATATTGGTATATAATATACATCCTTTTATTACTATGTCATTTAAATATTAGTTTTAGAGTTTTCACGGTTTGTAGAATATCTAGCATTCACTTATTTTCTAATATTTTCTTTGTGCGATAGATAATTAAACTATATTAATACAACTATATCCTAAAATCTTTAAAAGAATTATACAATTGGTATTAGCGTTTACACAAAAAAGCAATATGTATGTAATAAAAAAATCAATATAACATTTTTTCATAAAACCGTTTTTTTAATCAAAATTATAAAAATTATCAATATTTCACGTCAGCAGGTATCTCTGGAGGGTGCTTCGCCGAATGTCAAGAAGGATCGACGTAAATTCGGACTTAGGAAGAAAAAATCTAATAGTAAATGTGCGTCTGTTGAACTAGCGCCACCGCATATAGACCCTTCTAATTCTCACATGGTAAGTAAATTTTACCCGCCTAGGAAGCCTACTGTGAATTGTCTTGTCGTTTCCCAATTTTCGAGAAATTGTTGATTGGTGGCACTCAATGACGCATTACCAGGGCGAAGAAATATAAATAGCTTATTGCCCCGATCGAATATAATCATTCGTTTTTATAATCAGACGCTGTGCTGCTGCGCCACGATGACTCCTAAGATATTGTTAAAAAAAAATACCGAGCTTGAGTAAATGTGCGTCTTCCCTCCTTATTATCATATTAGTAAATGTTTTATAAAAGGTAAGAGAAACTTGGAACCGTCCAAGAGGTGCAATTCTGATATTCCATATAAAATTAGATTTTTGAATGAATTGATCTTTCTTAACTACAGAATAAAAGTCTAAAAAAGTTTTAAATCATCTATAAACCCGCAAAATAACTTTGCAGGCTCTCTCAGCACTAACAGCACCGCCGTCGCCCGGTGGCGGAGTTTCCTCCATACCTGCGTCAGCGGCGTCTCTTCCTATTGGTAAGTATTACTCTGTCTCTTTCGCACATCATGTATATGTATACGTCAGTCCCTTTCTAACTTTGTTTTTAATTTATATACAGTGGAGCCGCGATAATTTGAAAAAATAGTTTGCAGTGCGATATCGGTATATCGAATATGTCAGATTGTAGAGTACTGCATAAGAACCTCTATAGTTCAAAATTATTTGAATACCTACCTTGTAGTCAAAGCTGTGACATAAATTGTAGATCTAACGCGTACAAATTCGCGGGTTCACTGTATTATGTCCTATATATTTCCATAATTCTATATCAGTCTCTTTTACACATTATGTATATTTCTGTCTCTTTCTATCAATACATACCTTTATCCCTTTCCATAGTCTTCTTCCAATCTTCGTTTTTTTTATATATTATGGGTTTTATATGTTCCAATTCGTAAGTATTACTCTCTCTCTGTCTCTTTCACAAATTATACGTAGGTCTTTTTTTATCTTCGTGTTATATACGTTATATGTGCTAGAGGCTAATGCTAGTGTTTTGTATGTGTGTAATATTTTATGGTGGTCAGTTTTTTTAATCATTAAAAATTATGAATAATATATGTATTATTGAGAGTTGTTAAAAAAAGTCCTTATAAGTAGAAACAAATCTTTCACGATTTTCATGATTTAATAAAATTTTATAAATTTTAAATTCCTTAAGCTTTGTATGAAATATGACAAAAACATACAATGTTACACATACCTAATAATTATAATGTGTGCATTTATTTCTAGTTTATGTTCTACGGATGTGAAACGCACTAAATAGACCCAGATATAAAACACCTCGTCCAATAGTTGTTCGTGCTAATTTTAGATCTTTTTTTTGTATTATTTTATTTCTATATAAATATATATATATATATTTATTAAATAAAGATAGTTTTAATTAAAAAATATTTCAACAATATGTCTTGTCAAGGATTCTACGAGATCGGTAAGTCGATCCACGTCAGGCATTTTGATCACATGTCAAAACAAGATGGCGTCTTACATGCACGAGCTATGGCATTCAAGCTAATATACTTCTATCATACAACATTAATAATAAAAAAGATTAATAACTTTACTATTCCTATTAGTAGCCATACAGCCAAGCAATCGTCATTGCAATTGTATATTTAAATTATTTAATTAGATTGATTTATTAAGTAATTTTGGAAGCACATAATTTGTCTAATAAAAACTTTTTTCTTTTTGCGTTCCAGCGTTTCTATCCACATTTCTGGCCTCTACCTTAGTTCGTAAGACTATATTTTTGATTTTGTTTTTTTTTATTATTTCATCCTCTCCTCTCTCATACGCGTTTTAGTGAAGTGCATGCAAATATAGTTATAATTTTGTTTCGTTCTTTTAAAATAAATATGAAGGAACCACTTTAATTATAAGTCATGTTAGACATTGATTTTTTTTATTTATTTTTTTAATTAATCTGTATTTTTATACGAAAAGCTCCTAACAAGAATAAAAGTCTTTAAAAATATATTCTCATATATTGACTTTTATATATACTGACTGATTTTGTATATTTTCATGAATAGTGATTTCCCTTGATATCAAGCTAGTGTTGTTATATATCTCTTTGTCCTTTATTTCTTTATTATTATGTTATAAGTTTGTTTCGTTCATGAGGAAAGTTGTAATAGGATTTTGTGGGCTAACATTAAAATTTAAAGAAAACCTAGTGGACAGATCAAAGTGAAAAATATTTTGGTATAATATGAAACAATTTAAACCATATCTAGATTACTAAAAATAAGAATTTTATATTCATATGCATATACGAGTATAATTATTACAACATGTGTTGAAAAATCATAAAACTGTATGAAAATACAAATAACATACATTTGTTAGTATTGAAGCTGATATTTAAGTGATATCATAATAATGTTTTAGGACCATGGACGTAGGAAACAAATAAATGCTACGATTGTGAATATTATTTTCATTCTCGAAATATTTTTAAATATTTTTGCTTCCACAGTCTGGTTATGTGAAAAATGCAAAAATATTGCACAATTTGCGCTTAATTTCATTCTACTTGAAAAAAACTATTATAAAAGTATAAGTTATTATCCGTCAACAGCTTCAAATCTATTTTAACTTTATTTTACCAAATATATAAACACAGACTTTTTTTACAACTTTTTTTTTCTTTAATTTTTTTTCCAGACAATTTCTGAACCAAATATTTACATACAATTAATTAAAATATTTAAATTTCAAGTCTAAATTTCAGTAAAAAAAATATGAAACTGTAATATTAACAGATAGACCTAGTTATAACTCACTTTTGAAGGTCATTCTATTATATTTATATAGTAAAAAAAACAATGCACGACCTTGTCTCACTTATCTAGAATTTTCCAGGTTATCTTTGATAAGAGATATCCGTAGATTATCTTAGTTTGTATTACGAGATGCAGTTTTATTTCTTTTTATCCAAATTGATGTACTAAGAAAATAATTTAGATGTTTTTAATTATTGAGTCATAATTAATCTGTTGAAAATCATAGAGTAAATACATTAATGAAATCTTTTACATTTGTTTGTTTGATAATGCCAAGTGATAGTGACGGGTTTATAGTGCCTTATGGAAAAATAATTTGTTTATATATTATGAAAATATTAAGAGAATGCGAAGAACACACAATGAGAATATGTAAGTTACATAACATATTTCAAATAGTTAAAATTATATAGGTTAATTTGTTAATATTAGATAAATAGTTTTATATTTAATATTATATAGCATTATTTAATTTTGAATATTTTAATGAAATTCACATTGTTTTTTTTTAAATAGAAACGTACTAGATACAATCGTGTTTCACTCGCACATGCATGGATGACATGGATTTTTGCATGGAATATTTTTTTTATCGGTTTATAGATTTTTTTGTTAGTGTAGTTACTATTTTATTATTTAGGTATGATAAGGATCGTTTCTTATGTATGCCAGTATGTATGTGGGTAAAATATTAATAATATTATATAGTAATTTCTTCTTCAATCAATAAACAAAAAAAAAGTTTTGTACATTTTTACGTAAATGATATTATGTAGGTATAATAGTTTGTATATACTGTATATGTTGAATAATAATTATTAATCTATTTGACCATATTATAATGTTAATGACAGAAAGAATATTTTATTGTATAATATTCAAATTTCTAAAATAGTTGCCCATATTGTATCTTTATTTTAAATAATACAACACTGACAGACTCACAATATTTATAGTGTTGCCATATAAACTTGCAAAGGTATCTTTAACAGTGTTTAGCATAGTCATATATTTTATTCCTTTAAAAGAAGTAGTATCTTGCTTATATAAATACAATTTTTTTATAGCATGTGCAGCAACGCGACCTCAATCGCTTCCTGGGGCAGAAGTTCTCAATGCTCCAGCAAGTCTTAGTAGTTTAACTCCAGACCAACAATTGAGGGAAGATTTTACCGTCTTGGCTAAGGATTTGGTGACCAGCTTGAAAGGTGTTGTCGCTACTTTGGTTAGTATTTCTATTAATTTCCAAAGATTATCGGTTTTTTTTTTGGGTGGTTGAGAGGAATTAATTTTTCTCTGCTGTAGAACTTGTCAATGTTCCGGCAAAACTTAGCAGTTTAATAAAAATATAACAATTATAAAGATTTAGTGGCCAATTTCAAATATAGTATAGTGTTATCTTGCTTTATATTTTTGTGTATTATTGTGTGTTGAGTGGCGGAAAGAAATACTCTAGTTTATTTGGCTAAATAAACATTATAATAACCTGCCCTAGAATTTGAATTGAACAACTTCCACTTTTATCATTTCTTATTACATGCAGCTTTATGATGATTACCTGTAATGATGATTATTACAGTATTGTGAATTGCAGAGTAGGCAAAGAAAAACAAATGTTAAGACACTCAATTTTCCGCACAATTTGCGAGACCTTGCGTTTTGCGTGACGAAACTCAACGCTGCGCCTTGTCTCGTACCAGAGATTTCCCTGACATGACAGGAAAATGGGTCGGCCATTTTCCTGAATACCTAATCTATTAACATAAAAATTTAGATATTTGTATTTTTTAATTAAAATTTGCATTTTTTTCTTTTTTACAACTAATCTATTGTTTACCAAAGGTTGTCTATTAGACATTATTTGGAGCAATAAGAACGCATTTGCGTATATTATATATGCATATTATTTATGTATGTTTTCATTTTTTATATATTTTCTTATTCTATGATAATTAAATAAATAATTATAACATATAAAGGTGCGGGAACGAGGTCGTCTCAGAGCGGGCTCAGGAGAAGGACCTCCTCTACTAGCAGCGTTAAGAACCGACCTGTCCACAGCGTTACAGCAGAATTCGGGTGAGGATACATTTGTTTACATTGGTGATTTATTTTAAGGTTCTTTTTTGTTGAGACACTCGCTGTGCTGTACGCACTCCGCTTTATATTCGAATAATCATAGTGACGTGTAACTATAAATTATGAAAAAAATATAATGTAAAAGGTGGAACATGAACTTATAACTTCATAATTTAATCAACAAATGTTTTAAGTTTTTTGGTAATGATTTTTTTAATAATAATAGAATAGAATTAAGTATTTTTTTATTTGTCTCGTTACCACATCGAGAATAAATATTAATAATTAATAATTTCGGTAGTATTGCTTAACATGACATAACAACTATTATTTTCGAAGTTTCTATATACAGTGCAACAATGACGTATATGCAGGAAACGCAATCAAAGTCTCCGCATTGTTATTGATTATTTAACTTGTGTTTTGTTATTTATATAGTCATGAAAAATCCCAATAAAATTAAACAAAAATGTCATTGACAGGTAAAATAATTAATAGTTTCCCATCTATTAGAGGCACTATAGTAAAAATAAATTAGTAATATATTGAACTTTACACAAAAATAAACCAACCATAACACCGTTTTTCGAAAAAAAGCTTTTAAAATAACATAAAAAGTGTCACGAAATAAATGTGAATGAGCGAGAAGTGTTGTCCGCAGAGCTGCGGTCGCGTCTCTCCCGCATACACGACGCGTCCGACCTCGCGGAGATATCGTCCATGGCGCACGACGCCGACAACGCGGTGAGTGTAATATTAGAAACTCGATTAACCGGACTGATTGTTGTCGTCAGGCCTTTCGAAATCCGAATAATTGAATGTATGAAGAAAAGCTGGCTTTGTGCTTATGTAGCACATAATTTTTGTGTTTATTAAAAGCATTACATATCAACGGAAATCAGCGTTTTTTAGTTTACATAGTAGGTATTTAATATAAATATCGCGGTTGACAGTCCAGACAATAGCGAATCAACAAGGAAAATGAAAATACTTAAAATTTAAACAGCCCCAAATTCAGCATCAAACCTACGACCATAAAGTGTATCTTAACAATAAACTTTATCCGAGCGTGTATTATATACCAACGATTATATTGTCAACGATTCTAACTCTATAGTGTGATTCTCACAACAAAATATAATTGTCGTGTCGCAGTGGCACAAGTGTGCGACTGTGACGACGACAATTGTTGGTACGATTCCCCCTATGCCCCCTATCCCGAAATATGTAATATTTTTATTTCCTCGCTCTCGTAACAAGGGAAAGCGCGGCGTTGAGTTCCGCCACTTAACACGAAATGCGCGGAATCCAGAATTGCGCGGAAAGTGGAGAACGTAAGAATGTTAACAGGAATGGATTTTTTTTTCATAATTACAGAATCGTCCATTCCAACATTCGTTAAGCTATAGCTCGTCCTGCGTCTCCGCCTCAGAGTTCTTCGACGCGGAGGAACACGAAGAGAACGGTTTGAAGCAAAATGAAATTATTAATGCCAATGAGGTCAGTGGTAGTTATTTTTTTGTGATGAGTGTCTAAAAATTTACGACAGGCGCGGGTTCAAGTCCCTCTACATTGACGTGTGTCCTAACAAAGGATTTTTCTTTACTGAATCTAAGATAATACTATAAATATGTTAAAAATAATATATTTTCCTTGCTTTCCAGGCGGGTGTGATAGAGTTAGATGGGGATTCGTCATCAGAAGCGGGTTCTTTGAGCAGTGAAGAAGGTTCTGCCAGCTCTGACAATTCCGATGCAGCTAGTGAGTTCTTTCAGTTCTTTATTTACAACTAGCTACCCAAACAAGGCTTCGCCAGCTTAGACTTTGTTATATATTAGACAAATTTTACAAAATATTTACATATATTGTAGCCTGTACCTTATTTTGATGTATAAGCTATTTGTATTTCTAAGCCTAAACAGATAAACGTTAGCTAATAGTAAGTAATTTCAATTTCCTAATACTAAAATTTAAAAAAAAATGCAATTTCACAGTGGTATCAGCGGAACACAACCCACGAATACCTACCCACGATGCAGAAGTTACAGGATGGGTGAGAAGAACAAGGCTGCCGTGCCCAAGACCTTCGCCTGGAGGTCCAAGTTTATGGAACTTACTATATAAGAACATTGGGAAGGATCTGAGCCAAGTGTCTATGCCTGTTACTATTAATGAACCACTTAATATGTTACAGGTTTGTGGGTTGTTTTTTTTGTTTTTTGTTGTTGGTTCGACTACCACTCTGGGTAAAGCAAAGTGTGGCTTTTAGGTCCATTACTCAAAATGCAGTGCCTCAAGAATTCGGCTTAAAGTGAGGGACGAAAGCATCTTAATGAGGACCGGGATGTGTAACTCTCTGCCTGTCCTGCTATATGCTTGATACAGCGAGAAGCTGAAAAAAACCAAGAGCCGAATGATTCGAGTTTTAGAATATTATGTGAAACGTTAGGAAGTTCCTAACAGAAACAAAAAAAATATTATCTCAGTTTTTTGTTCCTAATAGAAACAAATAAAAATTAACTCGGTAAACTGTAAAAATAATAATATCTTCAATTTTACTAAAACTATTACAGAGATTATGCGAAGAGCTAGAATACTCTGAACTCCTCGACGCTGCGTCCCAATGCAGCGGCGGAACTGAACGATGTGCACTGGTTGCAGCGTTCGCAGTCAGTGCATACGCCGCGGCCGCGCATAGAGCAGCTTCGAAACCGTTTAATCCACTGTTGGGCGAGACTTATGAATGTGTGAGAGACGATAGGGGGTTCCGATTTGTGGCTGAGCAGGTAATACTAAGACACACATACATATATAGACACACACACTTTTCGCTATATCATATCCATACATTTCACACACGTATATTACATACACATTATACTGTCAACGAGTCGTGGCCGAGACAAAGACGTCCCACCACTCAATAAGCAATGTCTCGAAAATTGGGTTGAAAATAGATGTTGAAATAGAATGTTCCCTCAGGCCATCCTCCTGTATGCGGGATACAGCTTGAAGTAAAAAATAAAATATTGCCTATTTTATTACTTCAAATAAACTATTTTATTGCATTTCCCCAGGTATCCCACCATCCTCCCATATCCGCGTGTCACGCCGAGTCCCCACGTTGGATATTTTGGCAGGAAGCCCGAATAAAAACTAAGTTTTGGGGTAAATCAATGGAGTTCCAGCCAGCCGGACGTGTACATGTTACTCTGTTACCCTCTGGTGATTGTTATAGTTGGAATAAGGTGAGATAATATTATCTGTAAATAGTATAGTGAAATTGTAATTAATTAATAGCTGTCCGTACATCGAAGATATATGAGAAAATCTATTTTACCTATCTAATGTGAATCTAAAACAATTATTTTTAAAAAAAAATATCTACTTAAAAAGATTGTGTATAATCTCAGAAGTTGATATAAATAAAGTTCACTATTGTACCGTAAACTTACCATTTAGTATTTGTTTTATTTCAATATGTACATGAAAACCACAACACACAACTCTAAAATGAAAGCCAATATATAATAGCTGTAGAATTTAAGAGAACGGAGCCGCGAGCGGGACCTTACGAATGTTATTGGCAATTTTTTAAACTTTTAAATAGTTAAGTCAGCATGAAGGTGAAGACCGCATAATGTATAATTTTTTTGTCTACCAATAGTCGTTGCTTGAAAATTAAAATTATCTTTTTCACATTACAAACCTTCTCTAGAATCTTATGTTTTCAATAAAATTGAATTTTTTTAAATTATAATATAGGTGGTTTTATGAAAAAATTTTAACGACGATAAAGATTCAAGAAGTACAGGTTGAAATCGGTCTACATTGGCACGTTATTAATATATTTTTTGTTTTTAGGTGACAACATGCGTACACAATCTGTTTGGCGGTCAGCGCTGGGTTGACCAGTACGGGGACATGCATATAGCTTGCCATAATAATGATATATCATGCAAACTTAATTTTATTAAGGTTAGTTATTTTTTTGTTATATTCGTATATTTTATCAAGTTTTATAACACTGTTTTATTTTATTATATATTTGTATTAAGGACTTGTTTTGGTATGGTTTGAAATGTAAAAAACTAACAAATATTGTTCACCAGGCTAGCTCGTGGTCGTCGAGCCGGCACGAGGTGCGTGGCGCGGTGTCGGCGGGAGGCGCACGCGTTCGCCTGGCGGGCCGCTGGTCCGAGGCGCTGTACGCCGGCGACCCGCCCGCCGCGCGCTGTCTTTGGAGGCCTGGTCGGTGACTGGGTTTATTAAATAAATCTAACGCTAAATGTTAAATGAAGTTTTTAAGATACCACTGTAACATCCTATTGTGTGCAGAATACAGTGCGAAGCTTCATAAAATCAAATGTACGCAACCATCTACAGCTAACTTCAGAGTGAGCACGACTCGACCGTACTATAATAATTATTATTTATATTTTATATGACAGGTGCAATGCCCCCTGAGCACGACCTGTACTATGGGTTCACGAGGTTCGCCATGGAGCTGAACGAGATGGAGCCTGGCATGAGGGAGCTGTTGCCGCACACCGATACGCGGTTAAGGTAATATAAATATAATAAAGTAGTAAATGTTTGCTTAAATTACATGGGAAAGGAACCTATGACGTTGGAAGGGCATAATTTCACGATATAATTTACATACAAACACCCTGAGATGTTATTTTTACTTATTCTGTATCAATGTTTAACAGCACTTACAGCGTGTAATACATTTGCTACCAGCACTTTTGATTCCTAGCCAAAGCTCGCCTTGTAGGAATACACAATATTTTCAAGAATATGCTGTACAACACTTTCTTCGGCTACCTTTAAAAGAAATGTTACATAAGCATCTCCTGAAGTCTATCTTCTTCTAGAGTACAAATGAAGCGTGCACGTCCGAGAATCAAAACTTTCAATACATATAAGTCGATCGTGTCTTTAAAAAGAACTTTATGCCACTCCCATATAAGGTCATAGATACAATGTCAAATTATTCATAAACGCAGTCACACATCCCATTTGTCCAATATCGATGATAGCTAAAGGTATCATTTTTTATCACTGCTTTTTATGAAACGTTTTATACGCTCCAGGATATTTAATAATATTAATTAATTTGATATCATTATAAGCATTACAAAATCCCTCCAGGCCTGACCAACGATCCCTAGAAGAGGGCGACGTCGATGCAGCTGAGTCATACAAACACCAGCTTGAGCAGACTCAGCGCGAGCGACGCCGCGACCGCCCCGACCACACGCCCGCCTGGTTCCGGTTAGTAGAACTATGCTAGGTTAAACCCTGTTTCTATATATAGGTGAAATAGTCCTTAGCTGTCAAACATTGAATTACCATGTTTAACTAAAAAACGGACTTCTACCGGATCCCATAATCAGAACCTAACCAAACTTTTATCAAACTACCCTTAAAGTGTATCAAATCCGTTCCAATAAAACAGAATCATCAACATCGGTTGGAATGATATTAAGTTACTTATCCATTTGTCACGCACGTACTTAATGTAAATTTAACACTTATGTCATTTTCTCATGGATAATATTGTCAGAAATAGACCAAATTAAATAAAAAAGAATCAACTAAATCGGTTCTCACTGTCAAAGGTTCTGAGGTAACAAACCAAATAAAAACAATCGACCTACGAAACGAAACCTACTCCTTACGGAAGTCGTCAAAATATGAATACAGTAAGATTTGCCGAAAAATTCCCCCTACCTACGCTGCTATACGCGGAATACAGCGTGAAGCTGACTTTTAATTTAAAATGAATTCCAGTAAAACAATGGAAAGCGGAGAGGAGACGTGGACATTTACCGGCGCGTACTGGAAGGCGCGTGAAGCGGGCTTCCCCGATCTCTCTGCTCCAAGACTTTGGTGACTCGACGCCCACGTGAGTGGTGTTTCACTTTGTTTTATTTTTTGGTTTAGGCTATATCTGGCATAGCCGGCAGAGGAAACCTAGAACTAAGACACTCCGTTCTTCATACACCGCTTTATTTTCATAAGTAATATGGTAAAGTTCTGGGAATTTTCAAGTATGTTCTTGATAATAATTTTATTTATCAACATCAATTAGAAATAATTACTTGTACATAGAGATTGCAAGCGGCTGTATTTGACGCCGGTCAAATAATTCATAAATATTTATACTTAATAATGTTTCTCATTTTAATTTCGATTGGATTATTACAAGTTCTTGGGAACTTTTAACGAATAACATATTACTTAAGTTAAAAAGATAACTCCGGAGCGTACCTTAATTGTCATAGGTTCAAATCCATTTATTTTATGTAAATTTACAAATATATATTTTCTTATTGTTCCCAGCGTGTCACGGTGCAGTGTGAGGTGCTCTGCTAGGTTGTGCTTCGCTTGGCAAACTATAGCTTTACTAGCTTATACCTACTGTTATACTACTACAATACTACACTATACTACGTAATATTATGGCTATTATTACATGCTATATAATTTTATTTAGGATTGTTGGTTTTTTTTGTTTTGTTTAAATTTTTGGGATTCTTTTTAATGTGCTGTTTTTTTTTCGATAATTGCGGATTTAGAGTGAAAGGTGTATAATAAAGATTATTTTTATATATATATGGAAGTGAATTATATTCTTGTATATTAAACAGTATACTTTTGACGACTATTGGGTGTTATCGTATTTAATAACTACAAACAAAACCAATTAAAAAAATTTTTCTACTTAAAATGCAAGCTTTTTCACTCTAAATCTATGTATGATACAATTATATCGCTTATGAAGTTATTTTTTTATAAATTGTAGAAATTGTTATATTCTGTACTTATTGTTATTTAATTTAAAAAAGTGAACTATGATTTTTGATGATGCAAGATGTATATATATATGTGCCTGTGTAGAATTAAAAACTTTTTATTGTAACATTATTATGAATAGATGTTAAACGAACTAAAAATGCCGTTATTTGTATTGAACTGTATACGTTCAGTAAGTATGGCTTTACATTAAAAATTGTAAGTTCAAATACATTACTTATATTACTTGAAAATTAAAAAGACAAAAGTTATTTTTTTTTAATGTGCATACTAGTTTTTTTTTAGAACTACTATTTAGTTCTAATGTATGTCAATATTTTGTTTATTTGTACATAAAAACCTTCAAAAAAATATATTCATTTAATTATTAACTAAATAATTTGCCTTAAATCGATTTTTGATTACTTCATTTATGATGTACGATTGTTGTATTAAATTTATTTACAAAAAAAAGACAACACGGGTATAAATGTAACTAAGTATTGAATTAAAATAATTTTAATATCGATTTAAATTATATCGATTTATCAATTTTATTTTAAGTATTATATTTTTAAATAAAAACGATGTTTTAAGAAATTGAATTGATAATTTTTGACACTTGAAGTCATTAAAAATTATTATGAAATAATGATTATAATTATAACCTTTTAAAAAATATAAATTGAACTTTATAAACTTTTTGTTTTGTTTATATCAGAGTAAAATGGCTGTGAAAAATGTTTCCAATATATATAAACTAAAATGGGTTTCTAATATACATTTGTATAGTTAATTCTCGCTTATTCTTTTAATGTAGTTTCCGATTCCTATAATTGCGATTGTAAAATATATTGATATTATATTCAATAAAACAATACTTCTCTTAAATATACATATGTATTAAGTTAAATATTTAAAAATGTAATTTTTAAAAAAATATTTGTTTTTTTAAATTAATTTTTGAATATATTATGAAGTTGGAGTTGCCAGAATAAATGTACCTCTAAAATAGTCACTTTCATGTAACTAATTTGTGAACTGGCAATACTGTGTTAATAAATAAGGAAAGATCCATTGCTACTATAACGTATATGACAACAGTAATATTAAGGCAGATAGATGTCCATCAAGTTGGAATATGATATATGTTTAAACCAATACATAGGCAGAAAAAGTTCAGTGTTAAGACACTCCGTTGACTTTTCACCTTATGTAACTTTTACGCTAAATTTGTGTCCTACCAGGGAAGTGATAATAAATAAACGTTATCGTTTCCCTGAATCGGAATCGAACCTACAACCATAGTATGCAGTTAGAGACTACTAACTAACTTTGCCTAAATGGTGTTATATTATTTTTGAAATATAGAAATAATATTGTCAATTGTTATTCGAGTGTTATTGGCACGTTTATGCTATTGCACAAAATTGTTTGATGAGCTTTGAGTGGTAGCACTAACTTTTAAATTCGTGAACTATTTAACGCTTATATTATAATGTGGTGGAGAAGGAAATAAGACGGCAAAGAATAAATTTTTATTAATTTAATTTTACGCTGTATCCCGCATTTGGAATGTCCGTTCCCTCTGTTTGAGTTTGAAATTATTGAGACACCTACACTCAACCATCGTTGATAATTTCTTGTGATTAATTATTTTCTTTTGAAATAAATTTATATAATTTAAAAAAAATGCGTTTTCCCGCCATATTTCATGCTCTGCCATTTTCTATCCTATTCCTCTATATATATTGATGTTGTAATTAATGTAGTATATAGGAATTTATGTAAATAGGCCGTGATTTGATATTAGTTTGTGAAATAAATATGTGGAAGCTTATGTAATGTGTATTCTAGCCAGTTTTAAAGTACAACTATTATTATATGTTAAGAACAGATATAAAAAAATGTTGTTTTGACGTTTGACATATATTTTGATTAAGGTGTTATGATATACAGCCTTTCCATTTTTGGTTAATAGGGGATTTTCAATTTGGATAAAATAGGAAACTTTAAATTGGTTTAGTGTGTTTTTAATTTAAAAATATATTTCAATAGTCTTACACAATAATGCTTAATGAAATAAATATAATTTTAAAAATGATATATACAATATGAAAAACTTTGCCATTAGTTGTGATGATAGCGAGTAAATATTAAATATTTTTTTATGAAACACATTTTTGTATGACACATCTTTTTCAATTTCTTCATTTTACGGGTGAATCGGCTGTTTTAATATCATTTATTTATTATTATTCAGTCTTTAATATCAATTATATAATATAAATGTCACATTCAATATTATGACAATAAGCTAGTTTCGTTAATGTTGTTATAAAATACTAAAAAAAATCAAGAGACAATTGCTCTAAGAAATAATTACTAAACAATGCTGTTATATATTATTAAAAATGTTATGCCTAATTGAGCAATGTCTCTTGGAGTATACAATATTCTTAATTATAATTAACATTTGAATTATAGGCTAGCAATATTTCAGTCTTACGCTGTGGGCCTATTGCGTCTGATTATACAGTCTTAAAATAACTTAATGAAACTAAATTAGTATGTGATACTGTCGAAATTTGCTCCAGTTTTTATTATGTTAGTTTAGCTTTGGGCAATTCACAATGAATTATTAGGTTGGTTTGTGTATATTAATAGATACATTACTAGTTAACTATTTTAACTAGATCTCTTTTCGACATGCCTATTGTGTAATACTATCTCTTCTGTACCGTACAACCTCCTTCGTCTGTTTTTCATAGAACATATTATTAGCGAAGTGATTGATGCTCAATTGGCACATTCGAAAAGCCACTATCAAAGAACAATATTTATTAGTTTTCATAACAGTTGAATCCAAAACTTATATTTATGATATATACTCGTAGAGAATATAGAATCGAAATCGAATTTTGTTTACAGATACTGATTCAATTGTAAAAATGCTAGTTTCAAAATTAATAAATATTGAAGTCACATTGTTTTATTTTTTATTTTCTTAGAATAGTACTGTAATTTTAATAATAAACTTTATTATACACTACATAACTTTTTGACATATTTGAAAAAGACCGTCTTAAGCAACTTTAATGAAATTTTCGCATAAATCACATATACATTAGCATTCCACTCCAATACAGTTTTCATATTTTGAAATTTATTTCTTTTAATTTTAATTATTATATAAAAATAAAAGAGTCGATTGTCTATTATAAAATAAGTGGATGTGTAGAAGAGCTAGTTCGCTGAGTAAAATATTGTTGAATATTACATTACTATGTGTATAAGAAATAAATGGTTAGGGCAAAAATATTCATGTTTTACGTCAATTTTTTTATAGTCTCTAGATATTTTTTTTATCTATGGTTTGACTTTATAACAGATTAAGAAATAGATTATTTAAAATATTTATGTAAGGATTACTACAAAATATGTAATATTAATGTGCTACTTTGATTGTTTCGGACATTAACACATGTTATAAATAACAATTAATTTTAAAATCCACCTAATATAAATAGTAGTTTATTTTTTATGTTATATTAAAGTGTATAAAATCACAACCACCTGGAGTTCTAAACCAAGTAGGATATTAATATATATGAAACCAAAACTAAAATGAATAAATTAATATGATGAAATATATATGAACAGATAAAAAAAGAGTCTATGTAATATACTACGTAATTTAAAAATGCTTGCTATTTCGCTTGGGTTTGTCATTTTTTTTATTATTAATGAAGTACTTAAAAATTTTAAGTATTGTGTTGTAAATATTTTGTGGTGCATTGTTATTATTTGTATAAATATTTGTTTTATTTTTAACATTATCTAATAATGTTTGTATTTTAATCATGATTCCAGTTTTTAATGTAATTAAAATTATATTACAATAAATTACTAACAATTTTATTATCAACTTTATTTTTATTCTTGCCTTCCCTAATTTTTAAAACTACAGAATCGATATATCATAGCAAAGTCTATAGAGATGCCCAGCGAAAACACAAAAATCAGTCAGTAATTATAATCTTGCTCCTACTGAAGTATGGAAGTTACTAGACACTTCGGGTATTGGGCGAAAACTTTCAACTACAGTCATAAACGACGGAGTGGATCTTAATTAACTTTATAAGAATTTTACTATGAACCTCTTAAGCCAGAGCATTAAATTCAGTCTCTTACCCCATTCCCCTCTGTCTTTTACTTCTTTTAGTTTCCATTCAATCACTGTCACTGAAATTAGACGACATTTGGTTGACATAAAGTCTGACGAAATTGGCGCTGATGGCGTGAGCCGGAAAATGATTCTTATGACATTGAATGTTATGCTTCCTATATGTTGAGATATTTTAAACAATTCAATTCCAAAGAATTCCTTCCCTAGCCCTTGGAGATTTGCTTATGTCATCGCTATACTTAAAATTACCAATCCTTCATCTTTCACACATTATAGACCTATTATTATTTGATTTAGTAAAAAATCTAATCCAAATCAGTCTACTCACAGCTCTACATTAGAGCGAAGAAATAAAAATAACTTATCATTCGCATCTATCCAACTACTTAAGTGCTACTTTATAATTGGTAATATGCGCTGATGCTATTTTTAAGTAATAGTGATTAATTACCTTTTGTATATGTTTGTAAGTTCAGTTTCTAGTGGCGTAGCTAGGGGGGTGCGAGCGATGCGGTCCCACCGGGCATCAAAAGCAAAGGGGCATCAAAGTTGACGATTAATTTTTTTAAAGGTAGCCAATGTCACATTGTAGTGTCTGACGCTTGATCTACGTGAGAGTAGAAGACACTTTGAATCTCCTTTTTTTTTAGAGGGCATCAAGTCCCAAGCCGCACCAGGCAGCAAACACCCTAGCTACGCCACTGTCAGTTTCACAAACGGTCTATAGCAAATACCAATGAAGCGATTTTTTTAAAAATTACCGCGTTGTTTGTTATCACAAGCCATATTAATACGTTCAGAAATCAAAAATTCAAACTATATTAGATAATATACATATATTTTTATTTATAAAAATTAATTTAATTTAATATTTGAAATATAGCTGAGTATGATAAGTTAACACACTATTATTTTAGTTTCTAATCATTTCTTGTACAATAAATTTTATTATTATATACACTACTACTACTAGTATTATATACACTTACAGTATCTATTTTCCTGAACGAAGTCTATAAATTATAAACGGAACGATACAATACAATGATTTGGCAAGATAATTAAATGAATAGTAAACTTGTTTGAAGAATTTCTTTAGATTAAACAAATACTGCGCATAATTTATTTAAATAAAAATCTATATACTCAATCAATGTTATATGTAAGGTGAACATTTAAGTGCATTCGTTTAACATTGGGGTTGGACATCATATGGTGAGTTTTTAAATCTTAGCGGTTTATAAAAATTATTATGATCAAGTTGGTTTTGCGTGTTGACATGATTTTGTGTTATATAAGATAAAATGTTAATAGTTAGGATACTTGCAAATCATGCAACTGCGCTTCACCGCCCCTTGTTGCGCTTTGCAGGTGAATGACCTACATAGAGTTATTTTTGTAATTGGCTTATTATTATAATCGTTTGATAATATTGTATATGGCTTTGTTATTTAGGTTAAGTCTTTACTGAACCATTTATAAGTTTCTAAGTTTTCTTTTTCAAATGTATAATACTAGTACCATCTCTAATACATTTCTGTTATTGGTCCTAAAGGATTTCTTTACGTTTTAATTATTATTTTAGCCCGAACAATGTCCAATTCGCCAGTAAACATCAAATTCAAATGGGGTCTGAGTGCGTCAGACCCTGAACAAAAGCCAGTGTTGTTTGTGGGACAGGCAGCCCACCTCACTGCTTTATCCTGGCAGGATGTGAGATGCAAACTTGAACCTAAAGTCTCTGAAGAGGTGAGTATTATAAATTCTTTTTAAAAATAACTTAAAAATAAATGTTATTTATTATGTTAAGGACTATATATTCACATGTTTATGTGCATATTACTTGTTACTTCACTTTATTTATGATGTGTTGTAGAGAGTACAATGACCTATAAATTATATCTGTTCAATCATCATCAAATTGATTATTTATATTTAAAAAAATCTATAGGTCTCATAAAGCAATGCATGGAATTTAGTTCTGCTACTAACATGCAATGTCTTAAGTTTGCTTAAGAAGTATAGAGGCAACTTTTCTGTCTGCCTACCCTGCTAATTAAAAAAAATCAAAATATTCTTTATTCAAATAAGCAATTATTATAAGCACTTTTGAATCGTCGAATGAACATATGAACAAAAAGCTACCACCGGTTCGGAAGGCAGTTCTGCTGAGAAGAGCCAGCAAGAAACTCAACAGTTGCTCTTTTCAAAATCAATGGTACAATCTATAAACATTAGCTGGCAGCAATCCTGCATTACATTCAATAGACATTAATTCCATACATGCTTATCTTCCAAATATTTTAAATTTTGGTAGTGGCAAACTAAGAATATACTGCGGAATTTTATTGTATACACATACTCAGACCCATAAAGGAGTTTTTGGAGGCGAAAACTTGGTGTAACAAGCTTATCGTTATTTCTCGTACCTATCGTATGACTGTCACTATTTTTGCTATGATAATGTATATTTTGTCGGACAAAGAGAATGTTATAATATATTAATTTTTATATACAGCGTAACATTTAACATCCCTACCCTAGTAACAATGTGATTCAGTATTAAGTATTGGTATGTATCATTTTAGCTTATCATAATATTATTTACAACCAGGCTTGGCTCAGAGGCATTAGTGTGGCTTCACCAGGTGAACTATGTGACATATGGCCAAGGGCAGCTGCATTAGGAGTCTTGCCACTACGTCGATCACGGCATGCAGCACCATCTAGATGCCATGCTTTGTCAAAGCTTGTTAGGAATGCAGTGAAATCTGTGGAGGAAGAATTTGTGGTGGTAAGTTAGTAAAGTAATGGCAATGGTTGTAGGTTTGAATCTCACTGGGGGGAATTAATTATTTTCATTATCCTACTCTCATAAGATGAAGTACATTGATAAGTTAATTTGGAAGGTTGCTTCTTCTGCTTTCCCAAATTCATGTGGACAGCAGAGAATGGCGTATATTAACACTACATAATACAGGTGCAAAATTTTTGCTAAAATTTGACATTTTTAATAAACCAACTTAATTTGGAGTTACTAGTGGGTCAATGAATATGCCTTTAACTGCACAGCAGTTTGAAATACTCAAAAACTATGATCAACACTGATTGAAATGGCCCGAGTGAAAAGTCTTATTCTCAACCATCCCAACCATCACTGACTGATGCAGCCTGAACGGAAAGATGCATAATTTTTCTTGGTGTTTAATGTCGAAACAATATGAAATTTAAAACTGTTCACAGCTCTTATAGGTATTTTAGGTTCCATTATAAAGTTATAATAATATCATTTATACCACCAGCTGGTCTGCCGCAAACGTGACATCCTAGCCAGCGCGGTGGCCATAGCTCGTGCCATACCTCTATACAGTGCTCGTTCTGGACTACTGCCCAATGCACCAGTCCCACCACCTACATCAAGCGGAAAGAAGAATTTGATTGTGGAAATTTGTATTGCTAATGATGGTCAGATTCTTTATGTGAAGTAATAGAAAATTTTATTTAGCTATTCTCTGTATCCCACGCATGGCAGAGTCTAGTATTAGACACTCTGTTTCCTAATTTCAGCCAAATGCTCAAGACTTTGTGTGCTGATTGGCAGAAGTCAATGCCTCACTTTATCTTGAATCAAACAAGGAAAATAAATAATTTATTCTCTTTGGTTGTGGGTGTGCACAACCGTCGCGTTTACACTCAAATATACTTGTTATATATTTTTTATTGTATAACAACTTATTGCTATGATTATCTCTTGTCATTTTTTTTAATTTGAGATAATGTTTTGTGATGCTTAATTTATTAAGTATTATAAATATTTGTCCTGAGCAGAATTTGAATACTTATTAAAAAAATAAAATATCTATTTTAATAAGTTGTAAACAAAAATTCTAGTTAAAATGCCTGCACGTTCATTTTTTAATTGTTCTTGTTAATTAAATTTCCATATGCATTTTCTAAAACAGAAGGTGATTCTGATGACGAAGATGAATCAGCGCAAAACACCGATCTTCTAGACAAGACCCTCTCCAGTGAGGAATTAACCACCATCCAGGACATAGCTGATGCTACCCGACTAGCAGCTAAGATTACTGACATGCCGGCCAATGTGATGGATGTTGATGCCTTTATTGAGGTTAGTATAAAATACTAAAACCTAAATGTGCATCTTCTAAGGTATCTTCAAATGAAAATATTAATGTGCATCTTCAATTGCCGTTGTCACACAAGCCAAATCAAATGTGAAAATAACAATTATCTAATTATCGTGGTTCATGAGTTTCACCCTGGTGATGGACAAACAGACAGTATAGTTTACCCTTTGGGTACAGAACCCTAAAATAACCATATTACGTTTGAACCACAGGAAGCCTGCAAAGTGGCAAAGGAGCTGGACATCCCGTCGCCCACCATCATCCGCGGGCCCGAGCTAAAGGAGCGCGGCATGGGCGGCATCTATGGAGTGGGGGCGGCGGCAGCGCGGCCCCCCGCCCTCGTGTGCCTATCGCACCGCGCGCCCGGTGCTGATACCAGCGTGGCGTGGGTCGGCAAGGGCATCGTGTACGACACCGGTGGACTCAGCATTAAAGCTAGAGTATGTTCGCACCTTAAACAGATTTACGCTGTACACAGCGGGATAGGTAGAGGAACCTAGTATTAAGACACTCCGTTCCCTACTTTCCGCCGAGTACTGGAGGCATACAGAGTTAAGTGGCGGAACACGACGCCGCGCTTTGCCTCGACACCAAAGAGTAGAAATGAAGATATAAATGTAAATAAATATTTCATTTCCTCTTCACAACCAGTCGATTTTACACTGTGCCTCTGCGCCACAACTGGCCATCTTAACCTATGTTACATAAATATAAGCAGATACCCCATCTCCCACCTTCATCCGTGGTCCTAACCTCAAATTTTATTATTACAGTCATCAATGGTAGGCATGAAGGGTGACTGCGGTGGTGCTGCAGCAGTGCTTGGTGCCTTCCTTGCCTTCGTCAAATCCAAGCCTACCATCAATGTGCATGCCGTGCTCTGTTTGGCTGAAAACAGTGTCGGGCCTAATGCTACTAGGTAACCTAGTGTTTAGTTTATTTATTCTGGAGATAGTTCNATGAAGATGCTGAGGTGGATGTGCGGCGTAACGCGGTCTGACCGCATACGCAACACATTCATTCGAGGTAGTCTTGGGGTCCGTGACGTAGCGGATAAGCTCCAAGAGCGTCGCTTGAGATGGTTTGGCCACGTTACGCGCCGGCCTAAGAACTATGTCGGACGCAAGTGCCTTGCTATACTAGTTCCTGGGGCGCGACCTCCTGGACGCCCAAGGAAGCGCTGGTTGGATGTCGTGATGCAGGACATGAGAGCCAATGGTCTAACCACCGAGGACGTAAAAGATCGTGCAAAGTGGAGTAAGTTAAGTAGGAAGGCAGACCCTGGTAATAGCCGGGATTAATGCCAGGAAGAAGAAGAAGAATATAAGAAAGGAAAAGGCGATAGCAATTGTGTGCATTGTTCACTCAGAATGTAAAGAGAGAAAAATTCAAAAATCAACTACAGCTACATTTACTACTTAACACATAGTAATATTACATTGAATGAATATGTAATAAAGTCCTCCAAAAAGATAATAAATCTTTTATGGGTCTGAGCATACGTGTACATAATAAAATCCCGCAGTGTATTCTAGGTTTGCTACTTCCAAAATTTAAAATATCTGTAAAAAAATTCTAATAAGTAAAGCTTATTACACTGTTCAATAATATTTAAGGATAAGCATGTATGGGATTAATGTCTATTGAACGTAATGCAGGATAGCTGCCGGCAAATGTAATAGATTGTACCATTAATTTTGAAAAGAGCAACTGTTGAGTTTCTTGCCGGCTCTTCTCAGCAGAACTGCCTTCAAACCGGTGGTAGCTTTTTGTTCATATGTTCATTCGACGATTCAAAAGTGCTTATAATAATTGCTTATTTGAATAAAGAATATTCTGAATTGGAATAATATAATAAAATAATTAGTCTTACCAAAGAAATATAAATACTATCTATTTTTTTTCTTTATATTTCCAGGCCTGATGATATACATCAGCTGTATTCTGGGCGCACTGTCGAAATTAACAATACTGACGCAGAAGGTGAATGAAAAATAAATAAAATTATTATTTAGATTATGAAGATTAGTGTAGATTAGATTTAGTGTATGTATGTAGGTTCAAATCTTACTAACTGTAAAATACATGAAATTTTTGTTTTATTTTGTGTTAAATTAAATATACTTCGTCCCCAGCCCTTCGTGGCTCAGTGACATTACTATAAATGGGACAGTCGTAGGTTCAATTTCCATGTTTAATATTTTTATTTCCACTCTCTGGTGACTCGCAACTATCACGTGCAGTCTGATATTCCAACACATAACAAGACAATTATTAGTAAGTTAATATTATTTAATAGTTTAATTGATTTTGTTTATCAGGTCGTTTGGTGCTTAGCGACGGCGTCGTATACGCGCAGAGAGATTTGAAAGCTAATCTCATTGTCGATGTCGCTACTTTAACTGGGGCACAGGTTAATGTGTTTCTTTATTATAGAGTTTTTATTTTATTTATTGCCGAAGATGTTTTTTTTTTTCATCTTTAAATATAAATATATATAAATAATACATTATTTATTACGCACGCATTCTTGTGCCTCCGCCACAATTGGTCTCAATGGATCTTTTGATTATTTTCTTTAATACGGTAAAGTTCAAAACACCTTCTATGTAACCTAATTCAAAAAAATCTTTTGGCTGTAACATGACAATTCGTTTAGCTTTAGTATTAATTATTTTTTTGATATTTGTTTCAGGGAATAGCAACAGGCAAATACCATGCCGCCATTGTCTCAAACAACCGTAAACTGGAAAACCAATGTATCACAGCTGGACGTCGAACCGGTGACCTCGCGCACCCGCTGCCCTTTGCCCCCGAGCTGCACTTTCCGGAGTTTAGCAGCGTTGTTGCCGATATGAAGAATAGTGTTGCGGTATGGAATTTATATTTGTATCTGTTTTTTTTTTTTAATTTATATTGGTAGGCGCGAAACAGAAATCGCCATAGAAATAACATGATATATGTATCTTTTCCTATCTCTTACTTTTGTTTCTCTCGCTTATGTATGAACTTATATGAAAAAGGAGTTGTGATACACTCTCTGTCTAATTCTATTTGTCCTTTTTACTGTTATGAAAATTGGAGGATTCACATTTTTGTCTGTATCTATGGAGTAGTAGTGTGATTGTATTTATTTGTCTTGTTATCGACAAAATAAATAGATGTGATTGAATGAATGAAAGAATAAAAAAAAAAAAAAAAAAACAAAAAAAAATACAGTCGAATTGATAACCTCCTTCTTTTTGAAGTCGGTTAAAAATGATACATATCCTTCCGTTTTAACTGAATTAGTTAATGCTGTAAAAGAAAGATGTAAATTATTTTTTTTACGTATGTTTTAAATAATGTATTACATTAAAAAATAATAATAATACATTAATAAATAATGTATTACATTAACAATATTACATTTTGATAAATTTTAATAAGTCAATTGCGTGTGCTTTATTAACATTTACGAAAAAAAGTGACATTAAAAATTCATGAGCTTTATTAACATTCCATAACCTAACAAGCTTTAACCCATCCACATTATCTAGTTTAATAATAGAAAGAAATAACATTAAAAAGTTGAGAGAAAGAAATGACATTTAAAACGCGACCGGTAGGGCGCGATGCATGGAAAGCGGAGTGTTTTAACTCTAGTTACTTTGCTATATGAGCAACACAGCGTGAAGCTTAGGTAGACTGAGATTATTATTATTATATGTTAGCTTCACGCTGTTTCCCGCACATAGCAGGGTAGGCAGATGGAACCTGGAATCTAGTTTTAAGATACTCCATTCCCATTAAGACACTTCCGCTCCCCATGTTAACTTATCGATTTAGTTATTTTAATGTAAACACGCAATATGTAATGTACAGGATTTAAACCCAAAACTATGATGCGTTTTACATATTAGCTAGACATGTCCTGATTTATACTTTTAACCTAAACGAAATTAAAACTTAACCTGGTAAATATTTATTTATTCTAAGTTAACATCTGAATGCTTATACCCTTTTGAAGTTTTCAACTAAAATACTCTCCTACGCTTTTGTTTATTTTTTTTAAATTAATTTCCAAAGAAATTCTCTATTCCATTGCAAACAGTGAACTGTCCTCTGGTTCTTTTTTCGTCAATATTCGATTTATAGTTGCCTGGGAGCTTATAAAAAACTAATGTATACTAAAGCAGTACAAAAATAATATTATTATTACAATAACATTAATTTCATCTCGATAAATTCGATTCAATATGCAAAATCGAGAAACATCGAAATTACAAAATACTATTTAGATAAAATTTTGATTTTAACAACATGGATAAATAACTCTTTTAAATTATTCAATATGCATTCAATATATCATATATTTTTTTTAGTTCGGTATCGATTAATTAGTCCATATTTAGTTAAGACTTGTGTGTAATATCGATATATTTTTTTATTTTTTACTTATATTTAATTACATATGTATTTACTTATTGAAATTTCGTTAAAAAAGTATGGAAGGCATCTAATTGGTAATATTTCATATAACAATTTTACGCGTGAGTTGATTTAGATTGTAAATGATTTTAATATTGAGTAATATTAATTAAAATATAGTTTGAATCATGAATTGGAATGTATAAGTATATAACTTAAAAATATATATATTAATATGAAAATTTTAAATTGTTACTTTGAACGACAAGAACATAAAATTGATAAATTTCTTTATAGATATATTCTTTATAGATTTTTATACAAAATTTCAATATGTTTTTTTATTTTTTAATTTGGTTGATTTATTTTAAATAAATAAACTATTATAATTAATTCAAACTGGACCTGTGCTTACGCTTATGATGGGGAAGGGGCTTTGCGAATATGCACTTCACCAACGAGTGAAGAATCTAATGACTAGTGACCAGTGTCTAATATTACACAGTACACAGTGAAGGATGATTAGTGACTAATTACTCGTTGCTGGTGAGTCGTTAGGAACCGATGGCTAGTTCCTAGTGACCACTGCCTGGTGTCCTAGTGACTAGCGTCTAGCGTCTAGAGACCGGTTAGTGACTGTGGGCGGACGGTGTGTCGGTTGCAGGACCGCAACAACGCGCAGTCGTCGTGCGCGGGGCTGTTCGTGCTGGCGCACCTCGGCTTCGAGTGGGGCGGCGCCTGGCTGCACGTCGACATGGCCGCGCCCGCGCACTGCGTCAGTACTCGCCCCCATACACCATACAACCTGGACATATCTTGTGTCCCGTTGTAAATGCTTCTTGTCCTTGTGGACAATTGTATATCCTTTCCAGTTTTATTCACCATTTTTATCCACTTTCCTTACAAACCTTCACATTTCTAACTCCCACCACAAGCTTTTTTAACAATTCCGCACTTTCTTGCCAATTTCTCCTACTTTCTTTACAAATTTACCTCATACTCCATCCATTTTGCCTCGTTTTCATCACACTTACGTTCTTTTTCTACTTTTGCTTGCACCTCTTTTCCTGTTTTGTAATTTACCCTCTGTCTTACCAGCAGTTCCTCACGTTCCTAATTTACCTCGTTTTCCATCATTTTGCTCCATTTCCATCACAATTACGTCGAATGCATTCTACCCTTTCACATTTTCTATCTTTTATTTTAACTTTTTACCTATTTTTTATCGTTTCTCTTCTGTCCAAATTCCGTCCGTAATCCCATCCAAATTATGTCTTAAAGAGAACCCTTTACACTTTTTGACCTAAAATACTTTTTTAGATTTCACAATTCACAATTTTGAACTGAGTCGCAAGAGCACAAGCGTGTAACGCTACAGGTTGTGGGTTCGATTCCCATTCGAAATGAAATATTTAATGTTTTTATATCCTCACTCTGGTAACAAGGCAAAGCGCGGCGTTGACACACAATGTCTTAACTTTAGGTTGCTAGGTGTCTACCTTGCCTACTCTGCCATATGCAGGATACAGCGATGTTGTAAAAAAAAATTTTTAAATACTCTGTTCAACACTATTATATGTTTTCTATAAAAACATATATTTCTTTCCTAAGTGTAATAACACTTTAAAAATATTTCCTTTTGACACATTCCTTGTATTCGGAGGGTCCATAACGTTGAATATTTGCGTAAGATCATTAATTTTTATCATTACTTTTTTTTGTTTTGTTTTATTTTAATTAATTTTGAGTTTATATATATATATATTTTATGGACCGCCCGCGTTTTCGAGATAGTCAAGGAGAATGTATTCTTAAGTTTAGAACACTATTTTTTTTACTTTGCTCCCATTTATAGAAATTGCACCCAAAGTAAAAACAATAACCAGATCGGGGAAACAAAAATATTTTAAATATAAACGTTATATTGAACGCACAAACATCAAGGACAGTCATTTTTGATCTTTTTAAAAATAATTTTAAAAAATATATAGATCAAAAAAAAGTTTTACTTATATACTCTATTATTTAAGTTCTACTTATATTAAATATTATGTAGTTTTTTTTAGATTTACATATAAATGAATTAAATTTTCACCTATCAATTGTACCATAGAACTTATTTTGGCTATTATAAATAGGATGGTTACGACTTCGAAGGACGGTTACGAGAATTATTCATCACTATTATGTACTTTATACTTTCTTTGTTACATTTTCTATAAAATTTGTACATTATTCCTTTTAATTTGAGTCATACTACTTGAACCTTTTAATAGTTGACTATGGAAAATTTAAATTATTCAAAAATCCTTTTAATTGAATTTTATACAATTTTGTTATATATAATACATACATATATATATATATATATGGACGTCTCTATCTGTTAATTTTATGCAATATTTGTGGATTAGTCTAATTAAAATTATAATAATAATCAGAATACAATTGTTTCCCTGATCTGGTTCAACAGTGTAGTCTTACATTTTGAACTTATAAGTAGTTTACAAGCAAATTTAAAATAATAATAATTAGTGATTATTTTCTCCACTTTCCTTTACTTTAAAGACCCTGAATACGCGATATATTAATATTATTTGTGCAATTTTCAGGGCGAACGTGCAACAGGATATGGCGTGGCATTACTGAACGTACTATTCGGTGCTCATTCTAGTAGTCGTCTTTTACGCGCTCTCAGCCCTAATTGACGACCCCCATAACCCCAGTAGTCCAGTACAATTTGACACAATCATTTTCGACTTTTTATTACCCTTAATATAACCAAACCCCTATAATTTCTCTTCTGTTACTGCTGTTTATTTAATAATTTTATAATAATTCTAATAAAGTTATTGGTTTTTTACCCCCATTTATCTTTACACAAGTTGTAATGAACTTATATTTTATGTTTAATAATGATTTAATTATTAATAATGTCTAATACAAGTTATACAAAGTGTAATTAACGTAAATAAATAAAATTACAATTTAGATAGATATAACTTACAATTGTAACTTTTTTTTAGTTAAACATTTAATTTAACTTCGATAAAACCAGTTAAGTACATTTTATTAATTATCTAGTTCCATATTCTTACTAAATCCGAGGTACTTTTTATAATAGTGTTTAATGTGTAATATCATGATTTTAATTATCAATGAGTGTAATTAACATGCTATGAGTTTCTTAGTAAAAAAAATCTGAAAATTATATATTATAAAAGTGGAATTTGAAGTATGTTACCTTCCATCTCAACTTTGGACAACGTCTATTTCATTAGAAGCACTAAGACATTCAATGTAAAAATCTTCATTAAAAAGTATGCATTTTTAATAAACATATTCCGTGAAGCATTTTTTAATCAGTATAGTATTTAATTTAGTGATCACACTAATGTTTTTATATATTTTTAATATATCAGTTTTAGGTCTCTGTGCCCACTTATATTTCTGTCGCCATGCTTTGGTTGCGGCGTTGACTTCCACCACTCATACAGTTATTTTTATTTTAATAATTTATATAAAAATAAAATGTAAGAATAAACAAACTATGTATGCAAGTTTTATAATTGTATGTATATAAAAATGCTAATAAATCAAGTACATTCTTTATTTTTTGTTCTTTTTAGATCTAGTTTAAATATATTTCAAAATAAATTTATTATTTTATTTTGATATCTTTTACAAGCATGTATCACTTTTTTTTAAATATATGTAATTAAATTTCACAATAACGTCATAATATAGTAAAAAATTACATCTTTTGTAAATATAGCATGAATAATATAAAAAAAAATCATATAAACTGAGTATATCAAACCAAAATAATATTGTGTTCAACTAAAATAGTTTCGTGTCGAAATCAACCCATTTTTAGGACTTGTATTTTAATAAATATAGTTATTTGCACCTGGTCTTTTCTTTCTTTAACATTTTACAATTTTTTAAATGGTAAAACTAAAAACAGACATGAGCCGATCTGAAGATGAAAAATTTAAAGTCAGTTCTTTGATGTGACTTGCAGATTGAATCATTGTATATAGTATTAATAATATTTTTGCAATGTATACAATATATTATTACCGATTGAATTTATTCAAGCTTTGACTACTTTATTGTAAATCTCTGATTAACTGAAGAAAATACTATTATGAAATAATGTAGTTACATACATAGTCTTATATCGTTTTATCTTATTTTCATATGTTGTTATTAAACTACTAAGAATGGTTGAGGAAATAAATAAAACAGCCAATAAAATGTTTGGTTATTGTATTACCAGTCAATAATGTATGGGTGATATAATACTAGAGTAATGTATATAAAAGCAATAAAAATCCAAATGTAGACAAAAATAAATGCACCTTTGCGCCTATATATGGCAATAATACGTCACGCGATTATTGCACCCTGCCACGACGAATATTTTAGAAAATCCCCAAAGAGACCACAAATTAATCCTAAAATAAATAAATCTTTGACATCAAAAAATAAATACAATTTTTTAACATGAAAAACATTAAAAAAAGATAAGAAAATAAATTGAAATGACTTCTTACAAATACTAAAAGGGCAAGATGCAGCGTTCCAATAATAAAGGCAAAAGTCCACATGTATAATGCCAAGAGCACATCACTAAAATATATTGTCACACAATATATCATTACAAAATACGAATCGAAATTCTAATTTATATTTTAAATATAAAAAACATTACAAAAATTTCTTTAAATCCGTTACAAATACTTTTATTCTACAAAAAGTTTTCTGAATATGCCACTTTTGACTTGAATTTATAATACCTTATACCACAAATATTTTAACGAAGCAATACTGAAAAGATGTTGTTTTCTCCATTCATTTACTATTAAGCTTTGGTTGATTATTACAATAATATATGTAGAACATTATTGTCTTTTCCCTAGATATAGACAATAGTATTGCTAGGTTAAAACGCAAGCATGTATTTGTGTTAGGTAATTCATAAGTCCCTGACGCCGGTGCCGTAGTTGGCGCCGCCCGCTCTGTTTAGGGCGTCTTTGAATTGATCGATATCTATTTCAGCTTGACTCTCCAATTGGAGCTCCACAGCAAAGTTCTGAAAAAAAAACATTTTATATATAAATAATTCTTTAACGTTTTAAATTAAAATATTATTATTACTTACAATTAACAAAATAAGTAAAAAAATAATTATTGATATATCAGCTCTGTTCGACTACAGTAATTATATTTAAAATGAAAATACATGCTGTATAGAAATACAATTCAGTTAAATCACGATTAATATAATTAGAAATAAAATAGAAAACTGGTGTTAAACACACAAAATAATTAAGTATTAAAATGAACAAAATCATCTTATAGAGACCGTACCGTAAGTTCATATCAATACGAAACAAGCGTAAAATGAAATGTATAAGCGTCAAATTAACCAATCACGAACCAACCATCATTTTAAAAGTCAGTTTGAGTTTGACAGTTAACGTCAACTCGGCAATTATGTTCGCGGTATTTTTTTCTTGTTGCGCTTGCTACTAAATAAGAGAAAATCATAAGTAATTATGGAAGATTTATACAACAAATTACCGTGCAGAGAAAGCCAACTAAACGAGTTATTAGATCTTTTAGGCGAATGCGATGAAGTGTTACCGATATCTTTATTTATTAGCGGTAACATGGCCACAGGGAAAAGTGTATGCTTGAAAACAGTTTTAGAATATTTGGAGTTTAAACATGTTTTTATTGATTGTATTGAATGTTACACACCTAAAATAATGTATGAAGCTATTTTGACTGGACTGGACGACGATTTGGTGGATGTAAAATGCGATTCTTTATGGGCGCTTATAAATAATTTAAACGCAATCGCAAATAAACAATCCGTGTATCGACCGCTCGTACTAGTATTCGATAGAGCCGAGAGACTTCGCAACATGGACCACAGCATAATGTGCAGCCTACTACGCCTCCGAGAGTTTTGTAATCTAAACATATGCACTATGTTCGTCACTCATTTAACATACGACAATTTTTACTTCAAAATGGGAGTTCGAGAACCTATAAAGATATACTTTCCCAACTACAACAAAGAGGAGCTGTTTAAAATAATATTTATGCATCACGAGTCGTTTGTGCGATATGTAACAGGCAATAACGAGACTGATTGTGATACAAAAGATGAGTTGGAGAATCCAGAGCTGTTTGCAAACTTTCTCAACGCATTCTTGAGCGTGTTCTACCGACCGTGTCGCGATTTGATTGAATTACAACACATGGCTAGAGTTAATTTTGTAAAATATTGTGAACCAATTGTAAAAAATGAAATCAGGGCCACAGATCTCACTAAACTGTGGAGACATATAGCACCTATACTGAAAACTAGTCTAGAGATGCTTTATTTACGCGTAAATTCTTCAAAGCTATCATTAGTGTCACCTGGTAAAGAAAACTCAGACTGGTTAGAACCACATAGTTACAATTTTGAAAATACTTTAAAAGAGGAATTATTATCGACAAAAACATTCGCACAAAGTTTCGAACTACCTTACTATGCTAAATTTTTACTAATCGCTGCATATTTAGCCAGTTACAACCCACCAAAGGAGGACAAAAGATTATTTATGAAAAATCATGGGAAACAAAGAAAACGATTACAACAAGTGAAAGCCAAAGCTAAAATAAGTGAAAAACTTAATACTCAGTTGGGTCCGAAAGTATTCACATTAGATAGATTATTAGCTATATTTTATGCAATTTTGGAGGAAAAAATTGGATTGACAAGTAACTTGTTGGCGCAAATAGCCACTTTGGTTGAATTGAAATTGATAGCGGGAAGTAAAGAAATAGATTTAGACACATCTAAGTATAAATGTATTGTGGGTTACGACTTTATCTCAGCCGTGGCACAAACTGTTGGTTTTAATGTTAGAAAATATTTGTATGATTTTATATGAATATACTGTATTGTTAAGAATGTTATTTATTAAATGATTGATCTGTGTATTTTTTATTTTAATTATTTGAACTTAAATTTGTATCACTATATTACAATTCAATAAAGTTGATGAAAGAGAGTATTAGTAAAATAATTAGACTACAAGACCACTGTCCAACCAACCAACCACTCAATCAAGCACAGCTTTAATAAATGCATACAACTAGTTTAATAATAAATATACAAAGCCAGACCTTTAGACAACATAAATATTTTAAGAATTGAACCAGTATCCCCTTCCACTTTGAGCCACTACACCAGAGGACATACAGATAAAGCATTTTTTAAATTGTAATTCTGACAGCAATTTTATTATTTGATATAATATTTATTATTAAACTTAACATACTTGAGAATATTAGTTGATAAGAAAATTTGTTCATCACTTAGTGTAATAAGATAAGATTGAGTTACACTTAAAAATAATTAACAACTGTCAACGAACTTACTTCAAAGGGCAAAAGAAAGGCGTGTTTATGATTGATTGTTTTCTAATCTATGTTCAATAACATTATTAAATAATAATACTTTCCAATAACAAGTATCATTATTTAATAATGTTTTTCAACTTTATTAAATTAGGTGTAATAAACTATTATTTTCCTTTGTATTTTTATTGGTTATTTATTGTGACAGCATGATATCATAGAAAATAATTACTATGCCAATCTGGCACGCTCGAAACGCCATATATCAAGAATTCAATTCAATTCTACTATGTCAATATTTATGTCTTAAACTGATGATTCTACTGATATTATCATTAACTGAAGAAAAAATTAATATGAATATGAATTAAAATATATTTATGAAATACACATGGTGTAGTAAAGACATATCTACTTAACTATACATAATGCTTAGGGGATTTGATTCCCATTCAGAGCAATTTCCAGGAAAAGCCATATTTAACAGGATTTTCTATAAGAAAAAAAAACGTAGTGTCTCAACACTATCTACTCTCTAAATACTTACAGATATGATATCCTTGATGATCGCCTTGTCGGTGGACATCTTGGCGCGGTTGATGACCGACACGTTGGGCCCCACCCACGTGACAAATAAAAACTTCCGACGTTTTGACATCTCGTCACCCATTTGTAATCTGACGAAACAATTTATTTATATATAAATACATAAATCGTAGCTATTTAGCTTCACGCTGTAACTTTTGAGCCTAGAGTCAAGACACTCCGTTCTCCATTAAGACACTTCTGTTTCCCAATTACCTCGTTATCAGAGTGAAGAAATGAAAATATTAAATTATTTCTTTGCCCGATTCGGAACCAAACCCACAACCGTCAGTTGCTTGCAGACGCTTGTTCTCCTGCGTCACGACGGAATCATTTTTCATTGTATTCTGTTGTTAAACAAACAAGTGGGTATCTTAAAGATCTTGTATACAAAAAATAAGTTCACCTGAGGTAACCAAAAGCGCGCTCGTCGTCCGCGAACTGCGTGCGGAACTCGGTGAAGTCGCTTCCGCGCGCCGAGCACACGATGCGGGCGCCGTCGAACTTGAACACCGCCCTAAACAATACACAGTGTAATAATTCATATTAATTTATTTTTTATTTCAGCTTCACGCTGTATCCCGCATATAGCAGGGTAGGGCAAAAGGAACCTAGTGTTAAGACACTCCGATCTCCACTTCCCATCTAACTATAGAGGCATATGACGTATTACAGTCAGACGCTAGTGGGGCACTGCTTCACGGCGACCTCTTATTACGAATATATTATTATTCATGTAAATGAAAAATCTACAGCAACATCAAAAATAAATAGAAACAAAAACATACATACATGAACAAAACACAATAAATATATTTATTATGTAAACAATTTTAGATTGTTTATAATTTTAGATTATTTATTCTTCATTTACGAGAGTAGAGTCGAGCATATTTAAATGATAAATTTAGGTATTATATACGTCTACTCAACAAAATAAGAGCATCGCGTAAAAAAAAATTTAAGTAAAAGTATAAAAATTTGGACGTAGCGCGACTTAAGGCGGCGCCCTCTTGAACGATTTTCAAGAGGCTAGGGTTCGAGTTCCGCTATATACAAATTTTTAAACATTTTCTAAACATATTTTTCCATCATGACTGCGTATAGTAAAAAATAATAAGAAAACTAAATTCTATAACATAAAATTTCATAAAATACAAATACAATTTCACCAAAACAAAAAGTGCACAATATTCTACCTACATTTACATTCCTATTGCAAATTACCACTATTACCGTACGTAGTTTCATTAACCAGACAAGCCAAGTCTAGACGCGGCGCTTTTGATCGGAGCGAACAAAAAGAGTTCACAAGAGACTACAGCATCAATACATGATGGAAAAGAAAAGCTCAAAGAAAATGGGTTGGAGAAGTCTTAGAAAAATACTAGATAAAGGTTTCTAGTTGATACTCATATACTAGAATAGGAGGGAACCTACTGTTAAACATAAAACATGCCGTTCTCCAGTTTCTACTAAACGAATGTAAAATTAAATTTTTCGCATTTATAAAAACCTTTTTGAGGTATGGAGCCCTAAAATACAACTTACCATTCAGTTGGTGAACTGTCGGCTCTCACATCCTCGTACGCGGCGCGTATCGTGTCGCGATCCAGTCCCGTTGTCATGGTAACCTGGAGCGAGATTAAAAATATATTATTTTATTTACCAAATTTCTCAAATTTAATGCTTAATGTGGCGTAACTCAACACCTTTTCTAGCTGGCGACTATTAAAGTGCATAAATTTTAAAGAAAAAAACAACATACTCTATCGACTACTCTATCAAAAAGAAGCGCTAACCACACAAAAAAAAACCATTTAGATAAATAATAAATATGAACAATTACTTTAATTTTTGCCGAAATTAACACGAAATACATTTATCATGTAGGTATCAATCGGTAATTCGGCTTAGGTACTATACCTAAATTGAATCTTGAGATATAAAGCTATCTTGATTTGTAGATTCGATTTAATCATATAATAAAGTCCAGTTGGTAAAGAATATTGTAGCACAGCGGCACGGCAAAGGACAGTAATGGATCTTGAAAATAAACTAAATTAAAAAGGCGCGAAGTTTCTCATTAAGATAATTTTTTATAAGTTTTATAGCAAACTATTTAAAGAGACAGATAAATATATATTATATGCACAAAAACGTACATTGTACAATGTAAACACGACGTTCGGGGGAATTTGAGTTCCGATACTCAACACGTCTCGAAAAATGAAGAACAGAGTGTCTCTTGTACTTTATACTCGGGATATGCGGGATAGAGCGGGAAGCTAACAAAAATACATCTTAATTTTTACGTATTTACCTTTAATAATCGAACCTACACTCATATTCCTATTTAACCCAACATCTACACCTCTTATATTTACAAAGCCCGTGGAAATGAAGTTTAAAATACTCTCATAATTATCCATTGCTGTTTAAGGGAACGGGCACACGATACTTAATGTATAATTGTTACTTGTTAATATACTTAATTAATTTATATATGACACGATAGCGCTTTGTTTGCATCGACTTGTACGGAGATGGTCGTCGGTTCAACTTTTTATTTATAAAAGTGTAAGTATCTTAGATACGTAAAGAAAGAATATATATGTACATACACCTACATGCATTTTATTTGACTTGGCGTTGCAGAATATAGTCTCATTGTAAAATGTAAGATCGTGGGTTCGATTCTCATCCGAACATTATATATACTTGTGTATATAAATGTCAATCAATCAATCAGCTTTACGCTGTATCCTGCAAACAGCAGAGTAGGCAGAGGGAACCTAGTGTTAAAATACTCCGTTCCCCACCCAAATTATGGAGGGATTGCGTATTGAGTGACGGAACTGAACGCCGCCCTTTGCCTCGACACCGACGATAATATAAATTTAAATCAATATTTCATATGCTCGAGTGGGGATTGAACCTACAACCAGTCGGTTTTACAGTAACACTTGTGCCCCTGCGCCACGACTGGCCTAGCTGGACTGAACTATATAAATATGTAAGTGCTTGTCCCAGTCTTCATTAAATAATTGGTCTAATAAGTGGTTAAAATAAGTAAAGGAAGACTCCGACACACAAAAGTCTAGCGAAAAACCGAACAAAATCAATACACGAACAGAACAAACTACCCAGTAAATTAAAACACATAACGCCAGCGACGCTGTACGCTTAAACAACCAATACTAAAAAAAAAACAACCATTTCTCGATATTAACTCTTAATTTGGCGTAAAGTTTTTGCCTCATTAGAAAACTAATGTACGCAACCAACGAGTCGTCGCATTCTGCACTACGAAACGCGTATCGAAGGCACTCTCGTATATGGACGTTTAATGGAGGCAAAAATAAGTAATTGATAGTGTTGTTTCTATTAATTGTTGGTTATTGCTATTTTTATAAGAGGATATTGAATGGGTATCGACATGTTAAATAGGCGGAGAATATAGTGTTTTATTATTAGTGATATTTGTGACTTTACCTTACATAAAAATAAAAGAAAAAAGTTAACTAAATTTATCCAAATTAAAACATTCGAATTCTGTATAAGTTGTTATAATGTAAAAAGCTAGCCATTTTACTTTGAATATATGGCCACTCTCTTTATAAAATATTTTTCAAAGGAGTGAACGGAACATAAAAATCTTCATTCTCTTGGAAATCAAGAGGCGCCGGTACAAATCCCGTTACGTCAAAATTTTTACTTATGCGCAAATTTTACTTTCTTTCCCTAAATGTTATTTTTAAAAATGTTAAAATATTTAATATCTCTATATGTCCAGTGTATCACAATCTTTACATCTGCATAACTACATGCCATCCTTTCACTGTGCGCGATAAAAAGCGTAATTTTTTGTAATTAGCGCCTCTTGTTAGCATCCGAGAGTCCGACGTTAAAGTTAACTAATCTATTGTTATTTATAAATATGGAGTACTTAAATAGCTTTGTGTGTGAAATTATGTGGTGTTTTTTTGATTTATTTTTATATTTAGTGTTTAAAAAAGCATAGCAGCACTTTCACGCTTTTCTCCGCATAAATGGGTAGGCAGAGGGAACCTAGGGTTAAGACATTCTATCCCCTAAAAAACCGCCCAATTTTTGAAACATTGTGTGTTGAGTGAAACTCAACGCCGCGCTTTGTCATTGTAATAGAGCGAAAATATGAAAATAATCCTTTCCCCGAGCTGCTGAACTCACTACTGATAATCATAATCCACATTTTAAAAGTGTTAAATTTTTGCCAAAAGAATATAAAACAAATTAACAAAAGATTAAATTCAATCTATTTATTTTTATCGATAAAACATAATCGTGATCGTTATCTTTATTTAGTACAAAAACAATAGTTTAGTCATTTCTAAAATATTGATGATATCAAGTTTCTACATAAATGACTTCAGCCTGTCTATCAGTTGTTCCAAGAAATCAAGGTGTAATCGTTAAAATTTAATATTTCCGTTATGATTTTGTGATTATAAATCAATATAAATAGTAATATTTTAAAAGTATTGACTAACAAAAGTTTAATAATAAAAGTACGTTTATTGTTTGTTTGTTATTTTGCTCATATGAGATGTGCACGACGCAAAAAGCAGGGTAGGCAGATGGAAACTGGCAACATAGTGTCAAAACACTCGGTTCTTCATTGAGACGTTTTTGTTTCCCACTTTCCACAGAATTATCGAGGAGAAGGAATATTTTCCCCAAGGGCGAATAGCATCCACAGCCGTCACATTTAAAGCCGCAACGGTCTCAAAGCATATTATTGTTGATAGCATAAAAATATCTGACTATTTCATGTTAAGGATAGAGTTAAAAGAAAGTGCATTGGTATCTAACACACAATTACTTTAAAACGAAATAGAAAACCAAGATCAAAATTTCGGGATTATCCATAATCTTTTTTATCTTCTTTTAGTCGTTGTTGTGCAGGAAGAAGCTTAAGGCTGAATTAGAATTCATTGAATATCTGAGGAAATAACGCAACAGATGCCGAACAAAAGGTAAAACTTAGATAAAATCGTTTATAGATATGCAACTTATGTATGAAAGCCAAACCTCAAAATCGATCGCAGACTTGAGAGCGGCTTATAAATACGGTTCAAATGTTGGTAAGTATCCTTAATACCTTAGAAGAACAAGAGAATCCTGAATGACACGAATCGACATCCCTCACGCCTTCACTCCGCACGGAATCATTTTCCTTTCCCTCCTTCACGATAGCAAACAGTTCATCTATTCTAAATTTCAATACATTCACTTCATTATTTATTTTCCGTCCGTCTTTCATTAATTCGTCAAAATGTGTAATTTTCTCTGTAAATTGATTCAAAATCTTTCTTAATTCCTCTATATTTTTAGTTAAAACGTCAAATTTTGTTATAATACTGCTCTGGCTAGTGGACAATTTGTCGATATGATCCTGTAGGCGTTTATATGTGTTTTCAATTTGGTCGGTTTGGTCCGCCATTTTTATTAATGATTTGCTTTATAATTTGCACATAATATTTTGCGTTTCATTGATTCTTAATACTTTAAACAATATACTTATGTATTTGACGTTTTTTTTTTTCAAAATGCTTATTGTCAGTCCAATTTATTTTTAATAACACGTAATTGAATTGAAGGAGTTTTTTGTATTAATAATATAAAAAATATGTATCGTATAATTGTAGCGATACATACATTTTTTTAAGTAAGTAATATTTACCTATTTACTTTAAGCATTTCTATTTTGCCGTTTTAGTAAGAAAAAAAGTGACGCCCCTCAAACAAGGAAAGAGAGTAAGAATGGATCTTTAGATCTTTATATAAAAGGAAATTAATTGTATCGTACTAGACAAAGTTACTTTATTTAAATGTGTGTGTGTTCGCTCGATACTTATTGGAGAAAAAAAAATCATTCCATTTTTTCTCTCCCGTAAATGCGGCGTTCTTTTTCGTCACTCAACACGAAATATCTCTATCTCATCTCTATCAATTTAGTGGAGGGTGGAGAACGGAGTGTTTTAACTCTAGTCAAGACACTCTGCCTACCATGTTATATACAAAATACCGATTGAAGCTAAAAAAAGTTTATATTTAGAGTTGAAGTCAAGTAAAATAGACATAACAATAACAGTTAAGTTGGTCAAAGTGTTACTATTATTGTAAGAAAAGTGAATCAAAATATTATGGCCGACAAACCGTACACGTAGTGGCCAGTAACCACTAAAGATATTATTATTAGAAATAATATTTTGTTATTCACGAATATGATTCACATAGTATATATATAAAATAGTAAACATTTTAAAATAATTTTAATTTCAAAATAATTAATTTAAATTAATATAATTTTTTTTGTTTACTGTTTCAAACATTTTTAATAGGTATATTAATACACGTATACAAGTATTAACACAAATATGAAATAATCTTCATGGTTTTTCTCTGAACCTAGTTCTAAGACATTCCGTTTCCTATTTTCTACTTAATTTTCAAGACATTGTGAGTAGAAATTCTAACACCGCGCATTGTCGCGGGACTTTAACTATATCAAATAATTTATAGTAAATATTAAGAAATGAGGAAAATCAAGAAATGTCTTCATTTTGAAATGTAATAAGAAATATCGTTGAAATAAAACTTCAAGATTAATAACGGATAAATAAATCGTTTTCTATTTGAAAATCAATACTGAGACGAATTTAGTTTTATGTAATTAAGTAAAAACTATTCAGTTCTGCCACCCAATACGCAATCGAAAATTGTGAGGTAAATGGAGAACGGTGTCTTCCCAATCCCAGGTTCCCACTAGGTTCCCACTGCCACTGCACTGCATCATAGAGTAATGATATTCGGGACTTGTGAAACTGTGAAAAAGCTTGGACTGTGAAAAAGCTATATCTACGCTAAATGTAAAATAATTAATAACATTATTATTGAAAGTTGATTGTTTAAATAGGATTTTTGGTTTCAAATGTCATTCGTGCGGATATTTTGCGCTGTTTGATGTTTATTTTTATAAAATCGAAATGACAACAGTTGTAAAATATATGCGATTTTTTTATAGTTCATAATAAAATCACTTTCCCACTAATTTACGCTTAGATCTAATACTGTAATGTGTAATAGATTTTAATGCTGTTTTCACTAATAGAACAAACATTCAATGTAAATGTTTGTTTGTACAATACATGCACTAAAACGGGAATCCGTTTAGTTTATAACGTTAGAGAGGATGTCAGATTAGCTAGTACAATTTAACTATAATAAATAATTCATTGTCTAGTTTGAAATTGCTTGAAACGGAAGTGGTTAGCTTACGGGTATATTAGTAAATAAGAGATAGCACGTTCCATAGATTGTTTCAAATTAGATACTTTATGGTCTTTATTATAATGTAGGTATAGTATTAATTTATGTACACGATAAGTTATAATAGTGATATGTAAGAATAAGATAAACGACATGATAGCCTGCTAAAATTAATATAGTATAGCAAATCTAATTTTAAATAAAAATAAATAATAATATACAACGGAGTGTCTACACACTATATATATATTTTTTACCCTTCCGCGTTGTACGGTATAACTGTTAAATAAAATATCTAGCTGTGATAGTTACGCATAAGTATTAAAACCTAAAACATATAATTTTTTAAGCAAAATATTCGATTTCATAGTAAAAACTGCTACTGTATTACTATTTTAGAGTAAGTGCATGCTGAATGAAATAATTCGAAGCCACTTCTTATGTTACAAGGTTGACAAAACGAAAAAAATGTTTTACTAATATACCTACCCCTGAGTGGCATAGAACTCATAACCGTCGGGCATTCCTAACTTATCAACTACGCCACGATGGCTTAAAGCAATCTTTTTCATACAATGTATTGTATTTAGCTTCCCTCGCCACAGCATCGTTTAGGAATGTTTAGTCGCATTTAATTTGGGTCAATATACAACAGTTTCCTGTTTACGTCTACAGGACAATTCGCGGTATAAGCTTAATATGTTTTGGTATTTATATGAATAAAATTTAAGTGTCTGTCTGTGATTTTGTCTCTTTGTAGTAACATATTTTGTTGATTTTGACTATAATTAGAATATATTATATGTATTCCTTATATTTTCTGTGCATTTTTTAGTTAATTTTAAGGAATGTAACAAATGCCAATGGCTGAATAGATTTTGATCATAAATCAGTTATTCTAACTTGTGTGTTCGGATCCCTCTCCGGGGAATGCATTATTTTCTATTCTCGCTTTGGACAAAGTGAGGAGTTGATTTCCGCCACTTGATTTCCGGATAACGGGAAATGAGTGTTTTAACACTAAATTTCCTCTGCCTACTCTACTATATCCGGGATACAAGCTAAATCTGGCTTTATATTATACAAGTTGACAAAACTCTTACTTAAGCTTGTATAAGCATTATATTTTGGGAAAGATAGCTCTAATGCCTTTTTGATTGATAAGCATCGATTTATAATGACAGCGTAGTATTAAAAAAATATGATAATAAAGTAATTTATAATCTATTTAAAATCTATTCGGAAACTCCACAAATTAAGATAGTTGTTCGTTGTTGAGTAATTGATTTCTATCTAACTCTATATAAGTGCTTATGTTGTTTCAGCTTTACGTTTTATCCCTAGCGGAGTAGCTAGAGAGAAGGGAGAGAGCACCAAACGCTATGGTCTCTGCTTACTTCCTCATCATAATCTTCTTCATATATACCCTCCGTGGAGACTTCATGTTCTTCGTGAACTTTCTCAAGTACCAACTGTGTTTTGTCAAATAAAAATAATTTAAAATATTTTCGTACCTAACATTCAAATATGTAAATAAACTTGTATAACGTTTTAAATTCTAAGTTACTTCTCCCCTATTATAGGCACAGCACTAACTGTATAGGAACATTTTAATTATTTAAATGCGCACTTTGAACTCAACTCAAAAGGCAAAAAATAAACGTTTAACTTCACTCGCGCTGGTTGCGAGTGAGTATATTAAACGGCGACTCTACATGTATTTTTGAATACAGCCTCGAATTATAAAGATGTATTTAAAACCTAAATAGAATTCATAAATCATCCTAACATACTCTTTAAATATGAAAAATAATACTCTTTGTACACACAGAGAGCTGTGTCACTAAAAAAAATACAGAAACTCTACAAAAAAGAAAGTTACAACTGGCAGTTAAATTTCAAAACAATTGTACACTTTAAAATAAAATAAAAAGTTTAAAAAAACAGATTATAAATATAACATTAGGTCAATATACCTTACAGATTAAAAATACTCATCGGACTCGAGTTGAACGTACGCACTTTGTTTTGATGAAACGGTCTTAAATCTTAATATATCTATGTACAGTACAGTACGGTATTAACGAACTTCCTTTCTTTTTACGACATTGGAATAATTTTGTAGGACATTTATTTTCAGAATTGTTTACTTTTAAAGCGGTTTTTATGGTATAAACTTATTTCTTCGGAGAGAAAATAATAATAAGCAAATTGATGTGGTTTTAAATGTGGATGTTACTTTTGTGTTTATTTGCCTTAATGTATCGAATTTTTAAAGCCTGTATATTAAAAAATATAGCAAATCTATAGTTTATAATATTTTACATACTAGTACAGTGTGGACTTTAACACATGAGAAAACAAAGTGCATCTAGTTCTAGACTACGTCTGTCTAAGCCCCACGAATTGGAAACAGAACCGTTTCAAATCTCAAGCTAAATTATCTTAAATGATATTGAACCCACAATCACCTCGTATATACATTTTCTTTGTAGCTTCACACTGTATCCTGCAAATAGAAGAGTAAGTAGAGGGGACCAAATTTTTGATATATTGCACGTAAAGTTGCAGAGCTCAACGTCGCATTTAATCTTATTACTAGGGCGAGGAAATGAAGGAACACATTTCCCCGAATAAGAAACAGAACTCATAATAATCGTGAATATCTAAACTATAAAATTTTGTTCTATCTGTGATAAATACTGAGTGTTAATAAAGTATAAGGATGTCATAAAGCAGAATTTTGACTATCTGTGGACATTCACCCTCTGCCCTAACTTAAGGACACAGGAATAAAAAGTCAAGTAATTCATACAAATATCAGCCTTATGTTCCCGTACTCACAAAAACCCATTCAAATTTTAATTAAGAGTCACGTTTTCATTTATTAGATAATAGGTTACTTTGGGCATAAATAAAAGAATGATATCCCCCTTTTATGTACATATTAATTCAATTCATCAAACGAATTTCTTAACTGAAAGGAAACGCTGGTATTTGAGTGACTATTGAAACATGCATATTATTAATCAAAAGCAGCTCCATGATTTTTCCGGCTTAACAACTCAGGCAATGAGAGCCTAGTGACTAGTGTTAAGACACTCCATTCTATTTTTTTTTTATGGAAAAAGGACAAGGCAAACGGGCGTTCGGGTTACCAGATGATGATCACCGCCGCCCACGACCCCGTGCAGCACCAGAGGGGCTACAGGTGCGTTGCCGGCCTTTGAGGTGGAGAAAGACGCGCTTTTTGAAGGTACACATATCGTACCGACCTGGAAACACTGCCACGGGTGGCGCGTGGAAGGAAATACTATACTCTACGTCAGATTTTTATCCCCGATTTTTTATCCCGAGAGAGAATTGAACCCACGACCACTTAGTTCCCATTACGAGTGGCAATCGAACATCTAACAGTCGTGTCTACAGTCAAATGAAAGCCCGCTACGTCACCACGGCCTCGTGTAATATAATTCTGCGTATAGATTATCGATTTTAAGTAGGCTATGTTATCTGTTGACTGCATCATAATAGGGTCAATATCCGGTGATGGTCACGGCGACATTGTGCTATCTTATATTTAATTCACATTGTAAACGTCACGGTTGTAAGTTCGATTCCTGCTATTAAAAATAAAACGAAAGTTCATATACTCTGAAACAAAATAATGTATCTGCCTACCCTGTTATACCTGTGTGGGAAATGTGTGAGCCCATTATAACATTAGAATCATAGAATCATAGAATCAGATTTGGTAATGGGTTTACTTCCCTGTCGGAAGAAAAATGTATGTTTTATGAAAAATTACCATAAATTAAAAGTGGACTATTTTTTTCCATATAAGTACAAAATCCAAGAAATTAAAATAGAGAGTTTTTAAGAGAAATTAGAATAGAGTGAGAATTGAACCCACAATCATCGCGTTTACCATCAGACGATGCGTCGAGACGGTCTCTTATATATATGGTAAAACGTATTATTATATACCTACACGAATACCATATAATCGCATGGCTATCACCATATTTGGGGTGCAGGTGACCTGGTTTTCGTGTTGCTAGGTCATGGCTATAATACATACTAAAATTCTCAAATAATACAAGATTTTTAATATATAAAAATGTTTATAGCTTGAACTTTTTTGCAGCTTTACACTTTTCCTGCATAGCAGAGTAGGCAAAGGAAATAGGTTCCCTAGGAACGAAACAACTTATAATTAGGGTAAGCCTCTTCGTTTCCCACGTACTGCCCAATTTTCGAGATATTGCATGTTGGGTGGCGGTACTAAACGCCGCACAATTTAATGTATCTGCCTTATTATAATGCAAACAGAGAGTCACATTACTCCGTTCTCCACTTTCTAACCTTTTATGACAATTTGTGTCGGAGTGACGGATCAAATAAGTCGTATAGTAACCTAAACCAGTCTTCAAATCCTGGCTCAATTATTAAACCAGCTCGATGGTACCTAATTCGCCTAAACTAAGTAAGACTGCCAAGATTCATAGTGATATCATTTTTAAAAATACGGCTTCTTAGATTTTATCACATACTTTCAGAGTCGACCTAATAAAAGCGTGTTAAATAAAAACAAAATATTTTCGAAAAATATTTTCGTAATATTCTTTTAACATATAACAATGTAAATAAAGCGAATAAAATTAAAGTCACATAATACTTATGTAAATTTTATGGATATTATGCGAAAGTAAAGAGGAAATACCCGTTAAGAATAATTAAAATATCTCATAAAAGCGTCACGTTCTGTTAAAATTGTTAACCTGAATCACTTTTCGCAAAAAAGTTAATATTTCTATTATATAAATAGGACTTGTGTAGTTTTTACCTGCGACTTCGCCGGCCCGGCTAAGGAACGGGGCGGGGTTGTCGGGTAGCTCTAGCCCACCCCATTTTAATTCGTTTTAACCCTTTAGCATCGACATTAAGATTAAGTACATGTTTAATACAGTTTGTTATGGATTTTGATGGACGATATCCAAGAGGCATGGGTTCGAATTCTATGACATTCACATTATAAAAACTGTAGTACTGTACTTTTAATATGACATTTCAAGCGTGTCAATACTATATTTTAGCATTACCAATTTAATTAGATAAAGCCGGAGGTGAAACCTAGTATTTTGGTATATTTAGACATGGCAATAAAAATTGAAAATTTTTATTAGGTAATTAGCATATGAGGTTATATAATATATTATAATATAGGATATTAATTACCTCATATAGGTAATTAATTCAATTTCCACATGAAAAGAAAAATTTAGTTTCACTTATTACGGCTGGAGTAAAACGTAACGTTCCGCCACAATTGTTATTAAAAAATTATATTGTTTTTTATAATTAGAAACAAAATATTCATTTTACTTTATAACAGTTATTTTAACTTTTTTTGTTATTTTATCACCCTTTGACTAGTCACCCTTTGACCTTTGACTAGTCCAGACCAGTCGTAAATAACATTTAATTGACAGTATGAATTAATTTAACTTTACCTCTGTTTAATCTGTAGCTGTGGCCCGGATAGCAGGGAAGGCAGAGGGAACCTAGCGTTATGACACTGTACCCCACTTATTTTCCACGATTACCCAATTTTCTCAACTTTGTGTGTTGAATGGAGGAACTCGACGGCTGGCTTTGTCTTATTACAAGATTAAATATAATCATTCGCCGGAGTGGAAATCGAACCCACAATTTCCGCATCAGCAGCCACTTTCCCACTGCGCCAATTTAATTTATAATTAATAAAATTGTTAACATTAATTGACGTCTCTGAGAGTGATAGTAAAATAAGAAGGCAGGTCGTTTAGTAACGCAACAATAAAACATTTCGCTTAATAAAATAGTCACGCATGGCTGGCGTCGCGACTGAAAGTGCTAAAATTTAACGCCCCAAGTACTACGGTTAGGTAATTAACTCGTTATTTTATAAGTGAGTGGTTTCCGTATAGGCAATTATTTATCAAATTTACATGCTTGTAAAATATATATTTTTTGTCAATGTACGACTTAAATTAGTCGGGTGATTATTTTATCATAGAAAACGAATAAAAAAAATATTTTTTCTTTCGAAACGGACATATCTTAGAAAACTTTTATTGATTAAATTTTAATCGTGACTCTTAATTTTGACTTCTTTGGTCGTTCCCGACACTGTTCTATATCAAAGCTAACCATGACAATATGTAAGTATACTATTTGTAATTAACATTCGATTGCGATTAACATGTGGGTTCGATTCCTATATTCGATTATTCGATGCCCCCAGCTTCGATGCCTTCGATGCGAGATAAATAATAATAAATAATAAGATAAATAAAATAAAGTTCCATTTGCATATCCTTCGTTGGTAAGGAAACATCTTCGATAATAATTAACTACATCATATGTTTCATATAAAAAAATATAAGAATAATAAGTATAAATTATTTTATTTATTAATATTTATTTTTTAACAGCATTTTTACTAAAAAATTGTTGTGTCTGCGCGTAGTAATGGTACAGCTTAACAACATTTATATTTAAACATCGAGGGAAGCTAATATTATCCTCGGTATGGAGAAAGGATCGTCCAAAATAACTCCCCCTGACCTCGAACTTTGGGTGCATTTGGATCACTGCCAACTTTGAATGACTCGTAAAAACTCAATTATAACACAGAATAAATAAATAAAAAGTGCTTTCCGCTGTATGCCGCTTGGTCCCCACCAAGCGGCATACAGCGGGAAGCACAGAGGGAGACTAGTGTTATGACACTCAGTCTCCGACGCACCGTCTAATTGTCCAGAGATTATGTGTCAGGAAAAATACATATTCAAGTATTTTGCATTTTAGAGGTTACAGCAAATGCCAGAGTTTATTTAACCCGGCTGGCAAATTAAAAAGACATATAAAAAAAAATATATTTTCAAAAGGCCCGATCGTCTGACTGCAAAACGTGTGGCAATGTGATGTGATGAATACATAAGTGAGAGAATTAATATTTTTTTCAGTCTCTCGATTCTGGATTCATCGAAAATTTATAGAAGTTGATCTCGAAAATTGGGCGGTGCGAGGGGACGGAGTCTCTTAACACTATGTTAGTAGATTCCCCATTCCTACCCCATATATATGAAGCAACTAGTAAAGTAAAGAAAAATATAAATAAACCTTTTTTTGTTCTTTCCTTATGGAAATGTATGTTTCAGTTTGTAAAAACATTTTTAGGTTATCCTAAAAATGTTTTTACAAACTGAAACATTTTCCCAAATTTAAGCTTTTATTTGGGGTTGAACAATAAATTCCATTGTCTGCTTTGTTTTTTTTTAAAAACGACCCGCTTTGTGTAGGATAACAAAGATCTCTTCGAGTAATGTCTATATTCTTTTAATGTTTACAATTCAAATATCTTAACTGAATAAAATTAAGGATCTTCATCCGTTTTCTATTTTTCGTACAATTTATATATTTTTTCATGTATATTTTTGTGAACATATATACCTATCTATATTTACCTGCATTTCTAAGCATCTAAATTAAATTTAAGGTGAAATGAGCATTAATACAGATAGCCATATTTTCTCATAAAAAAAAGCACAGCGCCAGGTCATCGCACTGAGAGTCGAGACGAACAAAAGAGGCTTTGTGGACCACATCACACATGTGAGAAAGTATTTCCGGGTTTTTTGAATGCCTCTCCTAGTAGAGAAACTGAAACAAGCCACGCTGAGGGATATAGACCAGAGATAAGGATTCTTCTTTTTTTTTCGTTTGTTGTTGTTTTTATTTTGCATCTGTGATTTGTATTGGCTGTTTTATGTCAAGCCTGTGTCAATATTTTTTGATATTTATTGAAAATAGATTTCGTAACTATAAACATTTATGTACATTTTAAAATCTGTTTTGTAGTAACGTCTTATACATAAATAAGAATTTCACAATAAATAAAATAATTTTTAATGTGAAATTGAAATGGATTTGAACTTGCGCTCCTTGGAAACCGTTCAACCGCGTTTCTATCAAGCTCTTTTGAAATTCTTATACGCTGGTTTACAACTTATTTACTTAGGTAACATCTATGTTGGGAGATTTTTCGAATCCCGTTACGTTACCATTTTTGTATCAAATTTAAAAAAGTATTTGTCTATCCTGTTCTGGTAAGTATAGAATTATTTTCTTTAAAAATGTTTATTTTGAACAAAATAATCGCATTCAATCATCATCTAACATGCATATTCCTATATATTCATCTTTTCATCGGCAGGATATTACACCAATTGAGACGCGAAGCTTTCACGTTATTTCCATTCCGTTAAAATTAAATTATGACGAAGTGAGTAATGCATCTGAATACGCTAGCTCATGGTTATATTTGCGGACGCTATAAAAGTTAAATGCCACCATTTTATTGACGTTAATGACTTGACTTGACTGACGTTACTTATACAAATATCTGACTTTGCTTTTAGAAAGATACTGTATTTGTAAATTGTAATAGCCTATATTAATAACATCTGAAATATATAGATACTTATCTTATAGTTCTTTGGTACAGTTTGTTTGGTTTAACATGAAAGTCTCGAAAACTATTTGTTTAAATTAAATGAAAATCCAGGCCTATAGTCACACTTTGCGCACCCAGGCGATCCCCACTCGAAGAAAATAAATATTTTTTAAAAATGAAATATTTTATAAGAATCCATTTATTCGCTCTAGTCTCTCGAGACTAGGGCGAATAAATTGCCTCGGCAAAGCGTGGCGTTGAGTTTCGCCATCCAACATGCAACGCCTCCTGAATTTGCGGAAAATTGGAAACGGAATGTTCACTAGATTCCCTTTACCTACTCTGCTGTGCGTGAAGCTAGAAGTAAGTTAAGTTAAATTGAAAATTTTTAAAACAAATTGAAAAAATAATAATAATAACAGAATAAATATATCCATTTAATTACGCCATTTATTTATATAACGCTCACAAAGTAATACAGAATGTGTATTTAAAGGTTAAATTAATTTCACATGATTAGACCTAACTGGTAGTAAACACTGTACAGGCTAATGAGCATTAATTTCACTTATACTTTGATAATTATTATAATTAAATACTTTCTAGACGCTATCATGGAGTAGTTAGAGCGTGTATAATTGAAAGAGATGGTAATGCCTTCAAATTCTATACGAATAAACATGAAACTGACTGACAAGCCGCGGTGTTGGGTTCCGCCATTGTATACTGCATGTCAAATTCAACGGAAAGTGGAGAACGGCGTATTATAATTAAGTACTTTCTAATTGATATTAAATGTCTGACTGCCTGAGTGGCCTGACCTTCTTTCATCACCGCCCCATAATATTGCAGGCATTATAAAGCATTTTAACCACTTCCATTCCGTCTCAACAATTATATAGAGTAATCTTAATTTTTTAATCTGTATTTTATTTTAATGTATAATAGAATATCTAATATATTAAAAACTGTCAGGTCACTGATGACTGTAACTGATTCGATTCTCTTGTATTATGGTGTTTACTTTTTTTCATTCATAACAAAGTTTAACCGACTACTAAAATAATAGTAAATATATTTTTTTATGTGTGTGTCTTTGAATGAGTTGAACTTCAAAGTGCAAAAAAATATTTGAACTTTACGAATTCATCTTATTAATAAATATTTATACCTAGAAAAAAACTTGTAAGTAAAATAAGTAGCATTATTATTAATATTTTTTACTAATTATGGTATTTATAAAAGCGTTTAAAAATGCAGAAATTCATTATTTATCCTTTAATTCCATCCAAGGCCGAAAACAAGTTGTAAATTTTCTTTAAAAGGGTCACAATAATATGTCGTGAATGGCCTTCAGTGTCAATATTGACCTCGTTTTGGGCAAAATGCAGTACAATGAAGGTAGTCTGGTTGTCTTTAACATATGTGCGATATAGGAAAATTAATTATATTGTAAAATAGTATTTTATTTTTTGTTTCACTCTGCATCACGCATAATAACAAGGCATAGGGAATCTAAGGTTAAGCTCCGCCGTTCCTTTGTAATAAAAAATACTCACAACAACAGAAATACGTGCTGTACCCATAAGAAATAGACTTATTATTTTATTGTTAATCGTGCTAACGATGATTATATGTTTTCTATAATAAGATGTTTTTTAAAATGCAGCGTCAGGGCATGAGTTTTAAATTTCATCAAGTTTTTTATCGTTCAAATATACGTTAGTACTAAGTATTACGACTTTCAAATTTTCTAATAAATAACTGTTCACAGATATTGTAACAGTGAACATTTACATAACATGAATTATATTTACGAGTATATTAAACATGTTTAAATAAAAAAAATACAATAAATAGACCGTATAGGTTCCCGGTTACTCCTCTGTGCTAAAATAATTCAATGTTCCTCTATCAATAACATTTTACTTTTTTATGAGTGTTGGCAAACCTCTGGTTTTAACAAACTATGGTTTTCTCTTTCTCAAAAAATTCTCATTTAGGAATGTCGTCTATAATTTGCTTTAGCATAAATATACAGTGTAAAAATAGATATTGTCTAAGAAAATTAAAATCTACCCCATACATCATAATGTCAGACAAGGTAAACAGTGTTATAGAAAGATTACTTTTATTCATACATAAATTGTTATGCGTATCTTAATGGCATATCTCTTATAGAGCAATGTCATGTTAAGTGCATTATTATCTTTACGACAGATAACATAGAATCTATATTATCTGTGGGATTAGAATAATCCACCATTCATATATATATATATATATATATATATATATATATATAGTATTTTTATTTTTAATAACTTTTTCCTGTAGCATTTCGTAAAAACGTTTTTTATCGCAAAATGCATCCTAAAGAGTTATAGTTACGTGGATAGGTTAGCTAAATATTTAGCTAACTGTTAACTGAATAAATAAACAATGTATTTCTTTTAATGTTAAATACAAGTTTATTTTAACCATCCTTATTGTGCTTATTTAAAATATTAAATATTGTAATACACAAATATAAATCATATTTGAAATAGTTTACATATAGGCTACATTTTCTTAACTTACACTATAGTGCGACAATTATCCTCCTCTATATAATAAACGGCGCTGTACTATAAATTATAATACTGTCATTTAATTAAATATCAATATTTGGTGTGATCAAACATCATTATATTACCTATCAAGCTCCATGACGACGAAATCATTGTCTAATTTGAAACATTATTGATTTATTTAAAGACGTTTGCTTGTTTGCATCGAGTCTAGAATTGGTATCTCATTTTGGGTAAAAAAAATACATGTGTGAAAATTTAAACGAAAGATTTATGTGATAGTTCTGTCTCCTAAAACAAAATGCAGCCAAGTATTTAATAGTGTATTAGATTCTAGTGTTAGGACACTCCTTTCTCTATTTCCTTAGAGACGTTGCGTGTTGAACGGCGACATACACGATATTTGTTTATAAACATATATGTATTTTTTCGCTTCACGCTGCAGCCCGCATAAATCAGAGTAGACAGATTAAATCTTGTATTGACACTCCATTTCCCGCTGTTCCGCTCAAATGCCAAGCCCAGTGTCGCGCTTTGTCTTGTTACCAGAACGAGGAAATAAAAATAATTCCCCCATGTGAGAATTGAATCCACAACCGTTGCGTTTATAAGAACTGCTTCAAATATACAAATGTGCGTATATCTATCATTTTATTAAATATAAACGTAATGTAAATGTCTAATATATAATTTCAAAGCTTGATACTTATACTTACAAAACAAGTTTTTGACGTATCCTTAATATTATAATGTGTATAAAGTTTAAAGTTTAAAGCTAAATAATGATCAATCCTGTGTGAGCGTATGAGTAGGTGCGGGTCAATGACACGCGACTTGTATGAGAAACGATGTTCGAAATTTAAATTGTTACAGATAAAATAAATCGGTATATTAATATGGTGATGGTATGGTTTTATTCAGGTTAAGGCGAGTATTTTTTTTATGTAAAGGTAATTTGCAGTAAAATTTGTACTATATGTGTAGTTTTAAAATGTGGATTAAAAAAATTTTTTTTGAGCTCTTTTTTTTTCTATAACCAAATATTTTTTATGCCATAAAAATGCTCACTTATAATATAATTTATTTTTAATTCTTTTACAGTACACAATTAAATTGGCAAATTGGCTAAAAGCAAACTTTTCCATTTATTAATTAAATTAATTATAATATATTACTATGTTCAGTGCTGTATATAAAGTAATATTTTAGCTGTACATAGTTTGTAGCGTGAGATTTTTCCGCTCAGTTATGCATGAAAATTCTAATTAAAATGTAAATGCACTCGGTCGATAAGTCGATAAGAGCGTAAGTAATTCACAATATTCTGCTAAGTTAAATAAATAATATTTATTCCTGAGACGTCTCTCCTTTCAATTAGGGGATCGTGGTCACATATTTTGTAATATTTTTCCTCATTTTAGTCATATGTTATTTAATAACGAACCCACAGTTGTATGTAGTTTTTCTAACCAGATTAAAAAGATTATTATATAAACAGCTTTACGCTTATTCCCGCAAGATATATTATTAATAACGTAGGTAGACGGAATCTAATGTTAAGGACACTTCCACTTCAATTGTCGAGACATTGCGGGTTAAGTAGCGGAACTCAACGCCGAGCTTTGCCTTGTTACTAGAGCGAAGAAATGAAAACATTAATATTTAATAACTTCATTAATTTCGAGCGGGAATCGAACCAACAACCGTCGCGTACAGTAACTGGATTGTGCTTCTGCGCCACGATGGCCTCCAAACCTATTGTATATTGTATATTATATTTAGGCTATTATTTGTTAAGGCTTTATTAATGTATGGGTGAGTCAAACAATATTTCTTCGCTTAAAGGCCAGCACGATAAGGACGTTCTTGAATCACAGACTATATTAATAATATAAGGAAAAAGTTTATTTACATTTGAATACTAAATAACTTAACCTAACCGTACTTTAATTTATGTAATTTATAATCGAAACAAATTGTCCTTTTTTTTTGTATGATAAACATCGTTTTGAGAGAGTTTACAGAAAAAAACTTGTGAAAATTTATAATTGAATTGCTTTCATTTACTTTGGCTTGGTGAACAAAAACAGTGTTATGATTGAAATGCAGAATGTAACAGAATTATTATTTTATTTAATATATATTTTTTAAAACACTTTGGAAAAATACACTCCGTTCCCGACGCATCCAGAACAAGAGATACCAGAGAGGAAGTAAAAAATTGTCATCCTGTTAGTGAAAACCGTAACCTAGTATCGTCGGGTTTACAGTCAAACGCACTGTCGCTGGGCCACTATTGCTCAACTACTAGCAGATGATTTACCTAGATTTCGACAGAAATTCGCATATGAATTTCTGTAGGTTACCTGAAGGTAAGAGTAATATAGACCACGCAAAGAGACCATCTACCATCTAGTTTAAGCCCGTATTTATAAGTCGCTTTCAAATTTGAGATCGATCTTGAGATGCCGTTTTCATTCATTAACTATACATCTATGAACGAAATGAATGAAGAACAATTTATAAATACGGGCCTAAATATACAAGTATTAGTCAGTTCAGATACTGAAGTATTCGTTTATTAGTCTACTCTATATTGCTAGTAATTAAGGAAAAGTGTACACAAAATCATTTTAGCTAATTGGATGTGTCAGTCGCAGTTACCAGGTTTCTAAAACTAACTCATATAGTAACGGGGATATTCTTTAATTTTTTCGTACTTATTATTTATTATCTGTAAGTTATAATATTAAAAAAATATATAATTTAATATTCTTCGGAATTAGGCATTACAATATATACTTATGTAGAACTATTGGGTAATTTTCTGTTTGTACAGATGTAAACAAGGTGCTTCTTTTTTAATTTATTCGTATGTTATTTTTAAATATTTTTAATTACTTGACTGACCTTAAACCCTATTCTAGAAAAGCATTTTTTACTATAGTCTTATAATTTGTTTAGCTTTATATCAGAAACATGTATTTATGAATAGTCCATGTAACTATATTGTAAGTAATTATATTTAATATAATTTGTATTAACAAAAATATATAAACATATTTTATAAAATGTTTTCAGCTAACATAACTAAATTCGAGTACACTTTTATCAAAAATAGTCTCATTACTCGCATGCAGCCTTCACGGATCATTGATCAACGAATAGCTTTAACTATTGTTACATTCTCCTAACTTTGTAATTTGTATGTTACATTTGAACAAAAAAAATTATTTCCAATCAAAAAGAAAATTTGCTATATTTTATTTTAACGTTATATGAACGATATTAATTATCTTAAAATAGTTTTTTTTTAATTAAACTCTGTTTTGCGATATGTCCTACCTATTTGACACATATATTTTTTTCTTTTTTTTTTAAGTTTCTCATTGTATCCCGTACATAGAGATGTAGGCAAAGGGAACCTGGGGATCTAGAAGGCATTGCGTTTTGAGTGAGGGAACTAAACGCCGCGCATTTGCTCGTTGCCAGAGCGATAAACTCGAATAGAAACGAACCTACGCCACGTCTATCTTCTTTCCTTACAAGATCCAGCAGGCAAAAATATCGGAAATATAAAAAATCTTCCAGTCAGCGATAGAAGCCATAGCCATCGCGTACCAATAATGAAGCTTAATCAGACACGACCGCAACTATTCAAATTATAATTAATTTAAATTAAGATATTCGAACAATATGCTAAAAAAGAACTAAGTAAATGTATTGAGTTTACTTTACAAAACGTTAAAAAACATAATCTTAGACTACTAATTAAAGGAGAAGCTCTTAATTTGTCGGAATCAGCTATTTTCCTAGGTGTAACTATAGATTCCAAACTCCAGTGGAATGCTCATCTGGAAGCACTTGCGGGATAAACTCAGCTCTGCCGCGTTCGCAATTAAAAAAGTAAGACAAATGACGGACGTTGAAACTGCCCGACTAGTCTACTATAGCTATTTTCATAGTATTTTATCTTATGGAATGCTGGTATGGGGCAGTGCTGCAGATATCAATTCAATATTTATTCTCCAAAAAAGAGCCGTGAGATATATTTATAATCTAAGAGCTCGAGATTCTCTGCGAGATATTTTCAAAGACGCAGGCAGGTATTATTACAGTTGCTTCCCAATTTGTATATTATAACATTCGCTTTGTCCGACAAAATTTGAAACATAAAATTCCGCAGTGTATTCTTAGTTTGCCACTACAAAAATTTAAAATATCTGTAAAAAAATTCTAACAAGTAAAGCGTATTACACTGTTCAAGAATATTTAGAGGATAAGAATTAATGTCTATTGAATGTAATGCAGGATAGCTGCCAACTAATGTTTATATAGATTGTACCATTGATTTTGAAAAGAGCAACTGTTGAGTTTCTTGCCCGCTCTTCTCAACAGAACTGCCTTCCGAACCGGTGGTAGCTTTTTGTTCATATGTTCATTCGACGATTCAAAAGTGCTTATAATAATTGCCTATTTGAATAAAGAATATTTTGAATTTGAATTTGAATTTGACATATTAGTGTCAGTATTTTCTACATAACTGGATTCGGGTGTTAACGGACATTACAGTTCTGGCGGCTATTGTTCCTAGTACCGTTCAGATTATAAATGTTCAGAACTAACTGTTTCATTAGCTCCCAGGCTTTTTGTGGGAAAAAATTATATCATATTTTAGGTTAATTATTATTCGCGGTTAAGTATAACTGGCGTTTTTTTTTATTGAAATGAAAGGTAGCCTTGATATGGATTTGCAAGTTTGTTATAAATCTGTTTTTTAATTCATTATTATACCTAGAACATATAGCTAATATATGTATAATAATATTTATTTTAAATATAAATAAATATTATGTTTTGTTGTTAAAAATATTTATTTAATAAATATATTTACAAAAATATATGTAAAATAAACTATTCCAATACAAATCTTATTAGATTGGAAATCTCTTAAAATCTTTTTGTTATATCCAATAATATAATTATAAAACAAATATTTTATTTTAAACCATTATAAATACAGTTAACTAAATCCATTAGTTACCTAAATAAATCTAAAAGGGCGTATATTACTCATCCTCCAGACATATCAGACGGAAATCACATTAACCGGCAAGGCGTGCCTGCATATATACTAAAATGCACCCAGACATCTCTATAGCACTTCACCCCCTCTATCGATACTGCGCGACACATGCTAAAGCCGAAACGTGAAAAACGATTTTGTATAGGGTAATTTAATAAATAATTAATTAAACTCACTTTTTTGGGCCCATTCTGGACGATTGTGTCGTATTCCATGCCTTCCACTGACATTTTCACTTAAAAAAAATTAAACACCAAATAGTTTACACTGAAAAAGGTTTTGTATACGATTTTCAGTTCCGAAATCGCTACCAACGAAGTCCTATAATAAAACACTCTGTATACACTTGTGTATGGGCAGGATATAATTTAGTTTATCCTTTTAAATTAATATTTAATATACAAAATGTACGTCTAACGCCGTCCGCCGGCTTTAATGCTACTAAAAGACGCCCACACAGCCTCCCTTCTTACAGTAAGTGAACTCTACATTACATATGTATATCACAAGTTGATATAGCCGTGCCGTGCCATTGGACGAAATGAGAGGTGCGGCTTTTATAATACGATTGTGATATTCATAATTTTTTTAACAAGTTAATATAATGCAGCTATCATTAATTTATATTATTAGAACTGTAAAAAAATAATATTATAATTGTTGTGTAATGTTTCTTTTATGTTTAAAAGTAATTTGTTGATTTCCTAACGAAATAGTTAGGTATTTGACATTTAAAAGACGTATAGCTAGTTTGACAATCCATGGTTTATTTCAGTTTTGTGTCAAAGTCAAATAAACCGTATTAAATTAGTAAACAAACCACATTTAAAGAATATTAAGCAAATATTTCGTTACTAAGATATTATTGTCAGACTACTATATTTATTACAAACCAACAACATTAGACTTAAATGTTTTTTTAGCAAGTTCTATTAAACGTAGGTTATATCTATATTTCGAAGTTGACATAATGAGTGAAAGTTTAAAAATACTAAAACAAGGTGCCGAAGCCAAATTATATATATGTAATTACCTTGGAAAACCAACTCTTATAAAAGAAAGATTTAAGAAAAACTACAGACATCCAGATTTAGACACTTCTATAACTAAAGAAAGGATAAAGAATGAAGCTAGATCTATTGTAAGAAGCAAGGCGGCAGGAGTGAAAACACCTACTTTATATTTAGTAGATTTTGAACGCCGACGCATATATATGCAGCATTTTGAACACAGCATAACAGTAAAAGATTTTATCATAGCTTTTAAAACTATAAATAAAGCTGCTGGAGATTCTCCAAACAGCCTAGATATTTATGCTGAAAAAATAGGCCATAACCTAAGGAAATTACATGATAATAACATAATCCACGGTGATCTTACAACTTCTAATATTCTCCTTGTTGAGAAAAATCCTAGCGGCACTACTGATAATGCAAAATGGTTGAACCATGATAATGTTGAAATAGTTATGATAGATTTTGGCCTATCATTTATAGATTCTAGTGCAGAAGATAAAGGAGTTGATTTATATGTCCTTGAAAGAGCATTAATAAGCACTCATAATGACTATCCGGAGTTATTCGAACAAATTTTTAAAGCATACAAAAGTTATAGTAAAAATAATATTAAGGAAATTATTATCAAATATGAAGATGTTAGGGCAAGAGGCAGAAAAAGGACCATGGTGGGATAGTTGTATTATTATTTTATATGTGCTTGTTTTGTGATAAAATAAAAAACCTGATATCCCTTTTTAAAAAGTTTTATGGTTTTTCTTAGATACCTGTCCCTCTTTTAAAATGAATGAATTTAAGACTAATATTATTTATTAATAGGGTTCTGTGTGATTATGAGGCCACCATGGTAATAGGGCACAAGGTTGTGACTGCAACAAGATGTTTGTGCGTTCAATTATTTAATCCCACACGAGGAATTAAATATTTATTTAAATTTATATTTCCGTTTGTCAGCTCTGGTATCGAGAAAAAGTGCTGCGTTGAGTTCCTCTACTCAACACGCAATTCTTTCAGCAGTAGGCAAAAGAGTGTCTTAACACTAGGTTCCCTCTGCCTACCCTGCTTTATTTATGTATCTCCAGAAAGAATACAAATTACTATTTGACTAATTTTTTCTTATAAGTTCTAAGAGCCCTTGGAGCGTTAAATAAATATAACTTCACCGCAGCCATATTTATTTACATACATTTTTATACATTATTATATAAAAATATTTTTTAATATTATTTGATAGATCGTAATACACAAGACAAATATGATCTTTTTGATTTGTATCAAAATACATTATATATATATATATATAAAGTATACAAACTGCGGTATAATATGTTTAAACTGATACCGTACTAAATTCATTAATTTTAAATAAAATAAAAAACAAACATGTGGCAACACAAAACAAACCTTCAATGTCATTTGTCAAGTAAATGAGATATAACTATAACCTACAAATATTTCGTTATTAATTTTTGTGAATTTATAAATAGAATAATATATTTCAATAACACAAAAATGAAGCAGCGAGCCGTAACATTATCTAAAACGATTTTAATGAACAGTACAGCCAAAAAAATTACTAACATCAGTATGTTCTCAAAAATGATTTTGTAATTTATTGTTTTGGCCCAATATAAATATTATATATTAAATAAAATTGTTATAATGAGTATAATATATATTTCTTACAGGATTCCTAAGTAGTAAAGAAGCTTTAGAACGCCGTAATCATCTATTTGTTCTTGAAAAGAAACGACAACAAGAAAAGGTTGGAAGAATAGAAAAAATTGAAGTAAACTATAAGGGTGTACCAAATGATTGTACTCTTGTTATGAACAAAGACATTTCTACGCCATATGATTGTGCAAGACGTAAGTTATTAAAAAATTTACCCTCCCTCACATCCATTGTATATGGAGTGTGTTAACAATTGGCAAACCACTGATAAAAAACTAAAATATTTAAAAAAAGACCTCATATTTTTTAAAAAAGATACTACATGTCTGTGGTTAATATTCAAAATAACAGTAATAAAAGTATTGTCCATTGACTGGTGAAACTTTTGCAAAAATATTCTATATATAGTCATTCACTATTTCTTCATTCATTTATTTTAAAACCGAGAATAACTGCATTTATATTCACAAACTGATCCTATTTAGCAATGCCAGAGAGCATTATCTCTATTATAAATAATAAAACTAAATAGTTTGGTTAGTTGATCTTTTTTATTTTCATATTATTTATCTTATATTTAAGCTGAATTTATATATTGTTTATCATTATTTTAGATTTAGGAGAATGGCATACAGATTCCAGTGCACTGGCTTTATTAGATGGTTCAGTGTATTGGGACATGCACAGACCTCTCACTGAAAATTGCACACTAGAGGTGAGCTATTTAACCTGGTTTTTAGTTGCCTAATTTAATATTGAACATCTTTTTTAAATTCAGAAAAATGTAGAAATATAAAACATTTTGCTTTTAGGAGTTAAATAAAATTAAGTCAAATAGTTAATATACCATAGTGTTTACAGTCACACTAACAGCTACAAAAGCCTCAAAATTAATTACTAATCATATATTTATGCTGTTTTAATGAAACATAAAATTTTTAATACTAATTATATTCTTATTACATTATAAACAGCTACAAAGATACAACATACAAGAGCCACATCAAGTGAACAAGGCATTCTGGCGTACTTGCTCTTTAGTCCTTGGGGCGTGTGCCACTGTCGCCTTCAAGGATAATGTGCCTGTAAGGTTGCATAGCTTTCCCGGCCCTGATAGTAAGTGAAAATTAATATATATTTATTTATAAGCTTCAAGCTGTATCTCGCTGGGGTAAAAAAGGAACCTCTTAATTTTCTAGACATTGTATGCAATTGTAAAAAAAAGTAGTTTTTACGTTTTTTTTTTTCATTTCTTAGTACTTCATTGTTATTTTTCTCTAATAAACATTTAGAAAATAAAATCCTCTTCCTTTCAATAAAATAAACTGTCATTTTCTCCATCCCCAGTCAGAAGCGGCTCATTCATCTATGACATAGATCTCCCCACACTCGATTGGAACCCCAAACCTCAAGAGTTACACACATTAAGTGCAGAATATGTACAGTTATGTAGAAAACAATTACCAGTTGAAAGATTAGATGTTTCAGAAGAACTTGCTTTGGAAATGTTTAGAGACAATGAGCACAAGGCCAAACAGATACCTAGTATAGCTAGGGCTAATGGTAAGTTAGTGTTTATTTTTGCTTCACACTGCCTCCCGTTCATAGCTGGGTAGGCATGGGAAAGCTGGGAACCTAATATTAAGATACCCTGTTCCCCGTTAAGATAATTCTGTTCCCCACTTTCCATTGAATTCTTAAGGCATTGCATGTTGAGTGGCGAAACTCAACGCCGCGCTTTGCCTCGTTACCAGAGGAAGGAAATGAAAAATGTTAAATATTTCATTACCCTCAGTAGGAAAGGGAATCTACCACCAAAGTGTTTACAGTTATCATTTTTATAGTTATATTATCAATTTTTATATATTCAATTTCTTTATTTTTAGGTATTATAACATTATATAAAATAGATAAATACATCGATATATCAAAGGGCCCGATGATAGCAAACACAGGTCAGATTGGCCGAGTTGCTGTTACTTCAGTGCATAAATTACAAGGTAATTAATTATAATAAGAGATTAACTAGAATCTTTTGAAAAGCTGCATATTTTGGATTTTTTGAGACTTGTACAAGTGCAAAACCTAGCAATTTTTAATTTTTTTTAATATATAATTTCAACTCTTAAGTAATACTTGTTAATCCTGTGATAGATACATATTATAGTGATTATATTGTAGTTCAATGGATTAAATCATATTTGATGATCAAATATGGTCAATGAGTCGTGACTGAAGTAACCTAGCTTAAAACTTCTGAACTTTTGCAGATTGTGCACTTAAAAGAAAATAATTTAAAAAAAAAAATTAAAAAATATAATCTACCCATCCATCTACATCTAACTTCAAGGTGGCCACTACTAGTTGACCATACTATATATGTTTATTATTTTATTTCAGGTGGCTCAGATAGTGATGTGAAACAACTGTACAGATTCCAAGGAGTGGCATTGCCCACTGGGGTTATTTTGAATCATTTTGCTTTTGACATACTTACAGAGAGAGCTAAGAAAGTGGTTAGTTATATAATTATTTTGTTATTTCTAAATTATTTACTTAAATCAGTAATCAATTCATTATATTTTTTTCTTTTTGTTTTAGCTTCACGCTTTTAGTGTCCCTCATATTGAAGGGTAGGCAAAGGGAACCTGGGTTTAGAGTTTAGCCTTAACTCCCTTACGATTAAGACATTTCCGTCACTTTGCCCCGTTACCACACAAAGGAAAAATATTAAATATTTAATTTCCTCGAGTGGGAGTCAAACACACAACCTATTGCGTTTACAGACGCACGCTTTTGCGTGTGCGCTATGATTGGCCTCAATTACTTTCATATCTTTTTTATAATATTCATAAAATATTATAAATGTGAGAGTTTGTAAATAACACAGACTACAAATTATATAAATATTCTGTATAATTTGGCTATAATATATAATAAAGTTTAAGCAAGAGTGTAGTGTAGTCAATAATTTTGTATTTTTTTATAGAACTCAGCGAGATCACCTCTACATCCTTTCAGTGACAAAAGAGAACCAGAGAGTGCTGCGGCAAGAGCTTAGACATAGTTGTTTATAATATTCTGTAAAATGTAAAGGAATAGTAATAAAATATGATAACATTTTATAGTTGTTTTTATTTAATTACTAGTACTGGTGTTAAGTGTACTTGTTGGCAACAACACTAACACTGACTGCTCTCAGAGGGATGGGTGTTTGTTTAATATTTTCCTAAATGATAGTTTTGTTTTGTTTTGGTAGTTATAGGGGCATTAAGCTTATGAGCCATACCATGAAGCTCTTCGAGCGCATGATCGACCTCAGGCTCCGCCGAGAGTGTTCTGTCTCTGAGTCTCAATATGGATTTCAGCCAGGATCGGGCACCATGGACGCCATTTTCGCCCTCAGAACTTTGATGGAGGCATACAGGGAAAAAAGGAGAGCTCTGCACGTGGCCTTTTTAGATCTGCAGAAGGCCTTTGACTGTGTGCCTCGTCAGTGTATCTGGTGGGCATTGCGATCCAAAGGGATCCCTGAGGCCTATATTGAGATTATCAGAGGCATGTACCACGATTCCGCTTCTATGGTTAGGACTGCTGTTGGCGACACTAGACCCTTCCCGATTACAGTGGGGGTTCACCAGGGCTCGGCTCTTAGTCCGTTCTTGTTCAATGTAGTGCTCGATACTGTCTCGGCTCACATCCAGGACCAGCCTCCATGGCTGATGATGTATGCCGACGACATAGCACTCATTGCCGAGAACCGACTGACGCTGGAGCGTAAAGTGAACCTCTGGAAGGGTACGCTTGAGAACGGCGGCCTTAAACTAAATGTGTCGAAGACAGAGTACATGGCCTGCGGGAGCCGGGACTCGAGCACCATCCTTATAGGTCCTGAGCCAGCCGTTAAGTCGGAGAAGTTCAGGTACCTTGGATCCGTTATGCACGAGTCTGGAGGCATCGACCACGATGTCCATGGCCGGATAAGCGCTGCCTGGGCCAAATGGCGGGAGGTCACTGGTGTGGTCTGCGACCGCAGAATACCGCCCAAGCTCAAGGGGCTGATATACAAGAGCATCGTCCGACCGGTTCTTTTATACGGCAGCGAATGTTGGCCAGCACTATCTCGGCACACTCAGGAGCTTCACGTCACGGAAATGAAGATGCTGAGGTGGATGTGCGGCGTAACGCGGTCTGACCGCATACGCAACACATTCATTCGAGGTAGTCTTGGGGTCCGTGACGTAGCGGATAAGCTCCAAGAGCGTCGCTTGAGATGGTTTGGCCACGTTACGCGCCGGCCTAAGAACTATGTCGGACGCAAGTGCCTTGCTATACTAGTTCCTGGGGCGCGACCTCCTGGACGCCCAAGGAAGCGCTGGTTGGATGTCGTGATGCAGGACATGAGAGCCAATGGTCTAACCACCGAGGACGTAAAAGATCGTGCAAAGTGGAGTAGGTTAAGTAGGAAGGCAGACCCTGGTAACAGCCGGGATTAATGCCAGGAAGAAGAAGATAGTTTTGTTTTGTTTTAGAAGAATAGTTTTATAGTCACCAAACGAATGCTTGAACTTCACGTTACTTATATGCATTACTTTCGTGTTCTATCAATGTTTTTATTTTAAAGACAATGTGTAAACATTGAAAAAAATGTAGTTTCGGCTAATTCAATAAAGTTTGTGTGGCTGTTAGGTTAAACAAAAGATATATCATAAGTTATTTGTTTCCTATTCTAGCATGATTTTGCAATCAACTATCACTTTTAGCCTTCTTAGCGTCAGGTTCATCATCTTGGAAAATAGGTTTCGGCTGAGTTTTCTTATATGCCGGTGCCACCCAGAAGGGATTTTCTTCGGCTTCTTTTGCATATTTCAAAATGGCTTCCCTAGGATCTTGATCATCATCAACCCTCTTACTCAATCCAAGGTTCCTTATTACAAAGGAACTCAGGGTACTTCCTGAAGCCGCCACCCTTCCACCTTGTCCTGAAGTTATTGGAAGATCAGGTCGATGGGACTTTACAGGATCCAGCCTTTCTTTCTCCATTCTCTTCTTACTTGTTCTTAATTTCTCTTGCCTGAACAATGGTAAGGCATGAGGTGTTATAATTTGTTGAGAACTAACAATTTCCATTGATTGTTTCTTTCTATTTGTCTTTACTAGACATAATTTAGCACCTCTCAAACTTCTTTTGTTGTCGTAGTAAATTTTAACCACGCCATTGGCACAACCTGTGAATATTTGATTCAATTTCGGATGCCAAACAGCTTTTATTATGTGACTTTGTGCGACATTCAAATGTGTTATCTCTTCGAACGTCTTTGTATTATAAAATAGAAGACGTCCAAATTTCTGATTCTTTTGTAACGATTCTGCTGTAAATATCATACTGTCATCGGGACTAAAACTGCAATCTGTTTGCTCATATCTCGAAAATAAATCACTAAATACATGTAAAGGCTTCTTAAAATTCCTTAAATCCCATAGTTTCAACGTTTCATCGTTCCCACGACTTGCCAAATATGTTCCCAAATAAGAAAAAGCAATAGAAGTTATTTCAGTTTGTTTTTGGTGAGCATTGCGTAGTTGGACAGTAGTATTAACAAAGGCCTTCCTATGATCCCACATTTGTATGGACCCGTCAAAGCAACCACAAGCGACTGTATTTCCGTCTCTTGAAAATGAACAAGATGTTGGATTAGTCTTTAAGCCTCCAGTTTGTCGTGGTTTAATGACAGCTTTATGGTTTTTTGGGTTTTCTGTCAACCATAATCTGAGAGTGCCGTCTTGGGAACAGGTCATGAATTCTTCACGTATTTGTGGATGCCAGCAGCCACTGTTTAAAGCTGCTGTATGGCCTTTTGTTCTGTGAATATAAAAGATTTTGTAGTAGTTATATCAATAAAATAATAAATCTTACTAAGGTTGAGAGGAGAAATTTCTTTGTATTACGAAATACTATAAATACTCACCTAGCCATATCATTAATATACTGATCACCCTTCACACACTCGAGGACTTCAAACCCGTCTCTATCCAATACTTTGGCCTGTGCCGAGCCACTCACAACCAGTATGGAGTCACCTGTGGCTGAATACTGCAAGGCCTTGATTGGGTGGTTCTCACAAGGGTAGAGGGAACGGAATGAGCGCATTGAAGTATCCATACCTGAAAATGTAACCAATTGATAATAGTGGAAAAAAATTATAAAACAATTTTATTTTATATAAAAAAATGTCTTTTATTATAGTGTTTGAACCTGGGAACCTAGTGTTAATTAACTCTGTTCGCATTACAGAACTTCTGTACCATGTTGAGTGGCAGAACTCAATGCTGAGCTTTGCAATTAAATTAACATACCAAATATTTTAAAAGTGTGCGCATACTTTTTAAAAACGTAATGAATATCAATGTAAATTTTATATTTTGTACTCTAATATAAAAATCTTTCTAATAAAATGAAACCGGAGTTTTTCATCTAATCGAGGTATTAGAAAAAACATATAATGTAAAATAACTTCAATATGCCGCTTTACCTGCAAAGTCCCAAAAAGTTACATTGTAATCAATTGATCCAGTGGCAAGACGAGCACCAGATGGATCAACCGCAAGTGCTGAAACAGCTTTCGGCCCATGATGCATTTCCACCTGTAAATTAGGAACATTTTTTATTAGCTTTACTCTTTAGCCTTTCTTCTTTTATCTATATGAAATCTAGTCTCTATTTATCTATTTGAAAGTTTAGTAAAAAATATAAATACTAACCTCTTCTTTGTGTGGGATTCTATCTATAAATGATAATTCTTCATCATCAGAGTCACTTAATTCATTGTAACTGTCATCACCCTTAGAGTCATCTCTTTTTCCATCTTCTTTTTCCAAAAGTTTTAAATTTGATGGCACAGGAGGACCTATTAATTCTTCATCACTTTCTTCATCAGGTCCAGGATCAAGTGGTACAGGTCCTATTACAGAATCACTATTATCATTTTCAGCTTCTTTTTCTGCTTGTGCTTGAGCTAAGACTTTTTTGGTCTGAGTTTCTATAGCAGTTTTCTTCGCTTCCTTAATCATTTCTTCTACATCGTAGTTTTTAGCTTTTTTACCAAAGTGTTTGATTCCCATTATTCTCTGAACATCTCTTGTTTCAGGATCATCGGGTATTTCTTCGATGTCCTTCTGTTCTTGAATTGGCGTACGACCAAATGTACCGAAGCCTGATGTCGATTTATCATCATTTGATGACAATTTTTCTATATTAAAACTGATTTTTCCAAATGATATTGGCTTCTTACTCATTTTGCACAGAATTGAAAAATTAAAGAATTAAATTATTATTATAATAATATTATTTCTTATTTTAAAACAATAAGTATTTGTATTTTATATTTACTATAATAGGCGACAACAGTTATTAATATTGTCGTGTAAAACCAAAATAACTTCAAAATACGATAAAATTATTTATAATTGGATTGAATTCTTGATATATGGAAATTATTTATATTTTTTAATAGTAGTTAGCTGTCAATGTCAACAAAACAAAGTGTCAAGCGCAATATCAAAATATTATAGTATCAGTTGCCACTTGCTCGGAACGCCATAAATAAATAATAACTACAACAACAGTTGCCACTTAATATTATTATTATATATTTAGAAATTAATAATATTGAATTACTGGGAACTTCTTTAGTAAATTTATAAGTTTCCAGAAGTCTAGAGATATTTAAAAAATATACTATTGTAATATCTATCGAACATACCACCATAAAAAAAACTATCACGGAACTTACAATTATTTTCGAGTTGAATTGTAAAGTTGTATTGAATAATATAACTTAAAATTGTGCTCCAATTAAAAATTTATTTAAATTTAGGTCCTTCCTCCTTTCCCACAAATCTAACAGTTACACATGCTCAATAAATAGTATGCTTATTAGCATACTTGAAAAGAGCGTGCTACTCAAATTGACACATTTGCTTTTATTTACCATACTTTTTTAAGAATACTCGGGTATAAGCAATTAATGGAACACACACGCTCTTTAAGCGCGGGCTGGAAACTTCGATTCTTGATATTCTATTAAATTCTCTGCCAATTTTTGCAGCATTTTTGAATTAGTGCAAAAGTTCCGTGGTGAAATACGGAAAACCACCGTCTCCGTGGCCGTCTCTACAGAATTAAATAGATTCATCAGTTTGATTGCCAAAACTTGTATCGTCTGCTATAAGTATATAATAGTAAAAGTGGCATGAATTTTAATTTTTTGTCTATTGTTCTGTACACTTGGTATTTCTTTATTTCAATCAGTTTGTAAGTAGTTTGTAGGTAATGTTATGCCCTATAAGAATATTGTTCGACAAAATTGCTATCAATAACTGTTTTATAGAATTAACTGAAACTTTAATTTCTTATATAGGTATAGATATTGTTCTTAAAATGATTATATTATTAGGAAACAAAAGTAATGTACATATGTAAATTAATAATTAGGTAGTTCAAGCGCAATTATGTAAAAGGAGCGCAGACGCTTCCATACTGTATATAGGACATTCTTAAATTCTTGCAATATTTGTTTTCATGACGTTACTTGGGTATTTTTATAATATTTTTACAAGAAAATGATTAAGCTGAAGTGCTCTAAATTCCGTTTCATGGTACGGAATTTATGTTTGTTACTTTGTAACATAATGTGTGTGTTTTAGTAAGACACTGTTCACAATGGCTTATAAATAAGTGAACCACGATAATTGTTATATAAAATAAAATTAAGTATAAATATTATGTTCAGGGTACTTAGCCATTTTTTTAGCTTCACGCTGTATCTCGCGTATAGCAGGATAGGTAAATGGAACCTACTGTTAAGACACTCCCACTTTCTGTCGATTTTTTCGAGGCATTGCGTGTTGAATGGCGGAACTCAACGCCGGATTTAGCCTTGATGCTAGATCGAAGTAAGCTAGGTAGATCGAACGAAAATATTTTCATTTTTATTTCTTTTCTATAGGAATAAATTCATTTTTAACAAAAAGAAAAACCGACTTCTAACAACGAACTAAAAAGTGAAAAATAATTATACAAAGATTTTATAATTTTGAAGTCGGTGCCAAGTAAAACAAACAGGCTTAGTAATTAGATATTGTAGTAGCATGTAGCATTAGCTTGACACTGACTTCAAAATTATAAAATCTTTGTAAAAATATTTTTCCCCTTTTAGTTCGTTGCTAGAAGTCGGTTTTTCTTTTTGTTAAAAATTAATTTATTTTACGATTTTAAGTGATGGGTAGATCTTAAAATGATGCTTCTTAAACGAGGGGTGATGGTGGTGGTAGTGGCTGTCAACGAGTGGTTGTGGTTGTCCTATGTAAAACTTAATTTATTTAGGTATTACTTTTGTGTAAAGTTACATTTTGATATATTGACAAGAACATACATAAAAAGTATTCGGGCGAATTGAGAATCTCCCTTTTTTGAATTTTGAAGTTGGTTGAAAATGAGAACATCCTCTTTTTTGAAGTTGGTTGAATAGAAATGCAACGATCAGTAATCTCACTTCTGATATCACTTTAAAAAGTTTTTGCTTGTAACTATTACAGTATAATCAATTTTTTACCAAAAAAAACAAACTTTCTCAATTTTCACCGGATTCCATATTCGGAACCTAGCCAAACTTTCACCAAATTATCCTTGAAGTGCATTCTTTCAAATAAAAAAGAATCATCAAAATCGATTGGCGCTACATTGAGTTACTCGTCTATTTGTCACGCACATATGTAACGCTAATTTAAGTCTTATGTGGTTTTCTCATAGATACCATTGTCAGATATAGACCAAAAAAATGGAACCATTCGGAAAACTTCACCTTTCAAATAAAAAAAAAAATTCGAAATCGGTTCACCCAGTCAAAAGTTATGAGGTAACAAACTTTTAAAAAAAATATAATCGAATTGATAACCTCGTTGCGTTTACAGGCGAACCCTTGCTCTAGGAGCTATTCCTTCTAGAAATAATACAATTTGAGTAATTTTTATAAGCAGGTTAATTGTTTACAGGCACCTTAGCCACTACTGTAGGCACTTCTATATAGCCGGTGACAAAATCAGCAGTTGTTATATTATTTTAATAGCTTAATGTATTAACAAACACAATGAGAATAAATAAGCGAGGAACTCAAAATATTATTTAATTATTAATATTTATCGATAAACATGTCAATACAACAATGCCTTACCTTACGGTCGACCGACAGTCAAAATATTTAACTGTCAGCTATTTGACAAATTGTCATTCTGATTGTGGCGGCGATCGTGTGAGCACGTTCAGAATGTTTTTGCGCGCGTTATTATTTGTTTTTATTGCTTCTACCACAGCGTTAAAGGTGGATAAAGGTAAAATAAACTTATATTAAATAATATAATAGGTTTATTTTAGGATTTTTAGGTACAAAGTGCAAGAAACCATAAAAAAACATGAACGAACAAAAGTTAATTACACTACCTACCCGGTTTTACTTTTGTATTCTTTTGTTGATTTTTTTTATTATGTAAATTTTGAATTATTATTGAAATGATGTAATTATTTCTATTATTTTCACAGTAATTTTAGATACTGTAAAGGCCGAGAATAAATTGTTTTAATTGCTTTATTTTTCAATTTCGTAGCTTCTCCGCCGCAATGGAATAACGTGTATACAGTTAAGGGATTGCTAAATATTCCTTATGCAGAACTCCACGAACCATTCTACGCTTGGTGAGTTGGTTTTTTTACAGTTATTATTATTTTTTTATAATATGTAGGAAATTGTGCTAGTTTTGGTGTATTTTGTAATTTAAACTTTCATTTGTTTTTTACTTAGTTTTTTCATTTACTCGACGCAGATATTTTAAAATACTTATATTAATATGAAACAATTATACGTTAAAGATTTATGTGATAATTACATGTAAAAAAGTACAAGAATACAATACTTTATTTAGGTTTGCTTCATTAACGGAAATATTCTAAGTAATAGGAGATAGTAATAATAGATAAAAATATTATTACTAAGAATGAAAGCTTAAGACTAAATAAGAATAAAAAAATACAATGCTATATTATTTTCTTGTTTGTTATTTAAGTTAAAGTAGCCTATGTTATTGAGATGATTCAATTATTGAAACATATTGTTTAGGTACATTTATTAACTATAATTACTCATCCATGTTGTAGTTTATGCAGTTGTTCAGATCAAAGACCTTGTGAAGTTGTAAACAATATGATTAGTGTGTATTTATAATAACCATATTTGACAAAAATATAAAAATCCTATTTGTATATTTAAAAAAGAAAAAAAAAATTGTGAATTGTGAGAAAATTGGAAAATGGAATGTCTTGACTACGTTTTTACTCTTAACTTGAAAAATCACATTATTTTCTAAGTCCTCTTTCACCATCTTTACAAATATTGTTAATTTGAATAGTTTATTGGTTGAAAAATTACTTTTGTATTCTAAAGTCCACTTATAGAAGAAGGCTAAGGCTATATTTCATCATGTTATTCAATTCAATGTTATATTTTATACCATACACAACTCTGTGTCATACACAACTCTTCTTTTTTTGACAATGGGGAAGACACAGCAATGCCACAGGCAAACATTAGTGTTGGTAAAAGCATATGGTATATGGGTCATAAATTTAAAGTTAAATTTGTCATATAAATCCTGTGTCTACTACATGAGGTCAGTCTTACTTATAATATGAACTTTATCTATAGGTCATGCGGCTTGATGATAACATGTTGTTTATTGTACATTATTATTTTAGATTACACACATTGGTTTGCTGTTTATATTAGAGTTAATATTTAAATATATAAAAACTTGCTTTGTATTTTCTAATATGTAAATTCCTAAAGATTTGGATTAAGGCTGCCGTGGCTCAGTGTCTGATTTTAAATGTGGTGGACTCAACACACAATGCATCCAGAATTTGGCTGAAAGAACGGAAGTATATTAATAATAACAGATTGTTTTAACACTAGGTTCCCTGATTCCCTCTCTCTATGTGTAAAGCTAAAAAAATGTTTTTGTTTAAATTGACAAAGAGATTTCATCAATATTTTAACATAGGCTGTAGAATATAGATGCATTTTCTTTTGTTTTAGTTTCACACTACAGTGTCCTGCACATTGCAGTGTGGGTAGAGAGCATGCCTCACACAAAGCCCAATTTTTAAATATTGTTTACAATGCTTGGTCTCCTTACCAAAGCATTTTTCATTCCCTAAAAGAAATTCCCCTAGTAGGAATGGAACTAGCTACCACTTTGTTTAAAAAAAAAATTAAACTAAATTAATACAATAATATTATATCTAAATATCAGTGTAGTGTGATATCATGACTCAATATTCTTTATTTAATCAAGTGTTAGTAATTTTCAATTGTTCTTTGTATAAAAGGTCTTTGAACTTATGATTAAGATTTTAATTTACTTTGTTGTATTTTGTTATTTTTTTAACCTAATTTTGTAAACAAAAATTGTAACAGCAACATTTGCTTCATTTAATAGGAAAAAATTACTTAATATATCTTAATCTTTTAGTGTAACAAAAAAAATGAATAATGGTAAAGTAACATTTTAATTGACCCGATGATCTGGTAAAATGTTGGTAGGCAGGATCCAATAGCTTTTTGTCGCCTCAAATATATTTCTATTACATAATAATTTCTGAATTGTAAATAACTGATAAAAATTAACTTACTCTTATAACTATGTTACATTTTGGATTTAATTAAATGTAATTTGAATAAAAAAATATATAACCACAAATGCGTCATTGTCAGTAGTTACATTTTGTAAATTAATTATTTATAATTCATAACATTTATCATAAAAAATATACTTTACTACTATATCCAGATTATCCAGATGTAGGATGTATTGTAGGTGCAGACAAACTAGTGTCAAGATACTCCATTCTTCATTTTCTCTCCGTCTCTGAGTTGCGCTTTATTTTCTTTGTTAATTTTATAAATAAGAATGTTTTGAGTTGGATTTTATCTCTCTACAGAGATGTTTACGTATATATATTAAAAAGAATGTTTTCACAGGTGCGACAGCAAAAATGGAAAATCCCGCATCGACTATTATGGCACAATGGTCAAAACCTATCAGCTCTCAGCTTCTGTCTACCCTCAGTTTGGCACGTCAATAAAGGTTTTTTTTAAATATTTTTTTTATGACATTGCTTTGATATTTTTTTTTATCATTTTCCATGCAATGGTTGTGGGTTTCATTATCGTAGCTTTTTATTTTTCTATATATGTATATCATAATATGTAATTACATATAAATTTACTACTGGATTCACTTCGCGAGTGGCCGTAATCAACATATTTTTTTATTCTACATCGTTATTAGATTTTAAACGTTATTTTAAAACGGATTCTTAAATTGATCCGACATTTCTTTAGCCTCATTTACTAAACCATTGAAAAGTTAAGTAATAGTATATTAAGGAAGCAATAGATATTCTAAAACTCTATTTATTCTTTTATTTACGTTCGAAAGGATTACAGATACCTATTTATTTGTTAATAATTTTAGTCACGATTGTATTCTATTAAGAATTTACATGTTCGTTGCTCATAGGTCATTGATCTTGTTTTTTTATGTATTAAATTTTTAAATAAATATTATATAGACGAATGTGGCTTAATCTTTCTTGCGTGCAATCACGTGTTTATTGATAAAAAGTTTACAGATTTAGAATGAAATGAACATAACTCAACAATTGTTTTAATTTGGCCTTAGTCTCGCTATGGAATTTCTTCTTTAAAGATGATTTGCCAAAACTTAGCAAAATTTTTAATATAGATATTTAATAACTTTATAGTGTTTAATTATTAAAGCCGCGTATCGTTTGACCGTGAATGCGACGGTTGTGGATCCCAACGCAGGGAGAATGAATAAATAATTTATATTTATACGCTCTGGAAATAAAATAAAGCGCAGCGTTGAGATTCTTCAATCAACACACGTCCCGAAAATTGAGCGGAGTGAGGAACGGAGTGTCATAACACTAGCTAAAAGATGAAACAAAAAGATATAAGTTCATTCTCCCTATACTTTACTCTACACTCATTTTACGTACTTTATTTAAATTTCCACAGATCGCGCCAATAACGACAGAACAAATATTAAATCGTGATACATGCTTGCAAGTGAACGGTACGAAAGACGAGAGCATCGGGATTCAGTCAGTTTTGCCTGACATGACTGACTTCAAATTTGTTGGTAAGTTATTGTCAGTACATCTACTGACTGATTGACATTGATCAATTAATTCTCTTAGAGTTGACAAATTTCTTTTTTAAAATTAATGCTCCAACTCCAACTAGTTAATCGATTTACCCATGAGATGACTAATCATCCATCTAATAATTCGAAGTATTCTATGTTGAAATCGAGAATTGAACCTAAAACCTCTTCGGTCTATAGTAACGTGCCTCTGCGCCACATCTGGCCTATTTAGTTTATAAGTTATTATGTGCATTTCATTAAATAACTTTAATATAATTTTAGGTACAGAAACAATGCAAGACTCTGACACTTCAAAATGGCGGATGGTCATGAATATTGGTGATAAAGTAAATAAATATACAATGTGGGTGAAATACAGGAAGAGTATGGGGGGAGATGCCGTTGCTATACCCGTCAGGTGGGCATTTTTAAAATGTTTTTTCATTATATAATTTTTTATTTAATTATTTTTAGTTAGTAGCTTCGTTATTTTCTACTAATGGCTAGCTAGACTAGCTACTAGGCCTAATATATTTTTTAATTCATTTCCGTTTTTTTATTTCTTGTCAGAACAAACATTAGTACCCAACAATTTGATGTGTAAATGCGCCATGGGTGGATAAAAGAATATGAAGGACAGGCTCTCTAATGCCGGTCACGGTTCGTTTTCGATCCGTTCTCATATTCTTATATGAGAAATATCTCTCGATAAATATCGATCTCATATTCTTTTATGACCAATTAACAGTCAGTTTACAGCCTTGTGTACTTGTAAGGTAAATATGTTCTGTTTTATTTTCAGATACGAAATGAAAGGATTCAATTCCTTACTAGGTTCACACTACGATCACTATTACATTGATTATAGGGACTACAATGTGGATGATATTGATCAAGACGTTTTTAAAGTTGATCCAGGTATTATGTTTTTAGTTTAGTGTAACTTTAATTTGCCCCTTTTATTAAAGTATAAAATTAAAAAAATGCAATATAGTGGTGGAAAACGCGTAAGGCTCAAATGAGTATTTAAGTCGTTTTTTAAACGTAAATTTATAAAGCAATTTTTTGGCAGAGTTTGAGCAATAAAAATTAAAATTACGATAAAGATACCAAACATTACATGTTTGGGATAGTTCAACACAGGAGAAAGCTTATATTTAAATTATTAACGTTTTTTTCACTACAAAGATATATAGCGGCGTTGAGTTCCGCCACTCCCACCTTATATTAAGTTGGAAATTAGTGATTATATATTTAGTTAAAATTAACTTTAAATGTTTATTATAGAGTTCAAGTGTACTTCCTTCCCCGGACCGGGATCAAAACACTTTGCAACATTCAATCCTATGAAGGAATTTGTTCATCCTGTCCACGATGGTCATGTCGAGAGTGAATTTGATAGGTAAAGTAAAGTTTTAAATTGAGAGTTTGGTCACAATTCAAAATCACAATATATTAATATTGCACTTTTACTTAGAATTATTATTTAATCAAAAATATTTTCTATTCTTTGTCTTTATCATTAAAATATGTGTGTCTTTATCATTTAATGGTACAAGCGTTTGATGAAAACGCGGCAGATGTGGGGTCGGTTCCCACTCATGATAACAAGATTTGCCTGTTTGAGTGGGAACGAAAAAGGTTTACCTTGTTACTATGTTGGCTTGGCTACTTCCGCTACTCAACACACAATGCCTAGAAAGTTCGTAGAACGGAGTGCTTGTACTGGTTTTCCTCTGTCTACCCTGCCATATTTGGGATATACTAACAAAGTAGAAAATGTTAATTCAATTTATAATCTATGTTAACATGACATATTGGTTTGCCTCTTTAAAGCTTAAATAAATTTTATTTTTATTGGTAAACAATTTTAAGTATCTATATTTGTATTTTCTTTTATAAACTTTTAAATGAGTTACAAAACGTGTTTCGCGACAATACAGTTAATTTTTTTCATTAAAATGCAACGTTTCTTTAGAATTAATATAGGTATATCTTTTTTCAACAGATTCAAAATGAAACACAACAAGCAATATGCGTCTGACATTGAACACGCAAAAAGGATTAACATCTTCAGGCAGAATCTTAGGTATGTTAATAATTTTTCACAATTAAAGATATTTTTGACTATACTAATTGAATTTAAAAAAAACTTTGTTGCGGTCATTGTAGCACGCAACGCGCTTGCGATGGTTATGGGTTTTGTTCTAGCTTTTGATAATATAAAACTTTTTTATGCCAGTGATTTTTATTATAAAAAGGAACATTTTTGTTATTAAATAGTTGCACATGTTTTATCCAGGGGGTCTAAAAGATTCTTAGTAAGAGATACGAAGGGGTTCCGCCATTTATTACTGAAAAATGCCTCAAAACGACTGAAATTTGTATCGACGATTAATGTGTTTACATAAAGGCTACATAATATTTTTTTCCTCTTCAGATTCATCCACTCTAACAACCGTGCTCGTCGCGGCTTTACGATGTCCGTGAACCATCTCGCCGACCGCACCGAGGACGAGCTCTCCGCTCTCCGCGGACGACGATACTCAGGTCCCAACCAAGGTGAGATATCTCACTTTTGTTATGTTGTTCTGGTACTTTTTATATTTAATTTTGGATTATCTGCTTTTTTTTGTAAAGGAGGCTACTTTTATCTAATCAAGCTGAGCAAGTCTCTCTTACTATGTTATCCTGGTACTCTTTCTATCTTATCTCGTAAACCCTTCACTATTGGCGTAGACAGAGACGTTTTTTATTGATCTTTGCCTTATAATGCAGTCATAGTAGCAGTACTCTTCCGTTAGTTTATTTAAAAATATTTCTTCGTGCATATATATAAATTAAACTATCTTTTTTTTAAATTACGATTACGTCGTTGTTGACGATTAATGTGTTTGTACCAAATGAGCGATAAGTAATGAAATATTATGTTCATTGTCCCCAGGCCTTCCATTCCCGTACAGCGAAGCGATGTTAGATGAGATGAGCGTGAAATTGCCACCCGAATACGACTGGAGATTGTTTGGAGCCGTAACTCCAGTTAAAGGTATGCCATCATTTTTTTATTTACTCTAGTGTGACTTAGTAACAACGCGTCTGACCTTGTATACGGTGTTTTTGGGTTTGATACTCGCTCGGGAAATTGTTATATTTTATGTTATTTATCATTTACTAACTATCGTTGTGGACCAGATTCCCTTTCATAGGAATGAATTATTTAATATTTTCATTTTCTCGTTCTGGTATCAAAATAATTCGCGGCGTTGAGTTCCGCCGTGCTTGGGGAATGGAGTGTCTCGGTGTATTTCCCTCTGCGCTAAGCCGGATACAGTGTGAAACAAAAAATAATTATTTTATAATTTAATATATTTTTTCACACTTACTATTATAATTGGTATTAGATTTATTTTTAAACATATTTATCTGTATGTCTTTTTTATATTTTAGATCAATCAGTGTGTGGTTCATGCTGGTCGTTTGGCACAGTAGGCGCAGTGGAAGGAGCTCTCTTCCTACACAATGGAGGGCACTTGGTTCGATTGAGTCAGCAGGCGCTTGTTGATTGTTCTTGGGGGTTAGTTGTGTTTGTTTATTGTAACACTAAGTTACTTAGGTCCTTATTTCCGCTCTCAACTCTGATATCGACTTTGAGATATGTTTATTAGTTTATGCAGTTGGGTTATGCTTTGTTTATAATTAACTTGGTATCTTTCAGTTTCGGCAACAACGGATGCGATGGCGGCGAAGATTACAGAGCGTACCAATGGATAATGAAACACGGTCTACCCACCGAGGAAGATTACGGTGGTTATTTGGGACAGGTATTATAGATAAATAGATAAAATTCTTTATTGCATACACAATTTATAAATGAAAAAGTACAAACAAAAAGGAGGAGTTACAATATAAATATAACTAGCATACACAGGCGTATTATATTTATATTATTTATTTGTATATACCAGAGTGAGTCTCTCGGATCGCAGTGGTAGAAGCAAATGACTGTAAATTGAAGTCGCCTCCGTTCCCACAAATTTGTACTTATTATAAAACGTTTAAAACGTTACGGATCTTTGTCTTTATCGTGAAGGATATATGAAGATATATAAGAAAAAATATAATATTTCGTTAGGGCCAATTTATATATTCAATTGTGCCGCAGTAGCAAACGCGATGGATGCGGGTTCCATCCGTTCCACTACTCGGGGTAATGAATTATTTTATTTTTTACACTCTGGTAACAAGGCATAGCTGAGTTCCACCACTGAAGATACAATGCCTCGAGGTTCCTTCCTCGTGCCTCCCTGTTCACCCCGAACAGGGAGTGTCTTAATACTAGGTTCCCTCTGTCTAAAAAGTTTAGAAAAAGGTACATTTTATTGTATTCATAAAAAGAGCACTATAGTTTTATAATATTTAATATTTTTTTTTAGGATGGCTACTGTCATGTCGACAACGTGACGCTGGTGACGTCAATCAAAGGTTGGGTCAATGTGACTGCTAAAAACGAAAACGCATTGAAAGTAAGTTTTTGTAATTAAACATAAGTCATAATACAATTACCTATTGGCTTAATAAAAACTATAAATGTGTTGCTAGTAAATAATTTTATTTATCCATTTATTGTATAATATATTATATAATATCCATTTATATAGTTAAAAAAAATAAGATGAATTATTCTTAGATACATATTGTTAATGTCTTGTGATGATGTTTAGTTTGATAGTCACATATAAGAAAATATAATTACTTAACACTGCAACTGCATGAAACGTCTAAAAATATATTTTTTCTTTATTTTATTTTAGCTGGCAATTTTCAAACACGGTCCCATATCTGTCGCCATTGATGCTTCCCACAAGAGTTTCAGCTTCTATTCCAATGGCGTTTACTATGATCCTAAATGGTAAGTATTATTTTAACAATATACATATATGTATACATTAAATTGATAGTCACTAATTATAGAACTGCTGCTGTGGGTTCGATTCCACACAAAAGTTATAAAGTCACGAAGGCTATTAACATTATTGAGTACCTAACACTAGGTCCCCTCTACCTACCCTGCTAATTGCGGGATATGGCATGAAGATGAAAAAATAAATATTATTTTAAATGTAGCAAAGCTTCAAAAGACAAGCTTAATCTATGAAATCTAAAGATTGTTTAACAAGGAAGTTATGGTACAATTTATGGTGGAACGATAGTTACGTATTCATGGCGAAATTTAACTCTACTCTAAATTACGAGAGCAAGGAAATAATTACAATTTAAATATTAACTTTGCCCTTGAGTGATGATATCTTTATATACTAGCGTTATATTACAACCAAATTATACAAAATGTTTATATAATTAGTAGTCTTTATTATTCTGATATATAACATATATTACTGTGAAGTTTTATCTTAATGTGTTCTGTATTTGTGTGAAAGTAGTACAAACAATTAGCCTCACAAACTAATTTATAGTATTAGTATGAAGGATTTAATGATAATTTTATGATTTTTATTAAAATTTCAGCAAAAATGAAGTAGACCAGCTCGACCACGCGGTCCTAGCTGTGGGCTACGGAGTCCTAAATGGATCAAAATATTGGCTAATCAAGAACTCATGGTCCAACTTGTGGGGGAACGATGGTTACGTCTTAATGGCGGCCAGAGATGATAATTGTGGGGTGCAAGCTGCTCCCACTTATGTATTGATGTAGATGGGGAGATGGGACAATAGAGAGAAGGAATTGCGGAGGGTTAAACGAAGGGTGGGAATTTGGAGAAGGGAAAGGGGTCGCTTCAAGTATTACGTAATGCAATTGTGTGTATTTATATACATACTAGCGGACGCGCGCAGCTTCGCTTGCGTATTTAGGGGTGAATTCTAATAACCCATGAAACATGTGTTCGATTAAATATTTTTAAGAGTCTAAATTTCAAATTTTATAAAAATCGGTTGCGATTTAAAGATTTTTCCATACAAACTTTCAACCCCTTATTTGTACCCTTAGGGGGTGAATTCTAGAAAACCATGGAACACGTGTTCAATTAAATACTTTTAAAAATCTAAATTTCGAATTTTATAAAAATCGATGCCGATTTAAATTTTTTTCCATACAAACTTTGAACCCCTATTTTACCCCTTTAGGGTTATAATTTTTCAAAATCCCTTCTTAGTGGATGTCCAGATTATGAAAGTAAACATCTGTCCAAATTTCATGTTTCTACGCACAGCGGTTACGGCTGTGCGTGCGTCTTACCTCAGTCAGTGAGGACAAGTCCTTTTATATATATAGATATACCGGTCAATAGCATCATAGCTCCCAAACGTATGAGTCGACTGTCGCTATCATATTGTATATTTAAATAAAAACAACTGATAGTACTAACATTATTGTTACTTAGTAAAAATCTATATAGTATATGTAGTGAGTGTTACAAAATGTTTATATACAAAAGAAAGGGAGAGCATAGGGTATGTCATGTAAAAACATTGAACATTGCGTTACGTAATATTTGAACGGCCTTTTATTGGTGGAAAAAGTGGGGATGAGGGGTGTATGATCATCTACGTTATGGTAAATTAAGTAAGAAAATATTATATTTGATTTGATATTATGTTATTGATATGCACTTTACACAATTCATTTCGATTAATAATTGTAAACTTATAACAAATATAGTAAAAAAAATAGCTGTCACTTTAATGTAAATTTTTATGACTCCATGGAAAGTGATGGAGTCTAGGTTGAATATTTTAGGCTTAAAAGTTATTTTTCATGAAAAGATTAATTATTTTGATTTAATATATTTTATATAAGAGTAATTATATCTTGATATATAAAATATAATTCTCATTTGTTATATTTTGATTATACTTTTTAAACAACATTCCACTCGTTTAAGGAATCTCTTAGGTAAAACGGTGGTGCCATTAATTTGCTCTCTTTTTATTGGCATTTATGATATATTCTTATGTATAATGTTACTATATTAAAAAAATGATTTTTATTTATAGTTAAAGTTAAATTTAAGAAAAATTTAGTAAAAACGATATTTTATTTCATAATTATAGTAATGTGATCGATTCGATTATAATCGAATAATTATAATAAATAAAAATATATTTAACTCTTGAAATATTGTTATAGATTATGTTTTATCTTAAAACTCAATGCTTTAAAAGTAAAATGTATGTTTTGTAATTTCAAATAAATATATAATTAATATCTATTAGTGTTTTATTTCGTTATTTTAGGCTGAATTCCGGACATGGCAGGGTAGACAGAAAGAATGTAGGAATCTAGAGTTTATTTAGTCACTCTGTTTCCAATTAAGATCTTTAATTTCTCACTTTCCACCAGCATTAAGGCATTGCATAGTAGAGGACCTCAACGCCGCTCTTTAACTCCAGAGCGAGAAAATGAAAATATTAAATATTTTATGCCCCCACGAAGGGGAATCGAACCAAGAACCATCGCGTTTGCAGTCTCACACTTTCACCTGCGCCACTTCGGCATTACTAGATTATTATTATTATACATATTGCAATAAAGAAAAACTTGTATGAGAGAGGACTTGTAATGTTTTTTTAATTATTGTATCGAGCGAGGCGAGCAGGATGCCAAACCTTTTGGTAAACAAAATAAAGAATAACTATTTTTCAATTAAGCTTGTATTGTGTCTTAATGTGGTGGTACCCATATACACATGTTGCCCATTTTCACTTGGTTTCCTGGACATACGTCTTGATGAATTGTTTTCTTATACTGAAAGAAAACTAGTTTTTTAATGTGTTTTTTTTGTGCGTTATAGATATACAAGCAAAGTGAATGTAGTGTTAAGACACTCGGTTCCCGCAAAATTTTCAAAGCATTGTGTTAAGTAGTGGAACTCAGCTACGCCCTTTGCTCTAGTTACCAGAGCATGTTTATTCCGACCTTCATACGATGCAGAAACTGGTAAAATCATAAATTAAGAAAAAGTATTACCGTCCAATAGTTCCACGGTGCATAATGTGGCATCCACACTTTATGTTTCTTCTCAGTCTCCTGCATCTCGCCCTCTGCCAAGGTCCCAGGGGCCGAGGGGTCATTGTCCTCACCAGACTTCTCGAATTGAGGAGTCCTTAATATGTCCTTAAGTAAATGTACTAATGTGTCATACTTTTTTAGCATTTCTATACGATTTTTAAGTGTTTTTGTTAATAAATCAATGTGTTTTTGTAATTTCTTTTTGTCTTTAACTGTGCTAAGTGCTCTAACATGTTCTACAATATTCTTTTTATTGTTAACTTCTTTTGATTCTTCAGTAATTATATAATTATTAGGATTTTGATTACTTTTTGGTGTTTTATGTATTCTTATGAAAGGTATGTACAAAGCATTTGATTTTTCATCATATTCTATTGTATAGGGTTTCTTATGTGGCACTATTGTTTTTAATAACACTTTCATTTCATCTTTACCAGTAATTTCTTTGTCTAATCTATTTAGTTTAAACATTTCCGGTACAGCCTTTATGATATCTTTTAAAAGTGACAAATTTTCATCCTTGTCTTTTTGAAATTTGTTAAAATCGATAAGTTTTAGGCCACTGCTTGATTGAATTGTAAAAATAAGTAAAAATATACATATTGCCTTTTGAAGGTGTACAAACATTCTATACGTTTCTATTTCAATTATTTTTGCTATTAAATAGTTATGTGTAATTGTAATTCAATCTCATCTGAAAAAGTCAGTTTATTATTTCAACGTCATTTTAATTACACTAAAATTACGCATGTATGACGTCATCATGCTTCAGTTTTTAAGTATACGAATAAGAGTCATGTTCATATCAATTTAATATCTATTCTTCTTTTTAAAATTTCCAATGGCTGATAATTCATACGAAGTTATTTTTTTTAAATGCATTTTTTTACGAAAAATGTAGGAATACAGAGGAAATTGTATTAAAATACTCTATTCGTTACTTAGTCTTAACGGGACGGGACTTTGCAGAATGGTTTTCATCCTTTTTAGGTGAGCTGTTGGAAGGTTTTTGTTTTTTTGCGTGGATTTCATTTTTATTATAGCAGTGTTTTCTTTCGGTCTTTTAATATTTTCGCCTTTTGCTTACTACGATAATCACAGATAAACTTATTTCGACCGACCAAATTACTATGGCATCCCAAAAAATGGGACATTTGTACCGTGTACGTCCCAGTGGCATCTTTCGGGACACCGGGACAAGTAAACAAAAAACAGTCCACGGGAAGTACCCTATAGGTTTTGCTTATTCATCGAATTTTATACAAAATGCAACAGAAACGATGTATAAAAGCTTGTATCATTTGATTACATTGACTTAGAAGCTTATTATTTTTTTTGAATATTTAGCATTAATTTTAAGATACATCCACGCGATCTCGAGATAAATACTCTTGACATACGTGATGTGCTTCTGTAAGGGTTCCGTTTTTCCCTTTTGAGGTACGGAACCCTGAAAATAAAACAAACCCATCTAGCAATGGTACTGAACAAAACAATAACATAAAAAAAATACTCCTTTTTACATAGTATATTTATTCAAGATTTTAATTAATATTTTTAAAAAATGGTTAGATACATGAGCATAAACATTATTCATTATTACGGCAGTGAAACATTTATTAAATGAATTGAAAATAATATTCTACAAAATTAAATCACTCGCCCGGGCGGGAATCGAACCCACATGCGTCGCGTTTACATAAGTAATCTGCCGCTGCTCCAAGACAGCCCCACTTAAAAGTAATCCATATAAAATTATATATTTTATTATTTCGAAGGGGTGTAGCTGCAATTTCTGGAATTATTTTTTGTAACTCAAATTTAACGAAAACGTACAAATATTATACATTTTGAATATTAATAGATTTTAAAGAAGTTTAATAATATTCTTAATAATTTCTCTATTATCCTGCCTGTTTTTGATTAAATTAGCAAAAATGGGTAAGTCGAATAAATCCACCACCCTGGGTAACAACACACTGTCTCTGACAACCCTTTGGGGCCGCATGTTACACCACTTGCACGAATCAGGAGAAGGGGCCAGCAAGTATCGAAATATAGGCCTTTCTTGATACTCCTGTGATATTGCAAACGGTGTTAGAACTTCCAGCAATAGCAGTAGGAATGTATATTTCATCTGTAAAAAAATATTTTATAGTGTATGAGCAGTTATGTCTGTATATTTATTGTTTATTTTTTTCTTCTAAATACCGACTTATAATTTTAATATTATTTTTTGCAAAATGTATTTTATATTGGAACGCTGTGCCGCAACGCAGTAGCGACAAGTTGTGATTTCGATCAAGGGGGAATGAAATGTTGAATATTTTCATTTTCTCGCTCTGATAACGACACATTTGATAACAAGACAGAAGGTGAGGTTGAGTTCCGCTACTTAACACGCAATGTTCCAAAATAGGATGGAAAGTGGTGAGCGGAGAGTTCCAACACTATGTTCTGTCTGTATTCCTGCTATGCTATACGTGGGATACAACGGGAGGCTGACAAAAAATCACAAGTATTATCTCATGAGACGCCAAAATGACATCACATATCATACATATATCATTACAAATTATAATTTCAGTACATTACCTTCATCGCCATAAAACGTTATCAGTACAAAGCGTACGTAGCGTACGTCGTACAAAGATAATAAAACACAAACACTTGTTGAGAATATTTTACGTTCAATTTAAAGTAATAATTGCGTTAGCCCGCCGTGTTATTACAAAATAATTGGCACCAGAGATAAAAGCTTTGTGTGTGACGCGCCAATAGATAATTAATTTATATTTACAGGTAGGTAGGCAGGTATAGAGAGAATATGTTTAAAGAAATATATTCTGATATTGGCGCTGATAACTGTATACCTAAATTTTATATTTCTTTCGAACGTGTGTCTCTACAGCGTCACCGAGTTTGGTGGGAGGCCGAGCAAGAAGACCTCTGGATCTCTGAATGACTTTTGGATTGGTCATGTTTTTACAGGTGCCACCAAAGGTGTTACCAAAGGTTTGTAGGTAGAAGTCACAAGAGAAACACGAACCTCGGCTCGCTTGCTAGCAGTGTATAACTTTAAAATTTGGCATTACTTGTTAGGCGATGTTTCGCTACGCGACTATGGTTTCTTCTTATTATTTTCAGCGAAATATCACTTAAAAAATTAATCAAGTATAAAACATTGTCACTGCCTGTAAGAAGTTAACAAAAGAAAAAAAAATCAAAATGTCATAAAAAGCAAGATGGCGTCAGTTTGATCGCGTCACGTCCTGCCGTAAATGTTTTCTTCGGGACGCGCCGTAAATTACCCTTAAAAGGTTTCTTTAGTCTTGACGAAACTAAATTTCATGTGATTTTAGCCGTTTAAGTGTAAAATTAAGTGTTTGTTTTTATTTTCACGCATGTTCTGCGTCAAGTAAGTATATCTGTTAGGTTTTTTAAATATAAATTCAAATTTAGAAGGTAGTTGTCACTTGGAAAGACAAAGGATGGTATAAAAGGGACGGATATCGTCAATGCAGTTAGTCACCTCCGTTCTTCACGCCTGAGCTCGTCGCGAAAACGGTGAAGAAGCTGAAGCTGAAGAAGGCCCCAGGCTTGGATGGCGTTACAATTAGCGCTCTACGCCACCTACCCCGCAAGTTCATCGCTGCCCTGACCAGGCTCTTCAACGCCATTCTGCGCCTGGGATGCTTCCCCGGGCGTGGAAAGAGGGCCTGGTCATTATGCTGCCCAAGGTAAGGAAGAACCCCCGCATCCCAGACAGCTGCCGGCCCATAACCCTCCTGAGGAGGGTGCGGTGGCCAAACTGTTCGAGAAGCTGCTAGTACCGCTTCTCCAGGCGCAATTCCACCCGCGCAGCGAACAGTTTGGCTTTCGTAGCGGGCACTCCACCACTCTTCAGCCAAAGTGGTGCATTACGCGACCACAACTTTCAACAGGAAGGAGAGTGCCACAGCAGCCTTCCTCGATGTGTCGCGCGTTTGTTCGCGTGTGGCATCCGGGGCTGCTGTACAAAGTGCTGAACGCCGGCATCCCCCACTACGTCGCGCAGATCCTGGCCGATTATCTCCACGGCAGGACCTTCAGGGTAAGGGTGGAGAATGTGAGGTCATCCAGCGACACCATAGTCGCCGGAGTTCCACAGGGCAGCATACTTTCACCAGCCCTCTACGCCTTGTACACCGACGACATCCCCATCCAATAGGACACAACGCTGACATTTTACGCCGACGACATCGCCCTGTTTACAAAGTCGCTCAATCCCAAACATGCAGCCATGAAGCTACAGCGCGCCCTCGACCTGCTGCCGAACTGGCTGGCGGAGTGGAGGCTCGAGCTGAACATCGCAAAAACCCAAGCGATCAGCTTTCGTACCCAGTGGAGACAGCCTCCTCCGCTGATCCTGCAGGGCCAGCAAGTCCCCTGGACCAGCTGAGCAACCTACCTGGGGGTTGTGATAGACAGGAGACTCAACATGACAGGGCATATCAAGAAAGCGGACACCGGAGCGAGAACCGCGCTGATCCTGTTGCGCGCGCTATTTCAATCAAGATTGCCATTAAGAACAAGTTGTTGTTGTACAAGGCGTATGCCAGGCCTCACTTGACATACGCTAGCTCGGCATGGTACGCCCTCGTCAGCGAGAACCAACGAAGAATCCTGCAGGTGGTCCAGAACCTCGCCTTACGGCGAATGACCCGAGCACCATATTATGTTCGCAACAACACTCCACAAAGACCTCAAAATGCAAAGCCTGGAGGCTCACATCGGCCTCGGGCGGAATGCATCGGTAATGCATTCCGCCGTGCCGATGCATCGGACCATCTGCATCATTAGGTTTCCTCTGCTACGATCCCACGTCTGCCAGACCAAAACGGAGATGGCGAGACGAGCTGGACCATTATAAGCCTGACTGGTGCTCAATAGCACGAAATAGACAACAATGGAAGAAGTGGAGAGATGCCTTTGCCCAACAATGGTATAGTTCAGGCTAGGGAAAAAAACGTGTATACGTGATTAATCCAATCTTACAATTTTATTTAAAACTTAAGAAAAATCCGTTGTTAGTAGAAATGTACTCTAATGTTTAAGAAACTGATTTAATTTAAGAATGCATTTATTTTCAAAGAACCAGACTTTATATAATTACTCAGTCTGACTTAATTTCTGTGAAAATAAAGTGCAGAATGCTTTAAATCGTAATTTGGATATAGCTAAAGATATTTTTTTCTCGCTTAAAAACAGTATAAAAATATTTGACATCAACCTTGAGTTAAATGTTCTACTAAATCAGCTTCACGCTGAATTCCGCACGCACAGCAGGGTAGGCAGAGGGAACTTGGTGTTATGACATTTCGTTTCCCACATTCCGCCCAATTCTGGAGGTATTGCGTGTTGAGTGGCGAAACGCAACACCGCGCTTGCTTAACACCCGAGACAAACACTATGAACTCGACAGGTGGTGAGTTACAGTCACATTCGAGGGAATGATATATTTAATATTTTCGTTTCCTCGATCCGGTAAGCAAACATGCAATGTTTCCACATTTCCGCGGAAAGTGAGAAACGGAAGTGTTTAAATGGGAACGTAGTGACTTTACACTATGTTCCCAGGTTCTCTTTGCTTAACCTGCTAGGTCGGGATAGAGCGTGAGCCAAAAAAAGCTACGAATTGACAATTCTCAACGTAAGTGCTTCAGTTTGTAAACGTGTAAATTCGCCACTGTTAATGCGAATCTTATAAAATATCTGTTATACCCATTTTATTACTTATATTATATTTGCTTTCGAAATATTAATTATAGGTATAGTAGTATATTTATTAGTTATTCCCTCTAAATTATTTCAATATGTAACAACTGTGTCAAGTAAAAAGCACCAATTTTATGAGATAAGCTTCCCCAAAGAGGGGATGTTACAGTATAAGCTGAACTTTTATCAACCAATTCACTTTCAATGTCGAAACTGTTGTAACGCGTATAATTTATAGCGTTTTAGCTAGTAGTTTATCTGGTTTTCCTGCGGACAATTTAAGTAGCCATTTGTAGCCAGAGGGAACGTCGTATGGAGACACTCCATTGTCCAAAAAAAAACGCTTCTTCTTTTCGATCTTACTCAGGGGAATGAGGTATTTTCATCACCAAAGGGAAATCGGAGTGTCTTTATATTGTGAAGGTTGTGTGGTTGATGTTACGTGGACTTTAAGACATAAAAGGCAAAATCCCGTTATTTCCTGCTCCCATTGGAATTTCGAGAAATCCTATCTAAGTATTCCCCTACACTCCGTAACTTGCCCTATTTACCAAATTTCCAGTTCCAAAGACCATTTTTATGCGTGCGTTACCGGTCAGTCATTCAGTAACAGAAATGTTTTATAATTTATGTGCAGATGATGAAAACAACCAAATTCATGTAAATGTGACTTAAATATTTTAACAAAGTTAGGCATAGACGTCTCAAGATAGGCACGTGCTAGGATATGAAATAATACGATCTGAGTAGTTGGTCTAGTTTAAACAGCTTATAATGACTCGCCTTCAGAACTTTAACTCCTTATTTGTTTAGTATAATGTATGGGTAGTGGGTACTGGTGTTAGACTCGCGGTCCTTTGACTTATTTGTCATTGTAATGGTAATATTTCTTGTTGTACACTGAAGTTGATAATTTCAACTGTTTTTGTATATATTCAAGTGTAAGTAGGTATATAAGGCCATCAGGCTGTAAATACGGCGGTTATAACTTCGATTTGCAATTAAGGGGGTGAGTTATTTTCACTTCCTCGCTTTGGTAACGATATAAAGAGCTGCTCTAAATTCTTTTCTCCACAGTTGAAACGCAATGTTTCAAAAATTGGGTGGTAGGGAACGGAGTATCTTAAAATTAGGTTCCCTCAGACAGTTGCAGACTAATAGAGAAAGAACAAAGATAATTCTCAAAACATCTACCTTTTTGCTTGTATATTATCTATTACTAATCTTATAAAGAAAACATAGCAACAAAATTCCTATGGAACTGAATCCTAAAACTTAATAAATACATATTCATATCTACCCATTCATTTGTTGCGGTCAAAGTTTGTTGAATTCGTAGTGAGGCGAGGCGAGGCGAAGCGAGGCGTCGTTTAGTCATTGTTGGTACTGTTGTTGGAGAATAATTGTTGGTATTTATGTAATTATGAGCGTTCTGGGAGTACTTTGGATGTGTGAGAAGAATGGTCCAAATTATCGATACGTAGTTATCAAGATTAGTAAAATACTTGTTCTTCTCTATTCCGGGTTGTTTCTTTCTTCTTTTACCACTGCTTACTTGAGGAAATAATTTAGGTTTCTTCATGACACTGCTGACTACTTCAGTACTGAAAAATCATCTTCATTATAATCCTTTTTTCACCAATTACATTGTTATTAAGGCTCCGGTTATGTAATTCCTCACTGACCAATATCAGGTATGCCAAAAATCCCAAAATCCCTAAAATCATTGTTTAAACATGTCTTGATTGACTTTTTTTGTATTATATTTTTTTAATAAATTTGAATTGTGTTTTATAGTAATTTTGTACATGTAAGGTCGTTTATTTTCTCACAGCTTTCAAGATTCACTTCCCTCATAAGTAGGATAGGTAGGAAGATAATTTTTAAGATAATCTCCGTCCCCACTTTTCTCTCAATTTTCGGGATATTACGTGAATGGTGGAATGAGTTCCACCGGAACGCCGGGTTTCTCTTGTTACCAGAGCAAGTCATCAAAATATTTCATTATCCTCAGTGGGAATCGACTCCATTACCGCCGAGTTTGCACCAAGAACGCCTCAATGTAAATAGCATATAATTTGAGTATTTATTCTGCACAGTGAAATCGCCTCAAAATAAAAGACGTCGAAATGTCGTCCGAGAGGTCGATAGGGCAAATACATCCTCCTGACGTTGACCGATTGTTCCTCGGCTAACGGAAATGGAGAATGTAAATAGATTTAAAAGTTTTAAATCATAGCAAAACAAATACAAATATTATATTGAAATTGTACGATAGCTTTCATTTTCAGTTATATATTAACCGTATGATGGTATTGTAGTTGGCTTCCAGTGTAGTAATAAGGTACAGGCTATCTTATATTCCACGAGGCGTGACTAAAGATCCGTTGTGTAATTTTTTAAATACTTTTTCTAAAAATGTTTTTTATAACGAGTTAATAATTCGTGTTAAGACACTTCGTTCCCAACTTTCAGCCCAGTTTTTCGAGGCGTTGCGTGTTGAATAGCGGAACTCAAGCCGGGCCTTGGTGCCAGAGCGAAGAATGATGAAGATGAAAACTTTAAGAAATAATTATTAATTCCCTCTAATGGGGATCAAACTCACAAAACCGTGTTTACAGTAACACGCTTGTGCCTCTACGCCACGACTGGCCCCGTTATTATTAGTTGATTACTTATTAATTTATTTATAGTACAATTAAAGCGATTTAATCTAGCGGAACAAGTGAGGCGCTTGTAAAAATGAATTTGTCTATACATACTGTACGACTGCGTATATAGCGCCCACCCGTTTACATTATTTCAATTTGTTTGAAAAATTCATTGGGGTTACGTAGAGTAATGATGAAATTGTCAATTTTTGTTTTTCATAGTTTTGAAACAGGGTAAGCAGAAAAACCTAGTGTTAAGACACTCCATTTTAGATTTTCTAAGTTTCAAGTTATTGCGTATTGAGTGGCGGAACTCAATGTCGTATTTTGTAAGAAATTGTCGTATTTTGAAGTGTTTTATTCTTTAAGAATTTTAAACATTTCAATTAAAATTAATTTTTAAATTCACTTTGAATCTCGCATGTAGCGAGGTAAGAAGTGACGGAGCTGAACATCATGTTTTGTCTTTTAACTAAAACGAGGAAAAGTAAATAATTTAATTCCTCGACTGGGATTCGAAGCCATGACCATCGCGTTTACAATGAGACGTTTTACCACTGCCGCTCATTTAATCTGAAAATAAAAAACTAAAATATGGATAGCTAGTATGGTAAACATAAGTATTATGCTAACTTAATCAACATCTAGTATTACACAAATATAGTTAAGCGCTGAGTAAACTCTTTATTAATAGAAATCATTTACTTATAATCTCTATTAACTAAAAGAGTCATTTATTTTCAGCTTACTCGGAATTGTGTAAACGAAACCGTTCGCGCTTTAGAGCTCCGTAGTAAAATGCCTGGCACGGTTTCACAGCTTCTGAATAAACGCGACGGTTGTGAATTCGATTCTCACTCGAACGAATTATTTTGATTTTCACGCTCTGGTAACAGGGGACAGCGCGGCGTTGAGTTGTACCACTTAATAATATCTCGAAAATTCTGTGAACGTTGGGAACTTAGTTACTATAAATACCTAAAGAAAAAAAATACTTACTTATAAGTTATACAGTTAAGTTCTGCTACTCTGTGCGCAAAGCAAAAGTTAAATATAGAGTTAAAGGACTACACAAAATCAAACTATTTTATTTGTATAATATACTAAGAAGCTCTATACATTAAATTTGTATAACATACATACAACTATACATTATATTTGTATAATATACTAAGAAGCTCTATACATTAAATTTGGAATTTTGATGTACGAACGTTTTGATTTCACATGGTTCTGTGGAGAAATTTAATAAACATATATCTCTACTTTATTTTCTCTATATTATATATAAATTAATATATAATATAGATCTAGGTAGATATACATTTATTTTATTTCTCCACGGAACCAGGTGAAATAAAAACGTTCGCGCATTAGAATCCCGCAGTAATCCAGGCAAATCGCAAGGGGCGACATCGCGCTTGAAATTAAAACCAACTCAAATGAATTTGAAATGTAGCGTTTTATATGAATTGTTTCATTAGTCGTATCGTATATATGACGCAATTTAGGTTAGTCCAGTGGAATACTACAATTGTAGATTCGATAATCACTTTTTTTTTCTTTTTTACCTTCACGCTGTATCCCGCACAGTGATGTCGGCAGAGGGACTTGAGGGATCTACTGTTAAGACACTCCGTTTCCCACTTTCCACGGAGGTATTGCGTGTTGAGTGCCGGAACTCAACATCGGTCTCATTATCAAAGCGAACGATAATTTCTTAGAGGGGAATCGAACCCATTACCGGTCGCGCTTACAGTCGCACGCTTGGGGCCCTGCGAGCTACGCAACCATTGGCCTCAAAATATGTTATTATTATAAAATGCATTGTTTTCGGAACAAATTCGACTTGTAATTTTGATTTTGACTATTATTTAATAGTAAAAATATAAAAGTAATTAAACCAACACTAAGCAACACTAGATACCCTCTGTATATCCTATATGCAGGGTACACCGTCAAGCTAAAAGAACTTACCAAAGCAGCTTTTTTTTTGAATTTGTAAAGAAAATCTAAAGTCATACAAGGTTTTCTATAAGAGACGTCATAAAATTTTACACAGTCAGTTTACTTTTTCACGAACGGATCTAGGATCATTAAAAATGTAAAACCTAACACATTTTTAATAATCAAAACGATAAATTTCGCTTCAGTTTACATGTTTTACTATAGAATGTAGTTGGTTTTGTTGAATATTTTATTTTTATTTATGCTTTTCTTTTTCCCTGTACTGAATACTACAACAAGGAAAATTCATCTTTTTTTATTTTTCTATAGAATCATTTAAAATAAATTATATATAATTCTATAAAAAAACTTAATATTATAGTATCTAGAAATTGCTATTTGTATAAATTTTATATTGTTTGGCGTAATTTGGTAAAATCTTAATGAAAATACTAATATTATATTAAAAGTACCAAGCTAAAAGTCACAATTTACTAACTAAAATAAGTACATTTACCAGAAAAACTAGTTTGTTGCGGCGTTGGGTTCCGCCACTCAACTCACAATGTCTACAAAATAAATGGAAACTGGAAAATAGACTGTTCTTACACTGAGTTCCTTTGGATGGGTTCTTCCAGTCCTCCATTGTTGCGAGTACTTTTGCAACGCATTGACAGTTGTATAGAAACTTAAAAGTAAAAAGAAAATACTGTGACTGTATTTTAATGAAGAATTAATAAGTCACAGAAAGCTTAACAAAAAACGGAAACAAAATAAAGCACGTACGTTCAAAGTATATTTGCAGTAATATTCACTAGAAAAAGAAGAACTCCATGTATCTTGGCCTCTTGGAGAAAAAATGGACTCTGCATGCAGCATTCGAATTACAACCTATTGCTATCCTTTCAAATACCAATAAACTATTACGTTATATACTTTACTAACGGAGAGTTGTAAGAGGTCAGTCGTGGCCAGTCGTGTGCGTGCGACTGCAAGTGCGACAAATTGTGGATTCGATTCCCACTCGAGGTAATGAAATATTTAATATTTTCGTTTCCTCCATAATTCGACATAAAGACGAATTTCGAAGATGGGAACGGAGTGTCTTATCACTAGTTTCCCATGTTCCCCTACTCTGTACTGTTCTACTATGTACGGGATGCAACGTTAATCTAAAAAAAAATACATACATTTAAATCACAAAATTGACCATCACAAAATTATTATAGAAAATAAAACTCATAATAAATAACAAATTGGTAAGTCCGGGAAATCGTAGACAAATGGGCAAAGTTGTATGCGAGCTTTTATTGAATTTATTAGATAATATTTACGTGAAAAGTTCCAACTGTATACGGCGTGAGCTTATGAATTTATTTCAGTAGAACATTTGTATAGAAAGCTTAGTTTTGAAGAATGTATTGATAAATCAGTAATTGTGTAGACGCGATGATTGTGGGTTCAATTCAAATTCGGGGAAATATGCATTTTAAATTATTATAACATGCATGTTATAATTTCGGCAGACTGCGGAGAATAGTGTTTTGAATGTAAATCCTTTGCCTACTTTCCTATTTGCGGGAAAAGTGTTCCGAGCATTTTAAATAATAATGTTAATATATAATATGTATATTGTTTTTTTAGTGAAATTTTAACTTATGAGCCATTTTATAGTTAAGCTGCGGGTTAAATGAAAATAATTGAGAATTTTTTATGATATATGACACATACCGTGCGCTCAAAATAATTTTATCTAAAGGTACAGTACGCCGATTCATAGCAGGATACGTACCGGGAACCTGTGAAAGTAGTGTTAAGACACTCCAATCCCATTTAGACCTTGTCGTTCTCCACTTTCCGCCGAATTCGCGAGGCAATTGTGTGTTGAGCCAATTAAAGAGTAAATTGAAAAAAAAAAAATTTTTTTACGGACGTTATCTTTGACGGATAGTTTTAGTGACAGTTCTTACGGTTTTTATTCCTAATTTTTAGTCTTGTTTAAAATCATATAAGTAAACGAGAAAAATAACAACAAGTTGTACATTATGTGGTGTATGAATTTATTTTAGTAATACCATTTACATATAAAGCTTAGTATTTAGAAGCTTTCAGAGCTTAGTTGGGTGGTCTAGATGTGTCTAAGAGCTTTACTCACTTTACTAATGAATATTTTATATAGAGTTGAGTTAAATGTAAGCACAACGGTTGTGCCGTGTGATTGGAAGCGGAGAACGGAGTATCTCACCACTAGGAAACTAAGCTAAAATAACAAAAGTTAACCTATTAATAATATACTCCGCACCCATTGTGACCGAATTCAACGAAAGATAAACGACATACATAACTTTAATCTTTCACACGTTTAAAAAGAGATATTCAAAAATATCGTGAAAAAATATCTCGAAGAGGTAGAGAATGGCGAAAACATTAATTTTTGGGTTAAATTGCCACAAGCGTCCGCATTTAAAGCCGTGATCTGAATACTTTACATCGTTCATCTTGTTATTTTAACGAAAGTAATTAAAATTGACTTTTAAGTGATTAAAAATTTCTCCATTAATAACAATTGTGTTAAATCATGTACAGATAAAATAAAGCTTAAAGGATTTTAATTTCTGATTAATTGGTGAAATCTTAATAAAATCAGCTCATTGCCGAATGCAAACAGCTAGGTGGGCAGAGGGAACCTAGTGTTAAAACACTCCGTTCCCTCTGCCTACCCTGATGTGTACGGGATACACCGTTAATTTCTACTATATAAGTATTGTCGTTAAAATTATAATGTAGGGGAGAGCGGGGCTAAAAGTTACCGAGGTAAGTTGTTCCGATTAAAATAATTTCGCGGAGAAACGTGATAGGAATATTTAGTAAACATATAGTGAAATGCAATGTGATAGCGCACCCATGGCATCATATTGAACAATCCAGTGGCACCCGAAACCAATGGAATACCACACGGGTGTCGTTGGTGAACGCTTGTAAATATTTACGCATTTGATATTTTTGGTCTGTCTCACAAATTTTAACGATCAGCCTCGAGTATCTCAATGTTTTTTTTAACATATGTTATCTACTATTTCGGAACACTATTTGTAAATTATTTATGTTTCCTAATCTAATTTATATTTAATTTCCCTTTCCCTTTTTTTGGGGCATGTTGTGACTTCGGAAAAACATTCGCCAATTCATTTGTACCAATAATAGGATGTAAATATTATAATTTTGCATTAGTAAAAAGGCTTATGCCCGATAATCGGCTCGAGGTTATGTGTCCTATGAGTTGATGAAGAAAAAGCAGCGGATGTAGTTTTTAAACATACATATTGACTGACATACATATTGAGCGCGAAAAGCTGAAGCTATAATTTTTTTTATTTATTATTTTGGCTTAACAAAATCAAAATACGTTTTTTTTAATGTAAAATTATCTTTTACTTTTTAGTTCGTTGTTTTTCGGTTCGATTTTTTTTGTTCAAAATTAATTCTTTTTACAATTTTAAGTGATGAGTAACTTTAAAAGGACACTTCTTAAACGAGTGTTGGTTGTGGTGGTAGTGGTTGTTAACAACTGGCATTGGTTGTCCTATTTAAAACTTCACACAATTAGGTATTATTTTTGTGGAAACTAACATTTTGGTATATTGACAAGAAAATACATCGGGTGAATTGGGCACCTCTCTCTTTTTTTAAGTCAGTTGAAAATGAAAACATTATCTTTTTTTGAGGTTGGTTGAAAAGAAACGCAACGATTGGAAATCTTACTTCTGACAATAATCTTAACAAAGTTTTTCCTTGTAACTATTCCAGTACAATTAAAATTTACCAAAATAAAAACAAATTTTCTTAATTTCGACCGGATTATATACTCGGAACCTAATCAAACTTGCATCAAACTGTCCTTGAAGTGTATCCTTTCCAATAATAAAAGAATCATTGGAATCGGTTGACGTGATATTGAATTATACGTCCATTTGTCGCTCACATATCAATACAAATTTAACACTTATGTGATTTTCTCATAGATATCATTGACAAAAATGAATTAAAGAAAAAAATGGCTTCACAAATGGGAAGCACTACCTTTAAAATAAAAAAAATCATCAAAATCGGTTAACCTAAGCAAAAGTTATGAAGTAACAAACATAAAAAATCCAGTCGAATTGATAATTTCCTTTTCTTACAGAAGTCGGTTAAAACAGATGTTTGCTTTTGCACCTGATGATTATTATGATACTGTTAATTATTGCTTAAATAAACATGCTTTGTTCGATTATTTATTTTACAAATAATAGGTTTAAAAATATGGTAACCCCGGTATGTTAACAACTTGCCCCAAGTCGGGGTAAGTTGTTACTTTCCGATTTCAGTCATAAAAAAAATCATAATAAAAAATCTTACAAAGAATGTAAAAATTACTGTTTTAATTGGAAGTCTAGATATGTAAGTTGAATTTGATCATATTGTATAAATACTGAAATCAAATATTCGTAGCAATATTTGAGGTTAAAATAAAATCGAAACTTTTGGCCCCGCTCTCCCCTATTTAGAACATGGAAGTATTTCAGATTAGTAACAAATATGACAATGACGCGAGGGACGAATTTTCTATAGTATATCTATATATTGGATTTTAAATCATTTCTTCCCGTAAAATAATATCATCTCAATACAAAATTAAAAACAATCCCATTCGGATAAGCTGTAAAGTGTATGAAAATCCAGCGTTTGGCCAAATTAACTAAGGCGTCGGCCATAAAAGGAGACTCCAGTATACATAAGTTATATTTTCATTAAGCTCTCTCGTAATTTTTCAGCACAGGTTACAGGAGTTATGAGGGTTATAAACATTTTTATGATCTGTATGTACTGGAAGTACACAAAGTCTACTTGAATTGTACGTGTTGAATTAGAGTAAATTGCATTTTTGCTTAATATTTTGATTTTAAATAAATGGAGTAGTATTATTCCAACATCTAAACATTAAATCCGTTCGTGAATGAAAGTTAGTTGTAAATAATATATTTTAAACATAAGCATTTCTGAGCGGGATACAAACTTTTTTTTGCAACTTTTTTTCTCCGTTCCCCAATTTCTGTCAAATTCTTTAGGTATTGCATGTTGAGTGGCGGAATTCAACTACAGCGAAGAAATGAAAATATTCAATTTTCATTTTCTCGAGTAGGGATCGAACCCTCAACCTGGTCAATACAAATATACTACAAAAGTACTCTTATCTTTTATTTCTTTTCAGTACGATTTCTTTTTTATTATCGCATTCACGATGTATTTTTTGTCTAAAAAATCTATCAAATAAAAAGGTATACATTTGACAAAAGAATAAAATATATGTATGTATACATAAGAAATGTCTTACAATGAATTAACACAGAATATTACTTGAGCTTTTAACTTATGAACAAACGAAATTGAACCTTGTACCTTGAACATAAGACTTAAACTGATTTGGAAAAAATAAACATGTCGCAAATAGCAGGTACTAGAAAATGTTATTTCAAATTTTCTCGCTCGAACATTATCAAATGTTTTTAACAGATTGAAATTTATTGTTTAAAATATAAATTAATGTTGTTGATTTCTCAGGATGATACATAATAATACGTTTTATAAGCTTCACTTTTAATGCAAATAGAATGGTGCAATCCGTAGTTTTCTTTATAGAAACACTGAATTTCGATCTCGAATTCTGTACATGGAAGATACTCGTACATGAGTAAAACGATTACTGGGAACATTTATTAGTGTGTATGAATTTATTTTCTATGATATTTAAAGCTGATTAGAAAATGAATCTAATTCCACGGCGTTCCTTCAAACGTCGTCTAAGCTAAAAAACATCATGGAACCTCAATAAAAACAGCGCGGTACAAACTGGATTATTGGTTTATCAGCTACTCTGCGCTCGTGATTGCTTACTTTGTTCTCATTTAGTTTATTTCCAGTTTACAAGAGAAACGCTTTGGAGAATATACATTTTTATTCATTTTGTGTGTTCGTAATCTATAATATAAAGTTTATACTATATAATAATATTAAGCTGAAACTGTTTGTTGGATTGAACGTGCGGATCTTAGGATCTTACGGTTCAAATTGAAAATGTATTGTTGTGTTTTCTTTGTTGCAATTCTCTGTTCCCATTAAAACACTTTCATTCCCCGCTTTTCACCGAGTTCTGAAAGCATTGAGTGGCGGAACTCAACGCCTCGCATTGCCTCGTTACCAGAGCTAGGAAATGAATAGAATTTCGTCATTCACACATCTCGTCTCCAGTGGAGATCGCTAAGCTTGTCTTGTAAGTCTCCGATTTGGATTTCTCTGCACATCTCTGCTTTGGCGGAGTCCGGGCATTAGAGCTATTCCGAGTCTATTTGGAAAGCGACCAGTAGCATTTTTATAATTAAAAAAAATATTATTATAAGGTAAACGTAAACAAGGGAACAAGGTGGAGGAATGAATTATTTCATTTTTTCGTTCTGATAACACTCGACACGCTATGTCTCGATGGAGGGGAATGCAGTGTCTTAATATTAAGTACCTTTAATTTACCCTCCTATATATAGAGTGAAAAACAAAAATTGTTTGTTTATAGGTCCTTAATTTCCTGGACACGGGCTCTAAGTAAAGTATGGTAAATATAAAAATGAGGTACATACGCATTATTGCACTTTGTCTCGCCTTTCTATAATATTATAAATCTATACATTTCCCCAGAACTTTTGCCCCTTTTAGAATTAATCTCGATGAAATAAAGACATTTTTTCACAAACCCCCATGCCCGCAAGTAAATATATCACTAACATACTAATTGTGATGAATGGATCAGGGAAACTCTTACTGTATTCTTTGAAGAGACGGAACAAAGGTGGAACTCAGCTATATATATTTTGCTCTTAGAAAGTTTCAACCTCACTGAAATATATTTCTGTTCTATAAATTTATATTTCCTATAACTTAAAATTTGTAGATTTTTATTTACTACATGAATTTACTAGTTTCTAGATAACATTGTTCGTCCTGCACAGCAGCAGGTTAGGTTGAAATGAGTTAGTGTTAAGACACTCCAGTCTCCTCTTCCTGTTCAAATTTAAAACGGCATTACAGTATTTTTATCGCAAGGTGTTAAGGGCCATCCAGAGAAGAACTGAACAACTATATAAGTGTAAAAAGCGTTCTTCTACGTTAACCGTACCGTAGCTACCACTACCACGCATAGCTAAAAACAATTAAATAACCGTAGGCCGTCGTTACTATGTGGACAGCATCAGACAGTTTTGGGCTCGACTCCCACTCGCAGGAAGGATAAATCTATATTACCCTGCTCTAATAGATGAAGCGCGGCGTTGAGTTTGGCCATTCGCAATGAAATGTCTCGAAAATTAGTTCTACCACTAGTTTCCATTTGCCTTCCTTGATATGAGAGAAAAGGCGAGCAGCTCCTTATCTTTGCTTACCATTACTACTTTCTTTATCAAATTTTACTCTACATATTTTGAAGTAGTAATTTTAAGTTCGTCATAGCCATTTTGGCGCAGTTCTACCAAATAAGTTACTAGGGGATTTTACCACTAAAGTAAATATTCAAATTTATATATCTTGATCGACTTTCATATTCGATCGTTTTTACCCGACTGCGGAGAGTTGGAGGGCGGAGGGTATGTATATAGATACATACCCTCCGCCCTCCAACTCTATATATACGTATGTACGAGTATGTTCGTTCCATTGTTCCCTGTTAACTGTTAAACCAGTGAAACGATTGGATTAATGATACATAAATTTAGTTTATGCAGTCTGGTTTTTTGTTTTGTTTATAATTAACTTGTTATATACTTTTTGGTCGCCATATTGTCAATTTAGGGATTAACTCACAACCGTGAAATTGCGCCGCAATACCAGCTCTTTATCTTGAAAATATTAATTAATTAATTAACAAATATTAATTAATTAATGCGAATTTGTTCTTTTCAATTCATTTTATTAATCATGGTACAATTTACGCTTTAAATGTGTTAATTAACTTGTTATACGTGAATATTATATTAAACTAGCGTTTACGTGCGGTTTTGCTCGAATGGTCAAATGAAATACCTAACAGTTCTGTAAATTATATAAAACATTATAAATGTCTAAAGTAACTTTGAGACTCAGGCAATAGATACAGCTTTCTTCGATAAAAAATTCTAATTTGAACCAGTACTTCCCGAGATTATCGCCTATAATCAAATAAACTCCTCAGCTTTATAATACTCTACTGCATAGTTTATAAGTGTATTTTTTAAATAATATTTAATATATATATAATAGAATAAATTGTGTATAAACGAAAAATAATGATTTTTAAGCGTATTTATGTGTGTATGTTATAGTTCATACTTGAGTTCTAGTCGCACAGTCTACGACATATTATTATGAATCTCGTTAAATTAATCATAACAGTTTTGAAAATTCCAACAGGTATAACCTAGTATTAAGACATTCCATTCTCCGCTCTTCGTCTGAATTTGAAACAAGAATGTCGGCGCACTTTGTGTACAAATAAAAAGAAAAAAGAAAGAAAAATAAAAATAAATTATTTTAGGTCCCAGGGTGAGCATCGAACCCACAATCATTCTCGCAGTTTCATCTTACCCTACCGTGCTAAGATAGCTCGAGTTTACTAATGATTCAACTTAAAAGAGAATTTCAGTAGTTATTTATTGAAATAAACATAATGGCTGGGAAAATTTTGTACATTATTATAGTCCAAATAGGGCATGGGGGGTCCAATAGGGTGGGCGAGATATAAAGGAATTTGCTTGATAATGCGGTAATAGCGAAAGTAATTAGAGGCAACTAAGTTTGATAAATATTCTCTTTAGAATATTGTGGTTAATTTTGAAATATTTTTTACAATAACAAAAGTAGTTAAATTAAAAGATAAGAATTGAAAAATTAAACGAGGCTAACTATAAGCGTGACGCTTGTGAGTTCGACTCCCATTCAGGAGAATGAATTATTTTCGAAATTTAATAACTTGAAGAAAATTACTTACTGTAGAGATTCAAAGATTTATACTTCAATTCGTAAAAGAGTTGATCGTAATATTTTTTTATTGTAATTTTTCCATGTACTGTACGTGGCTTATAAGTTCTGTCTTCATTATTGTGCCGTTTGCCGAGCGTTTGCTGGTTTCCTGCACTCAATTCGTGAGGTACCTTTCAAGCTTGTTAAGGATTGTTCTGCAAGTCAAAAGTTTCCAGAACAAAAACGTTGGAACTAAAATTGCACTTTGTTTTCTTTTGCGACACGACCGCCATACACATCATGAACCCTTCTAGCCGTTTCCGCAGCACTGGTGCCACGGTACTCCCAAATAATGTGATTTTTCAAGTTTTCCATTTTGTAAACTGAGTGACGCAAACAGAATAAAATAAAAGAAAAAAACAAATGACTGACGGTTAACAAAACACAAATACATGTGTAAATAGGTGTATAAATTTGAATTCGGAATGAATTATTTTCATTTTCACAGAACGGAGTGTCTCAACACTACGTTGTCTCTAATTGTCGCGCCATATATGGTGAAGCCGAGAAAGAAAAAAAAATCTGCTAACTTAAGATTCAGTAAAAATATTATGTAAGCATAAAAGATAAAACTATCTATCTATCTATATTAGTACGTAGGTATGTAGGTTCTATTTTTATAACAGCTAATAAGAAATAATGACGTCCATTAATTACGTACCCATTAAACGGTGTTAAGGCTCCATAGTACACGGCATTGTTCGATTAAATTATATTTTTTATCGCCCCTTTTATAAGATGGGGAAGGTAATCACTCATTGTCAAGCGAATTTGAATGGAAGAAAAAATACATTACTGATGCCATCCTGGCACAGTGATAGTGATTTACTATATGCGATGATTGTAGGTTCAACGTCAGCTCTGAGAGATTTATATTTATGGTAAATTTACTATATGTATGTAGACTCACTTAAGGCATTGAATTATTTTGATGTTCTTACTCAGGTAAGAAAGGAAAATGCGGCGTTTAGTTCCGCTTCTCAGCATGCAATGACTCAAGACATGGGCGGAATTCGGAGAATGGAGTGTCTTAACACTTAGGTTCTGTCAGCCTATCATGCTAAGTGAGGGATACAGCGTGGAATTAAAAAAAAAATCAGAACTTGAACCTACAAACCATCGTTTAAAGTTTTCGATGTACCTAAAGCACATAGGGTAGACAAAATTTTACTAATCTGTACGATCTGTCTTTTTACAAATTAAGCAAAATACATAAAGATGAAGAAAAATGTAATTATTTTTCTTGGCGGTAATTCATTTCTGCTTGTGAAAAATTTGAGGTATAGAATGAGAAAAAGAAACAAAATTATGATGTAATTTTTTTTAGTAAAGCCGTATAATAATAAAGTGGATATTGAGCAATGGAATGATAACACAAGGCTATGATATATGGGGCTGACTCTCTGACTGTAAACACGATGGGTGTGGGTTCGACCCCATACGATGCAACGATCAACTCGGCGTATTCTCTGCTGGATGTAGGAACGCCTCTGAAGAAGTACGTGAATATCACTCAGAAATATTATAAATTATATAGTCCTTTAGGTAGATTAACTTAAAAAGATTAACTTTACTACTCTTTAAGTAATAATATGCATTCCGAAGTCAAGAGAAAATTTAATTAATTATTTCATCTCTAGTAAAAGAAATTTTGTATGAAATTAGAAATTTAATAACTTGAAGAAAATTACTTAGTGTAGAGATTCAAAGATTTATACTTCTATTCGTAAAAGAGTTGATCGTAATATTTTTTTATTGTAATTTTTCCATGTACTGTACGTGGCTTATAAGTTCTGCCTTCATTATTGTGCCGTTTGCCGAGCGTTTGCTGGTTTCCTGCACTCAATTCGTGAGGTACCTTTCAAGCTTGTTAAGGATTGTTCTGCAAGTCAAAAGTTTCCAGAACAAAAACGTTGGAACTAAAATTGCACTGTGTTTTCTTTTGCGACACGACCGCCGTACACACCATGAACCCTTCGAGCCGTTTCCGCAGCACTGGTGCCACGGTACTCCCAAATAATGCGATTTTTCAAGTTTTCCATTTTGTAAACTGAGTGACACAAACAGAATAAAATAAAAGAAAAAAACAAATGACTGACGGTTAACAAGACGCAAATACATGTGTAAATAGTTGTATAAATTTGAATTTGGAATTCCCAACTAAAGATGAGAAGTTTGTGAATAAAGTGGCCAGTACACCAATTTCACAGTACAAAACGTCAATTACCTACGTAAAGACCTATATTTACCATAGCGATAGCATTCTTTGGTTAGCGGATAACTAAAAATGTATCTTATATTCTAACATAGCTTGATAAGTACATAATTATAATTATAGGTTAGTAGTAAGAGAGGACTCTTGGATTTGTCCAAGTGTCTATATATACGTTTTCTAAAAAAAAGTATTCTTAAAAAAGTATATTTCAGTTTTACCCATTTTTGCATAACCTATTGTTACACAGAAGGACTTTTGTACCGGCCATGACTAATACATTCATTCTGGGTGGATATTGTCGTCGGGGGACTAGGAACATTCGGCATGCAAATTAACAACTACAGAACGGTACGTGTATGCAGTCAGTGGCTACTTGAATAACATACTAGGTTCAATTTTAGAGTTTCTTTTAGATCTATTTAAGTTTTGGTATATATCCTA